>WIUZ02000023.1:0-649275 GCA_015956445.1 Thelephora terrestris | reverse complement strand
AGGACAAAACTCCAGGAGACGGCGACTTGAATGGGGAACACGCGCCTTTCCTGTCCTCGTTGATCGGTTATTCCGGAGAAAGAAGGCAGCCGGTCTGCACCATGTGTGGGTACGTATACCTTCCACACTCTCCCCTGAACAAGGCTGAAGGTTCGGGTCTTTAGTAGATCATGGGAGTACCCAAAATCATCGGGTGGACAATTTGCGAGTGATGTTGGACCATTTGGAACAAGTCCATCCTCGCTGCTGGGGTAAACAGCCTGTAAAACTACGTAGATTTCTCATGGCCAACATGTGTTGTGCCTCATGTACAACTCAGGCGCTTCGGCGTTCATCACACCTCTTCAAATTTCAAATGATTCTTCCACGACACGATAATCGGTTGAAACGTCTCTCGCCAAACTCGTTTACCCATTCCGTGACACTTTATCGATCCCCCTTTCTCTTTCCGATGTTCTCCCAAGTATGAGATCGCGGAGACGCTCACCGGACACACAAGCTCGATTACGGTCGTTCTTTTCTCCCCGATGGTGAATATCTCGCTAGCGGGAGTGAAAGCGGTGTGGTTCTGGTCACTGCCACGGAATCCTGGGAGACTGTGAAAACACTTGTAAACGTATCGCCTGTGACTGCACTTCTATGGGATCCCACCTTCCCGGTGACGCTGGTTTGTGGATTTGCCAGGGGCAACGCTCACGGTTCATATTGGTGAAAGCGATCTGGTGAGGCCGGCTCGTAGTTGCGACGCTCAGTAATTTACCCTCCAAACAGGATCGTTCGGAACACGGTGTTGGCGGACACGTTTGATGGTCCCATCCACTGTATCT
The DNA here is from genome assembly GCA_015956445.1 of Thelephora terrestris. Taxonomy (NCBI): domain Eukaryota; kingdom Fungi; phylum Basidiomycota; class Agaricomycetes; order Thelephorales; family Thelephoraceae; genus Thelephora; species Thelephora terrestris. Next base: position 648,448 of record WIUZ02000023.1, on the reverse strand, counting down.
CTATCAATGACCTTGGTCATATATTGGCGATTGGTCACGGCCGCGAAGTCACCCTTCTTGACCAGAGGACACTTTGTATGTTTTCTTGTGTTTTTGCCGTTATGTTTTGATGAAGGAAAGGGTGCAGCATATTGGGAAAATAATCGAACGATGCCTAGCCCTCCAGAATTCACCGAGGGTCTTCCGGCCCCCTGCCCGCGCGTGCTCCACTTCATGAAAGATGGCCGACTCGTTGTTGCGTACATGGACCATGGAATCGTGTAGGTTGTTTGTTGTGTCTAGACAAGGCCATCCTAACCAAACGACAGTTGCTGGGACGTAGCTTCGATGAGTGTTTTGTGGAATATCGTACCACGATCCTGCAGCCTGTACGTGTTTCAATGTGCAATCACATTGTGCAACGCTCAAGCGCAATCTTTACTTGCAGCGGGTGGTCTGCAATTTCGCCAGGAGAGAAACACATCGTCGTCTCCAACTTGTTTGACGGACTCGATTTCTATTCCATTGCAAACTGCACACTCAGCCACTCGGTACCTTGCCCTATCAACCAGCAGAGCAACGCCCTGGTCCCTGTGCTATACAGTAGTGATGGCAGCGCTGTGATCGTTGGTGGGACCTCTGGAAGCGTGCGAGTCCTGGATTCCCGTTCCTGCGAGACTCTCCAGGTGTTGTCTCACGATGGTCAGCTTTCAGGCTCTTTCCTGTTTGTTTTGTGCGGTTGATTGTATACCACCTGTGCAGGGGATCTTATACAGGCAGTTGTGCGTGCATCTGACTGGCGGGTTTTCTTTCTGACCTCCGGCAGGACTCGTGCACAACTGCAGATGGGAGTCAAATCATAGCAGCTGGTGTGTCGGAGCGAGGTTCCGACACCACCATCAAGGTGTGGGCATCTCTTCCGGTGCAACGGTCATCACCTCCCCGGCCCCCGGTCCCCCCAAGCCGGGCCCCGGCCAGCCCACGTAACACCTATCCTGATCTGTAATTGCCTTACCGAAGCTCATCTTGTTGCAGTCCGGCCCCAGGCTCTCGCTTGTGTTAAGCATCTGCGCTGGATTTTTGTCATTATGCTGTTTTTTTATGCCACACACAGTAGTTTCTGGATCCAGAGGTGGAGGGATTTCTTGTTGGGGCTCGCGAGATACGTTGAAACGAATGTGAGGCAAGATGTTTAAATCGTAATCCCTACGATACAGTCGTGGGGCTCGTTTTCTCTGTCCAGACTGGCGCAACGACCCAAATCCCTATATACTTAGAGTCGCTTTTACCCGTATTGATTCTGCCTTGCCGTGGTTGTCCCCCTTATGTATGTGTTACACAGGGTCACACTCCCCGAGGATAAGAAAAAATCCTTTGTGACAGTATCGAAGAAAATACACAGGCGATTCATAATTAAAACAGTGAGCTGTCTAGCAGCCCGTCATTACAAGAAAAATTAGTAGAAGGAGGTCATCTATACCATCCGTTTCGCTCTCGCTTTCCCCGGAATCAACCCCTGAACCCCCTTCCCAAACCGAGCCTTCAACATCTCCCCCCATCTCGACGTCAACGTCGATGGGATTATCCGCGCCGTCGCCAGGCATGTTATCGACGTTGATGGGATCATTGACATTGCTACGGCCCCGCCGTTGACGTCGTCCGAAATCACGACACCACGCATCCGTTGTATCTCCGCTATCATCGGCGCCCAGAAAGCCGCTTCTCTGCAGCTGAGAAGCTACTGGCCCTACATACTTCTATCATGGAATAGATCTGGACGAAGATTGCAGGATCAAAGTTCTCGTAGGTCGACACGCCTTGTTCCAGGCCAGAGTGAACCATCTGAATGACACCCCGGAGGGCGAAATCGCGTTGTGGATATCCTACACACGCGGTACGGCATTCGGGACAGGTGCTGTTGTGTACTGTAGCGAACCAACTTGCGATGCACGGTCCGCAGAAGGCATGTCTGCAGTCCATGCTACAGTAGTTCAGTCGTTATGATAAAAAGGCTACAAGAGAAGGCGTACCTATACGGATTTCCACAGACCTCAAGGCACACCGTGCACTTAACCTTCTCGGTAAGCTCGGTAAGTATCTAAAAGAAAAAATGAGTTGGTCGGCGGGCAAACAGCGATCTGCTTGAGCGCACCTCCTAGAAGTCCATCAGTAAACAAAGCGAAGGTGGAGATCAATCAAAACTCAAACAAACGCACTGTACGGGTAGAAGTCGCAGCGGCGATCCCGGCCGCCGTCGTCGCCTCGTGTTGTGCCCTTAACTCCTCTCGCAATGCGGCAATCTGAGCTCTCAATTGCTCAGATTCGCCCGAGAGGCGCTAAGCTCAGTTTCCAAGGTGGAGATTGTCGTGGTTGATTGGGTGTACTTATCACGGAGTTTGATGAAACCCCGCCTGACAGTGTTGAAGTCCTGAACGACTATCGATTCGTATCCCGAATCTTGGATTCAGGGTGGGCACTCACCTCCTCCAGCTGTTTCGCCTTTATTTCCTGGGCCCGATCGAGAACGGGGCGAGTGGGTCCAAGGATGGGGTGGTGCTCGGTTGGTGAGCTACCTTCTTGCTTGCTCATAGATGCTGCGAAGTGTTGGCGAACGCGATCCTTGCGAGATGTCATAGTAGGCAGGGTTGGATGAGAATGAGGGTGTGAGGGTGTGAGGAGTTCTTGGGGAGGGAGGGGCAAGCCGCATCTCTTTAAACCTATCGAGGTGGCTTCGTCAAAGGGACTTTGTTGCAAAGGTCCAGGGGCGCACGGCTGTGCCACTAGATGATCGGTAGAAGCGTGTGGTTACAGCGGCAGTCGATAGTTCAGCGTGCAGCTGGAAATTAGGGTATTCATCGTGCTGCGTCGATGAGGGGGGGGGTTCAGGTTCGAACGCACAACATCTGGACGCAAGATATCTGCGGCAGCGATATCGATGATGCGGCAACTTTCTAAAGAATATCTATTCGACCCGAAAATCTACCGCCTGTGACCGGTGACCGGTGACCTTTGGGCGTGACTGGATCCGACAATTTGGGGCCATTTCGAAAAATGGACCCGCTGTAAGCTTTGCGCAAGTAGAATAGGTAAATTTGAAAATCCTCCCACGACCAACGGTCGGTAGGCTTTTTGTGATTGCAGGGTTGAAGAAAATATTACATAAATCCCACTGGAATTACAGCTCTTACAACGACGATGCGACGATACAAACACGAGTACGAAAACGTTCTACGCCGGCAACGAAAGTAGTGTTGTCCCTTTGTCCAGGGGAGAATCATCAGACGTCTGTTCTAGTTTTGAGACGGCTTTGCACATTCGTGAAGCCTGCGGTAGTGACCCAATTCGGCGACCCGTCAGATCTGATGCTCAGCACCCGATCAACGATGGTAGGGTGAATGGCCTTCGCGACACCAGAGACGGTAATCCATCGGGCATCCCTGTCAAAAAGCCAGATCTGTTGGGTTGATGTAGAAAGATTCTTGTGGATGTATAGGTTGCCGGCAATCCCTGGTATACCACTCGGAGGTCCTAAGACATCAGAATAAGACTGCGTGGAATACCAGATGGTCGCCCCACGGTGTCCAGATGGGAATGGCCGCTCGTGCTTGAAGGGAACCAAAGAAACGGTGGCGGCCAGGGGTGGATGTGGATGATGAAACGACGAAAGGGGTTGACCGGTCCATGGTTCGAGTGCTTGAGCGGATGTCTCAGCGTACTGTGAAAAGGAAATAATAAAACATATCGCTCACTGTCCGGGTGGACGACTCGAGGATCTACGCTTTGCTGCTTGCATCAAGGTAGATATGACGGTCCTGTCGACGTTGTGCGCAGCGCAAATGGAAGAAATAGATTCCTCGAAGGAGGAGGGGTCTTCGACGAGTGCAGGAACCAAATTCTTCAAGAGTTCAACGGTGGAAGCGAAGTTGATGTCAAGGTTGGGGGATGGACCTGGGTTCGAAGTCGGGTAACGGGGTGGCACGAGATCCAGTTGGAGGGGTGTCGAATCTCACCGCAGGCTTCGTGTACGGACGGGGACGCCTGTGCGATGGGGTTCTCAGAACAGGAGACCGATGTAAGGCGGGAAACTCACCCATCTCGATTCAGGTGTTTAACCCTCACGACCAGACTCCCGTCCTCCTGGAAACTATAGCGACGGAACGGGAACCTCTTGCGAGTAACGAGCTGGTAAAATCAAGTCAGCGACTTGCCGGATCCCCTGGAAAGAGACACTCACTTCGGGGGCGAACCTCGAGCCGCCTTGTCCACCGAGGAGGGAAGGTAGATAACTGTGGGCGGTTGAGCGTTGTGCATGCAGGCAACGCCTAAGACTGGATGGGTGGATGGGGGAGAACATATCGAGAGGGAGGATTTTATGCGCACCCATGGTGGCCCGCTTTGAGGGTCACGGTTCCGTGATACGTGATAGAAGACTCAGAAGTCACGAAGACGGGCGCGCGATCGTGCATCGGCGCTTTGGCATCAATTTAGAATTAAGATTCTTGCAGATGGCGGACGGTACGGCAACGGAAGAATCCAAAATTATGATTGCAGAGGAGAGGAGATTAGATACGATGAAAGTAGGTACGAAGAAAGTAGGTAGGGAGCACAAGAAAGCGGCAGAAATGGATGGTGATCGTCAAAACGGGGAGGCAACAGCATATCTGAACATAGCAAAAGCGATGTGAGCCTCATCCCGCCGAATGGAACTGTATCCGGGACGTACCACATGAGAGATCAGACAGAGGCCACGATATTTGTGGGGAGCGGATCCCCCACAGCGACACAGTATTTGTACTCGGAGATGAACCTAGATGAAGACGTCAGCAGCGCCCGTAGATGACTGGGTCGGTTAACTCACTTGGAAACCACCTTACTCACGGCCGATGAATTTTGAAACCGTTTGTAGAAGGTGACGAACCGCCCAGCCTGAACGACAGCGATCTCTCCCCGCCACTCGAGGCCGGGGCATGCGGCCTCCACGGCTCTGTTGAGGGCCTTCCCCTTCCCAATAGGCGCTTACGAGGAAGACGTCGCGACCGGCGAACACGATACAGTCGTGGATACGACTTTGTCTGACCTTCTTCGAGAACTTCTCCTCGACCTTGATGTATTGGGGGTTGTCGAAACCCTCACCCTGAGGAACCACCGATGTGAAAGACACTCGTCTCGGGCGAGCGTAAACAGATCCGAAGACGAAACCACCGACAACACCGGTGTCTAACGCGCAAGTTAGCTGTGGGCGATAATGAGAACCATGAGACATACCGCTGGGCCCTTTGGCTTTCGTTGGAGGCGAGGCATGGTGAGGTGAGACAAACGGAGAGGTGAAGCAAACGGGTGTGCAGAAGAGATATCCAGAGGAGGATAGTACAGGAGGCTGGGCAGCCATCCTGTTTGTCGGGTTATGTACGTACCTCTCAAAAGCCTGAAAGAACCGGCACGCGATTTGCGAGTCGCGGCCGATTGGATGGTGTTGGTCTCGGGTGACGGATGTGGCGCTGGTGACGGGTGTGACACTCTCCCAAGCCTCGTGGCGCTGTTGATGGGTCTGGGTGTGACACTCTCCCGAACTCAACTCCCGCCTGGCAAGTCCATGCGCGAACTCCCGCCCAAGTCCAGACATGCGGGATCTTAAGTTCGAGTACGGTCCTCGACTATCTAGCTGGTGCTGTATTGAAGGCGGGACTACTACTTCCTCGCAAGTGCTTATCGAACTTATCGAAAGCCCGACCATCGGTAATTTGTTCAATCTTTCGCCTCGCGATTTTTTGTTGAGTGTCGTCTCCAATCTCCGCCTCATCGGCTTCGCCGATCAATCTGTTTCTTGTTTCTTTTGCGGAAAGGATCTCGCTTTGCAGGCAGCCGGAGGCTCAAGGCGACACGACACCTCCTCACCTATGTCTCCAAGTTCCGGCAGATTGGGACCTTTGTCCTTCTGCACTTGCCTGGCATTAATATCATCGACATCTTCGCACGCCCCTCCGCACGACGCAAGCCTGGCGTTAATATCATCAATATCTTCGCGCGCCCTTCCGCACGACACAATCGAAGTCCTTTGTCGATTGCACGACTCCCTTTGCACGCCACACTGACGTCTACATCTTCGCAAAAGCTTCCATATCGCCAGGATCCTTTGTCCAGTTCACATCCCCCTATCCCTATTCTCACCCTTTTGCATCCAGCCGTTTCGCTTTCTGATTTCACCTCTTCACATCGGCAAATCGCTCAACGCAGTCTTTTTGTTCTACTTTCAAAGCAGGTGAACTCATCCAATCGTTTGGGAACTTATCCGGAACTCGTCCACACTTGCCGTCTCGGATATAAGCTGTGCGTAATCCCCAATCCTGCTCCCTCACCAACCTCCCTTCACCAACGATGGACCTTCCCAGCACTCCCGCTCAACTCTACCTTCCAGAGAACTTAGTCCAAAGTATTTCACACATCGGTACCCTCGCATCCCCACCTATGATGACACCAAATCGTTGACGCCCCAATCTCTCCTCTAGTCCACGCGGAACCTGGTGTCGGACAATCTAGTCGCCTGCATGAGCAAGATGTAGATCACGACTCGTTTTCTGGTTTTCCAGGTTTAACTAACCATCATTCCAGGGGCACTGTAGCGCGCCGGAGGATCAGCCCGATTTCGCGGACTCGGATCGGGTAAAATGGCCTCACCTTAAATCTTCTCGATTCGCACACCACTGACCCGGCCATAGTGGATTAAATTTCTTTCTGGTGATGGGCGTATGGTGCTCTATTTTGACCCTGTCACCAAGCAAATCTGGGGTGAGAGCCCCGGCAGCGGACTTGACTCCCCCATGGACGAATGCTCAGCGGCAGCAGACTCTGAGGACGACGACATCGCTGCAGCTGCTCGTCTTCTGAGCATGGTGAGCTCTGTCGTACTCTTGTGCTTGGAATGTCATTGATGATCGGTTGTGTTAGCTTGATGACGACGGATCGCCCGAAAGAATCTGGCAACGTCCCCTCCAGCCCAGCTTACGAATCGGCAGTCGATCCTCGGACCAGACCCTACCACGGACATCCCTGCCGCCTTCCATAGCCAACAAACTTCCCATCTTGCTCAGGCCGATATCCCGCAGGCCGGGTCCCACCAACCTGCAGTGAGTGACACGGAATCGGTACCTCGACTTTCGGCAGCCGAAAAGGGCAAGCAAACGGCCGACTCGTACGTCCCGATGACCGACTCGTACGCCCCGATGACGGAAGATGAATACGTTCCTGTCGAAAGGGAAAGGTTTGCAGGAAGCGTGACACCGACACATCGTGTCGCGACGGAGGTAATTTCCTTCTCTGATTGATGGGAGGCCTATTTCTGACGTGTCATTGGATCCCAGGATAGTCCCGCAACCGTCAATGACATACTCCGTCTAGGGGATTCGATTCGAGCGGGCCAGCGGGAAATGGCCCAAATGATCGTTGATGGCCTTCGACCACAATTTGGTCACACTCATGGATCACATCAACAAGGCCCCGGTGATGATGGGGACGTCGAAGACCACCCAAGATTGAGGAGTCGAAGAAGGGGGGGTCCGAGGCGTCGCAACAAGTGGGAAAACGCTCTTTCTGTGGGTTCCGTTTTTTTTTCCTTTTGAACCCGGCCAGAAGCTTATTCGTACCCAGCAGAAGATTCGCAAGTATATGCGCGACCTTATCGGGAAGAACTGGATGAAGAATACGGTCGCCAAAGAAGAAGCAGGCGCGTACAATCCTGAGTGTGGACAATGTTGCAGTGTCGCGGGCTTCCGGGTGCACCTAGAAGGGACAGCCTGCGATGCATGGAATAAGTCGGCGACTGAGGTTTTTGTCGGTGGTTTTCTCCAAGCCTACCCTACCTACAATGTGGCCGATGGATCGGGGCGGGACATGGTACGCATGAAATCCCAGGCTGCCCTCGAATCGATGATCAGGCAATACCGGAAGCTTAGAATCCCTCAAACCTTGGATGAGTTGAAGGGGCAGCGGGACCACAAGAACCGCCAAGAGCGTAAAAGAAAGGTGAGTCTTGCCATGCCCACTCCACTTCCATATCGATATTGACTAGCTTGGACAGCTCTTCAATCGCCGCTGGGAAACCACCTTCTTGTATCCGTCTCTAGAACGTCACCGCCCCCCTGGAGGAACTCGGCCCCGCTGGAATGTCTAGCGACGAGGAGGAATCAGTCGGGCTCTCCAGAAAATACGGCGTCATCGAACCTGCCTGGAGGTCTGAACTTGTCACGTCATGGCTTCGGATTTTCGACGCCCTCCACTGGCACGCAAGGAAGGTGGGGGGTATGGCGACCAGCGCGGTTCTACCCCTCGCATGCGAGAAAGTAGTGACAAGATAAGTAATAGTGGGAGGTTCGTCTCTAGGTTACCGAGGAACGCATACAACGAGATGTGGCTTAACAGTCAGTCCCATGCCGAAACACGGTCCAACCAGGTCCACCGGCGCAGTACTTCCACGACATGGAGAACTCTTGATCGTGAGCGAGACAGATTGCATCGTTCCATCGTGTTTTACTTAACGGTGTTACAGGTTTGGCCTGCAAGTGCGGTAGGCGTTTAATGGCGCGAGTGTACCTTCGGCCGACGGAGCTAGAGGGTCCATTGTCGTCCTTTTCCTCGAATTCTCTCTCCGTTGTTCCTTTCCCCGAATTTCTCATTCTTCTTGTTGTCACCTTTTCTCCAGACATTTCTCACTCTCCGTTGTCTCCTTTTCCCTGAATTTCTCATTCTTCCGTAGAGTCCCGATCCTTTTATTTGTGTTTTTTTTTTTTTTTTATAAAAACCATCGTTGTCCGATCCTGTTCCCGAATTTCCTCAATCGTCCGTTCTGGTCCTCTTTTTTCCGAGGTTTCTCACCCTACTCGTTGTCTCTATCTTCCCCAATTATTTAATCCCAACAAACGTAAGGGAGGGGGTCTTTCAGCCGCTAATAAAGATCTTGTTGAATTGAACTATTGGAACGGCTGACTGGAGGCTCGAGCTTGCTGATATTCTGTTCGAGGGCGCACGTTCTAAGGCATGCGTATGTTTAATTTTGAAATTTCGGAGGCGGAACTGCAATCGCTACATCCACAAGTCATTGAAAAATATGACTATATGCGCGTATTTAAAAGACGGGGAGTTGCTCGACGCACTCATCCTTGATCTGATCGATAACGATTCTGGTTCCTACCCTATTCCTCCCGAACCCATGAGCAGCCTGGTGCGGTGTATGTGCAGGTCGCACTGCCTCATTTTGATTCGGATCCCAATCCTATGAGGGGAGGGCGATTGGTTTCAAGTCTACCACATGCCAAACCACCGGAGGGACGATCTTCGGCTTCAGACCTCGACCCCATTCACGAAAAACGTTGCGACACATGTGTTGAATCACACACCCCCTGCCGAACCCCAAGCCAACACCTTCCTCCTCCAGTGTCCAAGACCAAAGCTCCACCCTTTCGACTTTCACGCTCAAGCCCACTTAGATGACTTGTATTTTATGTTGGAATCAGAGACCTCTCATCGGTGTACGTGGGCACCAATTAATCACTCACTGGGTTTGCTCTGAGTCCTCACCTAACGCTCCAATACCGATACCATCGACCTCCGAGGCGGCATGCCGAACCGCCAGCCGTATGCCGTTGGATCCGGAGAACAGAGAAAACGCGGCGTATCTCGAAAACGAGGGTGCGGCTGGTGCGAGATCCTTAGGTCCTTAAACACATACTGTGTCCCATACCCGGGACTGTCTGCTCGCCAGGGTACACGAGGCATTGACGATGATGGAGCGTCATAAAGAATTGAGTGGAATCGTCAAAGGGATGGGTCAATCGCTCGCCGACATGGCTATACGCGTGTCGATAGCGGGTAGTACCGGACAAGGTTTCTTGAAGTAGTTCTTCAAAGAACTAAAATCAGGTTCCTATTTCAACATTCGCCTCCCTGAGGAATCCCGTAGTTTCCACGTCCTCCTAAACCATCCTTATCCTCCATCTATTTTTCGGACACCCAGGCGTGCAACTACGGTGATGATCGCTGGCATCCAGAGTATCTTGGTGGCAGCACGAGTCCCCACCAAAACTATCGATCTACTCCCGAAGGACCCTCGTACGGTGGTCAACAGAATGGACTTGGACCCGCGCACAACATCGTATCTCCAGTGCCCTGCATGTTATGCCCTATACCCCTTTCCGGGACTGGATTTCATCACCTCCCTCCGGATACCGTCGAATTCTGCGCGCATCGCCCGACCCCCAAGAGCACTCCCTGTGGCGCCCCGTTATGGAAGGACCGCCGAGTTGGTGCCACCAGCCTCAAAGTCCCCACTCGAAAATACATACATCAAAGTCTCAAAGAATGGGTAGGACGGCTCCTCGCTAGACCAGGTGTCGAAGACGTGCTGGACGCTGCCTACAATAAACCTGCCAAAGATCGCATGACCGACATATGGGACTCACCGGTCTTCAAAAAATTTCGCGATACGGATAAAACCACCGTTCTTCGCTGACCACGGTCACGAGGCACGCTTCGCCTTCAGCCTCGGTGCCGACAGCTTCCACCCCCTGGGCTCCCTCGAGGCGAAGCATAACCATGTCTGCGACGGCGATATATATGGTGCTCCTAAACCTTCCAAAGAGGGAGCGTTTCAAGTACAAGAACATGTACCTCGTGGGGTGATACCCGGTCCCTCAAAGCAGTCATTGGAGCAAATCAATCATGCTCTCTCCTCCCTGGTTCTTGAACTCCTGGAGTTCTGGAAGGGCGTCTTCTACACACGGACCTACAAGTTCCCGAGTGGTCGACTTTTGAAGGTGCCCTTATCCCGCTCGTTTGCGACATGCTAGCGCACGGACATGTCGCAGGTTGGAAGCGTCACTTCCACATTCTTCTGCACCTCTGCTTGCTCACTATCAAGACATAGAAAATTGGAGAAGCACACGTGGCCGCACGCACATTCCACAGCCATCTTGAATGGCCCTGGAGTGGAAGAACGCCCAAAGCGCACGCGATCGTGAGCGGCTCTTTAGGTTACACGGGATACGCTGGTCGGCTTTACTCGAACTTCCGTACTGGAATCCCATCCTGTATACCGTCTTGGATTCAATGCATGCAGCGTTCTTGGGACTCTTCCAAACCCATTGTCGGAAGGTTTGGAGGATTGATGTTTCCGTTGAGGGAGGTGATGGGTCTCTTCTTCGTCCGAAAAATCAGTCCAACGTCCATCGGATTCAGTCCTTCTCGAATGGCTGCAGCTTATCAAGGAAAACCCCAGCGACCTCCTGGAGCAACTCACTGCATGGGGATGTCCCAAAGAACATTCTCTGGCATATATGTGTTGACAACGGGCTGCGCCATGCAGGTGGAAAGCGGGCACTCGCAAAAGGGATCATTGATTGGGTACTCTGAACACTTTACTTGCATTCCATCACACTTACCTCCCACAGAGATCCCAGGTTTCTCCAGATGAGATCTTTTTGCCGGAGGAGATCGAAGATGGGAAGAGACCAAGTCATCGCATCGGGGTCCTGCCGAACAATGCCCAAGGACTTCCATTCAGAAGGTAGCGATTGGTCAGAGAAGGCACCTGGCTTGAATCCGACCAACAATCGAAATTTGGCTCCGGCGACCGAAAAAGGACGCCTTCAAGCATTGTGTCAGGACCGCCGCCCTTGACGACAAAAGGAGAGAAGCTTGAACTGGCGTCACGGACTTACGACTGGGTAGGTCCTGTTTCTTCAGTATGCAGGAATAACTCTGAATACCTACAGAGCGAATTCTCAAAATCGCAGGGCAGTGGTGGGCAACGATCAGGATTACAGAGGCTTCTAGGGAAGGATGTTCTGAAGAAGTGTGGGACGATATGTCGGTAACCGAGCTCTCGTGGATGAGCACAGCACCACAAAACTGGGGAACAGCTGCTCGAAGGGAAGATGACGTGATCAGTGATGGTGGTATGCACGGTGCCTCTCCCCATCACTCTAATACGCATTTGGGGCAACCTCCGGGACCGTCGTTTCCACCTCCTCTGCAATTTTATGGATCTCACGTCATCTGTTCAGCTTGCGGATCAACGAGTCCTCAACGAGCGAATGATCCGCGACTCCGAGGCACTCATGTCTCGCTATCTCAAGACAATGAAGACGCTATTCAAAGACGCTAAAATTCAACCGATTCACCACGCGGCTCTGCATGCTGGAGATTTTCTCAGGCTTTTTGGGCCAAATCACTCAGTCCGAGCTTTCGGCGGAGAAAGGTACCTCGAAGTATTGGGACTGCAAAACGTCAACAACAAGTCGGGTTTGTGATTTACACAAAGATACACCTGCAAAACTTACGATATTCCAGGGGATTTAGAGGCCACCTTCATGACTTCTGTTTGTCGAAGTTCAAACCTCCAAGCGTTGGTAGACTCGTGCGGCCTCCTGAACCCAGCCAAGCCTCTGTTATCCGCGTAACACCATCGTCAACGAAGACCACCGAGGCACTCGACTTGCCAATGAAGACCACCACCGCCCCAACAAACCCCCCCGTTATGAGACCCTGGATGACGAGTCTTACCGACTTTTGCTGCAGCATTTAACGAGAAGTTTGAAACCGTTGAGGTACACTTCTGAGAGTGACCCGATCCGGGTGACCCGAGCCGTCGTACAAGCTCGAAAGGTTTCTATCGTGGTGTGTGGTGTATGCTCACGTAGAGGTCGCTGCCCCGTGACAGCAACGTCCTGTTTCGGCGTTTGGGCGGTTTGACTCAAGGGTCGGCAGAATCCCAGTCGATATTCTGTCTTCGGCACCAACTACGGATGGCTCATGATGCAGGCAACTTACGCCATGTGCCGCGAATAACTACGTTCTTGGACGAAGAGAAACCAATCACAGTACACCCAATTCGGCTTCGCAGGCGGCTTCCTCTGTCATCGTGAAGATGGAACAGGTCTCACGTAGTCGAATTGACCTGGCAATCATCTGCCATTTCGCAAGTTCACGCTGCAGGGCGGTTTTATGCACGTTCTTCCCCTGACAAGGTGAGAAGCTTGCTACCCGAGCGTACCCGCACGCTAACTACGCTCAAGATGATGGACTCCTATGATCTCCCTTCTGTCATCTTGTAGTCTTTCGCTGACTGTGTGGTACTTGTTAGTTTCCGTCTTCTTTCCTTTCCTAGATAAGGGTTGTGGGCCCATGATTGAAGTAATGTGATTGATTGTGCGCAACTTTTTTATTATCAAAAAACGGTGTCAGAGCATCAACAAGCACTCAAGTACTCAATATCAACGTTAACGGGATCTTCGCTCTTTCATTGCGTGTCAACCCACGTGGTCATCAAGATAAATAGCCTACGCCTCTCGTTTCGCCTCTCGCTCCCCCCAACTTCCTCTTCCACTTTTCATCACTTCGTTTCCTCCTAGTCAACACCGGAAATGAACGCAGGCCATAACAAGACGTGGGTCCCAACATCACCTTCACCCACGGGATTCTCTTCAACAACTCCTTCCAGACCTAACAACGATGTTGGCCATCTGATGTCTAAGAGCAGCAGCGCTTCAGACGCATCTAGTATCGTCATCGACGTTGACAGTGACATGTGGGTAGCTGTTTTCCCACTGGTGACGGTGGGAGCTTACTATGTCGCCCTAGTCGCTGATACCACACCGTAAACGATCTCTGATTCTAATACTTGACGTCGGGCGGTGACTTTCTTTCACAGTCCGATTAAGGAGTCGACGCTGGACCCAGGCTTACCATTTCCGAGCCGCGTCCACCCATCTCCTGGTGACCGGTAGGCTCTTTGCTCCGAAGTTTCTCCCCTTTCTGAAAGATATGCAGCCTGTCGACGAATCAAGTTTCAGACCGCATCTCGGCCGTTACGGCTCAACTTCACGCAGTCGCAGCTCAACTTCGATCGGAAAATCAACAGATAGAGGCAGAGATGTCTGGAATCATTCAACAGATCACCGACACCACTTCTTTTGTCGGGAAGGGGAGTCCCAGCCCCGACTGGCGCTGGACTCTCGGTTCTAATGTCGAAGCTCGGTTACTCGGTCCTCCTACGATGAACTATGGGATCGCCACGTGAAGTCCACCTGTGAGATCACGGGGGTATCTCTTTGCAGATGTTCCAAAAACATGTGGCTTTGTGGAAGCGTTACAAAACGATGCTCAGGAGTCATGCAGTACTAGCGGACGACCTTCAACGCCTGACGAGACAACTCATGACCCCTCTCGGTGTGCGTCTATTTTCCCCATCTCCCATCTGTATCTATGCCTGATCTAATAACAATCGCAGCCCACCGCTGAGCCCTTTTTTATCTGCCTAGAGGTGTTTTCCACATTGGTCCCGTCCCTTCCCTATACTCATTTTCTCTACAGGACGGCGACTTTCCAATCATTGGACCGGAGGTTGTGCGTATCCTTCGATATCAGCATTGCAATTTTTATGGTAAACTTTCTTTAGATTTTGAAGGCCCTCAGCGCTCGTCAGCGGGGTTCTACACAATTTTTGCAGGCGCAACAACCTACTACTGGCGGTGGACCCTCGCAAACAACCCCTATGGCCATACCCGTGAATCGTTCCTCCAGTCACTCAAAGAAGAGGCCTCTTGAGCAGACAAATAGCGTCAATCACTTGGGACTTCATAACACTCGGATCCCGCCCGCCCCGTTGAAGCGAAGGAGGTTGGGGGACGCCGCCTAAAGTCCAATGGCTAGTAGTCAAATATCCAGCTTACCCCACCTATTCTATAACTCCGTCACTTCATAAATCACGTCTCTAGTCAACCAGTCTTTCTTCGTTTATACCTTAAATACCTTTAACTTTTGAACTCATTTTCTCGATTTGTCGGGGTTTGATCGATTGATCAACGTCTTACTCTGCAATCGCGCGTGTCGTGTCGCGTGGCTTATCGTCATCCAAAGCTCCCATGTCGCGCGCCGATACGAGCGCGAAACAACCATCGCCGGACTAAAGGAGACGATCTCAGCTTTAGAATTTTCCCGGACGGAAAGGTTCTTGCTAGCGGATGCGAAGATGGTTCCGTACGATATTCTCGACCTTGGATTGGAAGCCCTCCAGACGTTCATCGATGCTTCGCCCTCAACGTCGTTGGTTGGCACCCTCAGGTCGAAGGCCTTCTCTTTTTGGCTTCAGGAGTGGCGACGTTCATACCCGTCCAAACCAATCGTCCTCAGGTAAGAGCCAGGAACTGCTATCGTAATTAAACTAAAGAATAAATCTCTCTACAGCGTGACCTCAAGATCTGGACAGACAAGAGTCCCGGGCCAATTCATTGTTTGACTCACGATTCTGGACAAAACGTCCTTGCCTTAGGATCTGGGAAAGATGTCGTTCTGACCAATTATAGCACCCGGGACGAGGATTCTTTATCGTGGTATAACACTCGTTACCCCCTCCTCCCAGCTTCATCCACCTTCACACCAGCAAACACCCCGACCAAGCAGCTCAATCAGTTCATTTCCTCCAAGAGCCAAACTCGGTCGTCGTTTCGTACCTCCATCACGGTATTACGTTAAGTTCTACCACCTCTCGCTCTGCGGCAACCAACTAACCCCTTTACAGGTGTGGGGACAGGAATTCTCTATCTCTTGTTTGCAGATCACACCACGGTCATGTCAAATGTTTGTTGCAACTTCAATCGCCTGTCGATCTTCACGCACCCTGACTTTCTCCAAGTGGCCGGTCTTGTTATCAACAAATAACGGGACAATTGCAGTAACTAACCTATCGACGGGGTTGATTGGTACAGCATCAAAAGCCAGCGCTTGGTTGACTCATTCAGGATGTTGATTGAAGACAACATCGTCGCACCAATCATCTTTGATGGCACAGGTTCCTGGATTAGTGGCGGAAGCTGCGGTGCTGTGCGAGTCATATGTCCCTTCCCTGCTATGGCATTGAAACACTGGAGCTGGAAGGTGAGTAGCATTGGAGGTGCTGTGATAATAACACCTGTAACTTGTTAAAGATGGAAGATCGTACAAGCACTTGTGAGCACGAACTCGGATGGTTATCTCCATCGCCCTCACCAATCGTCTAGGCTTATACCTCAAAATCTAACGGGAGACCGCTTTTGGCAGCAGGGACATCGGAACTTGGTTCGCAGACCGTAATTGCAGTATGGAGAGAGTCTGGTCAAGGTTGCAGCCAGAGTGTCGCCTCTGACTCCAAGGCTTGTGATCCTTCCTTGGCGGAAGCTCATATCGCTGAGAAGCCACAGGGTCCCACATTGCCGTCGTTGGCCTTCTTGTTTACTTTCTCCGTCGTGTTCCTCTGGTGCGTAGATTGCATCTACACTCGGATCGTACGAGCTCACGCGCCTACTGCGCGACTCTAGCTTTATCTGGTTTGCGACGATCGTTTCGCACTGAGGGCCAACCTCGTGGGGTAGCTTACGTCCATAGGAACAATAGTGAGATCTGTTTCCGCACAATGCGGCTTTCCACAACCTTGAACTGCATGCCAGCCGCCCCTGTATCCCGCTCCAACAACGCTGAAGATGCGAAGATCTTATCGCCCTTCTCACATGCCTACCACCAACATTCCATGCATCGCAACGGGGCTTTAGATTTTGCTACACAGTGGAGTATGTGTACTCGCGTGGGTTCTCGAGGTAACAATGTTGTTATCATCATCAATGGGGACATGCGAGTTTATCAGAGGGACACTGGGTTTAACTCCGCTATCCGACGATGTCCTTCTTCCTTCCTATCTGTCTCTTAGTTTTTTTTTTCATCTTTGTCAAAGTGTTGCGCACGCCCGCTTCCCCACCTGTTCAGCTCGCGCAATAGTCATGTGATCTGTTCTTTCTCCATGGCAACAAATCCAGCAGGCCCTTGTTTCGAGAAGGTGCTCAAGACATCCAACGCTCCGTCTAACCCCAGGCCCTGTCACGCGAGGTCGTGACGACTGCACGACCCTTGACGCTTTGAAGAGAGCATAAAAGAGAGCCACGATGCGTGAGTGGCTAAACACCTCTCTCTCTCTTTCCTCATCCCAACGAAAGATGGCCCACTACGAACTAAACTTCACTGTCCCCTCCACCAGGAGTCGCATAGCATTCATCGAGTTCTCCCCATGTGGTAGATTCCTTGCGGTCGGAGAACATCAATCCTGGCTACACATCCTTGACAGATGCACCGGATTTCACTCCGTTCTTTCAGCTTTTACGCCTACTGGACCCACAGCTCTTGTTTGGGAAACTTCTGGGGCGTTCTACGTTGGGTTGAGTGATGGATGCTTCATCCATTACCAGATTGATCTCGAGGGTAAGAAACTGGTGGAAGGCGTCAAGAACAATCTGTTCTGCGGGTCATTCCCTATAACTGCGATGGCCTTGGACGCAGAGTCCAAGACACTTGCGTTATCTGTGGGTCCGAATGTCTTTGCGTTTCGGAGGATCTGGGACACAAGTGCGCTTTGTTCGTTGATAGATTGGAGCAGTGAACTCATATTTCTCAAGGTGGTTTTCGCTTCATTGCCAATGTATCAAGCCGGTTCAATTTCGCAAGTGACCCAGGAGGCCGGTTCCTCCATTTCCGAGGACCATTTCTTTCACCCCCGACAACACTCTCGTTGTCACGTTTTGCCGTCAGAAGATTGCGTGAGCCACACGATCCCATACCCAAGACCCAACCTCACTTCCTTTGCCGATAGGTCAATCGCGCTCGAGTTTGATGACGATTCAGGTCTACGTACTTCGTTCCAAACAGCGACAGTGTCGGTGCACCTTTCTGCTCGCCGATCTTTGACTAACACTAACATGGTAAATCACGTAGCGATTACTCCGGACTACCTCTATTGAAGGCTATCGCATCTGCAAGTGAACAAGAGATCCATAAACTCAACCGTTGCAGGATCTACGGCAGTGAGCCTCAACCGGACGGCGAAGAATCCCAATTCCTCCTCATCAATGGGGGTGCAGCGACACTATCCTGCGTTGCGCCCGGTGTGGCAATAATCAAGGACCTCGTCACTCAGCGCAAGATCCAGGAGTTGAAGCACACAGGTACTTATTTGGTTTAAATCTTGTGTGGCAAATTTAATGCGTCCACCAGTAATTTCCGGCAACTGTGTCCCCGTGATGGTATGTGCCGGTTTTGCTTGAAGATTCAATATACTCACCATTCACTTACATGCGAAGGCCCACCATGCTTCAAACAACCAGTACAGCATTGTAACAGCGGATCGTGTCGCGATCAAGGTTTGGACCGCACGACGAGCACCCCATCCCCAGGGTGAGGTGAGTGGCAGTTTTTTCAGCAGGGGACTCAAATACTGATCAATTGGCCAGCCGCGCCATGGATTCCTGACACGAAAGTGTTGGGTAATTGTCACCCTGCTTGTAGCATCGGTTATCATATTGCAGAGGCAAATTGGAAGAATCCCCGATGTAGGCGAGGTAATCCCGACGCATTGATATTGACGTGACGTGCTAACCTACGTCCCAGATCTTGACCTTTTCCTCTCGAATCACGCTGGCGTTTCATGCAACTATGCATCCGATTCGGATCTGTTGTTCTCTATGCCGCTGAAGATGTCGTGTCGGGTTTGGCCGGCAGTCTGTAGCGATCTGACGCGAGGGTTTGAGAGTCTGCGTCTCGCTTGCACCCTTTGGTTTCATACTTGTGAAGGCACGTAGCTCAATGCCGATTCTATGTACACAACCTGTTCTTCTTTATACGCCGCTGGACCCACGCAATTGCATCAGTTTCTTTCTCATCGCGCCATCTGGGTCAAATATCATTCTGAAATACGTGTGATCAAGGGTTTGCCGGCCATCGCGTCAGCCGGAGGAGCGATTGTGGGAACTTGATGGGACCCCCTGGTTCCGAAGAGGGATCCGGGTGTTCAACGTTCAAGGTCTCGATGTATGCGTCGTCAACGCTTCCGACACATCGCTATCGATGCGATTCTTCTTTAGAACCTCAGAAATAACCTGTGTTTGTAGTGCTTTCACTCAATACATGTTATTCACGGTTTTCGGCGGCCATCATGTGCGTGGGAATATCGCTGGACCTTCGATTTGATGGAAATTTGGACGACGAACTTCGTTGTTCCCCTCATCCTCCCCCATCGGCGCAGAACGGCGTCATAAAACATGGACGCCTCGCTTTCTCTCACTCTTCAACAGTGTTTCGTGATGGCCGATTTGCTGCCATCCTCGACTGGGGCAACTCTGCAACCCCCTCTCCCTTCAACTCCTCGGTTTCCAAATCTCGTCTCCTTGGCTCGTATCCCCTTGCGTCGTATTTTCCAACCTCTCAATCACATGCCTTTCGTCCCTTTTGCCATTCACGGCCACTGGTGCCGCCCCGAACAACCCCGGCCCTGAGAATCCACGATTGGAAAGAAGTCAGGCAAGGATGGAGGAGCAGACGGTCTTCCTCTAGACAGTAAGTATGTATCTCTGGCACTCTCTTCTCTTCCAGCCTTATCTAATGCGTGCCTATTGGATGATAGGGACACCGACGACGAGTTCAAAACAATCATCCCCTTTCCTATCGTCCACTGTTTGCACTTCCTCATCCATCCGCTTTCACCCCACGTCTCATAGTCCGTGTTCAGTACCGTCCATCTGGCCCCATAGGATTGTCGCCAGTCTCACCGTGCTTAGACACCGCGCTTAGACTCCCCTTCGACCTGCTCATCGCTTCACCTCATCCAACTCCAACGCTTCTTCCTTCCGAGTCAGCTACGTCTCGTAAGGAACTCACTGCCGTCTTCGCGAGCAAGAGGAAGCGCTCTTCGTTGGAATCCGATAACGAGGAAGACACCCTCGCTGCTCTGGAATAAGTTCGAGGAACATGTAAAAAAGGCTGGTCGTGCTCAAGTCAGTCTCGATCAATCCACCTTGCGTCGTCTCCCAACCACCGTAAACCCACCTCCCCCCTCCGACTATTTCTGCAGCCTTGGCAAGCCAACCCACCCTCGACTTCCATATCTCCCATTTCAAGAGCTCCATCGCCTCCTCCAGGCCCCCGTTGAACCTCTCCAAGGTCAGTTGCGCTCTTCTGTCCGACAGATATCCTTGGGTACAACTAGCGTCGCCCTGTCGCTTCCCCGTCTTCCTCGTTCCCGGCAACCAGTGAACTCACAGCCAGCTACAGATCTACGAAACTTTCGAGAGCGACCAGTATTAACGGATCGATCCTACACCTATATGCTCTCCGACCAACCATGGCTGTCCAAAGGCCATCTCTACTCTCACCTCCCACCCCCACATCTTCGGTTTCTACAGAAATCACGACTGGTCATGTGTACGTTGCCCTCACCTTCCTCTGCAATCGCCTTCCGCTCACGTCGATGTTCTCCGCATCCATCAAGTCAACTCCGAGATTTACTTATTTGCCCTCACGAACGTGGCGTAGTGAATTATGTGCAAGGCCGTTCAATATTAGAGCAGAATCTTTTCCGTTCGGGCTCGAAGCGAGCGATCGCGAACCTCCCGTTCACCCCAAACACCCTCTCATCGTTGCGCCTCCCCGACTCCACAACGACACTCCTTGCAGCGGGTGGACAAGATGCAGAACTCCACTTATCTCTACACTCTTTGTCCCCATCCTCATCCACTTCTTCGTCGCCTCCCCATCACCGGTCCTCTCGCCCGTACCAAACTCAACTTCAAGGCTCCATTAACAATTCCGTTATGTTGACTTCGCTGAGCCTGACCAAGGTTAACACGCCAGCAGCGTCGAACCGAGAGTTGCAGTCAGCAACAACGATTGTTCAGTCAAATTCTTCGAGGTAAACATCCGATCGTCGGACAGCTCCCCTGCGGCTTCCAGGTTAAAGGACCTTGGAGTTCTGCGGATAGACGTTCCCGTGAACCACTGTGAGTCACTTTCCAAATATGCGACCGGCTGCATCTCATAACGATCCATCAGCGTCTGTATCTCCTGATGGCCGAACCCTTTGTCAGTTGGCGATTCACCGCAAGTGTACCTCCACCACATACCCGGCTTCTCCCATCTCTCTTTCGAATCAATTGCGAAGTACTCGCTTGTACCATATACGCCATCGGTTTTCACCCATCAATACTACTCTCCCCAGTACCCTCAGCCCTCCCTACCTGCCTCGTTTTCGACATTGTATTCGGATGGAATGAAGTTTGCCGTGGCAAGTCAAGAAGGCGTAGCGGTTATTTGGGATGTTCGCAGTTCAAAGCCACTCAAGGTCCTCGAAACTGATTGCACGCGGGGGAAGGAAAGAAGGGCTACAGGGGAGGCTAGTGGATACATGTATGAGGAAGACCTCTGGGATTGGAGTCGAGGCGGATCACGGGCACCGGGATGGGGTATTCGAAGCATCAAGTTCTCTCCTGAAGGTGCTGATGGCAAGGAAGTACTTGTTTTCACTGAGGTGAGTTTCTTCCACTCTCTCGTTCTCTACCTGATCCGCTGACAATGGAACCTTGCAGCACACATCTCTGCTGCATTTTATCGACGCCTGGACGTTTGAAACTGAACAGATAGTCCGGGTACCCGATCCGACCATAAGTTGACTCCGGAATTCCAGTAGACCTGGCCATCGGTCCACCAGATCTGAGTCTGCCATCCCAGCCCTTCCTACGACCAACTCTATGGGCTTGCATCTTATGGACGGGCCCTTTACTTCTGACGAAGAGTTGGACGATGGTGGTGTGGTTGTCGTTCCTAGGCTGGGGTCTACCAGGGAAGAAGAGGACATTAGTAGGCTCCTACGCAGGCACGGTTTGCGCACGACCCGAACGAGACTCAGGCCCGCGCGTAGACGGTCGGAGTCACACCAAGACGGAGATGGGGACATGGAAATGACCGATGTGGACGAACAAGGAGATTGGGGAGATGGCATGGAAGTTGATGAGTTGGACACGGAGTGCCTGAGCTCTGCTGCTGGATCGAGGGCTGCATCGCCGACTTACACTCCTCCATCACACACCTTCTCATCCCCCTCACTTACCACCCCGACCCTATCCCCCGGACCACCATACGTTGGGCCAACCACGAGGAATGCGGACGATAAACCCAGTCACGACCAGCTCTATGACGACCCTGCGTGCCCTTGCGAATGCAAGCCGGGCGAGTTTGGCTGCAGTCTTGAGGCTCGTTGGCGAGGGCGGCACCGCTACGGAAGTTGATCCCAAGGCTTACGTGGACGCATTGCTTGAGGTCCATCGCAAGAGCTCAGAGACGGTCAAGAGGAGCTTCAAAGGCGAGGCCGGTTTTGTCGCTAGTCTGGACAAGGCCTGCAGAGATTTTGTCAACAAGAACGCCGCTACTGGCACTTCGAGTACCAAATCTCCTGAATTGTTGGCTAAGCACACGGATGCTTTGTTGAGGAAGAACAACAAGATGGCTGAGGAAGAGGATCTCGAGAGCGCCTTGAACCGAGTGGTGCGTACCTTCTCTGGCTACCTTTGCGGAACACGACCCGATCTGCTTTTCAGATGGTATGATGGTATCATTCAAGTACCTCGAGGACAAGGACGTCTTCCAGACATTTTACACCACTAAACCCTCCAAGCGCCTTATCCACGGAGTGTTGGCATCGGACGAGGCTGAAGCAAGCATGATCTTGAAACTGAAGGAGGCGTGCGGTTTCGAATACACGAACAAGCTCCAACGCATGTTCACGGGTGCGTGGTCAGAGTATGGCCGATGGATTGACATTGACGCTTTCCATTCTTCACTCTAGATATGAGCCTGAGCAAAGACAAACGAGCTGTCCGCCATCGAAGCCAAACGACGACAGAATACCCTAACGGCGCGGCGCAGCAGGAAGCGCAAGCTCGAACATCAACACGACTCAGAGACCACTAGAGAACGAACGTGCCGAAAGTGACGCTGGAAGCAGATGGCGTTGGCGTTCGAGGCGATTTCGAGCAGCGGAATTTGCATCTCTCCAGATTTTGCGATTTAACTTGGATCCGTCTCTTCCCGAATCCTTGTTGTTTCTTCCCTGTTCTCGGACTCTCGAACGAGGTTTTCATAACCCGTGGACTCAATTTCTTCCTGTTTTTTTTAGTCTATATGCCTCCCCGCGTCAGTAACCCTCTTCCCCGTTTGTATTCTCTCTGCTCTGGTGTCGTTTAAATCTTCCTGTACACCTTCTTCTCCCAAGACTTCTTTCCTCATCTCTCTGACCAGTCGATACCATTTAATACATGTTATTTTGATGTTATTCTCGGTTTTCGGCAGCCATCATGTGCGTGGGAATATTGCTGGACCTTCGATTCGATGAAAATTTGAACGACGAACTTCGTCGTTCCCCTCATCCTCCTCCATCGGCGCAGAACGGCATTGTAAAACATGGACGTCTCGCTTTCTCTCACTCTTCAACAGTGTTTCGTGATGGCCGATTTGCTGTCACTCTCGACTGGGGCAACTCTGCAACCCCCCTCTCCCTTCGACTCCTCGGTTTCCAAAGCTCGTTTCCTTGGCTCGTATTCCCTTGCGTCGTATTTTCCAACCTCTCAATTACATGCCTTTCGTCCCTTTTGCCATTCACGGCCACTGGTGCAGCCCCGAACAACTCCGACCCTGAGAATCTACGATCGGAAAGAAGTCAGGAAAGCTGGAGGAGCAGACGGTCTTCCTCTAGACAGTAAGTATCCTGGCACTCCCTTCCAGCTTTATCTAATGTGTGCCTATTGAATGATAGGGATATCAACGACGAGTTCTAAACAATCGTCTGCATTCTCGTCTCATTCCCTCACCTATCGTCCACTGTTTTGCACTTCCTCATCCATCCGCTTTCGCCCCACGTCTCATAGTCTGTGGTCAGTACCGTCCGTCTGGCCTCACAGGATTGTCGCCAGTCTCACCGCGCTTAGACTCCCCTTCTACCTGCTCATCGCCTCAATTTACCCAACTCCAGCGCTCCTTCCTTCCGAGTCGGCTACGTCTCGCAAGGAACTCCCTGCCGTCTTCGCGAGCAAGAGGAAGCGTGCTTCGTCGTAATCTGACCACGAGGAAGTCATCCTCGCTCCTTCAACCACGAACGAGCTGTCCGCCCTCGAAGCCAAACGACGACAGAAAACCCTAACGGCGCGGCGCAGCAGGAAGCGCAAGCTCGAACATCAGCACAACTTAGAGCCCACGATAGAGAACGTGCCAAAAGCGACGCTGGAAGCAGAGGGCGTTGGCGTCTGAGGCGATTTTGAACAGCGGAATTTGCATCCCTCCAGAGTTTGCGATTCAATGTGTGTAAGGGCTGGACCGCTTTGGATTCGTCTCTTCCAGAATCTTCGTTGTTCCTTCCCTGTTCTTGGACTCTCGAACGAGGTTTTTATATCCCGTGGACTCAATTTCTTCCTGTTTTTTTTAGTCTATATGCCTCCCCGCGTCAGTAACCCTCTTCCCTGTTTGTATTCTCTCTGATTTGGTGTCGTTTAAATCTTCCTGTACACCTTCCTCTCCCAAGACTTCTTTCCTCATCTCTCTGACCAGTCGATACCATTTAATACATGTTATTTTGATGTTATTCTCGGTTTTCGGCAGCCATCATGTGCGTGGGAATATTGCTGGACCTTCGATTTGATGAAAATTTGAACGACAAACTTCGTTGTTCCCCTTATCCTCCCCCATCGGCGCAGAACTGCGTCGTAAAACATGGACGTCTCGCTTTCTCTCACCCTCCGACGGTGCTTTGTGGTAGTCAATTCGCCGCCCTACGCTCAACTGGGGCGATTCAGAAACAGCCCCCTTTCGACTCCTGGGTTTCCAAATCTCGTCCCCTTGGCTTGTATGTACCCCCCACATCGGTTTTCCACCCCACCGTCATCACATTTTCGTCCCTTTTGACGTCGTGATGCCTCGAACAGCTCAAGAATCGAGCCGAGGCCACTACCAACAGGTTTCAACACATCGCGTTCATCGTCTCATTCCTCTTGCCTGTCGTCCCATTTCTCTCTTCTTCACCCGCTCTTGCCCCACGCCTCACCCACACCCTCGCCCTCAAGTGGAATTTGTTACCTAGAGCACCACGGTTCGTCAACGTGCCTCCGACCCGCATGGCTACCCACAGCCAACTGATGATGCCGGCCCCTCTCCAGGCCCGTACACATGTAGGATTCGAAGGGGTTTAGGGGTTTGGATGGGATTGTGGGCGTCAGCGGGGGTACGTGTTTACCTGCCATCGACTTACGAGACGGCGCGTTTGAAACTCATCGACTTGATTTTCTTAGACACTGGGGGCAAGGGGTCAAATACCCAGTGGGTACATGCTGAATACATTGTGATCACAGTCAAAAAGTGATCACAATGTGCCCAGTGGGGAAAATTTGAATACATTCAAAATGTACCTGGCCATGTGAACCCAATGTGCCCAGTGGGCACATTTTGATTGCAATCACAATGTACCCATCAATGTGATCTCAATGTGCCCACTGGGGACATTTTGATTGTGATCACAATGTACACATCAATGTGATCTCAATGTGCCTGCTGTGCACATTTTAATTTCTTTCACAATGTCCCCATCAATGTGTTCTCAATGTACCCAGCTCATTACATAATAGTTTCTTTCACAATGTTGTCCACAATGTGTTCAGCATGTGGCTGAGCCACTCATTCAAACTTTTTTCACAAAGTATCCAGTGATGTGTCCATAATGTCCCCAGGGGGTTCTTTTTGAAGTAATCACAATGTAATCACAATATTGTTCAATTTCATCATGAACTTTCAAAGAAATCACTATGTATATGGCTGTACACATTCTAGACACATCACTGGATACTTTGTGAAAGAATTTTGAATGAGTGGCTCAGCCACATGCTGGACACATTGTGGACAACATTGTGAAAGAAACTATTATGTAATGAGCTGGGTACATTGAGAACACATTGATGGGGACATTGTGAAAGAAATTAAAATGTGCACAGCAGGCACATTGAGATCACATTGATGTGTACATTGTGATCACAATCAAAATGTCCCCAGTGGGCACATTGAGATCACATTGATGGGTACATTGGGTTCACATGGCCAGGTACATTTTGAATGTATTCAAATTTTCCCCACTGGGCACATTGTGATCACTTTTTGACTGTGATCACAATGTATTCAGCATGTACCCACTGGGTATTTGACCCCTTGCCCCCAGTGAGACTGACTCCCCTTCGTTAGCTCGCTCCGGATGCTCCACCGCCATTCAAGTCTTGCTGGCTTATCTCTAGACCGAAGCGCTCGACTTTTGCCACAGGAAATCTTCCCCCGTCCCCGCTGAGCAACTCTACCACCCTCGACCTCACCCCCACCAATCACGCCTATCGATGAGTTGTCGGAGGCTGGCGCCCAAGGGAACCCTGGCCCAGGTCCGTCGAGTTCCGGACGACACATCTCGCCGACGGACGACGACTATTTCTACGGCGATGTCGATGGTGATGGTGTCCTTGACCGCCTTCCTCCCAACTCCGCTGCTCCCAGCTACGTCAACATGACTGCTCCTCCCGAGCCATTTATCGCCTGGATGTCGGCAGTCGACGACGCCACCCTGGCTTGGTCGGGGCTCACACTCTGGACAATTTCACCTACATCATTCTAGATTCCCCTGTGTTCCGTGCTCAAACGAAGGCTGACCCGTACCCTGCTCGCATGCACTGGGGACAAGGGGTCAAATACCTGGTGGGTACATGCTGAACACATTGTGATCACAGTCAACAAGTGATCGCAATGTGCCCAGTGGGGGAAATTTGAATACATTCAAAATGTGCCTGGCCATGTGAGTCCAATGTGCCCAGTGGGCACATTTTGATTGTGATCACAATGTGCCTGCTGTGCACATTTTAATTTCTTTCACAATGTTCCCATCAATGTGTTCTCAATGTACCCAGCTCATTACATAATAGTTTCTTTCACAATGTTGTCCACAATGTGTCCAGCATGTGGCTGAGCCACTCATTCAAAACTCTTTCACAAAGTATCCAGTGATGTGTCTAGAATGTGTACAGCCATACACATAGTGATTTCTTTGAAAGTTCATGATGAAATTGAACAATATTGTGATTACATTGTGATTACTTCAAAAAGAACCCCCTGGGGACATTATGGACACATCACTGAATAATCTTTGAAAGAATTTTGAATGAGTGGCTCAGCCACATGCTGGACACATTGTGGACAACATTGTGAAAGAAACTATTATGTAATGAGCTGGGTACATTGAGAACACATTGATGGGAACATTGTGAAAGAAATTAAAATGTGCACAGCAGGCACATTGAGTTCACATTGATGTGTACATTGTGATCGCAATCAAAATGTCCCCAGTGCGCACATTGAGATCACATTGATGGGTACATTGTGATCACAATCAAAATGTGCCCACTGGGCACATTGGACTCACATGGCTGGGCACATTTTGAATGTATTCAAATTTCCCCCACTGGGCACATTGCGATCACTTGTTGACTGTGATCACAATGTGTTCAGCATGTACCCACCAGGTATTTGACCCCTTGTCCCCAGTGATAGACGAGTTGTCCTCCGCCATTTTCTATTCGACTTGGGACCAGGCTATCGCGGCGACCGTTAGAAGGTACCCGGTTTCACGGACATTGGAATGTCGCGGGAACCCCAACGACCGTTATTTTCTTTATCTTTCTTTATCATCGACATATCTACATCTTTCTAACATATCTTTCTTTATCTTCGACATATCTACATCTCTATAACATATCTACATCTTTATAACATATCTTTCTTTATCTCCGACATATCTACATGTTTCTAACATAGACCTAACATACACATTAAATAATGAACCACGATGTCTCCCAACCTCCCTACAGACCACGAGAGTAACGACAACGACGACACCCACCAACACACCCAACACCAACCCAAACCCGACGTCTGATGTCGTTTTCGTGTTGCGGTGTTCCCGAGGTGTACCGGGTGGGGAAACCTTTGGGACATCCCAAAAGAACTGACCGGTGTACTGGGGATGAGACGGGTCGGAACACTCTTAATGAAACGAGGGCTTACCGATGTCCGGTTTCCAACGCGGAACACCCCGAATGAGCCTTTGGTGAACCGGCGCGGAACACCGCGGGTTCACGCGATCGGGACACCGCGGTGCCACTGTGGTGTCCAAGCTCGGTAAACCGCGATCGGCGTGCCCGTCACACTTCCGTCACACTCGCGGAACACCGTGAATGTCCTGGTTCGGGAAATCACAAAGAAACAGCGAGGGAATTTTGCGGTGTATTTTAGGTGGAACAGCCAGGGGACATCATATGGAAAATATATAGGAACACTTGAAATGAACTGTTAGTTTACTGGGCAGGGAAACTGGTAAGGGAAACCACAACAGGAACACTCTAAATGTACTGGGAAAAAGTGATTGCGGTGTCCTGCGCAGGTACACAACATGGAAACTTGGGATGTACTTAAGGTGAAATACATGATGGAAACCTCAGGGACACTGTGGGTGTCCTTGAAAATAACTGAGTCAGTAAACTGCAGGCACACAGGTAAGGAACATTTTGAATGGAATTGACATGACCCCAGCAGGATTAGTGCAAGTAAATTATCCATTTCCTTGCAGTGTATTTGCAGTGTACCGGGCCAGAACACTAGACTTTGTCCCCAGTGTCTGTACTTACGAAGGTCGTATTGCGGATCCTTCGCGAATCCAGGCCATCCAGGACTGGCCAGTCCCGACGAATGTCTCAGAGGTTCGAGCTTTTCTGGGAACCTGTGGAGTCCTTCGAATCTTCATCAAGAACTACACTCTCGTTGCAAGGCCCCTCATCCAGCTAACACGGAAAGACGAACCCTTCAAAATCGGACCCCCGCAGTTGGCAGCTATCGAGAACCTCAAGGCTGCGATCGTAAACTCACAGCTCTACGCCCTATCGACTACGAGTCGCAACGCCCAGTCATCCTAGCTGTCGACTCCTGCATGAACGGTGTTGGTTTCATTCTCCTTCAGATTGGTGAAGACGGCAAGCGCTACCCCAGTCGATTCGGGTCCATCACGTTCAACGATCGCGAGTCGCGATACTCTCAGGCCAAGCTCGAGCTCTTTGGGCTGTTTCGCGCACTCAAGCAGACGCAGATTTACACCATCGGCGTGAAGAAACTCACTGTGGAAATGGATGCCAAGTTTATCAAGGGGATGCTCAATAACCCTACGCTCCATCCCAACGATGCCATGAACCGATGGATATCCGCCATCCTGCTCTTTGACTTCGAACTCGTCCACGTCCCCGCTGACAAGCACACCGGAGCTGACGGTCTCTCCCGTCGTCCTCGCGCCCCTGAGGATCCGCCTCCCGACGATCCGGACGAACTAGAAGAGTGGATAGACCTCGGCGCAGGATTCTTCCTTGAAGTCAACACACCTCGAACCCCCCTAGACCCAGCACCTTCTATATTATTCGCCATTGAACCCAAACCAGCTCTGCATGCCTCCTCTCCTTCCCCTCGACCCTCTCCAGAACCTCCCGACGACTCTGCCACTCCGTCGCGATCCTCCTCACCGGATTCTGAGACCGATGTCGCGATCCCCCAGTCCCCCAAAGGCCTCCGTCGCGAAGAACGGCTGGTCGTGATACAGAAGTTCCTGTCCGACTTGGAGCGCCCTC
This sequence comes from Thelephora terrestris, assembly GCA_015956445.1. Lineage (NCBI taxonomy): Eukaryota > Fungi > Basidiomycota > Agaricomycetes > Thelephorales > Thelephoraceae > Thelephora > Thelephora terrestris. The sequence goes on along the minus strand of WIUZ02000023.1, from coordinate 618,893 downwards.
CAGACCTCTCTGGCCACGACTACTGGCAGTTCATCCGCCAAGCCACAGACTACTTCCTCGTTGGCAACAAGCTGTTCCGGAAGAATCGCAAGGGTAGCCCACAGCTCGTTCCTCCTCCTTCAGATCGCCTCTGCCTCATTTGGTTTGCCCACGACAACCTCGGCCACAAGGGAGCCTTCGCGACGACAGCCAACCTACTTCTGCGTTTCTGGTGGCCCTGCCTCAGTGAGAACGTCCGATGGTACGTCAAGACATGTCACAAGTGTCAGCTGCGCCAAACCGAATATTTCTACATCCCGCCAACCGTCCCGACCGTTCCCGGCCTGTTTTGGAAAGCCCATATCGACACCTTTCTTATGCCCAGGACCGGAAGCTACCGATACGTCATCCACGCTCGCGATGCGCTTACGTCTTATCCCGAAGCCCGGGCAACTACCTCCGAGTCTGCCAAGGTGATCGCCGACTTCATCTTCCAGGACCTCCTGTGTCGTTGGGGTGGCATCGCCGAGATTGTCACTGACAACGGTTCCTCCTATATCGCCGCCCTCGACATCCTCGCATCGCGATACGGTATATGACACATCCACATCTCTGGCTACAACTCCCGAGCCAATGGGATTGTCGAGTCGAAGCACTTCGATGTCCGCGAAGCTGTCATGAAAACCTGTCATGGAAACGAGTCCAAGTGGCGCGAGGTTCTCCCGCAGGTCTTCTGGGCCGAGCGCGTCACTGTACGGAAGGCGACTGGGTTCTCCCCCTACTACATGGTCCACGGTGTCCACCCCATCCTTCCCTTCGATATTCTCGAAGCCACCTACCTTGTCCCTGCCCAAGACTTTGGCATCTCTACTGAGGAACTCATCGCGATCCGGGCTTGTCAGCTCGCGAAGCGCGAGGAAGATATTGAGAAGATGCAGGAGACAGTTACCGCTTCCCGCGTCAAGAACCTAGAACGGTTTGAGAAGCGCCATGGTTCACAGATTGTAGACTTCGATTTCAAGCCCGGATCCCTGGTCCTCGTTCGGAACTCCCGCATCAAAGAGTCTCTGAACCGCAAGACCAAGCCCCGGTACAATGGCCCCTATGTCGTCATTCGCAAGAAGGCTGGCCCCTCTTACATCGTCGCTGAACTCGACGGCGCCCAGTCTCAGCTCAGGGTAGCCGGGTTTCGTCTGATCCCCTACCTTGCTCGTACAGAGACTCGCGACCCAAGCTTCACGACTCTTCCCGACGAAGAGGACTCCACCAGCGAAGACCCTGAAGATGTCCACTTCTTCGATTCCTTGGACCCCGCTGCTGGATCTTATCGCGAGGTTGCCTCCCCTTCGTTCTAGAACAGACCAACCTGTCTCGTATTTATTCTGGACTATAGCTATGCACCTCTCTATTTACTTTCGCGACCGCCTCCTTCTAAGATTCTGACGCTGTCTCACTTTTGATCTACCTTCTAGACGCCCACGTTTCCTTCGCACGCTATCCTTCTTTCATCATCTTTACAATCCCTTTTTCTTCGCAGTTGCGCATCAATGACCAGCTGGTTCACTCTTACCTTGGACTATGCCCCGTCAACTCTGCGGTCGCGACCCTCTCCAAACTCAGCCCGAATGCATCGCGAGGTCTCCCCAACAACGTTCATCATGGCGTCCTCCGTGGGGTCAAGGTCGTCTTCATATCCCGCATATCTGCCCGTGGATCTCGCGAACATCTCACGAGCACGGAGCATGTAGGCGACAGCGTGCTGCAGCATTCGTACACGAGCCGCCACGTCTGATTCCGCAGGAGGGAGTCGCCCGTAGTTGTGGTTATGTGTATAGGAAGGCAGTGCAGTAGTCCTTATTAAAAACATTAATGTTTTAGGAGTTTTTGTCGCAAATTTGAATGATTTTTCTCATGAGTTTTTGAATGGCCTGAGGGGGGATATTTTACTCATAAAGTTTTAATGGAAATTATGGGGGGGACTGGGACCCAGCTTACTGGGCACTGGTGCTCCCAATTGTGATGATTTCGCCGTTTAACCCTTTTTATTTCCTTTATTTAACGCCTCATCACCACTAAGTCAGTTGGTGCCCTGCCCTAAACACGGCGGTAAACTGTTTATTATGCAGTATGCCCTATGCTTAACGACTCAAGTCCAATACGTGGAACGTGCTACTAGTCAAGATACCCCAGAAGACCCGAGGTATAATACGTGAACATGTACCGGCGGACCTTCATACGAAGATCCCCCCTACCTGGCCCTCCATTGCCCCTGGACGACTAGTAGATATTCAGGCTACCGACAACAAGGGATGTATTAACAAGCGTCGCGCGCTGACCTCTCGCAGAAGTCAACCGGCTTATTAATCTGACCCTTGGATTGGACTTATGAAAACCATTATGTTTTACGACTCATGGATCACGCGCAATAGACAAGAAAGAAGATTCATTGGAAGCCAACAGTACAAAAGAGTTATCTAATCAATATCTCTTCGGATCCTTTGTACTACTTCCAATGCCGATCTCACCAACTCCTCGTTCAACCAGTTCTGCTCCCGGATCTCGTTCGGGTCCACGTCCGACAAGTCATCGTAATCTGGAAGCTCCGTATCAGAGTTTGGTTCACTATCGGGAACGAACTCGGCGTACGGATCATACTCCAGAGCAGGCCATTGACGGCAACTACCCCAAGGAGTAGAAACGAACTCAGGACGAGGAGTGTCCCGACGGATGACTCCTACGTTCTGATAGAATTCGTCGCTCCCGATCTCAATGACCTCATCGTCGATGGGAACCAACCTGTTCTCGTGACGGACCAACAAATGAGCGGGCGGCGACTCAGCCCGGTTAGGGATGATCGGCGACCCGGCCCGATGCGGAACCTCCAACTCCTCTTCTTCGACTTGAACCTCCGGCTCGTTGCACTTCCTCTGAAGATCCCGGACTTCTCCGGTCAACTCAGAAACACGACGAGTAAGGCAGACCTAAAAAGGAACAGGGTTAGAAGATGATAATTATCTTCGATCCCAGTCCCAGTACCTTATCGTCTTCCAATTCCCCGGTCTTCGCAACGAGACTCCGGACCAAGTCCTTCAACGTGATCACCTCTCCCTAAAGGAAATGTTGGGTTAGAGATGTCCAAAATCTCCCGACCCCACATTTACCTTCAACCTGTCAATCGCCATACCATGCTGCTCCTGCTCATCTTCAATCTTTAAGATGCCCTCATGACATCCAAGGAACTCCTTCTCCAGCTTCTCGATCTCTTCTCGACGACCATCAACTCGCTCATTTACATGAGCAATCTCATCCATCAACATGGACCCAACGTTACCCGTATGGATAACGCTGGCCTCCAACACCGAGTTGAAGGTCTCATTGGTCTCAGTGACAAACTCGACACCCCTGTTAAGGAGTTCGGTCGCATAGGGGTTCGTCTCGATATGCGCCAACTTGCGCCGAGATACCCTACGAGAAGCCTGGATAAAGTCCCTAAAACCTAAAGCGAAATGTCAGAAGACACGCCAAATATGTCAACCGACATCCCGAACCTAAGTCGGTAAAACCCTCATTAGGGTCGGCGGTGGCGGTCCGATCCATAACATTTCCCAAAGTAGGATAAGGGCGGGAAGCATCCCGACGAGCATGGGAGAAACGGTCGATGTTAAAGTTGTTCTCCTGAACAGGAGAGTAGGAAGAGGAGCGGCGAGTGGGAACACGAGTTTGAGCACGAGGCATATTGGCTGTGTGTGTAATAAAGGTGGGTTTGTTGAGAGACCCAGTCATCCAACCCCCTTTAGTTATATACCAAATGCCTGTCAGGCCGACACGACCTCTACAGTTCAATAGCACTCTTGCTATCCAAACCTATCACACTCAGGGGTCAAACACACAGTTATAACCCTGTTGCAAACCCAGGGATATCGGAAGTCTCTTCACAGACTAGATTGGATAAGAGGAGAAAGAAGGAGACAAGGGTCTTCAGGCACTCTTGCTCTAAGCACACAGCAGTAGAGGTCACGGAGAGTCTGATGATAACAAATCTAAGGAGTACAGGCTAAACTACTCTGAGTATATATACTACTTAGATTTGTGATGTGACCGTTACATGTAACTACACTATGGATACAAACACAGACAAACATGGTCCGTGCACAGCACTGCATGGTCTGTGCGTTACGTGGTGACTAATGCTACAAATTATCAGCTGATAAACGAAAGTGTGGCGGCCAATAGCAATTTGAGAGCATTACAGAGCAATTACAAAGCATGACGTAGCCTGGGAATGTTCGGAAGGAATGTGGGTATGACTGACTAACAGCCAATGGCAAAAGGGGAGCATATGACTAAGAAATAGGGGCATATGATGTCATGTGGGTCATGCGCAGTAAACAATAGAAATGATGACTCAACTCCTGAGTCGTGGAAGGGGCGTGGCATTTGGTATATAACCAAAGGGGGTTGGATGACTGGTCTTCCAACAAACCCACCTTTGTTACACACATCCAACATGCCTCGTGCTTCTACTCGCAATCCCACCCGTCGCTCTTCCTCTTACTCTCCTGTTCAGGAGAACAATTACAACATCGACCGTTTCTCCCATGCCCGCCGTGATCCATCCCGCCCTTATCCCACTTTGGGAGCCGTTATGGACCGGACCGCCACCGCCGACCCTAATGAGGGTTTCTCTGATTTAGGTGGGGGCCCTGCTTGCGTATTCCGGTTTAGGAATCCAAGCTAACTCCTTTTCAGGTTTCAGGGACTTCCTCCAGGCCGCTCGTAGGGTGTCTCGGCGCAAGTTGGCGCGCATCGAGACTAACCCGTATGCGAACGAACTCCTCAATAGGGGTGTTGAGTTCGTGACTGAGTCCAACGAGACCTTCAACTCCGTGTTGGAGGCCAGCGTTCTCCATACGGGGAACGTTGGGTCCATGTTAATGGACGAAGTGGCTCATGTCAATGAGCGTATCGATGGTCGTCGCGAGGAGATAGAAGCGTTGGAGAACTGGAAGGAGGATATGCAAGGCGTTATTCACGGACAGGAGGATAGCATTGTTCGGCAGGGGGCCGATATTGATTTGTTAAAGGTAAATGTGGGGTCGGGAGATAATTAATATCTCTAACCTAACATTTCCTTTTAGGGAGAGGTGTCTACCCTCAAGGGCCTGGTCCGGGCTTTGGTTACCAAAACCGGAGAGTTGGAGGACGATAAGGTAAGGGGTAGGGGTTGAAGATAATTGATTTCTTCTAACCCTATTCCTTTAGGTTCGCCTTACCCGCCGTGTCTCCGAGTTGACCGGAGAAGTCCGGGATCTCCAGAGGAGGTGTAACGAGCCGGAGGTCCGAGTCGAAGAAGAGGAAGGAGAGGAGGTTCTGTATCGGGCTGGGTCTCCGATTATCCCTAACCGGGCTGAGTCGCCACCCGCTCGTTTGTTGGTTCGTCACGAGAACAGGTTGGTTCCCGTTGATGATGAGGTTATCGAGATCGGGAGCGACGAGTTCTATCAGAACTTGGGGGTTGTTCGTAGGGACACCCCTCGTCCTGGATTCGTATCTACTCCTTGGGGTAGTCGCCGTCAATGGCCTGCTCTGGAGTATGATCCGTATGCCGAGTTCGTTCCTGATAGCGAACCGAACTCTGACACAGAGCTTCCAGATTACGACGACCTGTCGGACGTAGACCCGAACGAGATCCGGGAGCAGAACTGGGCGAATGAGGAGTTGGTGAGATCGGCGTTGGAAGTAGTACAAAGGATTCGAAGAGATATTGATTAAATAACTCTTTTGTACTGTCGGCTTCCAATTAATCTTCTTTCTATTTTGTCTATTGCGCGTGATCCATGAGTCGTAAAGCATAATGGTTTTCTTAAGTCCAATCCAAGGGTCAGATTAATAAGCCGGTTGACTTCTGCGAGAGGTCAGCGCGCGACGCTTATTAATACATCCCTTGTTGTCGGTAGCCTGAATATCTACTAGTTGTCCAGGGGCAACGGAGGGCCAGGTAGGGGGGATCTTCATATAAAGGTCCGCCGGTACATGTTCACGTATTATACCTCGGGTCTTCTGGGGTATCTTGACTAGTAGCACGTTCCACGTATTGGACTTTGAGTCGTTAAGCATAGGGCATACTGCATAATAAACAGTTTACCGCCGTGTTTAGGGCAGGGCACCAACTGACTTAGTGGTGATGAGGCGTTAAATAAAGGAAATAAAAGGGGGTAAACGGCGAAATCATCACAATGCCACGCCCCTTCCACGACTCAGGAGTTGAGTCATCATTTCTATTGTTTACTGCGTATGACCCACATGACATCATATGCCCCTATTTCTTAGTCATATGCTCCCCTTTTGCCATTGGCTGTTAGTCAGTCATACCCACATTCCTTCCGAACATTCCCAGGCTACGTCATGCTTTGTAACTGCTTTGTAATGCTCTCAAATTGCTATTGGCCGCCACACTTTCGTTTATCAGCTGATAATTTGTAGCATTAGTCACCACGTAACGCACAGACCATGCAGTGCTGTGCACGGACCATGTTTGTCTGTGTTTGTATCATTAGGGTAGTTACATGTCACTGTCACATCACAAATCTAAGTAGTATATATACTCAGAGTAGTTTAGCCTGTACTCCTTAGATTTGTTATCATCAGACTCTCCGTGACCTCTACTGCTGTGTGCTTAGAGCAAGAGTGCCTGAAGACCCTTGTCTCCTTCTTTCTCCTCTTATCCAATCTAGCCTGTGAAGAGACTTCCGATATCCCTGGGTTTGCGACAGGGTTATAACTGTGTGTTTGACCCCTGTCTGTGATAGGTTTGGATAGCAAGAGTGCTATTGAACTGTAGAGGTCGCGTCGGCCTGACACCAATTAGGCAGGTGCTGACAGTGTGGGTGGCCCGGGAGAGTGGATTGCTTATATAATAAAAATTAAAAAATTCAGGGAAATTCCAGAAAATTCTGGAAAAATTCCCACGGGTGTCAGGGAGGGCAGAAAATGAAAAATGGACTGTGGGAATTTCCGATCAAAATTTCCCAAAAAGGAAATTTTTGATGGCTTACATAAGCAACTCAAAAATGATTTTGATATTGAATTTCCTTTTTGGGAAATTTTGATGGCTGACATAAGCAGGTCATGTGACTGAAAAAAGTGGGTGTTGCTTATGTAATCAGGTCATGTGACCGACCAAAAAAGGAAATTTTGATGGCTTACATAAGCAACTCAAAAATGATTCTGGCAAAAATTACCTAAAAAGGAAATTATATGCTAGAAAATTCGGAAAAATGCCAGAAAAATCCTAAAAAATACTGAAAAAATTCCCACACGTCTAGAAAGTGCCCAAAATGGTAAATTATTCCCAGAAATATTCAAAAAATTGTTTTTCTGGCTGGAAAAATCAGGAAAAAATTCCAAAAAAATTCCAAAAATTCCAGAGTATAGATAAATATTTTATAAAAATTATTCCAATTTTTTTGGTCCATTGAATAGCTCATAATTTCAATATTAATATATTTTTTGCCCAAAAAATTCATAAAAATCCCCAAAAAATAGATAAAAATAGGAAAATACAAATATATCTGTAATATTCATTATATCATGAAGTACAGACCAGTTTGTGGTCATAAACTAGCCCTAAACCTAGTCCTGGACCTAACCTAACCTAACCTAACCTAACCTAGCCTAACCTTAACTCTAACCCTAACCTAGCCTAACCCTAACTCTAACCCTAACCTAGACCTAAACCTAACCTAACCTGACCTAACCTAACCTAACCTAACCTAACCTAACCTAACCCTAACCTAACCTAACCTAACCTAACCTAAACCTAACCTAACCTAAACCTAACCTAACCTAACCTAACCCCAAACCTAACCTGCCCCAAACCTATCCTAGCACCAAACCTAAACCTAAACCTAACCTGCCCTAAACCTAACTCTGACCTGGCCTAGTTCAGCCTTATCTTATCTTATCTTATCTTATCTATCTTATTCTGTCTTACCTACCCTGGACCCAACCTAACCTGACATAGTCAACTTAACCTGGTCCACCACAGATCACCCAACCTAACCTAAAGTGGTCTATCTGACCTAGACTGATGCAACTTGAGTTTATCTCTTCTAATCAGCTGTTATCCTATCTGGCCTTAATCTAAATACCGTAGCTAACCAACATCTAACCCAACCTCACCTGGCTCACCAGCAAGTAACTGGGCTACAGGAACACACCGTGAGCTGCACCATCCCATATCCTGTATCCAACTGTCACTCAAACACAAGAACTGTGGTGGACCTACAAGTTAGTGGACCCATAAGCCCACAGACCCACAAGTATAGGCTGTTCACTCAGTGGAAACATCTGTTATCCATCCTCACTCACGTACCACCCTCACCCTGTGTTCTGTGCCAGACTGCAACTTCACCACAGCTCATGTTCAGCCACCTAGCTGAACCTGCAAGTCAGGGTGATAGACTACTTGTTATGGATCCATGGATTTGTAGACCTAATTGTACATGGGTTCAGCTAGGTGGCTGAACATGAGCTGTGGTGAAGTTGCAGTCTGGCACAGAACACAGGGTGAGGGTGGTACGTGAGTGAGGATGGATAACAGATGTTTCCACTGAGTGAACAGCCTATACTTGTGGGTCTGTGGGCTTATGGGTCCACTAACTTGTAGGTCCACCACAGTTCTTGTGTTTGAGTGACAGTTGGATACAGGATATGGGATGGTGCAGCTCACGGTGTGTTCCTGTAGCCCAGTTACTTGCTGGTGAGCCAGGTGAGGTTGGGTTAGATGTTGGTTAGCTACGGTATTTAGATTAAGGCCAGATAGGATAACAGCTGATTAGAAGAGATAAACTCAAGTTGCATCAGTCTAGGTCAGATAGACCACTTTAGGTTAGGTTGGGTGATCTGTGGTGGACCAGGTTAAGTTGACTATGTCAGGTTAGGTTGGGTCCAGGGTAGGTAAGACAGAATAAGATAGATAAGATAAGATAAGATAAGATAAGGCTGAACTAGGCCAGGTCAGAGTTAGGTTTAGGGCAGGTTAGGTTTAGGTTTAGGTTTGGTGCTAGGATAGGTTTGGGGCAGGTTAGGTTTGGGGTTAGGTTAGGTTAGGTTAGGTTAGGTTAGGTTAGGTTAGGTTTAGGTTAGGTTAGGTTAGGTTAGGTTAGGGTTAGGTTAGGTTAGGTTAGGTTAGGTTAGGTTAGGTCAGGTTAGGTTAGGTTTAGGTCTAGGTTAGGGTTAGAGTTAGGGTTAGGCTAGGTTAGGGTTAGAGTTAAGGTTAGGCTAGGTTAGGTTAGGTTAGGTTAGGTTAGGTCCAGGACTAGGTTTAGGGCTAGTTTATGACCACAAACTGGTCTGTACTTCATGATATAATGAATATTACAGATATATTTGTATTTTCCTATTTTTATCTATTTTTTGGGGATTTTTATGAATTTTTTGGGCAAAAAATATATTAATATTGAAATTATGAGCTATTCAATGGACCAAAAAAATTGGAATAATTTTTATAAAATATTTATCTATACTCTGGAATTTTTGGAATTTTTTTGGAATTTTTTCCTGATTTTTCCAGCCAGAAAAACAATTTTTTGAATATTTCTGGGAATAATTTACCATTTTGGGCACTTTCTAGACGTGTGGGAATTTTTTCAGTATTTTTTAGGATTTTTCTGGCATTTTTCCGAATTTTCTAGCATATAATTTCCTTTTTAGGTAATTTTTGCCAGAATCATTTTTGAGTTGCTTATGTAAGCCATCAAAATTTCCTTTTTTGGTCGGTCACATGACCTGATTACATAAGCAACACCCACTTTTTTCAGTCACATGACCTGCTTATGTCAGCCATCAAAATTTCCCAAAAAGGAAATTCAATATCAAAATCATTTTTGAGTTGCTTATGTAAGCCATCAAAAATTTCCTTTTTGGGAAATTTTGATCGGAAATTCCCACAGTCCATTTTTCATTTTCTGCCCTCCCTGACACCCGTGGGAATTTTTCCAGAATTTTCTGGAATTTCCCTGAATTTTTTAATTTTTATTATATAAGCAATCCACTCTCCCGGGCCACCCACACTGTCGGCACCTGCCTAATTGGGAGCACCAGTGCCCAGTAAGCTGGGTCCCAGTCCCCCCCATAATTTCCATTAAAACTTTATGAGTAAAATATCCCCCCTCAGGCCATTCAAAAACTCATGAGAAAAATCATTCAAATTTGTGACAAAAACTCCTAAAACATTAATGTTTTTAATAAGGACTACTGGGCAGTGGACCCTCTTGCACGATGGTGTTGGCCCCAACGACTGTCACACCTGGTGTTGGTACCTACAATTTCCCAGGTCAACCAGTGGACGTTGCGACCAAGTTGATGAACTCACATGATTTACACCCCCTACGGTTTCTGCGGTTTCTGCGCGCTCCAGCGGGACCGGAGCCTCCTCGCGATCCTCCCCGTGCGCAAGGACAATATCCCCGTCCTTGCCTGTTGCCTGGACCTGGACCTCCGTAACCACAGGCGGATCTTCCACCTCACCAACGGCTACCGGCTCCTCCGCGACAGCGGCAACTTCCTCACGACGGACCCCAACTTCCCCATAGTACTCCCGACGCATGAGAGACGCCTCGACGAAGTCCGCGAGCGATTGCTCCAGCCACGTGATCCTGCCGTTCAGACCCCTGACCTGTGCCCCAGTCAGCGTCACGACCCTGCGCAGGACAGCGAGGACCCACGTAGTGACTCCCGGCCTCGCTCTCTGCGGTGTAGTGCCGATCCATTTCGTCCATGGCCTGGTCCATCATTCCCACGCAGATCCTCAACCATTCATTGCGGAGACGGACTTCCTCAATCTATCATTCAAGAGTTAGCACTATGCTCGGACGCGACCAGTCCTGGCGACATACCCTGTTTTCAAGTCCCTCCTGACGCCTCATGAGCTCGTTCGCGATCACAGCGGTATAACGAACGGCCTGTCGTGTCGCGATGCTCTCACGAACGTCTCCCGACATCCCATCAGCAGCGAGACCCATCTCTAGGAGGCGCCTCCAAACCCTGTCCTCCCCCAGACGGCTTGGGCGGCCCCGATCGTCCTCAATGGCCCTGATAGCGAACCCGAAGAGAGCATCTGAACTCGTGGCCCTTTCCAAGGCATCGCGATCCCCGCGCTCGCTCCGAACGCGTTCTACGATGTCTGCAAGGGTGATGTTGAGAAAGCCGACCCCTGGACGATCAGTGGGGGGATCGCGAGCTTCAAGGTTGTTTATCCACACAGGATTGTCGCCGTCGGTGAGATAGTGAGTCCCGATGAGAGGCATTGCGGTCGTGCTGGTGGTGGTGGACTTCAAAATTTTTCTTTTCTCACTCGATCATCACCCCCGACGTTTTTCCCCCCTCCTCGCGGACCATACTGCGTCCCACGTGGTTCGGAAGATGCCGGAACCGTCCCGATCGTCCCAACCGGACCGCGAAGCTGTACTTCAGGTGCCGTCGACTTTTCCCTTCCGCACTGCTCGCCCCTCCCGTTGTGGAACGCCTCCCAGACCTGCAGGACATCGTCATGGTGACCGAGGACGGTCAGTGTTTGAAGTCTCGAGGAGAGCTAGTCCCCACTATCGCGCCTGCCTCCCGATCATCCCTCCGCAACCCGCCAAAGAGGAGGCAGACCGTCCCCATGTCCCACCCAGCTGATTTCACGGATCTCACCACTTCTCAGACACGACAAACCAAGAAAACAAGTCGATTCAAGAAACCAAAAGTCCAAGAAGCCAAGAAGTACATGATGCCACTCCAGACTCGCCCACACCTTGAGATCCCCCTCCCGCACCTCCCGCCATATCCTCGCCGTCCGAAAACATATCTTCGTCGCCCACAGCACCCACAGAAACGTCGCCATCACCTCCCTCCTCTCCTGAACCCTCGAGATCAGAGGTGTCCCAGATCTCCTCCCCACCTCAGCGATCGATCTCCGCATTCATCCTCGCCAGGATCCGCTTCGAGATGTAGCGACGACCCGCGACCAGATCAGCGAGTTGATCCACCTCATTGCGCTCCCTGGACATCTGGACACGCAGGGCTGTGCGAAGTTGCTCCACAGCAACCAGCGAATCCTCGGACTCACCCCAGTTCTGCTCAAAATCGCGAAGGTCGACCTCCCAGCTGTGCAGCCCCGAGGAAAGGCTGGAAGGACCCCCGACGGACAGACCAGCCATCGCGACAGTGGGAACCGCAGTCGAGGACCCTAACGTTGCCGCCCTAGTCTTCGAACGGGTGGAAACAGAAGGCGAGGGATCCAGAGCCGCAGAAGCAGCAGTCTTGCGCACGCAAGGGCAAGGGGCTCTCTTTGGCTTCGGGACACTCCCGTCGTCACCAGCGAGCTCGTCCGTGGCAACCTCCTTACCTCGACGTTCTGCGGCATCCTTCCTGCGACGGGCGTCCCCCTTAGCCGTACGGGTCACAGTAGGCCAGTGGGTGATCCCGAGCGTGAGCCACTTGAAGGAGCAGCCCTTCCTGTCCTTCCTGCAGCTCGCGCAGATGAAGGTTGGACGGTCCTCCTTGATCGGGACACACCAGGTTGGACGACACGCATCCTTCACCTCCTGTAACGGAGACCTAGCGCACCGATCGCACATCTAGCAGGGCTATAAGAACCATGGATACGACGCGAAAAGACGTGGGACTCACAAGGTTGCGCGCACCCGGAAACCTCACGGTGTTCAGCTGAGCTTCCTCTTCATATGTCTCCTTGGAGAGATCAACCTCTGGAAAGGCCGGAACGTGAGTGCGCTGAACGCCCTTCCCCTTCCCCATGGTTCCAGTCGTTCGCGAACATTTTGAAGTCGATTCCTCCTTGTTCGGCGAGTTAGGGAGGTCCCTCTTCGACCCGACGCTCGATTCCACAGCCGGAAGACGCCGTTGGGTAGCTGTGGGATGAGGAGGAATGGCAACGTACGGAATGAGTGTACTCTTCCCTCCCCTAGTGCTCTGGCTGCTTCCGACGCTCCTCCGAGGCGTATACTCCATCTCGAAGTCCTCGTCCCGCTCAGACGTCTGCGGAGTCGGTTGAAGAGACGGCTCACGACTGGTAACCGGCGGGAAATCGTCTCCGGCGTTCCCAATCGCCTGAATAGACGGCTGACGACTCATAGCTGGCGTAGCAGCCTCCCCAGCATTCCCGACCGGTCGAAGCGTCGATTGACGACTGATCGCGGGTGCAGGAGCCTCCTCTGCATCCTTGCCAAAAGGAGTCAAGCCCGGAGTTAGCCAACCGATGGACTCTGCCGCGTCTGCCCAGTCGACGATCAACTGTAGCGGCGGGAGCCCAAAACTATGGCACACGTCCCGATGACGAGCCTATAAGCTCGACGATTTAGTCCCTCCCTCCCGCCACATCGAAACATCGCGACTCGACTCACCAGCCAAGCCAACGCATGCATCGCCCAAGGGTCCCGCAACTCCTTATCCTCCTCCAGCCTCTCCTCCAACCCCTTGAGCCGCCAAAACGACAGGACCGTCGCCCAGACGGGCTCGAACGCTTCAGGACGTCCCTGGGCCGACACCAAGGCCTTGATTGTTGGGCGAGCCCAATCAGGATGCTTCTCGTCGTCCGGGATCTTCACTGCCTTGGCGCTCTGTATCATGGCAGCCAGGATAATTGGGTCGCTGGCAGCAGTGGGAGGAGTCCACTTAGAGGATGAAGACATGGTAGAGGTCAGAAAAGAGAAGTGATGAGTTGGCGAAACCGCGATCTCGTCGTTTTGCTTCCGCGCGGCCTTCCCAATTTGGACGCCTCACGTTTGCCTCATGGCGACCTCACGCAACCAAGGGTGGTTGAATTTTAAAAGTCTCGAGGAGATGACCCGCCGTCTATTCGCGCGAGCTTCGACTTAAGCTCCAGTCCCAGCTCCTACCCCGTCTATCTCGACGAAACCCCCTACGCGAACCGACGGCCCCTCGATCGGTCACGGGAGGTCACGCCCACTTGACGTCCCGATCATCGAGCTGTTCCCGCGATCCCTTCGACGTGCGTCATCGCACGCTGCTTCCACCTCTGTGGCCGTCCTTCCCGAATGGCACGTGATGTTGCGATTGGCTGATGTCTCCCGATCCCTTATCCCGTCGAGATGACGCGTCCCCTCCCTCGGTCCGGTTCCCTTCAGTCTAGACACGTGTCGACTCGTTCCTTCTCGCTCGCCAATCATCTTCGACTGCTCCCGCTCTCCCGCCCGGTTACGATCTTTTGATCTCGAACCCGTAGACTTCCCCTTTTGGCTCTGTTTCTCACGATCGCTCCATCCTCTCGGTAAGACCTGTCCCAGCCTCGTTCCGGCCTCCCGATGAACCGTTCGTCTCCCTACCCTGCGTCGGACTCTCGTTTATCCCTTTCTATCTACCTGTTCTTATTCTCTCACCGTTTCTCCATTTGTTTGCTACTTTTCCCATCTCTTTCGCGTAGATCGCACTGTCCCTACCTATAAATACCCTGTACTAGCTAGTTGAACGAACAAGAAACCCCTGGGCCTCTTCACACCTCTTCTCCCTTCTGCCTGAACGACCTGATCATCGAACACCTCCAGCTCCTCGCTCTGACATCGATTCCACTAGCCCCATAGTTCCAATAGCCTACTAGCCCATCGCCCACTAGCCCCCTAGCCCATCATCATCATCTAGCAGGAGTTTGCTAGTACGGAGTTCTCCCTTCTCGTCCCAACAACGTCGCGACCTACCGTGGTTCCCTCTCCTCTGTCTAGCTTCTCTCCCCTTCCCGACCTCTGCACAACCGGTGACCCCTCACCCCCACTTCTGCTATTCTGGTCGTGTCCCGACTCCACCCGGATAGTAGCAGTTCAACGGCTTCGGTGAGCCCTGCCCATGATTTTCACGCTTACAATTTAGGATTGACAGGCATCCATCTATCCGATAGGGCGGGTCGCCTGGGGCTGTGTCATACCCTGGGAAGGGGAAGAGGAAAAGGGGGTTCGAAGATTTTGGGGATACGACCAGAAGCCGTCCGCGTGCGAGGAAATATGCACCACCCAACGACTCCGCACCAACTCAGGCGGGTCCATGAGACAGTTTCTGATTCTGACGTTGATCATCCAGTCGTGTCCAGCCCGCACCGGAACCCCCTACCCATCACTGAACAAAAATCGAACAACCGCACTACGAGTGTGGAAATGTTCAGCGCGGTTGGGTTCAGCAAGACCCCGTCGAGATTTTCGTGCATGGACAGCCTGGAATCAGACTTACGGATGCCCTCAATCCGCACTTCTCGGGTCCTGATCAAAGAGATAACAAGATGTTCCGGTACCCTGGCGCTGGGAGCTCGGTCTCATGTCGGATAAATGTACGCAAGTCTTATGGAAAGCTCTGGCTCCCCTTACTCAACTCTCTGATTGATCAGTTGTTGAACCGAAGGTCTGTGCCCGGCAACGGGTCAACCGGCTCTACCGCTTCAAGCGAGAGCCGATGCCGGAGAGCGCTGAATAAGCGACCCGAAGGGACGGAGTCACATCAGTGACCCGATCGATCGGTATAACGCGCGCGTGCCTTAAGCCGCCGCACGGACCATGCATCAGTCACACTGTATAGATGTGACGTTAATAGAGTAGATAGTATATATACCCCTCATGTGTCCATAGATCAATCAATCGCTTCTCTCTCTCTCTCCCCCACTTGCACTACTATATCTTCCCCTCTCAGGTAAGAACTAGAGTACGCCATGTAGTAGTATAGAATATACTCTACCTGCTCAACAGGTTATGAGCCCGGGCTACGCCCTGTGTTCCAAGCTGCGCCTCTATGGCTGCGCTGTGAACAGGCTCTAATCTTACCTTAGTGCGCCCTCTGTGGCTGCCACTGCGCTATCCACTGCGCAGGAAGGGGACTTAGAACAAAAGTCAAAACCCCAAAAGGGGATGAAACAGTGATTGGCTAAGCTGAGCACAACACACATTCGTAGACCCCATAAGGGGAGGGTAGTCGATTAACATCTGCCGACGGTGTGGACTGAGGCAACATGCAATAAACCTCTCACCAAAGTAATCCTTAAAAGGGAAAGGCTAAATTCTTCCCTCTTTCATTGCATTTTGGCATAGAAGCGTTCATTAACTGATGACTCTTATTTTGGGCGTAGGCACTTCCACCCCCCAAAACTAAAGAAAAAATGTCGTCTCAGCTTACCTCTCTCGTCCCCGTCCTCGAAGGCCCCAACTATCAGCGATGGGCCCCTGCCGTCAGAAGTTTCTTGATGGCACAAGGACAGTGGAGACTGATGAAGAAGGGAAAGCCCACCAAAACGGTACGACCATATATAGCAGCTGTCCCTGCCACCGATGATGCTGAAGAAATTCCGGCACAGGAGGGCGGTGAAGACATTGACGAAGACGCGCTCGAAGCATGGGAGGAAAACAACTCCAAAGCCCTCAGAAACATATTCCTGAGGCTAAGCCCTGACATCCAGGCAAAACACAAGACCGAAGAGGACGCTTGGGCCTTGTATCAGGCGATCGATGCGGAATATGGGAAACCCGGCGTAATGGGGATCTATTCGGAGTTCAAAAGTGCTCTGGACGTACAGATCCCCGGAAATGCGGACCCCATCCCGGCGATAGATAAAATCATGGCCCACTTTGGTCGACTCGCTGAAGCCAATGCAGCAGTCCCAGATTTCATCAAAGCCATGATGATACTCTCCCGGATGCCCCCTGCCTACGATTACCTTGCCCAGATCCTCTGCCAGGCCGACAATATCGGTAAAGTCCAGATCGATGAGCTGAGGAAAATGGTCAAACTGGCCTGGGAGCAGAAGTCCAGCTCCCGTCGCTCCGGACAACAAGCACAAAAGTTGTCCAACGTACAGCGCGCCCCTGGGAACCCAAATTTCCAGCAGCAGCAGCAGCAGCACGACGGGAGCCAGCCCCAAGGCCAAGGCCGAGGACGAAACCGTCGAGGACAAAGAGGAGGTCGAGGAAGATTCCAGCAACAGGCTCAGCAAACTGAAGAGTCTCAAATGCCACCTCCCCCTCCACAACCTCCGGTTTCCTCCGGCTCTAACATCTCGGTCTCGGATTATGGTTTTGCCTCCATGGCAGCTTTCCCCATACGCCATCTCCCCGTCCATCGTCAAGGCACAGGGGCCCCTTCCTTCTACCCCTCCGTACAGGAGGCTAGGGACCTTGCAGCACGCATAAGCGTGAAGCCTTCGATTGAGACCCTAAAAAGGCTGGAATGCTCTTATGAGCAGACAATCGATCCTCGCCCCCGCAAAAAGGCGCGTACCCCGCCGGGCGAGGATGAAGTAAGCCTGGGATGGTCGGATGAAGAGATGGATGTTGTCTCCCCTGCGTCGGTTGTCGGTCCGTCTGGCCTTGGTGGAAGGTATGAAACAAATTTAGTGTTGAGTAACGAAACTAACGACTCCACAGCACCTGAAGATAAGTCTAAGTCTTCAGTAGTAGCTTCCAAATATATTTGTTTTACCTTGTCTGCCCCGAGTGAAACTGAAGCTGTGTGGATGCTCGATTCTGGAGCATCCCGGCACTTTACTTTTAACATAAACGACTTCGTGGAGTACGAGGCTATTGAGTCCATTCCTTTAAGAACAGCGACCAGCTTCACGACGATTATTGGTAAAGGAACAGTGGTCCTCCACATAAACGAAAAGGCCGTTCGACTAAGTCCTGTCTATCATGTCCCAGACATCTCCCATAGACTGCTATCCCTTGGTCAGTTCCTCAAAAGCGGACTCCTCTCGAGGGGGAGTGCTCGCGAAATCTCACTCTATGAGGAAGAAACAGAATTTCTTACCTTCCACCCTCGAACCGAGGATGACAGTATTTACGTCATCAAAACTCTCCTTGGAGCGCAACTTACTGCTGCTAAAATTGAGACCATTTATAGTGCTGATTTTGAAATCATGCACCGCCGACTGGCTCACCCCTCAAAAGAAGTGATCCAAAAGGCTGGGAAACATGTCAAGAATTTTCCTCATGTCGAAATCCCAAAAGAGCACCTCTGCACTGGATGTGCGCAAGGAAAGATGACAAATAAAACCTTTCCCCCATCCAACACCAGAGCAAGCGCCCCCTTCGAGCTGATCCATTCGGATCTAAAAACCTTCCCCATTGAATCCTATCGCAAGTACAAGTACTCAATCGTCTTCTATGACGACTATACCTCACACGCCTGGACCATGAATTTGCGCACTAAAGACGCTGCGCTTATGGCTACCAGACACTTCCTGGCTATGGTTGAAACCAAATACCAGAAGAAAGTACGTCGATGGATGTCCGATGCCGGGGGGGAGTACACGTCCCTAACATTTACGACGATGCTCAAGGAAAAGGGGATTGAGATCCTCCAATCTATTCCGCATGCACACCAACAAAACGGTCGCGCGGAGAGGATCATTCGAACGTTGATGGATAAGGCAGAATCCATGAGATTACAGGCTTGCCTCCCTCAGTCTTGGTGGGAATTCGCCCTTGACCACGCAACTCACGTTTACAATCGAACACTGAACCGTCGCCTAAATTGGCAGACTCCATTCCAACTATTAAATGGAAGTAAGCCTTTGATTGATCACCTTCAGGTCTTCGGCTGCGGAGCCTACGTCTTCATCCCAGAAGAAGTACGGATAAATAAACTCGCGCCCCGATCAGAATTGATGACCTACCTGGGTACTCACCCAGGAGGAAAAGGATGGATCTTTATGCGCGGACCTAACAACATCATTTTCTCCGCTGCTCAGGCCACCTTCGATGAGTTGCACTTTCCAAAGTGCCCAACTGCCAGTATACGGCGAAACACACGGCTGCAATCTACTGCGCCACCCCTACCCAGTCATCACTGTCATAAAGACGGTGACTGCCAGTGTCCCCTTCCAGGAGGACAAGAGGAGGATGACGCAGCACCCTCAGCGCGTCCCAAACCTACCCCCAAGCCTTCCTCAAAAGGCAAGGAACGTGCTATCGAGCCCGCACCGCGGCCGCAGACGCCGGTACAATCTAGAGCGCCCAGTCCGGAGCCGCCGAGATCACCTACACCCAGCTCTAGCTCTGATTCCGGCCCTGAGGATGCACCACCCGCCCCACCAACAATTATGCCTCCGTCACCTGTTAAGACTCGGAGGCCTCAGCATGAGCGAAAGGTACCGGCCAAGCCCGGCAATGTTTACGGTAGTAAGCATCCGGTAGAGATAATTAAATCTACCCGGCGTATGAAGGATTGGAAGAAGGTTGTCGGAGATTTTTCCGTAGCACCTAGGCGCGGGCGAAGTTCAGGAGCAATTCCCGGACCTAGCACGCAGCCACTTCCTGAGAGAGAATCCTCCGCTGAGGAAGAGACCGAAGCGGCGTCAGAGTCCGAAGATGAGGTTGAGAAGTCCATTGAGCCATCCGGATTCACCACCCCTGAGGAAGACACTGACGCCCTTCTAGCTAGGCTATGCCGGGAAGGGGGAGTAGAACTCCAAAACCTCTTAATTTCGAAAGCCGTCTCACCAACCACCAACGAAAAAACTCCAAAAGAATGGAAATACCAAGACATCGCCACACTACCACAGGCAGAGCTCGAGGAATGGAGGACAGCCTGCAACGAAGAGTTGGAAGCTCTTCGCAGGCGCAAAGTATACGACCTGGTAGAGCGCCCTCGAGGCCGCAAGGTTATCAAAAACCGCTGGGTATTCGACCAGAAACCGGATGGTCGCAAGAAAGCCCGCTTAGTAGCAAAAGGCTTCTCACAGGTTGAGGGAATGGACTACGATGCCGTGTTCTCCCCCGTTGTCCGATTCAAGACAGTGCGCCTAATATTTGCAATGGCCGCCCTCGGAGGATGGGTCCTCAAAGGACTTGATGTTCGAAACGCGTACCTATACGGCGAACTCGACGAGGAAATATACATGGAACAACCAGAGGGATTCGTAGCTCCAGGAAAAGAGACTCATGTTCTCCGCTTAAAGCGTGCCCTCTACGGACTGAAACAAGCCGGGCTCGCATGGTGGCGAGCCCTGAAACGGTCCATGGAAAAGCTTGGATTCAAATCCTTGAGCTCAGATGCTGGGATCTTCATCTACCAAGATAAAGATGGAAGATTCGTAATTGCGTTAATCTACGTAGACGATGCCATCTTTACCGGACCCCACACAGCGCTTACGGAGCAGCTCAAGGGGGAGTTTATGAAGATATGGGAAACCAGGGATTTAGGGGACCTAACCGATTTCCTCCGCATGAGGATCACCCGACATGGCAGCAAAATCTCCATAGATCAATGCGCCTACCTTCAAACGGTCCTTGAGCGATGTGGGATGCAAAATGCTAAAGTCGCAGCAACCCCTCTCCCGGCCGGGTATGTGCCGACTCCGTCGACAGAGGTAGCATGCCCGGAAAGACGAAGCAGGTTCCAAACCATAATTGGTTCCTTACTATACCTCATGCTGGGTACCTGACCAGATATCGCCTTTGCAGTTACCAAACTTGCACAATATGCTGCAAACCCATCAAAAGAGCACGTCGAGAAAGCGCTGTATATCTGCCGCTATTTAATCGGGACTTCCAAATATTGATTAACCTACGACGGAGATTCACGGGAAGGTATCTCAGCCTGTACCGACTCAGACTGGGCTTCAGACCCCACTCAGAGACGATCCCAAAGTGGATACTTTGTCCGAATGGCAAAAGGGCTCATCTCATGGACCTCAAGAGCGCAGAAAACCATTGCGCTGTCGTCTACTGAGGCTGAATACATGGCGCTCTCCGATTGTAGCCGCCAAGTAGTCTGGATGCATACCCTTCTGGGGGAGCTCGGCTATGACCTTAAAGCCATCCCAATCTGCGGAGATAACCAAGGCTCGATCTTTATCGCCTCAAACCCGGTTACTGAAAAGAGGTCGAAACACATCGACATCCGCTATCATTATATTCGCGAGGTCATCAATGATGGACGCGTGGCAGTAGTCCTTATTAAAAACATTAATGTTTTAGGAGTTTTTGTCACAAATTTGAATGATTTTTCTCATGAGTTTTTGAATGGCCTGAGGGGGGATATTTTACTCATAAAGTTTTAATGGAAATTATGGGGGGGACTGGGACCCAGCTTACTGGGCACTGGTGCTCCCAATTAGGCAGGTGCCGACAGTGTGGGTGGCCCGGGAGAGTGGATTGCTTATATAATAAAAATTAAAAAATTCAGGGAAATTCCAGAAAATTCTGGAAAAATTCCAAAAATTATTAGAAAATTCCCACGGGTGTCAGGGAGGGCAGAAAATGAAAAATGGACTGTGGGAATTTCCGATCAAAATTTCCCAAAAAGGAAATTTTTGATGGCTTACATAAGCAACTCAAAAATGATTTTGATATTGAATTTCCTTTTTGGGAAATTTTGATGGCTGACATAAGCAGGTCATGTGACTGAAAAAAGTGGGCGTTGCTTATGTAATCAGGTCATGTGACCGACCAAAAAAGGAAAGTTTTGATGGCTTACATAAGCATCTCAAAAATGCTTTTGGAGGGGTCTTTCCTAAAAAGGAATTTCCTTTTTAGGAAATATTTGATGGATTACCAAAAAAGGAAATTTTGATGGCTTACATAAGCAGCTCAAAAATGCTTTTTGCAAAAATTACCAAAAAAGGAAGTTTTGATGGCTTACATAAGCAACTCAAAAATGATTCTGGCAAAAATTACCAAAAAAGGAAATTTCCTAAAAAGGAAATTATATGCTAGAAAATTCGGAAAAATGCCAGAAAAATCCTAAAAAATACTGAAAATAATTCCCACACGTCTAGAAAGTGCCCAAAATGGTAAATTATTCCCAGAAATATTCAAAAAATTGTTTTTCTGGCTGGAAAAATCAGGAAAAAATTCCAAAAATTCCAGAGTATAGATAAATATTTTATAAAAATTATTCCAATTTTTTTGGTCCATTGAATAGCTCATAATTTCAATATTAATATATTTTTTGCCCAAAAAATAGATAAAAATAGGAAAATACAAATATATCTGTAATATTCATTATATCATGAAGTACAGACCAGTTTGTGGTCATAAACTAGCCCTAAACCTAGTCCTGGACCTAACCTAACCTAACCTAGCCTAACCCTAACCCTACCTCTAACCCTAACCTAGACCTAAACCTACACCTAACCTAACCTAAACCTAACCTAACCCTAACCCTAAACCTAACCTAAACCTAACCTAACCTAAACCTAACCTAACCTAACCTAACCTAACCTAACCTAACCTAACCCCAAACCTAACCTGCTCTAAACCCAGCCTGCCCTAAACCTAACCTAGCACCAAACCTAAACCTAAACCTAAACCTAACCTGCCCTAAACCTAACTCTGACCTGGCCTAGTTCGGTCTTATCTTATCTTATCTTATCTTATCTTATCTATCTTATCCTGTCTTACCTACCCTAGACCAAACCTAACCTGACATAGTCAACTTAACCTAGTCCACCACAGATCACCCAACCTAACCTAAAGTGGTCTACCTGACCTAGACTGATGCAACTTGAGTTCATCTCTTCTAATCAGCTGTTATCCTATCTGGCCTTAATCTAAATACCGTAGCTAACCAACATCTAACCCAACCTCACCTGGCTCACCAGCAAGTAGCTGGGCTACAGGAACACACCGTGAGCTGCACCATCCCATATCCTGTATCCAACTGTCACTCAAACACAAGAACTGTGGTGGACCTACAAGTTAGTGGACCCATAAGCCCACAGACCCACAAGTATAGGCTGTTCACTCAGTGGAAACATCTGTTATCCATCCTCACCCACGCACCACCCTCACTCTGTGTTCTGTGCCAGACTGCAACTTCACCACAGCTCATGTTCAGCCACCTGGCTGAACCTGCAAGTCAGGGTGATAGACTACTGGTTATAGATCCATGGATTTGTAGACCTGATTGTACATGGGTTTAGCTAGGTGGCTGAACATGAGCTGTGGTGAAGTTGCAGTCTGGCACAGAACACAGAGTGAGGGTGGTGCGTGGGTGAGGATGGATAACAGATGTTTCCACTGAGTGAACAGCCTATACTTGTGGGTCTGTGGGCTTATGGGTCCACTAACTTGTAGGTCCACCACAGTTCTTGTGTTTGAGTGACAGTTGGATACAGGATATGGGATGGTGCAGCTCACGGTGTGTTCCTGTAGCCCAGCTACTTGCTGGTGAGCCAGGTGAGGTTTGTCAGGGCCACTCTTCGCCCTTCAGGTACCAGTGCTGTTGGTGAGTCGCAACTCCAACCAACAAGAAACAATGGGGCAAAGGGGGAACGACTTCCCTATATCCACCCAAAGTCTTCGTGGTCCAAAACGCGATGGACGAGCGTTCTCCGGTAGGTTGTCCGAATTCACAGCAGGAGTGCCGAGCCTCTATCAGGTAGATCCCTATCGTCTTCTGAGGGCAGATACAAGAGCCCGAGGATGGCGCCTCAAACTGATGACTTGATCCAAAGAGCAGTGCGGAACTCGATGTCGTGTCCGAGCTCGCTTCAAACACCGGTTAAGGATCAAGACTGAGTGAGAGAGGAGAGCGAACGGTTCAAGGAGTTACTCGATAAGCTCTTCAGTGGCCTACAGCAAATACACCGATGCTGCAAGGAGAAGAGGACTTCCCGAGATATCAAAGATGGGGAGTCCTCAGCTACTCTACTGGTACTTATATAAGAGAGTGGCCGGGACATAGATAACCCTATCTAATAATAACTCGGAACAAAGAAGGGCCGAGAGTAAGCACGAACAGTAAGCGGCCCGGAGTATAGAATTGAAATGATAAAGGAATGACTAATGAGTCAGGGTTCGTGCGAAAATAAGAAAGGGGTCATGACGTCGTGTGGGAAAGGAATGACAAAGGATAATATCACATGCAAGGGTGAACCAATGAGGGGACGACGCGTCAGCTCGTCCGATCGGGACAACAAAAGACCGAGTGGGGCGCGAATGTCGAAGGCGAATGTATGAGGAGCCTGGACCGGTGACACTGGGGGCAAGGGGTCACTTACCCAGCAGATACATTGTGATTACATTGTGATTTTTTAGACAATGTGTCCAGCCTGTGGCCAGGAGGTACATGCTGAGTGCTTTTACAAAGTACCCATCAATGCAACCACAATGTGGCCAGTGGGTCCATCTTGATCACTTTTACAAAGTGCCCATCAATTCGATCACAATGTGCCCTGTGGGTCCATGCAGGATACATTGTAAAAGTATTCATCAAAGTGGCCACTGGGCACTTTGTGAAAGAAACCCCTGGGTTCTTTCACAATTTTGTTCACAAAGTGTCCAGCATACACCTGAGCCACTCATTGAGAGTTCTTTCAGAAAATATCCAGCAATGTGTCCACAAAGTATTCAACCAGATACTCAATGGTTTCTTTGGGAGTTTGTTGTAAAATCCAACCACATTGAGAGTTCATTGTGAAAACATTAAGAAGAACCCCCCGGGGACATTGTGGTTGCATTGCTGGGTACTTCTTGAAAGAACTCTCAATGAGTGGCTCAGGCACTCAGTAGGATACATTGTGAACAAAATTGTGAAAGAACCCAGGGGTTTCTTTCACAAAGTGCCCAGTGGCCACTTTGATGGATACTTTCACAATGTATCCTGCATGGACCCACAGGGCACATTGTGATCAAATTGATGGGCACTTTGTAAAAGTGATCAAGATGGACCCACTGGCCACATTGTGGTTGCATTGATGGGTACTTTGTAAAAGCACTCAGCATGTACCTCCTGGCCACAGGCTGGACACATTGTCTAAAAAATTACAATGTAATCACAATGTATCTGCCGGGTAAGTGACCCCTTGCCCCCAGTGTGAAACGATGGGCCGAGCCAATGGCGAATAGGGCGCGGGCGCTGTCGAGGGTCGAATAAAGCGTAGTGCGAACCGGCCATTGGATCCATCAAACTCCCTTCTTCCCAAATCAACAATCCCACCAACCCACTACTCATCCATTATGCCCATGATCTCCGATCGTGTCTTCCGTGCTGAGAATAGCACCGCTACCATCGAGTCTGCGGACCCGCGCTCCGTACAGAACAAGAGTTACTTCCTCCCGAACGCCAACGTGGCGTACCCTAGTTATCGCGAGGTGCGACGTCACGTGTCGCTGTTTACTGGCAACAACTGACATCGCATCGTAGATCTTCGCGGTTGCCGACAAGGTGGATGCTCGACAACTGGAGGCAACGATTGCCAGGCCTCCCCTCTATTTGACCATAGATGACGAGTTGTGGTATCACAACTTGATTGACCACAAGCTACAGGAGTCTATGCGCGGGGTCACGTTTGACACCGAGTTGCGTATGCCGTGGGAGACTCCGGTGGCGTCATCGTTATGGGGTCTTCTGAAGATGGGAATCTACGACCTGGGAAATGGCGAAGGAAGGTGGCCGGGGGCGACTCGTTCGCAACACTTTACAGCAGCCGTTGGTCACCGTCTTTGGTTCCTTTTGAGGACAGAGCAGAAAGCGGTGAGTCGGTCTGTGCATCCCGCTTGTGGGATAACACTGACAGGCTTGTAGAATGAGCGGTTGAAACGCGAAGTGAAGGAAGCGAAGGATGATGCCCGCAGGATGTACTCGGAAGCGTTAGACACGAAGAAGACGCTGCTCCTGATGAACGACACGCTTCGCGTTACGTTTGAGAGCGAGATGCTGGCGATGCGTGAGGAACACAATCGGTTGGTCGAGTCCCTGAAGGAACGGGATGACACCATCCAGCGGGACCTGATCGAGGTCGATCGACGGCTCAACCGTCACAGAAGGGCTCTGAATGAGCTCGACACCAAGGTCGGTGCGACTTCTCCTGGTCTTTGTCCAAGAGAGCTCATGCCACTCCTAGGTCGATACGTTGGATGACGCCTTGCCGTTGTTGGGTGCTCGGGTCGAGTCGATGAGTGAGCGGTTGTGTCACTGCCGCACTCGTTCGGTGGCTGCGGTTCGCGACGAGTCCGGAGACGAGTCGATTCCTGATCGGATGGCTTCTCCCATAGGTGGGATGTCGGTTGACATATTTGGCTTGTCCACTGACATCCTTTTTAGCTTCCGATGGGTCGTACCGCACACCTGCGCATACCGATGGCGGGGAGGAGGTCATTCGCGAGACGTCTGAGGAGACGGCCGTGAATCCGGTTAGCAGTTCTCCCGAGTTGGAGTACGCGGGGGAGAACGAAGTGGCTGTTCCGATTCCACCTCCGTCGATCTCGCCGGTGCGTGGGCAACGTTCTATCCGTGCTCGTCGTTGGGTTCCTTATCGCGGGGCACTTCGTCCAGCGCACCGCATGCGTCCCAGTAATCCCAACGCTGTCCGCCAGGGTGGAGACATCGAATCCACCGTCCTATTCCGATGCGACGATGCTGCAGTGTCGCGTGGATCGCGGCGAGCTGATTCCGGTGGAGTCCGTCGACGTGAACGGCTTAACCGACCTTACGCTCTTGTCGGTCCAGCGTGCAGCGGAGGCCGTTCGCCTGGTGGCTCAACTGACCGAGAGGGTGGAGGGTTGGTCAGTCCAGAGGACTCTGGATCAGACTATGGTCGATTCAGCGAGGAACCGCCTTCGCGCCGAGGTTCAGTTGGCCGTCGCTCATCGTCTGGAGGAAGCTCGGGTCGTCGAGATGGTCGACGAGGAAGTCGACGAGAATGCCTTGGAGGGGACGGAGGAGGAGGTTGCCAGTGCTGAGGAGTACTGGCAGACCAGGTCTTGACGACCAGGGTTCGTGCGCCTTAGTCCTCGCCCATAGAGTCCGGGCGGATTCAACTCCGTCGGTTTGATAGTCTCATGTCTTCGCCGCGCGCCTTGTGTAATATCATCAGTGTCCTTGTCTGTGTTCCTTGGTGGCGTGTGAGTTCGTGGTAAAGGAAAGGATAAGATAAGAAAGGGGTATAGGTAAGGAAAGTGGGCGAAAGTTGGGTGTGAAAAATGGTTCAGAAAGGGAATAAAATTCAGCACGCTGACAAGGTTGGGTTAGATGTTGGTTAGCTACGGTATTTAGATTAAGGCCAGATAGGATAACAGCTGATTAGAAGAGATGAACTCAAGTTGCATCAGTCTAGGTCAGGTAGACCACTTTAGGTTAGGTTGGGTGATCTGTGGTGGACTAGGTTAAGTTGACTATGTCAGGTTAGGTTTGGTCTAGGGTAGGTAAGACAGGATAAGATAGATAAGATAAGATAAGATAAGATAAGATAAGACCGAACTAGGCCAGGTCAGAGTTAGGTTTAGGGCAGGTTAGGTTTAGGTTTAGGTTTAGGTTTGGTGCTAGGTTAGGTTTAGGGCAGGCTGGGTTTAGAGCAGGTTAGGTTTGGGGTTAGGTTAGGTTAGGTTAGGTTAGGTTAGGTTAGGTTAGGTTTAGGTTAGGTTAGGTTTAGGTTAGGTTTAGGGTTAGGGTTAGGTTAGGTTTAGGTTAGGTTAGGTGTAGGTTTAGGTCTAGGTTAGGGTTAGAGGTAGGGTTAGGGTTAGGCTAGGTTAGGTTAGGTTAGGTCCAGGACTAGGTTTAGGGCTAGTTTATGACCACAAACTGGTCTGTACTTCATGATATAATGAATATTACAGATATATTTGTATTTTCCTATTTTTATCTATTTTTTGGGCAAAAAATATATTAATATTGAAATTATGAGCTATTCAATGGACCAAAAAAATTGGAATAATTTTTATAAAATATTTATCTATACTCTGGAATTTTTGGAATTTTTTCCTGATTTTTCCAGCCAGAAAAACAATTTTTTGAATATTTCTGGGAATAATTTACCATTTTGGGCACTTTCTAGACGTGTGGGAATTATTTTCAGTATTTTTTAGGATTTTTCTGGCATTTTTCCGAATTTTCTAGCATATAATTTCCTTTTTAGGAAATTTCCTTTTTTGGTAATTTTTGCCAGAATCATTTTTGAGTTGCTTATGTAAGCCATCAAAACTTCCTTTTTTGGTAATTTTTGCAAAAAGCATTTTTGAGCTGCTTATGTAAGCCATCAAAATTTCCTTTTTTGGTAATCCATCAAATATTTCCTAAAAAGGAAATTCCTTTTTAGGAAAGACCCCTCCAAAAGCATTTTTGAGATGCTTATGTAAGCCATCAAAACTTTCCTTTTTTGGTCGGTCACATGACCTGATTACATAAGCAACGCCCACTTTTTTCAGTCACATGACCTGCTTATGTCAGCCATCAAAATTTCCCAAAAAGGAAATTCAATATCAAAATCATTTTTGAGTTGCTTATGTAAGCCATCAAAAATTTCCTTTTTGGGAAATTTTGATCGGAAATTCCCACAGTCCATTTTTCATTTTCTGCCCTCCCTGACACCCGTGGGAATTTTCTAATAATTTTTGGAATTTTTCCAGAATTTTCTGGAATTTCCCTGAATTTTTTAATTTTTATTATATAAGCAATCCACTCTCCCGGGCCACCCACACTGTCGGCACCTGCCTAATTGGGAGCACCAGTGCCCAGTAAGCTGGGTCCCAGTCCCCCCCATAATTTCCATTAAAACTTTATGAGTAAAATATCCCCCCTCAGGCCATTCAAAAACTCATGAGAAAAATCATTCAAATTTGTGACAAAAACTCCTAAAACATTAATGTTTTTAATAAGGACTACTGCCACGCGTCCATCATTGATGACCTCGCGAATATAATGATAGCGGATGTCGATGTGTTTCGACCTCTTTTCAGTAACCGGGTTTGAGGCGATAAAGATCGAGCCTTGGTTATCTCCGCAGATTGGGATGGCTTTAAGGTCATAGCCGAGCTCCCCCAGAAGGGTATGCATCCAGACTACTTGGCGGCTACAATCGGAGAGCGCCATGTATTCAGCCTCAGTAGACGACAGCGCAATGGTTTTCTGCGCTCTTGAGGTCCATGAGATGAGCCCTTTTGCCATTCGGACAAAGTATCCACTTTGGGATCGTCTCTGAGTGGGGTCTGAAGCCCAGTCTGAGTCGGTACAGGCTGAGATACCTTCCCGTGAATCTCCGTCGTAGGTTAATCAATATTTGGAAGTCCCGATTAAATAGCGGCAGATATACAGCGCTTTCTCGACGTGCTCTTTTGATGGGTTTGCAGCATATTGTGCAAGTTTGGTAACTGCAAAGGCGATATCTGGTCAGGTACCCAGCATGAGGTATAGTAAGGAACCAATTATGGTTTGGAACCTGCTTCGTCTTTCCGGGCATGCTACCTCTGTCGACGGAGTCGGCACATACCCGGCCGGGAGAGGGGTTGCTGCGACTTTAGCATTTTGCATCCCACATCGCTCAAGGACCGTTTGAAGGTAGGCGCATTGATCTATGGAGATTTTGCTGCCATGTCGGGTGATCCTCATGCGGAGGAAATCGGTTAGGTCCCCTAAATCCCTGGTTTCCCATATCTTCATAAACTCCCCCTTGAGCTGCTCCGTAAGCGCTGTGTGGGGTCCGGTAAAGATGGCATCGTCTACGTAGATTAACGCAATTACGAATCTTCCATCTTTATCTTGGTAGATGAAGATCCCAGCATCTGAGCTCAAGGATTTGAATCCAAGCTTTTCCATGGACCGTTTCAGGGCTCGCCACCATGCGAGCCCGGCTTGTTTCAGTCCGTAGAGGGCACGCTTTAAGCGGAGAACATGAGTCTCTTTTCCTGGAGCTACGAATCCCTCTGGTTGTTCCATGTATATTTCCTCGTCGAGTTCGCCGTATAGGTACGCGTTTCGAACATCAAGTCCTTTGAGGACCCATCCTCCGAGGGCGGCCATTGCAAATATTAGGCGCACTGTCTTGAATCGGACAACGGGGGAGAACACGGCATCGTAGTCCATTCCCTCAACCTGTGAGAAGCCTTTTGCTACTAAGCGGGCTTTCTTGCGACCATCCGGTTTCTGGTCGAATACCCAGCGGTTTTTGATAACCTTGCGGCCTCGAGGGCGCTCTACCAGGTCGTATACTTTGCGCCTGCGAAGAGCTTCCAACTCTTCGTTGCAGGCTGTCCTCCATTCCTCGAGCTCTGCCTGTGGTAGTGTGGCGATGTCTTGGTATTTCCATTCTTTTGGAGTTTTTTCGTTGGTGGTTGGTGAGACGGCTTTCGAAATTAAGAGGTTTTGGAGTTCTACTCCCCCTTCCCGGCATAGCCTAGCTAGAAGGGCGTCAGTGTCTTCCTCAGGGGTGGTGAATCCGGACGGTTCAACGGACTTCTCAACCTCATCTTCGGACTCCGACGCCGCTTCAGTTTCTTCCTCAGTGGAGGATTCTCTCTCAGGAAGTGGCTGCGTGCTAGGTCCGGGAACTGCTCCTGAACTTCGTCCGCGCCTAGGTGCTACGGAAAAATCTCCGACAACCTTCTTCCAATCCTTCATACGCTGGGTAGACTTAATTATCTCTACCGGATGCTTACTACCATAAACATTGCCGGGCTTGGCCGGTACCTTCCGCTCACGCTGAGGCCTCCGGGTCTTAACAGGTGACGGAGGCATAATCGTCGGCGGGGCGGGTGGTGCATCCTCAGGGCCGGAATCAGAGCTAGAGCTGGGTGTAAGCGATCTCGGCGGCTCCGAACTGGGCGCTCTAGATTGCACCGGCGTCTGCGGCCGTGGTGCGGGCTCAATAGCACGTTCCTTGCTTTTTGAGGAAGGTTTGGGGGTAGGTCTGGAACGCGCTGAGGGTGCTGCGTCATCTTCCTCTTGTCCTCCTGGAAGGGGACACTGGCAGTCACCGTCTTTATGACAGTGATGACTGGGTAGGGGTGGCGCAGTAGATTGCAGCCGTGTGTTGCGCCGTACACTGGCAGTTGGGCACTTTGGAAAGTGCAACTCATCGAAGGTGGCCTGAGCAGCGGAGAAAATGATGTTGTTAGGTCCGCGCATAAAGATCCATCCTTTTCCTCCTGGGTGAGTACCCAGGTAGGTCATTAATTCTGATCGGGGCGCGAGTTTGTTTATCCGTACTTCTTCCGGGATGAAGACGTAGGCTCCGCAGCCGAAGACCTGAAGGTGATCAATCGAAGGCTTACTTCCATTTAATAGTTGGAATGGAGTCTGCCAATTTAGGCGACGGTTCGGCGTTCGATTGTAAACGTGAGTTGCGTGGTCAAGGGCGAATTCCCACCAAGATTGAGGGAGGCAAGCCTGTAACCTCATGGATTCTGCTTTATCCATCAATGTTCGAATGATCCTTTCCGCGCGACCATTTTGTTGGTGTGCATGCGGGATAGACTGGAGGATCTCAATCCCTTTTTCCTTGAGCATCGTTGTAAAAGCTAGGGACGTGTACTCCCCTCCGGCATCGGACATCCATCGACGTACTCTCTTCTGGTACTTGGTTTCAACCATAGCCAGGAAGTGTCTGGTAGCCACAAGTGCAGCGTCCTTAGTGGGCAAGTTCATGGTCCAGGCGTGTGAGGTGTAGTCGTCATAGAAAACGATTGAGTACTTGTATTTGCGGTAGGATTCGATGGGAAAGGTCTTTAGGTCCGAATGGATCAGCTCAAAAGGGGCGCTTGCTCTGGTGTTGGATGGGGGAAAGGGTTTGTTTGTCATCTTTCCTTGCGCACATCCAGTGCAGAGGTGCTCTTTCGGGATTTCGACATGAGGAAAATCCTTGACATGTTTCCCGGCCTTTTGGATCACCTCCCTTGAGGGGTGAGCCAGTCGGCGGTGCATGATTTCAAAATCAGCACTATAAATGGTTTTGATTGTGGCAGCAGTAAGTTGCGCTCCGAGGAGAGTTTTGATGACGTAAATACTGTCATCCTCGGTTCGAGGGTGAAAGGTAAGAAACTCTGTTTCTTCCTCATAGAGTGAGATCTCGCGAGCACTCCCCCTCGAGAAGAGTCCGCTTTTGAGGAACTGACCAAGGGATAGCAGTCTATGGGAGATGGTTGGGACATGATAGACAGGACTTAGTCGAACGGCCTTTTTGTTTATGTAGAGGATCACTGTTCCTTTACCAATAATCGTCGTGAAGGTGGTCGCTGTTCTCAAGGGAATGGACTCAATAGCCTCGTACTCCACAAAGTCGTTTATGTCAAAAGTAAAGTGCCGGGATGCCCCAGAATCGAGCATCCACACAGCCTCAGTTTCACTCGGGGCAGACAAGGTAAAACAAATATATTCGGAAGCAACTACTGAAGAATTATGTACATCTTCAGGTGCTGTGGAGTCGTTAGTTTCGTCACTCAACACTAAATTTGTTTCATACCTTCCGCCAAGGCCAGATGGTCCGGCAACCGACGCAGGGGAGACAACATCCATCTCATCATCCGACTGTCAGGGCCACTCTACCCCAACAACTACCAGTGCACTGAGCCGACTCCGCAGAGTACTCACTAGTCCAACTAGCTTGTGAGAGAACGATCACGTCTCTATTCTTCCGGTAGGTTGTCCGAGGTCACTACAAGTCAGGTCGAAATCCTAAAGAGAAACCCAACCTAAACCGTACTTTGTTTGGTTTAACAAGCAAGGGTTTATCCCTACAACAGGATTGATGACTCCACCAGTTGATCGACTTGTCAGCGTGCTGAATTTTATTCACTTTTTCAACCATTTTTACACCCAACTTTCGCCCACTTTCCTTACCGATACCCTCTTCTTATCTTATCGTTTCACGACTCACACGTCATCAAGGAACACAGACAAGGACACTGATGATATTACACACGCGCGCATAGCGAAGACACAAGACGACCAAACCGACGGAGTTGAATCCGTCCGGACTCTATGAACGAGGACTAAGGAGTACAAACCCTAGCCATCAAGACCTGGTCTGCCAGTACTCCTCAGCACTGGCAACCTCCTCCTCCGTCCCCTCCGAGGCATTCTCGTCGACTTCCTCGTCGACCATCTCGACGACCCGAGCTTCCTCCAGACAATGAGTGACGGCCAACTGAACCTCGGCGTGAAGGCGGTTCCTCGCTGAATCGACCATAGTCTGATCCAGAGTCCTCTGGACTGACCAACCCTCCACTCTCTCGGTCAGTTGAGCCACCAGGCGAACGGCCTCCGCTGCACGCTGTACCAACAAGAGCGTAAGGTCGGTTAAGCCATTCACGTCTACGGACTCCACCGGAATCAGCTCGCCGCGATCCAAGCGACACTGTAGCATCATCGCATCGGAATAGGACGGTGGATTCAATGTCTCCACCCTGGCGGACGACGTTGGGATTACTGGGACGCATGCGGTGCGCTGGACGAAGTGCCCCGCGATAAGGAACCCAACGACGAGCACGGATAGAACGTTGCCCACGCACCGGCGAGATCGACGGAGGCGGAACCGGAACGGCTACCTCGTTCTCCCCCGCATACTCCAACTCCGGAGAACTGCTGACCGGGTTAACCGCCGTCTCCTCGGACGTCTCGCGGACGACCTCCTCCCCGCCATCCGTATGTGCAGGTGTGCGGTACGACCCATCGGAAGCTAAGAAGGGATGTCAGTGGACAAGCCAAATATGTCAACCGACATCCCACCTATGGGAGAAGCCATCCGATCAGGAATCGACTCGTCTCCGGACTCGTCGCGAACCGCAGCCACCGAACGAGTGCGGCAGTGGCACAACCGCTCGCTCATGGACTCGACCCGAGCGCCTAGCAACGGCAAGGCGTCGTCCAACGTGTCAACCTAGAAGTGGCGTGAGCTCTCTTGGGTAAAGACCAGGAGAAGCCGCACCAACCTTGGTGTCAAGCTCATTCAGACCCCTTCTATGACGGTTGAGCCGTCGGTCGACCTCGATCAGGTCTCGTTGGATGGTGTCGTCCCGTTCCTTCAAGGACTCAACCAACCGGTTGTGTTCCTCGCGCATTGCCAGCATCTCGCTCTCAAATGTCACCCGAAGAGTGTCGTTCATGAGGAGGAGCGTTTTCTTCATGTCCAACGCCTCCGAGTACGCCCTACGGGCATCATCCTTCGCCTCCTTCACTTCACGCTTCAGCCGCTCATTCTACAAGCCTGTCAGTGTTATCCCACAAGCGGGATGCACAGACCGACTCACCGCTTTCTGTTCGGTCCTCAAAAGGAACCAAAGGCGGTGACCAACGGCTGCTGTATAATGTTGCGAACGAGTCGCCCCCGGCCACCTTCCTTCGCCGTTTCCCAGATCGTAGATTCCCATCTTCAGAAGACCCCACAACGATGACGCCACCGGAGTCTCCCATGGCATACGCAACTCGGTGTCAAACGTGACCCCGCACATAGACTCCTGTAATTTGTGGTCGATCAAGTTGTGATACCACAACTCGTCATCTATGGTCAAATAGTTGGGAGGCTTGGCGATCGTCGCCTCCAGTTGTCGGGCATCCACCTTGGCGGCGACCGCGAAGATCTACGATGCGATGTCAGTTGTTGCCAGCAAACGGCGACACGTGACGTCGCACCTCGCGATAACTAGGGTACGCCACGTTGGCGTTCGGGAGGAAGTAACCCTTGTTCTGCACAGATCGAGGATCCGCAGACTCGATGGTAGCGGTGCTGTTCTCAGCACGGAAGACACGATCGGAGATCATGGGCATGATGGACGAGTAGTTGTTTGGTGGGTTTGTTGGTTTGGGGAAGAAGGGAGTTTGATGGATCCAACGGCCGGTTCGCGCTACGCTTTATTCGACCATCGACAGCGCTCGCGCCCTATTCGCCATTGGATCGGTCCATCGTTTCACCGGTCCAGACTCCTCATACATTCGCCTTCGGCATTCACGCCCCACTCGGTCTTTTGTTGTCCCGATCGGATGAGCTGACGCGTCGTCCTCTCATTGGTTCGTTCCTGCATGTGATATTATCCTTTGTCATTCCTTTCCCACACGACGTCATGACCCCTTTCTTATTCTCTCACGAGCCCTGACCCATTAGTCATTCCTTTATCATTTCAATTCTATACTCCGGGCCGCTTACTGTTCGTGCTTACTCTCGGCCCTTCTTTGCTCCGAGTTATTATTAGATAGGGTTATCTATGTCCCGGCCACTCTTCTATATAAGTACCAGTAGAGTAGCTGAGGACTCCCCATCTTTGATATCTCGGGAAGTCCTCTTCTCCTTGCAGCATCGGTGTATTTGCTGTAGGCCACTGAAGAGCTTATCGAGTAACTCCTTGAACCGTTCGCTCTCCTCTCTCACTCAGTCTTGATCCTTAACCGGTGTTTGAAGCGAGCTCGGACACGACATCGAGTTCCGCACTGCTCTTTGGATCAAGTCATCAGTTTGAGGCGCCATCCTCGGGCTCTTGTATCTGCCCTCAGAAGACGATAGGGATTTACCTGATAGAGGCTCGGCACTCCTGCTGTGAATTCGGACAACCTACCGGAGAACGCTCGTCCATCGCGTTTTGGACCACGTAGACTTTGGGTGGATATAGGGAAGTCGTTCCCCCTTTGCCCCATTGTTTCTTGTTGGTTGGAGTTGCGACTCACCAACAGCACTGGTACCTGAAGGGCGAAGAGTGGCCCTGACACGACTGGACGCTCGAGGTATTCTAATATGACTGCTGGGAGTCTATAGTTACGAGGCGCAGTTGACGCACAGAGTGGGAGGGAGAGCAGATGGGGATGTCTTGGATCAAACAAGAAACTCTGACTTGTCCTTAACTGCAACTGGGCTGAGAAGGGCAGAGGATTTCCTGAGGTAACAAAACTAAGGTACTACGATACAGCCACAGTTGCTACTTATACTAAAGGAGTGGCCATGACGTCAATACCCTAATATACCCTTATCAAGTCCAGAACAAAGGGAGATAAGGAGTGTGAGAGAGCCCCTTCAGCTATCTTTTCTCCATGGGTCATGGACCATACATCGTGACAATTCTCCATGGGTCATGGGCCATGCAACGTTGTACAACGCGTTGTACAACCCATGACCCATGGAGAAAAGATACCATTGTACAACCCATGACCCATGGGTAATGGAATAGTATCCGTTGCCCATGCCCCATGGGTTGTACAACACTATCCCTTCCCCATGCCTCGTGGGTTGTACAATGCTATCCTTTCCCCATGGGGCATGGTTTGTACAACGCTATCCAATTCCCATGCCCCATGGGTTGTACAACACTATCCAATTCCCATGCCCCATGGGTTGTACAACACTATCCATTCTCCATGGGGCATGGGTTGTACAACGCTATCCATTTCCCATGCTCCATGGGTTGTACAACACTATCCATTCCCCATGGGGCATGGGTTGTACAACGCTATCCATTCTCCATGGGGCATGGGTTGTACAACACTATCCATTTCCCATGGGTCATGGGTTGTACAACACTATCCAACTCCCATGGGGCATGGGTTGTACAACGCTATCCGATTCCCATGCCCCATGGGTTGTACAATGCTATCCATTTCCCATGCCCCATGGGTTGTACAACACTATCCGTTCCCCATGGGTCATGGGTTGTACAACGCTATCCTTTCTCCATGGGGCATGGGTTGTACAACACTATCCATTCTCCATGCCCCATGGGTTGTACAACACTATCTATTCTCCATGGGGCATGGGTTGTACAACACTATCTGTTCCCCATGGGTCATGGGTTGTACAACACTATCCTTTCTCCATGGGGCATGGGTTGTACAACACTATCCATTTCCCATGCCCCATGGGTTGTACAACGCTATCCGATTCCCATGCCCCATGGGTTGTACAACACTATCCGTTCCCCATGGGTCATGGGTTGTACAACACTATCCATTCTCCATGGGTCATGGGTTGTACAACACTATCCATTCTCCATGGGGCATGGGTTGTACAACGCTATCCATTCTCCATGGGGCATGGGTTGTACAACACTATCCATTTCCCATGGGTCATGGGTTGTACAACACTATCCAACTCCCATGGGGCATGGGTTGTACAACGCTATCCGATTCCCATGCCCCATGGGTTGTACAATGCTATCCATTTCCCATGCCCCATGGGTTGTACAACACTATCCGTTCCCCATGGGTCATGGGTTGTACAACGCTATCCTTTCTCCATGGGGCATGGGTTGTACAACACTATCCATTTCCCATGCCCCATGGGTTGTACAATGCTATCCGATTCCCATGCCCCATGGGTTGTACAACACTATCCGTTCCCCATGGGTCATGGGTTGTACAACACTATCCATTCTCCATGGGTCATGGGTTGTACAACACTATCCATTCTCCATGGGGCATGGGTTGTACAACGCTATCCATTCTCCATGGGGCATGGGTTGTACAACACTATCCATTTCCCATGGGTCATGGGTTGTACAACACTATCTATTTCCCATGCCCCATGGGTTGTACAATGCTATCCAATTCTCATGCCCCATGGGTTGTACAACACTATCCGTTCCCCATAGGGCATGGGTTGTACAACACTATCCTTTCCCTATGGGGCATGGGTTGTACAATGCTATCCGATTCTCATGCCCCATGGGTTGTACAACACTATCTGTTCCCCATGGGTCATGGGTTGTACAACACTATCTGTTCCCCATGGGTCCTGGGTTGTACAACACTATCTATTTCCCATGCCCCATGGGTTGTACAATGCTATCCAATTCCCATGCCCCATGGGTTGTACAACAGCATCTTGTGCCCATGGGGCATCAGTTGCAGAATGGTGTCCTTTCTCCATGTCCCATGGATTATATCACTATTCCAGGAAAGGAGATACTTTATAAATCAACCATTAGCTGTGTGAATTTGAAAAAATTAGACTCTGTTTGTATGCATGATAGACCATATATCAGTTTGTGGCTCTAACCTAATGGAAACTAAACTTAACCTGATAATAGCCACAACCTAATCCTCAATCTAACCTGAGCCAATGTAAACTTGACCCATGAACCTAAGCCTAACCTAATCCTAAACCTGGTCTAATCCCAAATCTACCCCTAACCTTACCTGACCTGACCTAACCTAACCTAACCTTATCTGACCTGAACCTACACCTAACCTAACCTAACCTAACCTAACCTAACCTAACCTAACCTAACCTAACCTATACCTAAACTAACCTATACCTATACTAACCTATATCTAACCTAACCTGGTATGGGCAAACCTAACCTACCTATCATGACCTGTTTCAGCCTAATGTCATGTATGCCAGCCAAGACTAACTTCACCCAGTTGCAAACATATGACTTGGGTCACAGGACCATAAAGCAAACTGCAGTCCCCTCACTCTGTGCCCAACCATCCGATAAGCCAACAGACGCACATATATATCATCAGCAACCCAGCATCATGCTTATCACCCATGTTCAACCACAAACCACTCTCACCCTTTGTTCTGTGCCATCTCACAGACAAACCACAACTCAAGTTCATCCACCTCCTTGGGCCCACAAGCAAGTGGACTACAAACATATGGTTTGTAGACTTATAACATATTCCACACAAGGATGAATATGGGTGGGTGAGCTAGAGTTATGGTTAGGCTTTGAGATGGCACAGAACAAAGGGTGAGAGTGGTTTGTGGTTGAACATGGGTGATAAGCATGATGCTGGGTTGCTGATGATATATATGTGCGTCTGTTGGCTTATCGGATGGTTGGGCACAGAGTGAGGGGACTGCAGTTTGCTTTATGGTCCTGTGACCCAAGTCATATGTTTGCAACTGGGTGAAGTTAGTCTTGGCTGGCATACATGACATTAGGCTGAAACAGGTCATGATAGGTAGGTTAGGTTTGCCCATACCAGGTTAGGTTAGATATAGGTTAGTATAGGTATAGGTTAGTTTAGGTATAGGTTAGGTTAGGTTAGGTTAGGTTAGGTTAGGTTAGGTTAGGTTAGGTTAGGTGTAGGTTCAGGTCAGATAAGGTTAGGTTAGGTTAGGTCAGGTCAGGTAAGGTTAGGGGTAGATTTGGGATTAGACCAGGTTTAGGATTAGGTTAGGCTTAGGTTCATGGGTCAAGTTTACATTGGCTCAGGTTAGATTGAGGATTAGGTTGTGGCTATTATCAGGTTAAGTTTAGTTTCCATTAGGTTAGAGCCACAAACTGATATATGGTCTATCATGCATACAGAGTCTAATTTTTTCAAATTCACACAGCTAATGGTTGATTTATAAAGTATCTCCTTTCCTGGAATAGTGATATAATCCATGGGACATGGAGAAAGGACACCATTCTGCAACTGATGCCCCATGGGCACAAGATGCTGTTGTACAACCCATGGGGCATGGGAATTGGATAGCATTGTACAACCCATGGGGCATGGGAAATAGATAGTGTTGTACAACCCATGCCCCATGGAGAATGGATAGCATTGTACAACCCATGGGGCATGGGAATCAGATAGTGTTGTACAACCCATGACCCATGGGGAACGGATAGTGTTGTACAACCCATGGGGCATGAGAATCGGATAGCATTGTACAACCCATGGGGCATGGGAAATAGATAGTGTTGTACAACCCATGACCCATGGGAAATGGATAGTGTTGTACAACCCATGCCCCATGGAGAATGGATAGCGTTGTACAACCCATGCCCCATGGAGAATGGATAGTGTTGTACAACCCATGACCCATGGGGAACGGATAGTGTTGTACAACCCATGGGGCATGGAGAATGGATAGTGTTGTACAACCCATGACCCATGGGAAAGGATAGTGTTGTACAATCCATGACCCATGGGGAATGGATAGTGTTGTACAATCCATGACCCATGGGGAACGGATAGTGTTGTACAACCCATGGGGCATGGGAATTGGATAGTGTTGTACAACCCATGGGGCATGGAGAATGGATAGCGTTGTACAACCCATGCCCCATGGAGAATGGATAGCATTGTACAACCCATGACCCATGGGGAACGGATAGTGTTGTACAACCCATGGGGCATGGGGAAAGGATAGCATTGTACAACCCATGAGGCATGGGAAATGGATAGTGTTGTACAACCCATGCCCCATGGAGAATGGATAGCGTTGTACAACCCATGCCCCATGGAGAATGGATAGCGTTGTACAACCCATGACCCATGGGGAATGGATAGTGTTGTACAATCCATGACCCATGGGGAACGGATAGTGTTGTACAACCCATGGGGCATGGGAATTGGATAGTGTTGTACAACCCATGGGGCATGGAGAATGGATAGTGTTGTACAACCCATGCCCCATGGAGAATGGATAGCGTTGTACAACCCATGACCCATGGGGAATGGATAGTGTTGTACAACCCATGGGGCATGGGAATTGGATAGCGTTGTACAACCCATGCCCCATGGAGAATGGATAGTGTTGTACAATCCATGACCCATGGGGAACGGATAGTGTTGTACAACCCATGGGGCATGGGAATTGGATAGTGTTGTACAACCCATGGGGCATGGAGAATGGATAGTGTTGTACAACCCATGCCCCATGGAGAATGGATAGCGTTGTACAACCCATGACCCATGGGGAATGGATAGTGTTGTACCACAGGTTTCAGCTACTTTTTCCCCATGGGTCATGGGCCATACGGCGTGACAAAATCCCATGACCCATGGGCCATACGTCGCCGTACGACAGGTACAAATCCCCATGACCCATGGACCGTACGATGGTGTGTGGGCCCCATGACCCATGGGTTGTACGGTGCTGTATGACAGTATGGCCTGTCCATGACCCATGGGTTGTACGATGCCGTATGGTGGTATGCCCTTCCCATGACCCATGGGCCGTACGGTGGTGCTGGACAGCCATCCACCCTGCCCATGACCCATGGAGCGTACGGCGCCGTACGGTGGTATGCCCTGCCCATGACCCATGGGTCGTACGGCACCGTACGGGGGTTTGCCCTACCCATGACCCATGGGTCGTACGGCGCCGTACGACAGTATGCCCTGCCCATGACCCATGGAGCGTACGGCGCCGTATGGTGGTATGCCCTGCCCATGACCCATGGGTCGTACGGCGCCGTACGGTGGTATGCCCTACCCATGACCCATGGGTCGTACGGCGCCGTACGACAGTATGCCCTGCCCATGACCCATGGAGCGTACGGCGCCGTACGGTGGTATGCCCTGCCCATGACCCATGGGTCGTACGGCGCCGTACGGTGGTAT
The DNA here is from genome assembly GCA_015956445.1 of Thelephora terrestris. Taxonomy (NCBI): domain Eukaryota; kingdom Fungi; phylum Basidiomycota; class Agaricomycetes; order Thelephorales; family Thelephoraceae; genus Thelephora; species Thelephora terrestris. The sequence continues at coordinate 577,934 of WIUZ02000023.1, read as the reverse complement.
GCCCTACCCATGACCCATGGGTCGTACGGCGCCGTACGACAGTATGCCCTGCCCATGACCCATGGAGCGTACGGCGCCGTACGGTGGTATGCCCTGCCCATGACCCATGGGTCGTACGGCGCCGTACGGTGGTATGCCCTACCCATGACCCATGGGTCGTACGGCGCCGTACGACAGTATGTCCTGCCCATGACCCATGGAGCATACGGCGCCGTACGGTGGTATGCCCTACCCATGACCCATGGGTCGTACGGCACCGTACGGTGGTATGCCCTGCCCATGACCCATGGGTCGTACGGCGCCGTACGGGGGTTTGCCCTACCCATGACCCATGGAGCGTACGGCGCCGTACGACAGTATGCCCTGCCCATGACCCATGGAGCGTACGGCGCCGTACGACAGTATGCCCTGCCCATGACCCATGGAGCGTACGGCGCCGTACGACAGTATGCCCTGCCCATGACCCATGGACCATACGGCGCTGTACAGTGGAATGCCTTGCCTATGACCCATGGGTTGTACAGTGCCATACGGTGGATTACCTCGAAAAGAATATTTAATGGATTACCTAATAAGGAACTATATGATGGATTACCTAAAAAGGAAATATTTGATGAATTACCTAAAAAGGAAAGATTTGATGGATCTCCCCAAAAAAGAAATATTTGATGGATTACCTAAAAAGAAAAATTTGCTTGACTGCCTAAAAGAGAAATAGTTGATGGATTACCTAAAAAGGAAATATCTGATTGATTCTGGAAAATAGCAACATCCTAACCTAACCTCAAGGCACTGCCAGATCAGGAATCCATTCACCTCTTGCATTAGTTTTCTGTTTGTAGTCCTGACTAACCCAAAGTGGTTAAGCTAACATCATCCAATCTAACCTAACCTAACCTAACCTAACCTAACCTAACCTAACCTAACCCTAACCTAACCCTCACCTAACCTAACCTAACCTAACCCAACCCACCTGAAATAGCCAATCTAACCCATTTCAACCTAACCTAACCTGCAGTGGTCTATCCAACCTGACTATAGCTTTGCCTAAGCTGACCCATGGCAAACAAGTCCTAACTTAAACTTGACCTTGCCTAGCACACCAACATGTAACATGGGTTACAGGAATGCAGTGCAAAGTGCATACCCCTTGGGGGACCTCCACCTGTATTTAGCCATAAGCTGGCTATCACTTGAACACACCTACTGAGCTGGACCTACCAGTTGGTAGACCTGCAAGCCAACAGGTCCATGGACTATATTCCATAAGCTGTGCCTGCCACCCAACCATATTCACCTCTCTTGTACCAGATATTAACTTGATGACAAATAAAGCCAATCCACCTGGCTGAACCTATGACCCATTGGACTCATTAATTCATAAGTCTATAGGTCTGTGGGCCTGTAATGTGGAGGAACACACCCAGCTGGATTCTGGGTCTGTTCAGGTAGGTAAATTTGAGTTGTTGCTGAGTTTTGGCCTGGGCAAGAGATGTTTTGTGAATGTGGTTGGTGGTAATTGAGTGGCAGGATCTTTTATGGAATACCAGTCCAAGGACCTTTTGGCTTGCAGGTCCACCAACTGGTAGGTCCAGGTTAGTAGGTGTGTTCAAGTGATAGCCAGCTTATGGCTAAATACAAGTGGAGGTCCCACAAGGGGTATGCACTTTGCACTGCATTCCTGTAACCCATGTTACATGTTGGTGTGCTAGGCAAGGTCAAGTTTAAGTTAGGACTTGTTTGTCATGGGTCAGCTTAAGCAAAGCTATAGTCAGGTTGGATAGACCACTGCAGGTTAGGTTAGGGTGAAATGGGTTAGATTGGCTGTTTCAGGTTAGGTTAGGTTAGGTTAGGTTAGGTTAGGTTAGGTTAGGTTAGGTTAGGTTAGGTTAGGTTAGGTTAGGTTAGGTGAGGGTTGGGTTAGGGTTAGGTCAGGGTTAGGTTAGGTTAGGTTAGGTTAGGTGAGGTTAGATTGGATGATGTTAGCTTAACCACTTTGGGTTAGTCAGGACTACAAACAGAAAACTAATGCAAGAGGTGAATGGATTCCTGATCTGGCAGTGCCTTGAGGTTAGGTTAGGATGTTGCTATTTTCCAGAATCAATCAGATATTTCCTTTTTAGGTAATCCATCAACTATTTCTCTTTTAGGCAGTCAAGCAAATTTTTCTTTTTAGGTAATCCATCAAATATTTCCTTTTTATGTAATCTATCAAATCTTTCCTTTTTAGGTAATGCATCAAATATTTTCTTTTTAGGTAATCCATCAAATATTTCCTTTTTAGGTAATTCATCAAATATTTCTTTTTTAGGTAATCCATCATATAGTTCCTTATTAGGTAATCCATTAAATTTTTTTTTCAAGGTAATCCACCGTACGGCACTGTACAATACATGAGCCATGGGCAAGGCATTCCACTGTATGGCGCCGTACGCTCCATGGGTCATGGATAGGGCATACTACCATACAGCACTGTACAACCCATGGGTCATGGGCAAGGCATTCCACTGTACAGCGCCGTACGGTCCATGGGTCATGGGTAGGGCATACCACCGTACAGCGCCGTACGACCCATGGGTCATGGGTAGGGCATACCACCGTACGGCGCCGTACACTCCATGGGTCATGGGTAGGGCATACCACCGTACGGCGCCGTACGCTCCATGGGTCATGGGTAGGGCAAACCCCCGTACGGCGCCGTACGACCCATGGGTCATGGGCAGGGCATACCACCGTATGGCACTGTACGCCCCATGGGTCATGGGCAGGGTGGATGGCTGTCCAGCACCACCGTACGGCCCATGGGTCATGGGAAGGGCATACCACCGTACGGCATCGTACAACCCATGGGTCATGGACAGGCCATACTGTCATACAGCACCGTACAACCCATGGGTCATGGGGCCCACACACCATCGTACGGTCCATGGGTCATGGGGATTTGTACCTGTCGTACGGCGACGTATGGCCCATGGGTCATGGGATTTTGTCACGCCGTACGGTCCATGGGTCATGGGGAAAAAGTAGCTGAATGGGCTCGTTGTACAACCCATGGGGCATGGGAATCGGATAGTGTTGTACAACCCATGCCCCATGGAGAATGGATAGCGTTGTACAACCCACGACCCATGGGAAATGGATAGTGTTGTACAACCCACGACCCATGGGAAATGGATAGTGTTGTACAACCCATGCCCCATGGAGAAAGGATAGCGTTGTACAACCCATGACCCATGGGGAACGGATAGTGTTGTACAACCCATGGGGCATGGGAATCGGATAGTGTTGTACAACCCATGCCCCATGGAGAATGGATAGCGTTGTACAACCCATGACCCATGGAGAATTGTCACGATGTATGGTCCATGACCCATGGAGAAAAGATAGCTGAACCCTGTGTGTGAGAACGCTAAGTAAGGGAAGCAAACAAAGGTGACGTGTGGGAGAATAAAAGACAAAGGGCCTTACTAGCGTGTGAAGGATTGCATAAAAGATAAGGAATGTCCGCATGAAACATAGGGGTAAAGATAACACTAGTCCAAATGGAAATAGGAGCATGGGGTCGTGAAAGTTCGTACCTGGGGATCTCACCCAAGGGCCAGGTGTCAATCTCCCTTTACATGGCCTCTGCCAGCTGGATTCGGGAGTAGAGACATTCAACATCCCTTGTTGTCTGTAGGCGGTAACAGCATCACGGACAAGTGGCAACCTCAACGTACGTCCGAACATGAGGAGGTCGGGCCTAGACTCATGGGACATGAGGGATTACAGATTCACCGGTGTTTCACGCTAACGGCTACTCCACATTCGCTGGGCTAAACAAAAGGAGTCTAAGGCATTCCTTCCTCCGGTTAGGAGACTGTGATGTGACTGTCCACATGTGTGATCAGGGTCCAGGGTTGATCGTAATCGTAAAGTCATGAGGGGTCGTAAAAGGAATTCGTGATGTCATAAAGGGGTCATCAGGGTCTTGAGACCTATTTTTAGTGCGCGCGCGTTCTAGGCGTTCCGGAACGAAGTTCTTCCAAGGCCGTCCCGCGGGCCGAGGTGTCAGCTTGATGTAGTAAGCCGACGATGATGGTACAGGGGCGGAAGTTGATGTGACCCGGACCAATGAGGTTCGTCAAGGTAGGTCACGTGAAGGATCACCGATCTAGGCTATAAGAAGGACGTCTTCTTGGAGCCATCCTTGATCAGCAAGACCAGCAACTTCCCCATCATCTTACCAAAACATGTCCTTCCCCAACAACCATACCTACAAGGTTGCCAACAGCATCTCTACCATCTCTCGCATCGACCGTCGTGCCGCCACTCACAAGACCTATGCCTGTGCGGCGGGGACTCCCTATACCACGGATGACCAGGTATGGGGGAGACCTAGAGCTTAGTAGTTTGCACTAACGCCTTCCTCTAGGTAGAGGAACATTCTTTTGGCGTTGATGTCAAACTAACAGCTTCTAGATCTTAGAGGTCGTCACGGAAGTGGACGCCGAACGTCTCAGGGAGACGATGCCTCATTTGATGGGGTTGACCTGGGATGACGAGCTCTGGGTCCGCACGATCATCGCCGAGAAGGTGGCCTTCCAGATGAGGGGTAGGTTCAGAGAGTTGGAGCATCCGATCAAGAAGGAGCTCTGGTACACCCTGCAGAGGGGCATCTACGATCAGGACCTGTTGGAGCACGGAGCAACCGTTCCTCGGGCCGTTCGCCACGCTACCGCTTCCACTAGCCTTTTGTGGTCTCTCGTTCGGGAAGGAGAAAGCCGGGTAGGTTTTCTGTCTGAATATTCGAGTATGACTCTCGACTAATCAGACTGCCTAGGTTGAACGATTGGAGCGCGAGGTGAAGGAGGCGAAGGCAGACGTCCTTCGTTTGTCCGCGGAGGGTCTTCAGATGAAGGAGACTTTAGCAGCCTTCCAACAGGGAACGAATGAGGCGTTGGAGGCAATGGTTGCCAACCATCAAGAGTTGATCGCCGGGTTGAAGGTTAGGGACAACAACATCAAGGGGGCGTTGGCCAGGAGGGATGAAAAGGTCGTCTTTCAGCCTTTGCAGTTTGTGCAATAACTGAAAGACCTTCTAGACGGAAGAACTCGAGAACATGGTGGCCGTGTTGACAGCGCAGGTTGAGTCCTTGCAGGACAAGACCTGTAACTGTAAGGAGGGTCCCAAATTAGTTGGTCAGGGGACAGCCGATGTTCCGTTTGAGCTGGAGTACGCCGACAAGGTGGTACTCCCGTCTCCTAATCCGACGTCCTATGTGACGCCTCCGATCGAGAACTCGGTTCCCGTCCCGACTCCGGCTCTGGCTTCTACTTTGGCCGCTTCCGACAAGGAGAACTGTGGGCGCTGCGTCCTGCAGCCGATCCATCAGTTGGTGAAGATCGAGGATGAGGTCATGGAGGTTGACCGAGCCGAAGATGCTCTGAGGGTCGCCGAGGTACGTCCGGTGACTAAGGGGCAGCGATGCAAACGCTCTTGACGCCGTCCTGCTCATCGTATGACCGCGTCGGCTAATCCTTACCCTCGACCAGTTGAGTCAGATGGTGACCTCTCTGGTCGAGGTGAGGAGCGAGGATTCCGATATCGGGTCCACCGTCCTTACCGACAGGTCGAGTCCGAGATCCAACTCCGACACCAGCTTTGCCTCGCAAGGCAGGATCCCACCCAGGGGTCCGATGAGGGAGACGGAGGGTCGCTCGCCGACTACGTCGATAGTGCTGTCACTGGGGGCAAGGGGTCACTTACCCAGCAGATACATTGTGATTACATTGTGATTTTTTAGACAATGTGTCCAGCCTGTAGCCAGGAGGTACATGCTGAGTTCTTTTACAAAGTACCCATCAATGTGACCACAATGTGGCCAGTGGGTCCATCTTGATCACTTTTACAAAGTATCCATCAATTCGATCACAATGTGCCCTGTGGGTCCATGCAGGATACATTGTAAAAGTATTCATCAAAGTGGCCACTGGGCACTTTGTGAAAGAAATCCCTGGGTTCTTTCACAATTTGGCTTACAATGTGTCCAGCATACACCTGAGCCACTCATTGTAAGTTCTTTCATAAAGTATCCAGCAATGTGTCCACAAAGTATTCAATCAGATACTCAATGGTTTCTTTGAGAGTTTGTTGTGAAATCCAACCACATTGAGAGTTCATTGTGAAAACATTAAGGAGAACCTCCTGGGGACATTGTGGTCACATTGCTGGTTACTTTTTGAAAGAACTCTCAATGAGTGGCTCAGGCACCCAGTAGGATAAATTGTAAATAATATTGTGAAAGAACCCAGGGGTTTCTTTCACAAAGTGCCCAGTGGCCACTTTGATGAATACTTTTACAATGTATCCTGCATGGACCCACAGGGCACATTGTGATCGAATTGATGGATACTTTGTAAAAGTGATCAAGATGGACCCACTGGCCACATTGTGGTCACATTGATGGGTACTTTGTAAAAGAACTCAGCATGTACCTCCTGGCTACAGGCTGGACACATTGTCTAAAAAATCACAATGTAATCACAATGTATCTGCTAGGTAAGTGACCCCTTGCCCCCAGTGTGTCGAGCAGTCACCCGGTGATGGAGATGTGGGACCAAGTGTTCCAGAGTTCGGTGACATCTGGGAGGCTGATCGGTCCGCTCGAAGGCATCTCTTCCTATCGGCTTGAACTAGTCGTTCAGCTGAGTGCCGAAGATGGTGATGCCATGTTCGGGGAGGTCCTTGCGAGGAGGGGCCAGCACTACGATCTCCGGGATGGACAGTTGATGACCTTTAGGCCTGCCGTAGATAGAGTTGATTTCTGATGGGACTGGGATAGCACTTGTATAGCTCGTTGTGGATTCGCTGGGAATAGTACGCGCGTATGTGTGTTTTGAATGCTTGGTGTGAAGGATAAGGAGTGTGAAGCATTCAAACATAAGAAATGGTAAGAAGAGTTCGAAGAAAGATCGTTGTCAGGAACATGGTATTTTTAAACTTTTTATAACACGCTCTTTCTTCGAACTCTTCTTACCAATTCTTATGTTTGAATGCTTCACACTCCTTATCCTTCACACCAATCATTCGAAACACACACACACGCGTACTATTCCCAGCGAATCCACAACGAGCTATACAAGTGCTATCCAATCCCATCAAAAGTCGACTCTATCTACGGCAGGCCTGAAGGTCATCAACTGTCCATCCCGGAGATCGTAATGCTGGCCCCTCCTCGCTAGGACCTCCCCGAACATGGCGTCACCGTCTTCAGCACTCAGCTGAACGACTAGTTCAAGCCGATAGGAAGAGATACCTTCGAGCGGACCAATCAGTCTCCCAGATGTCACCGAACTGCTAAACACCTGATCCCACATCTCCATCACCGGGTGACTGTTCGACAGTACTATCGACGTAGTCGGCAAGCGACCCTCCGTCTCCCTCATCGGACCCCTGGGTGGGATCCTGGATTGCGAGTCGACGCTGGTGGCGAAGCTGGATCTCCGACTCGACCTGTCGGTAGGGACGGTTGATCCGATAGCGGAACTCTCGTCCTCCACCTCGACCAGACTGGTCACCATCCGACTCAACTGGTCGAGGATAGGGATTAGCCGATGGAGCCATGCGATGAGCAGGACGGCGTCGAGAGCGTTTGCATCGTTGCCCCTTAGTCACCGGACGTACCTCGGCGACCCTCGGAGCATCTTCAGCTCGGTCAACCTCCATGACCTCATCCTCGATCTTCACCAACTGATGGATCGGCTGCAAGACGCAGCGCCCACAGTTCTCCTTGTCAGAAGCGGCCAAGGAGGAAGCCGGAGCCGGAGTTGGAACGGGAACCGAGTTCTCGATCGGAGGCGTTGCGTAGGACGACGGGTTAGGCGATGGGAGTACCACCTCGTCGGCGTACTCCAACTCGAACGGAACATCGGTGGTCCCCTCACCAACCAACTTGGGACCCTCCTTGCAGTTACAGGTCTTGTCCTGCAAGGACTCGACCTGCGCTGTCAACACAGCCACCACATTCTCGAGTTCTTCGGTCTAGGAAATGTCAGCTTCCATCATTTTGAGCAATGATGAAAGCAGCATTACCTTTTCATCCCGCCTGGCCAGCGCCCCCTTAATGTTGTTATCCCTAACCTTCAACCCGGCGATCAACTCTTGATGGTTGGCGACCATTGCCTCCAACGCCTCGTTCGTCCCCTGCTGGAAGGCTGCCAAGGTCTCCTTCAATTGAAGACCCTCTGCCGACAGACGAAGGACGTCTGCTTTCGCCTCTTTCACCTCACGCTCCAATCGTTCCACCTAGGCAGTCTGATTAGTCGAGAGTCATACTCGAATATTCAGACGGAAAACCTACCCGGCTTTCCCCCTCCCGAACGAGCGACCACAAAAGGCTAGTGGAAGCGGTAGCATGACGGACGGCCCTAGGAACGGTAGCTCCGTGCTCCAACAGGTCCTGATCGTAGATTCCCCTCTGAAGGGTGTACCAGAGCTCCTTCTTGATCGGATGCTCCAGCTCCCCGAACCTACCCCTCATCTGGAAGGCCACCTTCTCCGCAATAATCGTACGGACCCAGAGCTCGTCGTCCCAGGTTAACCCCTTCAAATGAGGCATCGTCTCCCTGAGACGTTCGGCGTCCACTGCCGTCACGACCTCCAAGATCTAGAAGCCGTTAGTTTGACATCAAACGCCAAAAGAACGTTCCTCTACCTAGAGGAAGGCGTTAGTGCAAAACACACGAAGCTCTAGGTCTCCCCCATACCTGGTCATCCGTGGTATAGGGAGTCCTAGCCGCACAGGCATAGGTCTTGCGAGCGGCGGCACGACGGTCGATGCGAGAGATGGTGGAGATACCATTGGCGACTTTGTAGGTATGGTTGTTGGGGAAGGACATGTTTTGGTAAGATGATGGGGAAGTTGCTGGTGTTGCTGATCAAGGATGGCTCCAAGAAGACGTCCTTCTTATAGCCTAGATCGGTGATCCTTCACGTGACCTACCTCGACGAACCTCATTGGTCCGGGTCACATCAACTTCCGCCCCTGTACCATCATCGTCGGCTTACTACATCAAGCTGACACCTCGGCCCGCGGGACGGCCTTGGAAGAACTTCGTTCCGGAACGCCTAGAACGCGCGCGCACTAAAAATAGGTCTCAAGACCCTGATGACCCCTTTATGACATCACGAACCCCTTTTCACGACCCCTCATGACTTTACGATTACGAGCAACCCTGAACCCTGGAACACACACGTGGGCACGGGGTATCAACATTTGGACACTGTGCTTCTAATCGGATAGTAACCCTATCTGATCTAGTTGTGCTTTGGAAGCAGAGTAGGCCCGAGCCGAGAACGGCGGCCGAAGAATATAATCCCTGGTGCCACTTAGGAAGAACGATATTCCCGGGTGCTATGCCTAATCAAGACTGGGTCTGATCAAGCGATTATGGCTGCAACTCCCAGGTTACTGCCTGTCCGTTGGTATCATACCACCTACAGACAACAAGGGATGTGTAGAGTCTTCGATATCTCTGGCCAATCGCAGAAGCCACGAGACGGACTCGCCTGACCCTTGGGTGTGGTCTAGATTCAGGTACGAACTTTTATGACCCCATGCCCCTATTTCTTTTAGGACTAGTGTTATCTTTACCCCTATGTTTCATGCGGACATTCCTTATCTTTTATGCAATCCTTCACACGCTAGTAAGGCCCTTTGTCCTCTATCTTCCCACGCGTCACATTTGTTCGCTTCCCTTACTTAGCGTTCTCACACTCTTTATCTCCCTTTGTTCTGGACTTGATAAGGGTATATTAGGGTATTGACGTCATGGCCACTCCTTTAGTATAAGTAGCAACTGTGGCTGTATCGTAGTACCTTAGTTTTGTTACCTCAGGAAATCCTCTGCCCTTCTCAGCCCAGTTGCAGTTAAGGCCAAGTCAGAGTTTCTTGTTTGATCCAAGATATCCCCCATCTGCTCTCCCTCCCGCTCTGCGCGTCAACTGCGCCTCGTAACTATAGACTCTCCGCAGTCATATTAGAACACCTCGAGCGTCCAGTCGATCAACTGGTGGAGTCATCAATCCTGTTGTAGGGATCAACCCTTGTTTGTTAAACCGAACAAAGTACGGTTTAGGTTGGGTTTCTCTTTAGGATTTCGACCTGACTTGCAGTGACCTCGGACAACCTACCGGAAGAATAGAGACGTGATCGTTCTCTCACAAGCTAGTTGGACTAGTGAGTACTCTGCGGAGTCGGCTCAGTGCACTGGTAGTTGTTGGGGTAGAGTGGCCCTGACAATCGTGTTATAAAAAGTTTAAAAATACCATGTTCCTGACACCGACTATCCCAGGCTTACTTCATCCTCGCCCGGCGGGGTACGCGCCTTTTTGCGGGGGTGAGGATCAACTGTCTGCTCGTAAGAGCGCTCCAGCCTTTTGAGGGTCTCAATCGAAGGCTTTACGCTTATGCGTGCTGCGAGGTCCCTAGCCTCCTGTACGGAGGGGTAGAAGGAAGGGGCCCCTGTGCCTTGTCGATGGACAGGGGGATAGCGTATGGGAAAAGCCGCCATGGAGGCAAAACCGTAATCCGAGACCGAGATGTTAAAGCCGGAGGGAACCGGAGGTTGTGGAGGAGGTGGCGCCTGAGACTCGTCAGTTTGCTGAGCCTGCTGCTGGAATCTTCCTCGACCTCCTCTTTGTCCTCGACGATTTCGTCCTCGGCCTTGGCCCTGGGGCTGGCTCCCGTCGTGTTGCTGCTGTTGCTGCTGGAAATTTGGGTTTCCAGGGGCGCGCTGTACGTTGGACAACTTCTGTGCTTGTTGTCTGGAGCGACGGGAGCTGGATTTCTGCTCCCAGGCCAGTTTGACCATTTTCCTCAGTTCATTGATCTGTACTTTACCGATATCGTCGGCTTGGCAGAGGATCTGGGCAAGGTAATCGTAGGCAGGGGGCATCCGGGAGAGTATCATCATGGCTTTGATGAAATCTGGGACTGCTGCATTGGCTTCAGCAAGTCGACCAAAGTGGGCCATGATTTTGTCTATCGCCGGGATGGGGTCTGCATTTCCGGGGATCTGTACGTCCAGAGCGCTTTTGAACTCTGAATAGATACCCATTACGCCGGGCTTCCAATACTCCGCATCGATTGCCTGGTATAAGGCCCAAGCGTCCTCTTCGGACTTGTGTTTTGCCTGGATGTCAGGGCTTAGCCTCAGGAATATATTTCTGAGGGCTTTGGAGTTGTTCTCCTCCCACGCTTCGAGCGCGTCTTCGTCAACGTCTTCGCCGCCCTCCTGCGCCGGAATTTCTTCAGCATCATCAGTGGCAGGGACAGCTGCTATATATGGTCGTACCGTTTTGGTGGGCTTTCCCTTCTTCATCAGTCTCCACTGTCCTTGTGCCATCAAGAAGCTTCTGACGGCAGGAGCCCATCGCTGATAGTTGGGGCCTTTGAGGACGGGGACGAGAGAGGTAAGCTGGGACAACATGTTTCTTTAGTTTTGGGGGGTGGGAGTGCCTGCGCCCAAAATAAGAGTCATCAGTTATTTGTACGCTTTTTATGCCAGAAGCAAGTGAAAGAGGGAAGAAGCAGTCTTTCCCTTTTTAGGGATTACTTTGGTGAGTAGCTTTATCGCATATTGCCTCGTTCCACACCGTCGGCAGATGTTAATCGACTACCCTCCCCTGTGGGGTCTACGAATGTGTGTTGTGCTCAGCTTTGGCTTAGTCACTGTTTCATCCCCTTTTGGGGGTTTTGACTTTTTGTTCTAAGTCCCCTTCCTACGCAGTGGATAGCGCAGTGGCAGCCATTAAGGCGCACTAAGGTAAGATTAGAGCCTGTTCACAGCGCAGCCATAGAGGCGCAGCTTGGAACACAGGGCGTAGCCCGGGCTCATAACCTGTTGAGCAGGTAGAGTATAATCCTATACTACTACATGGGTACTCTAAGTCTTACCTGAAGGGGGGGATCTTATAGTTGCTAGTGGGGGAGAGAGAGAGAGAAGCGATTGATTGATCTATGGACACATGAGGGGTATATATACTATCTACTCTATTAACGTCACATCTATACAGTGTGACTGATGCATGGTCCGTGCGGCGGCTTAAGGCACGCGCGCGTCATACCGATCGATCGGGTCACTGATGTGACACCGTCCCTTCGGGTTGCTTATTCAGCACTCTCCGGCATCGGCTCTCGCACGAAGCGGTAGAGCCGGTTGACCCGTTGCCAGGCACAGACCTTCGGTTCAACACATCCACCCCAATACACAATGAAGCGCTGATGGTCGCCGGAGTACTAGAAAGCTCCGTGGCAGTTCAACAGCCAGGGAAGCGGCCAGCCGGCTCTGTCACTGGTCCACTCTGCCCCTTGTCGCTCGACATGGACAACATCGCCACCGCGCGCCCCAATTCTACCCGACTTATGAGGATTACGACTACCCTCAACATCGCCCTCACATTTTCAGATCTGCTTCCCCTTTCACTCCCAATGAAACTGGTGGTCCGATACTGAATCTGTGTCCGAAATGCTCATTCCCGCATTCGCTCGCGCAGCCCCTGGCATCGAAGTCAGCCTCAGCACGATAAACCTGAAGACACCAGAGATACTGTCAAGTAAAAGTTAGTCTGCAGTGCCAAAAAGGTCATAAGATCCAGCGCCTGTGCAGAAATCAACGTGTCGGGAAAGACAACCTGATCGACTCCGACCTCCGCTGCGTGACCGCGCTCCCAACCGTCTCGCGTCTAGGCAATCGCAAACCACTCCCTGAACCTTTGGAGCGACACGCTTCCGCCCAGGTATGTGGGAACGTCGACGGAACGCGTATACGTCTTACATCACGGGATGCTATTTTCTGAAACCAGACTTTGATTCTTTTTCGTCAGCCCGCGGATACGAATTCAACCTTCTATGCCCCTCATCTCGCGGATTCACACCACTTGGATGTCCTTCCCGATCTCGCGGGCTTCTTGTATAGAATTAAGGTTTGTTCCTGGTTCAATTGAGTGAACGTCCACTCTAACTAGACTCTAAGGGAATTTCGTCCCTGTCACGTGGCCTTCTGGAGGGTCGGCGTCCGCCATTGAAAATCACTGGATGACTGGACATTGCGAGAAACGAGTGCCATTCTTCGAGGCACCGCCCACTTAACCTTCTCCGCTTCCACCATCGAAAATGTCTCACCGAGGAGTGAATCGGGTGTCCGATAAGTTGTCTGATACTTACGTGACCTCGAGTAGCCGATAGCATAGGAACCGCGGAGGCCACTTCGGAACGGGTGCTGCACATGTGAGCGATAGCCATCAGATCACCCCATTCATACACAGAGCGCTGGGTGGGAAGTAGCCTCCAGGATGACACCCCAATGTCATCTCCTTTGTAAACCGCGTACCTGCCATAAAATCCCACCCCCCTCTCTTCTTCCTCTTCTTCATACCTGCTTTTCATGCATGCAGACAAATGTCTCTCTTCGATCTTAGCATCTGCTTGCGTCTGATCAGTTATGGCTATCTGGTGTCCCAGGTAGGACACGATTTTCCGTAAAGCAGTCCCGATCTCACGGCGTTCACGGTTCGGTTCCGGTTTTTAGAATTCCTCCCTCACGTGATGCTAGCGCCCGACTGACGGTTTTCCACGGTCGGAGGCGGGCAAGCTGGCTGTCCCCAAGGTATCGTGTCTTTTCTTACGAAAGGGTGTTGGGCTTCCTACTACGCATCTTACCCCGAGAACCTCCTTACCCATATTTATCTAATCTTTCATATCCCTATCCAAGGGGATCCAGTCCTACCGACAGTCCACTTCGGGATCCGAATACAAAGCACGGTTCGATGACCTAGGAAGGCTATGCTTTCGCCTTGGTGAAAATCATATTTGGGAAGGGTCGAGGGCAACGGATATGGTACATATATATACACACTGGTTTTAGCAACTACCTCTCATCTCTGTCTCTCCCCGTCTAGACGTGCACCGTTACACTCCGATGAAATACAACCAGCCTTCTCATAGCAACTTTTACACCCATCCAACAGGGGACGCCGTTTCCGCTGATCACGACGCATCCTCGCTCAGCGCGGACGGAATGGGCCCTCGCTTACCAGCACCTCATCGTTCGGCGTCAAGTGATACCTCGGGACGGTCGCCCTTGTTTGTGTACTTCACCAGGAAGGGCGAAGCGATGTCGCTAGTAAGTCTATCCACCCAGCAGTTGCCGGCAGCTACTGATGCATCTTACCCCAGGGGCCTCCGCTGTGCTTTTCAGCCCCACCGACGGTTTCTTACACGCACCACCTTCCAACAGAAATTCAAAACCAAGGAGATGGGCCGGACTACCAACAAGCCCTGTTCAATGGCTCTACTCTGAGGCCGTACGCTGTCGCTGGCCCTCCTCAAGGTCCCCCTTGTGTCATACCGCCGCAAGAGGCGGAAGGAAACTCTGTGAGGAGCTCCATCACGTCACACCCATCCAGTTAGCTGATACGTCCAGAACACCCACGTATTCGAATACCAGCGCAGCAACCTCGAAGGTTTAACTTTTAGAAGCCTAGAGCCTTCCTTTCCACTGGACAGGAGCCCAAGTGGATGGGCAGGTGTACGCCCAGCTCTCGGCTGACAACTGACAGAAACTCACTAGCCTCGTACATACGTAGGACGCGGCGTCCAGCTCCAACAACCGCGCCTTTGCTTCGGGAGGGAGTGGAAGCCAGGGTCAATTCCAATTGACGAGCGGACCAATTGGGCTGGTTCCGCCCCCGTTGAACGTGCACAACGACAGACCGGTGAGCGCAGCAAACTTCACTAAACCCATCGCCCTTAGCTGGATTCCAGGATTTCTATTCTATAGTGGACCACACCGCCTCGATATTTGGGCGGCTTCACTGGGGGGAGAGGAGAGTCCGCTACGAACCCTATTCGGGCGCAAGACCCAACCATCGACAAATCCAGTCACCTGGTCCTTCAGCTTCTTCTCGACAAAGCGAGGGGGAAATTGATTTATCCGACTACCTTGCGCCCTCACACACTCATAGCTTTGGTGACGAGAGAGTAGGAAACGAAGTGCGCCCTAAGGCTGTGTCGCCAGACTCTCATTTCTCTAGGACATCCAGCCAACCCACAGGTGTTCGACGTGTCGAAAATGCCTGGAAACTGGGGAAAACTGCGGGCCGTGCCGTAAACACCCCCAGCGGTGAACGTGAGCCCAGGAAGAAGAAGGACCGTAGAGAATTCAAGGCTTTCGTCGCCAAGGTGTGTTTACCTACTGAGATAGGGAGTCTGGAATGAAACCGATTATCACAGCTCACGGCGGATTCCGTCGGTATCTGTGGTCCCAGCCGTCTGCACTCGGTTCCAATAACGTTGTACGAGTGCCCCAATAGACAGGAACCTTGGGAGAAGTGTGCACTTATCGAATTCGGGAACTTGAAATTAATAGATGCGGCGAACGGGGTATATGCTAGTCTCCAGGGTTCTGATGACGAGGTCTTCAATTACAACGACGTCGGAAGTTCGATTTCATGTCGGTTAAGGGTCCGCCGAGTTTCTCAGGCGTTCCAAATCCGTTTCTCAACCCTCTCTTCTCTTCCCCAGATCGCTGACCGCGACATCGGTACCTCGAAGGTAAGGTCTCACAAACATCCAACCCAAAGACGTCTCAACGAGCGCGATTGTTAGATTCCGACGATGAACAGTAAGACGCCGCAAGGTTTCATCACGAAGAAGAAACTAGCCTTCAAGGTGGCCGAGCTGGTGTGGAATTTCATTGGGGAGATTCAGGTAAGCATATCTTTTGGTTTCGTCCGTTCTTTTTCGACGTCCACTTGGCCAGGAGGAACCCGGCTGCGCAAATGTGACCTTCCAGAATTTGGTGCTTGTCAGGCTGGTGCGCGTAGCCAGGGCCTCGTGGCAGCCCGTGTTTCACTATGAAGTTCCCATCCCAGCACCCCGATCGCAACAAGGCGTTCCACAATATTCGTTCTCCTGACCTTACCAGAAACCCTCCTGGACCAGTCTTTCCTATTCGTATGGCTCGCTTCGAATGTACTTTCTATAACGGATGCTTCTGACGGAATAACAAACCAATTGCAATAAACGTTTTCCAAAAATCGGTCCTGTGCTCTTGATCTGTGCGCTTTTTGTTCGTGAAAAACTTTCCGCAGGCCGGGACCGCCCGGGCCACGAAGATTCTGAGGCCACATGTTCCGTACGTAAAATTCGCTCAGCATGCCTCTATAATATCGAAGTGTAGATACGAAAATGAAAGATAATGCATAAGATAGAGTATCATGGCTGTACGTGGGGAATCTTTACATAACTGGCGCCTCCAGAGGCCTATAATAAATGCATAAAGTGCGAAGGAAGGACTGACATAAGAGTGAACGAGGATAGCCATGAACGGAAAAAAACGCTCGGAACATAGGGACCACTCTAAGAAGCTGCGGGGGTCTTGTACCACAGCTCCGGTTGCCAACTTGAAGAAGCTTGGGATACGTTGTGAAGCCTCACAAGATACATATCATCAAAGGGTACACTGAACTGGCTCCCCTTCTGAATGCCGAGTCAGTCGAAGAGGCATTTTGGTGACCTCGGTGTTATCGTACCTCTAGATGGAGCTTGATGATCTTAGCAATGTCGTGTCCTAATTTTTGCCTCGTAATTGGGACCCGCTCTTTCTTGTGGTTCATGGTCGGGATCTAATGTGGTGTTCAACACACAATCGGAATGCGGAGAACGTCAGAACAACAGCACCTGTCTTGCCTTTTCGAGACCTGATTGGTGTCCGACAATCTGATATAACGGAAGGACTGAGCACCGACGTGAGCCGAGCTGATAGGTTTACGTACCTCGATCCTTAATGACACAGAAGGCCCGGCGCCCCCCTCCATGAACATTGGGTCGTCACGGCCATGTAGGTTAGGGAAGAGCATATTCATGGCATCGGTGAGTTTGATCCCCTCGTTTCCTTGCACACTAAAATCGACGGGAGGGAGGGCCTTCCAGCCTCTCTGTGTGGCATCGCAATAGTACTTGGTTTGATCCACCGCCTGGAAGTCGGGGCGTCCCAATAATTTGGAAGAGTCCGCCTAAAATCCCGTGGTCATCATTTACGTACAGGCGACAGTGGCTTTTGAAGTGCCTACCGGAATGAATTCCAGGGGTTCGTGGACCTTGAGCTTTTCCTCCCGCTTTGGTCTCTTCTTGCCTCCATGACCTATCTTGTAAGGGGCCGGCCGCTGCTTCCCCTTGTTTTGGTCCCGGTTTCTTGCGCGATTGTTCTCCGCCTGCGAAGACTCCGCAGGGAACGGCGCCGTTAATTGGTTTCCGTCTATGCTGGCTGAATCGGAAGGCGAGTTTTCGGAGAGCTGCCCTTCATCGAACCCATGAAGGATCATCGGTGTTGCCCGAGCATGGTAGAAGCTCGCTTGGGATTCCGTGATAGGATGATGGGGTCGGTACATTGCTTCTAAGCCTGGGGAGCACTGCTCCCCCCGGTGAATCGAGGAGCTTCTCCGGATTAGATACAGGTATCCGCCAAATACGCTTGAAATCGAAATTACTCACCGATAACAATTAACCGATCAGGAATGAGGTCTTCGTCTGGCCCAGAAATAGGGTTTGTCACCGCAAGGCTCCCCCTCAAATAATCCAGGGTCCACTGCGATGAAGAGATATGTTCTGGGTGAACCAGAATGTACCTTTTATCGCTCCGACCCCTGGCTGGTTTTATCCCACATTTCACGAATGTCCAGCAGGTGCTATTTGCAGAGGGGGGCTGGTTGGCGGGCCTTGGGGGAAGCTGAATCCTGGCTGGTAAGGAAGAAATGCCATCCGTGATCTTCCTATCAAACAGACTCCAATTGGATTGCAGCAGTTCATCGTCGGTGAATCTGAGGTGGAAGACCAGACCAATGTCGAACATCCGCTGGGCGAATGGTCCAAATGTTCCGTTTGAAATCTCAAACCTGGGAATGCCGGGTTGCAGCTCTTCGATGCTGTCGGGGAACTGGGAAATCTGGCAGGAGGGTTAGGTGAGCGCTGTCAGCGTGCTGAATTTTATTCCCTTTCTGAACCATTTTTCACACCCAACTTTCGCCCACTTTCCTTACCTATACCCCTTTCTTATCTTATCCTTTCCTTTACCACGAACTCACATGCCACCAAGGAACACAGACAAGGACACTGATGATATTACACAAGGCGCGCGGCGAAGACATGAGACTATCAAACCGACGGAGTTGAATCCGCCCGGACTCTATGGGCGAGGACTAAGGCGCACGAACCCTGGTCGTCAAGACCTGGTCTGCCAGTACTCCTCAGCACTGGCAACCTCCTCCTCCGTCCCCTCCGAGGCATTCTCGTCGACTTCCTCGTCGACCATCTCGACGACCCGAGCTTCCTCCAGACGATGAGCGACGGCCAACTGAACCTCGGCGCAAAGGCGGTTCCTCGCTGAATCGACCATAGTCTGATCCAGAGTCCTCTGGACTGACCAACCCTCCACCCTCTCGGTCAGTTGAGCCACCAGGCGAACGGCCTCCGCTGCACGCTGGACCGACAAGAGCGTAAGGTCGGTTAAGCCGTTCACGTCGACGGACTCCACCGGAATCAGCTCGCCGCGATCCACGCGACACTGCAGCATCGTCGCATCGGAATAGGACGGTGGATTCGATGTCTCCACCCTGGCGGACGACGTTGGGATTACTGGGACGCATGCGGTGCGCTGGACGAAGTGCCCCGCGATAAGGAACCCAACGACGAGCACGGATAGAACGTTGCCCACGCACCGGCGAGATCGACGGAGGTGGAATCGGAACAGCCACTTCGTTCTCCCCCGCGTACTCCAACTCGGGAGAACTGCTAACCGGATTCACGGCCGTCTCCTCAGACGTCTCGCGAATGACCTCCTCCCCGCCATCGGTATGCGCAGGTGTGCGGTACGACCCATCGGAAGCTAAAAAGGATGTCAGTGGACAAGCCAAATATGTCAACCGACATCCCACCTATGGGAGAAGCCATCCGATCAGGAATCGACTCGTCTCCGGACTCGTCGCGAACCGCAGCCACCGAACGAGTGCGGCAGTGACACAACCGCTCACTCATCGACTCGACCCGAGCACCCAACAACGGCAAGGCGTCATCCAACGTATCGACCTAGGAGTGGCATGAGCTCTCTTGGACAAAGACCAGGAGAAGTCGCACCGACCTTGGTGTCGAGCTCATTCAGAGCCCTTCTGTGACGGTTGAGCCGTCGATCGACCTCGATCAGGTCCCGCTGGAT
Organism: Thelephora terrestris; assembly: GCA_015956445.1. Lineage (NCBI taxonomy): Eukaryota > Fungi > Basidiomycota > Agaricomycetes > Thelephorales > Thelephoraceae > Thelephora > Thelephora terrestris. Next base: position 558,680 of record WIUZ02000023.1, on the reverse strand, counting down.
GGTGTCATCCCGTTCCTTCAGGGACTCGACCAACCGATTGTGTTCCTCACGCATCGCCAGCATCTCGCTCTCAAACGTAACGCGAAGCGTGTCGTTCATCAGGAGCAGCGTCTTCTTCGTGTCTAACGCTTCCGAGTACATCCTGCGGGCATCATCCTTCGCTTCCTTCACTTCGCGTTTCAACCGCTCATTCTACAAGCCTGTCAGTGTTATCCCACAAGCGGGATGCACAGACCGACTCACCGCTTTCTGCTCTGTCCTCAAAAGGAACCAAAGACGGTGACCAACGGCTGCTGTAAAGTGTTGCGAACGAGTCGCCCCCGGCCACCTTCCTTCGCCATTTCCCAGGTCGTAGATTCCCATCTTCAGAAGACCCCATAACGATGACGCCACCGGAGTCTCCCACGGCATACGCAACTCGGTGTCAAACGTGACCCCGCGCATAGACTCCTGTAGCTTGTGGTCAATCAAGTTGTGATACCACAACTCGTCATCTATGGTCAAATAGAGGGGAGGCCTGGCAATCGTTGCCTCCAGTTGTCGAGCATCCACCTTGTCGGCAACCGCGAAGATCTACGATGCGATGTCAGTTGTTGCCAGTAAACAGCGACACGTGACGTCGCACCTCGCGATAACTAGGGTACGCCACGTTGGCGTTCGGGAGGAAGTAACTCTTGTTCTGTACGGAGCGCGGGTCCGCAGATTCGATGGTAGCGGTGCTATTCTCAGCACGGAAGACACGATCGGAGATCATGGGCATAATGGATGAGTAGTGGGTTGGTGGGATTGTTGATTTGGGAAGAAGGGAGTTTGATGGATCCAATGGCCGGTTCGCACTACGCTTTATTCGACCCTCGACAGCGCCCGCGCCCTATTCGCCATTGGCTCGGCCCATCGTTTCACCGGTCCAGGCTCCTCATACATTCGCCTTCGACATTCGCGCCCCACTCGGTCTTTTGTTGTCCCGATCGGACGAGCTGACGCATCGTCCCCTCATTGGTTCACCCTTGCATGTGATATTATCCTTTGTCATTCCTTTCCCACACGACGTCATGACCCCTTTCTTATTTTCGCACGAACCCTGACTCATTAGTCATTCCTTTATCATTTCAATTCTATACTCCGGGCCGCTTACTGTTCGTGCTTACTCTCGGCCCTTCTTTGTTCCGAGTTATTATTAGATAGGGTTATCTATGTCCCGGCCACTCTCTTATATAAGTACTAGTAGAGTAGCTGAGGACTCCCCATCTTTGATATCTCGGGAAGTCCTCTTCTCCTTGCAGCATCGGTGTATTTGCTGTAGGCCACTGAAGAGCTTATCGAGTAACTCCTTGAACCGTTCGCTCTCCTCTCTCACTCAGTCTTGATCCTTAACCGGTGTTTGAAGCGAGCTCGGACACGACATCGAGTTCCGCACTGCTCTTTGGATCAAGTCATCAGTTTGAGGCGCCATCCTCGGGCTCTTGTATCTGCCCTCAGAAGACGATAGGGATCTACCTGATAGAGGCTCGGCACTCCTGCTGTGAATTCGGACAACCTACCGGAGAACGCTCGTCCATCGCGTTTTGGACCACGAAGACTTTGGGTGGATATAGGGAAGTCGTTCCCCCTTTGCCCCATTGTTTCTTGTTGGTTGGAGTTGCGACTCACCAACAGCACTGGTACCTGAAGGGCGAAGAGTGGCCCTGACAAGCGCATGTGAGAGTGGAGTTGATTGGAAAAACAAAACAGCAATACATTGAGAGGGAAAAACAGGACGGAAACATTTCTGTCAACAGGGTTCGATGCTGACGGTTCTTCGTAGGCTCTGGCGACCTGGGTTTTCCTCTTGGTCTTGTTGCTGTTCCTGGCTATGCTCCTCTTTCGGTTCTCCTCGCTTGTCGACGAAGCTTGGTTTTCACGCGGACGGAACTGCCGAAGTATTGGTGCTGATTGATTCAAGGGGATTCCAAAAGGAAGGCCTGGGCGTGAATCGATGGAGGTGGGAGGGATAGGTCCAGCGAACGGTTGGTAGAGGTGAATAGGCCTGTGAGGGCCAGGTGCTTGGTGAGTAGTAGGCATGGGAGGAGCGTGGGCTGGAGAGAAACGATCATTTTGGTTGGCTGCGTCCAGCAAAGGGGGGGGGGAGATCGATGAAGGGTTTCGCCGTGAAAGCAAACGCAGAGGTTGCCGTTGGGGATCTGGATATGTGTCAATCAGTTAGCAGGTATGACAAGTAACCTATGGGGGAAAGGAAGCAACGGCGGTTTGTTGTTCATTCCAGTAAACCGGCAATGAAGAGTGAGAGACAGGGAAAGAGAACATAGCATTCATGGCCGGTAAACCAGCCATGAATACGAGTACGGGAATTGCTCACATATTCCAAGCAGGTGCAAGTCTGAACCCCGCATGGCCTCCGATTTAGAGCTTGATTAGGTGGGGGGGGGGTGGTGCCATCCAGACATCATTTCAAGGCTCAGGAGGGTTGCAGGGGGGAATACAGGGCAGGGAAAAGTGGGCAAAGAAGAACGAGGGTGGCTTAGACTTCTTTGTATCAGCTATTATCCCCAAGCCGAGCGTGGGTTTCCTCGCCGGCACCAGAGACGGAGGGTCCGCTGGCGCCAGAGACGGAGGTTTTTCCGACCCCAGGAGACGGAGGTTTTACTGACACCAGAGACAGAGGGTTTTGCCGATGCCAGACGCAGATGTTTCGCTGACGCTGGAGACGGAGGTTTCACTGATGCTCAAGTGGAAGCTAAGCGGAGCGAACAAGCTTTTTTTGACATGGCTCAGAAGCTGTTCACGTCTCAGAAGCTGTTCCACCCCGTCGCCATGACATGACATATGTCATAGAAAAAAGATGGAACTATAATATCTTTTCAGGTACGGATAATTTATACTATCGTTATTTTAATTATAATGACATAAATAAATACATTATTCATTTGTGATCAGGAGATTTAAGCATAACCGTTGACAATGGAGAATGTTGTTTGATGGGATGGAGTGATGACAAGTGGGATTTGATGGCGCATTGTCAGAAGCCAATCCCAGGGGTATCGACCGGGTGTTGAGAATGGGTTAGCCACTATCTGACTCCTTCCCACTCTCGCTCACTCTCACTCACTCTGGATAATCGCTATCCACCTTCTATCACTTTAGGTAACTGCTCTTCACTCCAACTCATCCTTCTCCATTGCAGAACCGGTGTGCCAAAAGAATGAGGTGGATTTTTGTCCAGAGAATCCCTTCATAGATCTCTTTGGATGTTTCAGGAAGGCGTCGAGTAGGATCTCGTTCGCAGGGTTGGAGGGGGGTATCAAAGTTTGTGACGAAGGGTTGGATCTCTTCTGGTATGTCGATGGGGGGAAGGAGGAACTGTTTTGCAGGGTAGTGACCCCTGGAGGGAGCGTCGGCTGGGTTGCTGGAGGTATGGATGTATCGCGTGGTGAGGACAGTGTTGGTGCTTTCCAGTAGGTCGTGAATGCGTTTGAAGACTCTATTGGTTTCAGCGTTGCGGCTCCTTCCTGCCCACCATCCCTCAATGACCCCTTTGTTGTCTCCATAAACTTTGATGCCTGGGAGTGAATGATATCGGAGAACAGTGCGGATGAGGAGTTCCATGCCGACGGCTTCGGCCCAACCAATGTCTCTTCCTGAGGCTTTCCAGCCCGGGAGGAGTCTCCATGCGCGCCATTTATTGCCGATCGTGATGCCAATGCCAACAGATGAACTGGCATCCGAGAAGGCTCGGATGTCGATGATGGGTCGATTTCCAGGAATTTCACGCGATAGGGGGGTTCGAGAGAGCAGGGCTGACCACCACGTCAGGTCGTCGTTGAGGTGTTTGGGCGGGTGTCGTGGGAGGAAAGGGCGATCGTGAAATGTTCCCATCATTTTTTCGAGGTTGGTTAAGTAGGCTCGTCCACGAGGCACCACATGGCAGGCATACAATAGTTTTCCGTATAGCCTGCGTGCGTCCTCAAGTGTGTAGGTTGATTTCTCTTTCCATTCGTTGATAGCCCTACTGTACTTTTCCTTCTTGGACTCAGGGAGAGCGACCCTTTTCTCCTTTAGATCCCACTCGAGGCCTGCAAAGGTTACTTTGGACTTGAACGGGGTGTCCTTCGATAATTCCCATGGGATGCCTAGCGGGTCGGTGATCTTGTTGATCTCATCGAAGCCGTATGGGTAGGACGTATTTTGTTCGCGGTGCTCTTTGAGTTGTCGAATAGGGAAATTCAGGTCTTCTGCAAAGTGCTCGACTCCTAGGTCGGCCCTCACTTTGCCTTTGTACCAAAGGCGTCCCCCATTCTGCAGCGCGCCTCCGTTTGAGAGCGTGATCTGCCGGTTTGTCTCTCGTTCCACGTTGTATTGTTGCAATTCCTTTGATGGGATTCGTATGAAGAGGAAATCGTCAACCCATTTCAGGATCGGGCCGATTCCTTTGGCGCGCAGTATGTCTGCCAGAGCATCTCCAAACAGCCCAAAGAGGCCTCCTGCCGTCGCGCAACCGAACGAGTTGCTCGTGTTCAGCGCGAAATGATCTGGGGAGTTGGAGATGCGCACAACGACCCCGGCCCACTGACTTTCATGTAAGGGAATGATCCTGTACGCCTCGGCAATGTCGCGCGTCGCAGCTTGTGCATTCTGTGGGAGGTTTAAGATCAGGGTGCACATGGTTCGGAAGGTGCCCCAGGTACATGGGAAGTCGTCTGAGTTGAGTTGCGAGTTGATTGAGGGGAGAGGGAGGTTCGTGTGTGGGTATGACAGGTTTTGTATGAGGCGGTACTTGCCTGGCTTTCCAGCTTTCGGTACCAGCGCAGGGGTCCTTACCCAAGTTGTGACACAAACCTGGACTTTGTCCACAGGTCTGTGTGCATTAGGTCCCCTCGTTGTGTTATTCATTTACTGAGTATATACATTCACAAATTGGTCCACGGCTTGTGTGGTTTGTACTACGAATGCCTCCCAGGTTTGTGTGAATAACAATGCCGGCCAGTATGGCTCGGTTAATGGTTGACAGCTAGCTTCTCGGGGGTGATGGGGGGTGAATACCGGCCTCCCATCAATCAGGGCCTATCAAGACGCGTTGCAACCGTGAGAATCCCTTGCATAGCACGTCCTCGCTGGCGCCTCCCTCCCATCAATTCCGGTCCCTTCTGACGCGCTGCAACCGTGCGAATTCCTCCTGCGGCGCGTCATTGCTGGCGCCTCCCTCCCATCAATTCGGGTCCCTTTTGATGCGCTGCAACTGTGTGAATCCCTCCCGCGGCGCGTCATCGCTGGTGCCTCCCTCCCATCAATTCAGGTCCATCAAGACGCGCTGCATCCGTGCGAATCCCCTGTGGCGCGTCATTGCCGGCGCCTCCCTCCCATCAAGATGCCTCTATGCGGAGCAATCGTGGGAACTGCCCTTCCCATATGTCATGGCCCCTCCCGTGACATATCTCAGCCCTCCGGTATAATATTTTCTTCCCCCCTGCGCGCGTTCTATATGATGTTCTGTATTAAATAAATAATAAATAAAATAAAATAAATTGTAAATAAAAATTAGGGTGAATAATCAGAAACACGTGAGCAGCATTGGTGACCATATCCAGATTTTCTGAACCCACGCATACGTGCGCCAAAAAGGACAGGTGAGGTGCCAGCTCATTGGGTTCCGGCAACCGCAGGCGCTCAAGCCCAGTTGCGTTGCGCTTGGATTTCCATGCAAATAATGTAGCCTTCATAATAATCTCACTTTTAGTCTGTTGTAGACATGACAAATATATATTTCCGTTCCATCCGAGCCCCTCAAACACGTTTGTTTGTTGTGCATTTGTGAATAACAAACCTGCCCCATTCTCCGATAATTTCCTTTTTTGGAATTTCCCTTTTTGGAATTTCCTTTTTTGGAAGTCACCACAGAATTTTATACAAGTCCGCAAGCGCACCCACATGAAAATTCAACTCACAGGTCACACAACGGAAGGGAGATCAAGAGTCAATTTGGAAAGGGAGCAGGGTCTTTACATTTTCAGATACGTAGACTAGAGCTTGTGGTCAAAACAGGGGAATGGTAATCTAATCTCGGCGAAACCTCTTCTGGAAACCTTCGTCTGCAGCTGAAGCTTTCTCCGTGAGCGTGATCTTGCGCTTGCTTCGCGAAGTGCCTGGTGCTTCCAGCATGGGGGTGTCGTGGACATTTGTTGATTGCTGGGGGCCTGGTTTCTTTGGTATAAGGGTGGTAAGGACATCCGCAAGTTGACGAAGAACCCAGCCCACATCGCTGATCGCTGCAGCAAGCTCAGTGGAAGAAAGAACAAGCCCTGGAGACCTTGCCCACCATGACAGTGAAATCACGAATAGAAACAAACCATACTTCCCACCATTCAGGAGTTTTCCCCATTCCGTTGCAGACAGAGGTTCATGAGGGAGTGGCCATGTTGCAGTTGCACGTTTTAAGGGTTGGCATTCAACCCACCACAACCTCCAACGTTCGGCATAAGCCACAACATCAGAGATGACCGGGTGGACCCCTGTGGCATCCTTCAACCAGGCATCCACCTCGATCGGTCGTTGCTTGTGGGGGAGGCGAGATGTCTGCACTACAATCAGCCGCCAAAACAAACAAGAAGAAAGAGAGCGAGAACTCACGCTTTTTGATGGAGACAGGTTCTCAAACTTCAAGTACAATTGCACAAGATCAGACCACCCCTCAGTGCCGGCGACATCAGAGAGGGATGCAAGGATTCCTGGCGTGATAAACTTAGGGTAGCTGTCCCCGAAGGTTGGAGTGAGGGGTGTTGCTGGGATGGCGGAGTCGGAACCGGGGCCAGGACGAGCAGAGGAGAGGTCAGTGTCAGAGGTCGTTGTGGTAGAATTGGCAGTGTGAGGGCTGGCTGGCACCTGCTCTGCGTTGAGACCAGTGTCGGCAGGACTCCGCATGTCCGTAATGATGGGGGAAATAGACTGGACGTCAACGGAAGACGGTTGAACAGCCGGGGTAGAAGACAGTTCAGCAGCTGCGAGGGGCAGTGAATTGATGGCGATGAGAGGTGGGACAACTGCGAGGGTGGATAGTTCGACGGCCACAAGAGGGGGTGGGACATGCGCGAGAGGAGGTGGTTCGGCAACCATGGGAGGAGGCGGTTCGGCAACCGTGGGAGGCGGTTCAACAGTTATGGTGGGGGGCGGTTCAACAGCTGCAAGAGAGGATTGAACGACTGGAGCAGGGAGAGCTTCAACGGCTGGAGTGAAAGACGGATGAACATCATCAGTGGAGGGGGATTCGGTTAGTTGAAGGCAAGTGTTCGTAGACGGCCCATGAGGGGATACGGCTCGACTTGATGACAAAGAGGGAGGAACAACACCCGATGGAGTCACGCTACGACGTGATAGTTGTTCACTCGCTGTGCAAGAAGCAGTCAGTGTCCATATTGAAAGGGAGCCCGATGAGAACTTACAATACGTGAGTTGAAGCCATTGGCGGTACTTCTCTTGTAGCTCGGTGAACATTGGACCCAGGAAACTTGAAAAGCTTTGTTCTCCCTCGAGCGTGACACCACTTTCCGTCCTGCCAGATCATGAGCATGGAAAAAAAAAAAGAAGAAAAGCATACATACCAGGAGATGTCCAGCCCGCCAGCTGTCGCAGATGGGCCACCCCACAAGAAAAAGGTCTGGTATGACGACTGGCGTGTGACTTCTTCGCTGATGTTCTGCAACGAGTGATTGAGCCTGTTGGCATTCCTGAAACATGCGAATGGTCAGGTATGCATGAGGCTAAGGGCCAAAGGACTTACTTTTGGTAGTACTCCGTCTCCAGTTGCTCCTCAGACAGTCCGGCATTGCTGGAGGTGTGCAACTCCTTGGGCAAAGGCAGCGCCTTGGAAGTCGTCATCCATGGCCGCTCCCATGCCTTCAGAGCAGCGGCGTAGTGCTCATCGATGCGTTTTGCAACGGCAGCTGCCTCGTCGGCCGGAATTGTCTTGACCCTCTCGCGAATGATGGTTTGTTGGAAGTGGACGTAATTGGGGATATAGTGAGCGGGGGACGATTGTGCGGGCTCGGAGTCGGTGTCAGTAGGCCCTTCCGTGGCAAGCTCGCTGTCAGGGTTGGTGGAATTGTCTGTAGCCAATGGAACCTCTGCAGATTCGGAAGTGTCGGATGGGTCTTCGGGGGGTCTTGGAAAAAGGTGTCCATAAAGAGCGAGTGTGGGAGGATGTCCGGACGAGTACTGCTTGTAAAGATGTTTCATCTCGAGAAAGAGCTTGGAACCCTCATAGTAGTAGAGTAAGGAGTATGCCTGTGACTTCTGCAAGGGAACTGGTCGGCGGTTGGCGCGTCCTGAGAGATCGAGTGCGTGACGAGCATCCGTGCCCTTGACAGCAGTTCTGGCATGGTTGCCGAACCATGTGCGTAACTTCTAGGGGATTGTAAGCAAGGAATATTAAAATGGGGATATAGGGCGTACCGTGCACAGCTGTTCGCGGTCAAATGTAGACGAACGAGTGGGAAACTTGATGAGAAAGGTGATGGCCGTTTCAGCAAGGAAAGGGGCGATATTGCGGACTTCTCGGCGAGAGAGGAACATGGGGATCAAGGATGAGAGGTAGTCGTATTCCTCCTGGGTTGTCCAGGCATTGGAGCGCATTGGCGTTGTGCCAGTGAGATGAAGACAAGAAGGGTGTGCTGGCAAGGTGGAGAGGAATGGTGCTGTGCTGGCAAGACAGAAATGAGAAGTCCCAACGAGACTCGTGGAATGATTGATGATCACGTGGAAGATGCCATCAATCAACAAGTCCAAACAACCCACTTAGAAGGCCACGAGCACACGCAGCTGATGCCGTGGCAACGTTGAACATGGGCGACCTGGACGACGAGCAAGCGGAATTGCTGGCATCACTCCATGCCTTTACGATCCGTTATGGCTCAGAAAGGGGTAAGTGGATCAGCTTCGTTGGATTTTATAATAACTCATCCACCCCAGTGGATCAGGTTTTTCGTCGATTCCAGGAAGATCATAGCATACTCCGCCAGCCAGACAGGTTCAGGCAAGTTCTTGTTTTTCAACTGCGACGGCCCCACTTCCAGTGTACCTAATCTTAGTAACAGAACAAATGCACCCGAAATCTCCACAGCGACACTTCTCAGATCTTCCCAACCTTCTTCGTCGCCTCAAAAGAAGGGGAAGGGTGTATCTTCATCATCTCACGTGGACCTTCCTTCACCTACCTCGTCTCCACCTACCCTGTTTCCCCACAGAAACGATGCATTGCCTTCGCCCCCGCCTACCCAGAAGACGGCGAGATCACATCCTCCGCCTCCGCCCATCCAGAAGACGGCGAGATCACATCCTCCGCCCCCACCCATCCAGAAGACAGCGAGATCACATCACCGGCTTGTGTCGCCTGACTCCTCTCCGTTGTCGCGTCGGAGCGAGTCGTTACCCCCTGTGTCCGTATCTGCGTCGCGACCGGTCAGCCCCAGTCCTTCGTCCGAAAGTTCTGATCCTCAATCGGAGGCTCCCGAACCCTCGTCGTCCCGCCCTATGCTCCCAGAAGACATCTTGCTCTCACCGGACATGTTCCCAACGATTGGGGCTGATGATGACCTCAACAACCTCCTATATGGTCGCCACGAGTGCAGAAAAAACTGCGGGATGTCGTGGATTCAAGATCTATCCCCTTTTGCGTACATGATCAAGTTAGACGATGTTCGCAAAGGGACGAAAGCTGTTGCCACCCATCCCCCACCCCACAAGCTCGGACCGCAGAAGAAGTGGTACGCTGTTCTCAGGGGACAGTCTGTCGGTGTTTTCAACAACTGGTATGTAAAATCACACCTCGCATTACCCTCCTTACATTTACCCAGGGACGAAGCTGGCAATGCCGTCAACTTCATAAGTGGTTCTCGCTACCACGGGGCAGCGTCTGAAGAAGAGGCGTACTCGGTATTCATAGTCGCACTCCATAGCGGTCGAGTCTCGATCACACACAAACGCGGGCGTGGTGGTGACAGGGTGGAATGAGAGCTTCGTTACTTTTGTGCAGTGCCCCTTGCTAGAAACCAAATTTATCATCTGTTTTTTCGTTTGATACTACGTGTCTATGTGTGCCAAAATGAAATATCCGAGGCAAAAGCCGAGTGAAGTGATGTGTGGTTAGAGATGATGTGCGGTCAGAGATGATATCTCCGACACAGCACAATGCGGTCCTAGAGGTTCTGCCATGTACTAATTTGTACACAATATGCTCTTATTTTATTATTTAATGCCAAGGGTGTGTATCCAGTAACGGAACATCGTTTGAGAGGCAGATCGTAATTCTGGCGATCAGTTGGGTGGAGAAACCGCAGATTCACTCGACTCAATGCAAGCCACGTGCCACTTGACCAACGATATTTCGCCATCCACCTACGGACTATAAACGTTCTCGCTATATTTCTTGGTAGGTTAGCAGAAAATATACCAGTTCATATCTTGGTCAAAAAAATTAACGGCCGATATGAACGTGGCGTTGTGAAACCATTAGTTTATATTTTCAATCAAAAAAATTTCTAAGTCCGTTGAAATTTTTTTACAGTGAGTGTCCACCAAAAAATCGAATTAGTGGACACCTTCAGTCACGCCTCACGATCGGCTAATTCCGCGGCAATTTTTCCTCTGTGCGCATCCGATCTTGCCACCTCATCACTGTCTCCTCCTTCCACCTCGTCTCCTCCCTCCACTTGCCAATGCCCAAGGTCATTTTGACCCGAAGGGTAGGCACAATCAGGGCCACCCCTGCCGACACCGTGATAAAGGTAACGACGACCAACCGGACTCGAACGAAGAAAGGACGCGCCACGTCAACCCACGTCAACACTTCCCTCAATGCGCTCAACCCAGATCCCACCCCCACTCCGTCGCTACTGCCGACTCTGTATCCCGAGGACCCAATATCTGATGATGAACGGGAGGTTTTAGTTCAAACGGGAGCACGCAAGACTTCGAGCAAAGCTGTCTCGGTATGCGTTTCTTCCTTTTGCCCCAATATCCACCTAACCCGCATCCACAGGCAAAGCTAGCAGAGTGGCTCCCCTGGAGGGAGGAATACCTCGATGAACTGCTGTCCTCGGACGGACTTGATGGTTATCCCTTAGTGTGTGTTGTCTGCGAGAGCCCTGGAAATCTTCGATGCACAGATTGCTGTGCACGAGATCTCTTCTGTGATGTCTGCCTCTTGGCGTCACACCGTCGACTCCCTCTCCATCGTGTCGAGGTAGGTTTTTGCCCTGCCATGAGCCACCCCCATTGACCACCAACCACACAGCGATGGAACGGTGAATACTTCAAGTCTGATCTTCTTGGCGCGCTCGGTCTCGTTATACAGTTGGGCCACCACCCGCTTGGAAAAGTATGCGAGCACCCCTCTCGGCGTCATCAGCTTACCATCTTCGACCTCACCGGAGTCCACCAAGTCGTCATCCGATACTGCGAGTGCAACCCAGGGGACCTCGCCTACCGGCGTCGACAGCTCCTCAAGATGCGCTGGTTCCCCGCGACCATAGTTCGACCACACACCGCATTTTCCTTTCGCTTGCTTGGCTTCTTCCACAACCTTCAATCTCAGAACAAAACAAACTTGTATGACTTTTACAACACAATCATTCATCTTTCCAGTAGCGCCGGCCTTGCGCCTGAAATCGTAGGTTCCTAACGTCCGTGCAAGCCCTGTGACTAACGTAAATATATAGTTCCGTTACAACGAGATCTCTCTCGTATATCGGATGTGGGTACATCTGCACATCCTGAAACGTGGCGGTGCTGCGCATCACTCTGGGGGTGTCAAGTCACTACCTGATGGTAGTATGGCAGTGGAGTGTCCTGCATGCCCTCATCCAGGTCGTAATGTTGATGCAGATGCTCTTGCCAACGAGTAGGATACGGTTCGCTCTTTTCAGTGTTGTGTCATCATACTTACCTCTTGTTGTATGTTTGTAAGTTGGAAATCTACGCTCATCCTCGCCCTTGATGCGTGCTTCAAGTTAAAGCTCAAAGACCGGTCCTTCTCTGACCCTGACCTTGGAACACGTCTTGCTTATATGGTCAACGATGACAAGTATCTTCTACATCTTTCCCAATCCTCAAAGGACCCCCCCCCTCAAGAGGTATTCTTACTGAACACTGTGACCGCACAACACTGACACATGTTTTCCAGGAAATGACTTGTGGCTCAAAGCTGCACGCGGTGAGCGACGCCTATACCAAGTCGTCCCGCGGTTACCTTGCTACTGGGGTCGTGATCTCCTCGTGTCGGCATGCGCTTGTTCGGAGTAATGGTGCTGCTGACTTGCAACGAGGCGAACGGTATGGTGTTTTAACCCCCTCAACATCTTTGACTTATTCCCTGCTTCAGATACATCAACACTGACTACGCTTTTGCATCCTCGGTTGTAAACGACCTCGACTCGGGTATCTGCCAGCTTCTTGTCACTTACGACATTGCTTGCCAGTGGGGTATCAATCTCCGCCGTCGTCTCGCCAGTTACCTCCCACCCTTCAATATTGATCTTGACAAACTTTCCTTCCGCATCGCAATACCAAAGTTCCATCTTGTAGGCCACGGTGCTAGTTGCCAGGGTCCGTTTGACCTTGCACTGATGGATGGTGTTGGGTTAACACACGGCGAGGGTGTTGAGACAGTCTGGTCCCACTCGACGTCTCTTGCGACATGGTCGCGAGAGAATGGGCCTGCCGCTCGTCATCAGATCCTTGATGACCATTGGGGTAGCTGGAACTGGAGAAAGGTCGTCAACCTACGTAAGTCTTTCCTCTTTTTGTGTGGTGCTCTCTCACTCAAGTCGTTACAGGTACCAACCTCCGGAAATCCCTCGAGAAAGCATGGAAGTGGAGTAAAGCGCAGCGCGAAGTTGCAAAGACCCTCAACACGTCTATCTCTGAGGAGACAGTTCGCCGGTGGCAGAAGATGGTTGCTGACTACAAACGTGACAAAAGCAAGCCAAACCCCTTTGAAGAGCACAACATAGGTGCGTTCTCTGTTCCTGCTTGAGACCACGGCTAAAATCCTCTATAGCTGTTTCTTTTGCCTCTGTTAGGCGCGAGTTTCTACAGGAGGAGTCCGACGCCCAGAAAAGGGGAGCTAGCCAACTACACGAGACAACACCATCAGCGTTCCTACGACAAGCATTGGATATTGAGGAGAAGCAGTACGTCCACCCCTGACCTACAACACACCCAACACTCACCTGTTTCACAGGCGTGTTCTACGATCACGCCACCGCACGGCGTCCTCAAGCAGCGTCTATCAACGAGAGTCCCTTCAAGACCAGCGCAGATCCCTTACACATGCAATCAACAATCTTCGCTCCCCCCAACGCATCTATATGCCAGGTTGTGCGGCACTCCTTGACGACGTTGACCCGGAGCTCGTGATTGACGCCCCAGAGTTGGTGAAACTCTGGCTTCCGTCTGCTCTTCCCTTGACCTCCCGCGATGTCAGCTGCACAAGTGAACTTCCGACGCTCGAGTTTCGGCTTCGGTATGCACAAGCCGCTGATGCCCTCGATCACCTCCGACGTCTTCGACGCCTTGTTCGGGGGCTTGTTCTTCAAGCTAAGAAGCACCCATCTCCAACACAGCGAACCATGACGCGATCCCGGAGCGTTTGGGAAGGCCTTGATGTAAGGGTCGCCCAGGTGAGTGCTCGCTACCGCGATGCACGCGCTGCCCTACTCTGCCTCCACCCTTCAGGAGGATGGGCCAAGTTCTTGTTGGAGCTCAAGAAGGAGGACATCCGTGGCCCGGCACGTGAAGAGGATGAGCCCTCTGAATCTAGATTTGTTCCTTCATGGATCTGGACAGTGCGGGCACCACCCACACCCCCTGACCTCCCAGGATCTCTGCCATCCACAACCACACCCCCCAATCTCGCCCAGGCCTCCCCTCCCATCAACGAAGCTTCTGGTAATGACGAGGACACCAACGTCTCGACGAAAGAGGTTGAAGAGTATATGCTCGTTGACTGGGCAAGAGCTCAAGAACGCGCAAAGCGCTTCGAGGAAGAAGTGGAATTGTGTGTGGAGGAGATGCGGCGAACACTTTGCTTCTTTTCTTGGAGTGCCTCCAAATGGGAGGAGCGTGCCGAGGAGCGTGCCAACAGCAAGAACCCGCCCTCCGACAATGTCCTCCAGGGTCTCCGAGCTTACGCCCATCGCAAATCAGCAATGTTTCGAGACATGATCAAAGTGTTTGTCAATGACTGGCACAGCTCCTTACAGCCCAAAGGCCTGGGCCTCGAATGGCTGGCCCACTATTCAGCTCTTATTGGCACGTCCCAGCGAGGTCGAAATGCTGTTCCATCCATCATCCCGCTCGTCCCTGAAGACAACGACAATGACAACATCCACTCCGATCAGGACGAGCCCCTCGAGCAACCTGCAGAGGGGACCACTGAGCCAGACACCGGCTCTCACCTCTATCAAGATTTTCTTCAGATTATTGCTGAAGGTTAGGTGGCTTGTTTTCAGTAGTAGATTGAATCTGTTGCCTCGCGTTTTATGACGGACTTAACGACCCCCCCAAATGACAATGTTTCTTGATCTCCCTTCCATTGTGTGACCCGTGAGTTGAATTTTCGTGTGGGTGCGCTTGCGGACTTGTATAAAATTTTGTTCTGACTTCCAAAAAAGGAAATTCCAAAAAGGGAAATTCCAAAAAAGGAAATTATCGGAGAACGGGGCAGGTTTGTTGTTCGCAAATGCACAACAAACAAACGTGTTTGAGGGGCTCGGATGGAATGTAAATATATATTTGTCATGTCTACACCAGACTAAAAGTGAGATTATTATGAAGGCTACATTATTTGCGTGGAAAACCAAGTGCGATGCAACTGGGTTTGAGCGCCTGCGGTCGCCAGAACCCAATGAGCTGGCACCTTGCCGTTCTTTTTGGCGCGCATATGGGTGGGTATGGTCACCAATGCTGCTCACGTGTTTCTGATTATTCACCCTAATTTTTTATTTACAATTTATTTTATTTTATTTATTATTTATTTAATACAGAACATCATATAGAACGCGTGCAGGGGGGAAGAAAATATTATACCGGAGGGCTGAGATATGTCACGGGAGGGGCCATGACATATGGGAAGGGCAGTTCCCACGATTGCTCCGCATAGAGGCATCTTGATGGGAGGGAGGCACCAGCGATGACGCGCCGCAGGAGGGATTCACACAGTTGCAGCGCATCGAAAGGGACCCGAATTGATGGGAGGGAGGCGCCAGCAATGACGCGCCGCAGGAGGAATTCGCACGGTTGCAGCGCGTCAGAAGGGACCGGAATTGATGGGAGGGAGGCGCCAGCGAGGACGTGCTATGCAAGGGATTCTCACGGTTGCAACGCGTCTTGATAGGCCCTGATTGATGGGAGGCCGGTATTCACCCCCCATCACCCCCGAGAAGCTAGCTGTCAGCCATTAAGCGAGCCATACTGGCCGGCATTGTTATTCACACAAACCTGGGAGGCATTCGTAGTACAAACCACACAAGCCGTGGACCAATTTGTGAATGTATCTACTCAGTAAATGAATAACACAACGAGGGGACCTAATGCACACAGACCTGTGGACAAAGTCCAGGTTTGTGTCACAACTTGGGTAAGCACTACTGACCAGCGACAGTGGGGACGACTGGAACGGGCCTATCTCCTCCTCCAGCTCGTGTTGCAAGAAGGGCCCAATGTATCGCCCTTTATTAAATTCTGCTTGTATTATGTTATTAAAGGCGTCTGACAAATCTTCTGTAGATTGTTTATTAAGAGGTGTGAATGATTGTGAGATAGGGGGGATTCCGGCGAGAGCGCCCTTTCGTATAAACAGCGGTATCTTGGGGTATTTCTGCAGGAGGCGCGATGAGACGAGGGCGTCGTGCCACCGCTCAGCGATCAGCGGCGTGCGTGGGAGGAGCCTCCTGTGCGAGACCGCAGTTTTGAGCGCCGTGCGACGTTTCGCCGCATCCTGAGCATTCATGGATGTGTCGAGAGGATCTCTTGGAGCATCCAATGATCTGATTCCAGTCGAGGCAGAGGGTTCTTCCGGCCTTGTCGACGATGTAGCCATCGGCCGTTCTTGAGCATCGTGCTTCATCTTTGCCATTCCAGAGGGTGGGTGCACGACATTGGCGGATATGGTGTCGTTTCCGACTGAGGCATACCGGACAGGCGGACTTGGCCCATGCTTCAGAGTCTGGGCGTCCTTTCGAAACTTTCGTTTCGCGTTGCGGTCTTTGGGGGAGAGGGATCTAGACGATCTCTGCCTGCCCACATCTCGTTCTCGTTCTCGTCGCGTGCTCCGACCCCTATCCCTGAAGCCTACTCCGGGCCCAAACGCATCTCTGTTAGAGAGGATCGCCACCTGTGGGGGTGGCGTCCAACAGATGGGGTGCGTGATTTGCGAGGGGCAGGAGTGGTGTTGTTGTAGGGCGTGGCATGGGGTGGAGGGGAGAAGGAAGGTGTTGCGTTGCGTGGCGGTGATATGGAAAAAAAGATTGTGGGTTGCGGTGGGGATGGCGACGCAAGAGTGGAAAGGGAGAACGAAAGAAAGAAAGTTTAGCACGAGGTTCCATTGGGTTCTGGAAAGGGAAAAAAAAACAAACTTGCCTGTTTCTGCATCAGCAAAATCTCGTCCCACTACCCGGTGCTACCCGGGCACTACCCGGCCGGGTAACGGCAATTTCGGGTAGCTTCATCTGAAATACAAAATGTCTTCTTTGTTTGCCACGCGAAGTCTGCCTCCTTACCCGAATGTCATTTTTGATCTCCTACCCGAATGTTATTTAGAGGTATTACCCGAATGTCATATTTTATGTCGGATGTTTCATTTCATGCCTTACCCGAATGTCATGTTTTTTGCCCGAATGTTCATTTCATGTCTTACCCGAATGTCATTTTGTTATGTCGTATTTTTACCCGATAGGTTTTGGTGTTTTGTCATGGCCGGCACGAAAGCAGGAAAGCAGAAAACAAATCAATTGTTGGACGCAAGTAGTAGTTATTTGAAACGACGCGGGGAACAGACTACTTGTACTACGAAGTAAGGGAAGGGTACTCGTAGTGGGGAAAAGGCCTCTAGGGCGGCAAGAAAACAAGGGCCTCGACCAAGGCACGGGCCGAGGATGTGAAAAGAAAACAGATGGCGCACGAGGGGAGGCGACCACGAGGAGACAAGACTGGTGGGTGGAGCAGCGGAGGAAAGATGTAGAGGCGACAACGAGAAGACGGCACCAGCGGAGGAACGACGCCGAGGAGCAGGAGGCAAGACGCCGAGCGACAAAGACGAAAGGAGGGAGCGGAGGTGGAAGACGGGTGAGGGAGCCTTTACTTCATCCGCAAGCTATTAAAGAACTTCAGGTCAGAAGGTCAGGGAGGAAGAATTGATTCCACTTACCGATGCATGTTGAGGGCCTGCTCCAGCTGTGCTTGAGCGTGGGGCATCTTCAACTCACGTTCCAGGTGGGCGAAAAGAAGCGAATAGACTTGACGGTGTGACTCCTCGTCCATCGGAGCCCTGGATTGGCGGAAGCCGACAGCGCAACACTCCAAGGCATTGATCGTCTAGGGGCGGTGGTAAGCGGCATGCAAGAATGGGAGGGATACGGACTTACTAGGGTTCCCGCAAATGCAAGGACGGACGTTGGAGGACACGGCATCCAATCCTCCTCGAAACCCTTCGCAGCCGGGTCCTGGAAGTCCACCTCAAGCGAGACACGAAGAACGGCCCTCCAGGTCCTGCTCGTGTACATGTGGTAGAGGACCTTGGCGAAGAGCGGGGACCCGTACATGACTTTGGGAGTACGATCGCCCTCCTATAATTGAATTTTTGTTAGTGAACAAGTGAGAAAAATAGTTGACGACTCACGTAGGAGGCGTCAAGGAACCGATAGTGTTCTATGAGATGGCGAGCGTGATCGGCGATGGACAAGGTCGGACTCAAAGGGTCGAGCAACTCGGGGGACCTCAACGTCATGTCGACAATGGCATCGCGAAGCTTGGCGCGATGGTTTCGCATATCGCTGACGATCTGCGGAGAGAGAGGGGAATGAGTGGTGTCAGTAATATTAGGGTGGCATGGCGTCCAGCACATACCAGTTTGCGAAGCTCCTCGCGATAATTGTGGACTAAGAAAAGGATGTCAGATTAGGGCCGCCGAATAAAGGATGTGAGTTCCTTACAAACTTGGGAGTTCAGCTCTTCGTGCAAGCTTCTCTTGTGATAAAGTTTCCAGGCAAGGACGAGGGCCTCCCCGGCCATCTCGCTGAGATTGAGAGGCGTGGGGAAACCTTGCTTACCTTGCAGCAGGTCGTGGAGTGCAAACAACTTGGCGTACTCTAACAACTTTCGCCACCTCACCGGCCAGGATCCATGCTTGGTTGCGTTCTCGCCCGGCTGGAAGTACGGCTCGACTTCGGCGCGGGAACGATGCACGACAACAGCGACTGGAGAAGGTGGATGGGGAGCGATGACAGGCTGAGGGGTGACGACCGGCTGAGGAGCGATGACCGGCTGAGGAGCGACGACCGGCTGAGGAGCGACGACCGGCTGAGGAGCGACGACCGGCTGAGGAGCGACGACCGACTGAGCTGGCTGAGGAGCAAAATACCCCGGTTGATGAGGGAGCGTCGTTAGCAATGACGGCTGGAGTGGACGCCGAGGAGTGGGCGTTGGGCGTGGGCGTTGACCAGGGGTCTGAGGCGGTGCTGGAGCTTGATGCGACGAGGACATTGGCGGTCTAGGTGCACCGTTGCGAGACCAATGGTTAGCGAGTACCGGTACGGGTTCCTGGAACTTTTCCGAAACCAAATCAGTATATTTCGCCGACATTTACAAACCACATACCTGGTGCGCGAGCGCAGAGCCGCTGACATCCACCACAGAACCTTCCTCGTCGTCCTCGCTATCGGATATGAACTCGTATTCGATCACCGAAGGAGGCTGCGATCGATACGCCGGTGGGAGAGGGGTGGCGGGAGGGGGTGGCGGGAGGGGATTCATCGTTGGGGGATTCATCGCCGAGGGTATGTGGTATGAGGTGTGACCGGGACCGGAAGTCAAGGAATGGACATTTGCGAATACCTGAGAAGGGACTTGATAACGAGGGGCCGACTCGATGTTGCTATTGACAAAGCGATCATTAGAGTAATGGAGATAACCGGGGGATGGATCAACGAGTGACGTATTTGCAGGGTGAGCTGGATTAGGAGTGTGAGCCGTACTTGCGGAGTGAGCCATATGTGCGGGGTGAGCGTATGTCACAGAGGTATCGTGCGAGACGGCAGACTGGTGGCGGGAGGTTAGATGTGGGAACGAGAGATATTGGAAAATATGACCTTGTTTTTTATTTTTTTTGGAATAACGGCGGGCGACTCAACTTCCTCCTCTTGGGGGTACGGGCGCGGACGCTTCCCCTGGACCGACGAGGAGGATTCGAAGCCTTGTTCGAATTGGATTGGATCAGTACGCGAGCGAGAAGACCGGGTGTTGTTTGCTGGAGAAGCGCCATGGGGTGGGACCGGGGCGGGTGGGGCAGAGTGAGCAGAGTGAGAGTGAGTGATGGTGGCCTGACCACGCTTCCGTCCACCTCCCCGTCCTGTTCCTCGGCCAGCTGGCATGGATTGAAAAAGAGATAAGACGAAGGAGGGAAGTGGAAGAAGGGGCAAAAGCAAGGAAACAACAAAAAAAATTTCATTCGCATTATATAAGAGACAAACAGGGTCGCGTGGTAAGGAACGTGCCCGGCACACGAAGAACACGAGGAAACACGAGGGAGTGACTAAGAGTTAGTGGCGTGCAGCATGGGTGACGCCAAGGGGGATCTGTGCAATCAAAGAGTAATAAAACAACGGGGGTGTCAGCATTGTGCAAAAGGGGAGGGGAGTCCGAGACGTGATGGCGTGGACTTACTCTGGGCCTGTCTGACGAGGAACTGTTTCATCAAGGGCCGGCAGAGGCGAGGCGGAGGTGGCTGGCAAAAACGTGCCGGCGGAGGCAATGTCGGTATGAGGCGGGGCGGCGGATGAAATGTAGGTATGGCTGAGAAGAACGCCACGCTCACGAAGGCGAAAGCGAATGTCCCCAATAAGATCTTCAACCTTGCAAACTTGCGATTCCGTCATGCCTAGTAGGACCTCGTAGATTTTGACCTTCTCTATTGCCGAGTTCAAGAGGTTTGTGACGCGGGCCTTTTCCTGCACGAAGGCGTCTCGTTTTGCTCGGACTTCCTGGAGCAGTCTCTCCTGGGCCTCTGAGCTAGTAAGGGATCCATCACTGGCCACGTCGACAACCTTTAAGCCAAGATTAATGAGCCTGCCGTGAAATGAGGTGTGAAGAAAGTACTCACCGGCAACACTGAGGTCATCTGGTCCACCAGTGTGATGAGAGATTCGATGCCATGAGGGGTGTTCAAGCTGCATTGAGTCTTAGTCGACATGGGGGATGAGATCGAGAGGAAGGAACTGTGGGAAACTTGCCTCCGGTCTACTCGCGTCCCCTAAGTCAGTGCCCAGGCGCCAAGTACTCAGCGCCAACACGAGGTCCAACACGATGGCCCCCACGCCGTGTCCCACTTGCGGCATGGTTTTCGCAAACGATACCTCCGTCCTCAAACACATGAATCACCGGTTCTCACGCTGCAAGACTTTCTTTATTAACGAGGAACACCCACCAGCCTCTCCTCGCCCAGAAACCCCTCCTGTCCCTCCAGCAACCCCTCCTGTCCCTCCAGCAATACCGCCAAACCCTCCTTCCTCTCACTCGACAGAGTTCCCCCACGCTGGCTTTGTGCACGGTCGCAGTAACGGATTCATGGGGAACTTCCACAGCGACCAACACGCAGACCAGCGGGCATCCAACATCTATTTCCCTTTTCAATCGAAAGGTGAATGGGAGATCGCATCCTTCCTCTCGTCTTCAGGTCTTTCTATGAAGAGGATCGACACTTTCCTCTCGCTGAGCACGGTACGCATGTTTACCATCTTCTGTTTGATGAAAAACTGATCAGCTCGGCCCTGTACTAGATCGCTGGCCTCGGTCTTTCCTTCAATTGCGCTAGGACTTTGCGCGGCCTCATCGAGCTGCTTCCCAGCGGGCCACCTTGGAAATCAACCATTGTAACCATTCCTGGTTATTCCACGAAGACCCCACTCGTCCTATACTATCGCGATCCTCTTGAGTGCGTCGAATCGATCCTTACAAACCCACTCTTCTCAGGCAAGATCAGTTACGCTCCGATAATGGAATACGACTCAAACGGGGAACGGCAATACAACGAATGGATTTCAAGCGATGGGGCATGGGATACACAGGCAAGACTTCCTATTGGAGCGACCTCACTCGGCATCGTGCTCTCATCGGACAAGACGGGACTCACAGCAATGACTGGCGACCACACAGCACACCCTCTCCTTATCACCCTCGCAAACATCCACTCCTCAGTTCGCCTGTCGAGTTCTTCGCATGCTCTCAAACTCCTTGCACTGATCCCTGTCCCCAAGTTTGTCGGCGTTCAAAAGAAAATTCGCGGGATCTTAGAGAACCGCCTTGTTCACGCCTGCCTCGATTTCGTGACCTCCCCCCTGAAGACGACCGCCCAGACAGGAGCCTGGATGAGGGACTACGGTGGCTATACCCGTTTCTGTTTCACTCCCCTCGTTGCCTATATCGCCGATACGCCTGAAGCCGCTGCGTTGACTGGCGTGGCAGGAAAGACGTCCCACCTCACCACGGCAACTTTCAGAGAGTTTGGCGATCCCTTCCAGCATCCCCCACGAACGGCTCTGGACATCCTTGCATCTCTCAACGACCTCTCGCACTTCGACCCGTCTAATGTTGCCACCTACGCGACCAAGGCTCGAGAACTGCACCGCCTCAACGGCGTTGACCTCCCCTTTTGGCGCGACTGGAGGCTGCCCGACGGAACACTCCCGAACCCATCACAGGTCTTTCCGGTCGAGATCCTCCACCACCTCCACAAGTCTTTCTGGGACCACGACGTCAAATGGATCCTTCGAGCAATCGGTGACGTTGAGTTGGATCGTCGCTTTGCCCTTCTCCAGCCGCGAAGCGGTTATCGCCACTTTCCTTCTGGGATCTCGTTGTTGAAACAGGTCACTGGTCGCGAACATCGAGACATTCAACGATACGTTCTTGGTTTGATCGCGGACTGTGTCCGTCCCGAGTTTGTCATCTGTGTCCGTGCTCTCCTCGACTTGCGGTATCTCTCGCAGCTTCACAACCTCAACATCGACATCCTGAATGACATCACTAGGGCCCTCGAGATATTCCACCAGTTCAAGCAGATCATCCTCGACCTGAGCCTTCGTGTTGGAAAGAGCGGAGCCGCGATGACCCACTTCCAAATCCCGAAACTAGAGCTACTCCAGTCCATCGTCTCCTGCATCAAGTGGTCAGGGGCACTCCCCCAATGGTCCGCAGATGTCACAGAACGTCTACACATTGATCTCATCAAGGCGCCCCGGGAGAACACCAACAACCACGACTACTACCCGCAGATATGTCGACACCTTGACCGCGATGAAAAACGCCGGCACTTCGAACTCGCAACAGCCATCCACACCGCGGCCGAAGTATACACACCTCACCAAGCCGCTGGGCCGGACTGGATGTTCGACACTTGTGATGGCGATGGCAACAACTGGACGTCGGAGCTACCTCAAGTCGCACAAGTCTTTGGACCACCTCGGCCTATCACAGACCTGTTTGTCGTCGCCACAACCGAGACCCAAGCCCGCCCAACCGCCCGATTCCCACGAACGTTCTCCACCCCAACCACCGCCTTCCGTCTCAATGCCAGGGCCGATACTTCGCGCGTGAGGATCGTGGACGTCTCTACCAAGTTCGCCATTCCCGACCTTCTTCCTACGCTACGGGACTTCTTCTCGCACTACCTCCACGATCAACAGCATCGCACGATCGCAGGGAGAAGGGGACCACTCCGGGACGCCGATGCACCCTTTGAAGACGTGAAAGTTTGGCATTCCGTCAGGATCCAAACCAAAGGTGGTCCTTCTTCTGCTACCCTCACTCCCCCTCGTAAGTTGTTTGCGTCTCCGCCAGGCAACGGATGGCCCACTGGCAGATGCGACACTGCAATATTCTCAGTTGATGGTGAGGGGAGTTCTGAGCGACCACCTCCTGGATTGGAAGGTGAGTTTTTTCCCTCGATATCTAATATGTGGCTGGATGCTGATAGAATGTGGGAGGTTTTTTTGTAGGTCAAATTCGCACTATCTTCCATCCCATCTGGGAAGTTCCAACAGCACGTCCGCTGTATCTCGCATATGTCGAACGCTTCGACATTGTCCCCCAGACCCACCTCCCAAGAGGAGCCAGGCTTGCTCCCGATCCGATTCACGGTATGTATGTCTTGCGCAGAGCGTTTAGGAGCGATGGGTCTCCAATGGGTGGCATTGTTCCATTGCACCACCTCCGCATGCCTGTGAACCTGATCCCCAGATTCGGAGAAAAGGCTGACGCGCGCCTCACCGCTCGAACGTGTTTCAATAGCTGTCGTACATTTTTCCTCAACCATTACTTCGACAAGGAGGATTTTTCTTTTTTCCGAGAGAGCCTCTTCTGATGATGTCGTAGCCGTTGCGGTACCGGGGTCCATATATTTCATCTTGCTTGTACGGTCGTTTGAATAGCTACTCTTTTTTGACAAATCAATACATCAATCATCGGCCAACCATATGTTATGTCCAATCTTGATATGTTTTAGTACTTTGAGTGAGCACAGATCACGTAAACAAAATGCGTGCAAAACAAGCGCGGGCCCAAAAAAAACATGAGCCAGAAAAAACATGATCCAGCCAATCATAATTGCCGTGATCCCAGCCAATCATCATCGCCCAGGTCCCAGCCAATCATAATCTTCCGTGCCCCAAATTGGCGACACAGCCCCGTCGCGTAACATGACCACTCCTGATTCAACATGAAGCGCCGAAATACAGCGCTCAAAGGATACCCGAACTACCCGAAAGCTACCCGAACACTACCCGCCGCTAAGTGTGAAGAACTTTGGTGGTTTTGCTGATGTGCAGTGCCTCATGATCGGAGTCCCTGATCTGGTTTTCGAGGGAGTTGAGCAGTTTCTCGTTGATGCGACTAATGTTGAATCGTTTCGCTCCTGGGTTGGTGATTGCGTGCCATTGCCGGCGAACTACTGCGTGATAGAGGATTAAGGGGCGTGGGCTGCGCCCTTCAGCCTTGAGGCTTTCGAGGTTGATGTAGAACTCGGCAAAGGCCTTGAGAGTTTCTGGGGCCCATCCTGCCTGTTGCGCTGCGGTGATGAAGGTGTGCCTGGCAGTCATGATTTGTTCCCAGCAAAGGTGCTCGTCGGTGATGGCCTTCTTCGAGGGCCTCGCCGCATCGATTGGTTGGAAAGCGATGCCTGTTTCAGAGTCGAGAAAACCGTACGTATTGGCGGTGGTAGGAACGGTGTGGTTGGCCTCTTTACATCATTCGGTAGTGAAGTACCACAGGTCTATGTATTCTTTGGCCCGTATCTTCTTCATAGTGAAGAGGGAGGGGGTTAATGGAACTGTATCGCCGACCATCACATCGTCGTCTATCTCGGGGAAGGCAATCTCGTCTTCTGGAGGTTGTATTTCTCCGGCGGGAGGCTGGGGGGGAACTGGAGGTGGGGGCGGTGCTTCCTGCAAGATGTTCCGAAAGGCGTTGTCCCATATCGACTGCATTCGGGTGGCTGCGTCCTCCTCTGAGCAGTTGAAGTGCTCCATGATTGATAGCCTCATTCGGTTGAGCTCTTCGCCATTCAATTCTCTGGGTACTTGGTCTGCCATGAAGTATTTGTGGCGCCGCGGACCAATGGGTTTGGAAGGTCGTCACGATGGGTTTTCGGAGCTTGTGTGTGTGCGCACGTGCTTTCGGCCAACGAGGAAATGGAGAGAGGTAACACGAAGTCTATTTTCGAGAGGAATGCGAGGTTGCTAAGGAAGGCCGAGCAATGAAAGAAGAGAAAAGAGAAAAGAAAGAGAGGAGGGCGAAGGCGGAGACTTGACTCGCGCGAGTATGTGGTCGTGCGCTCGGAAGAGGGACACGAACCGCATCACTTCCGCGCGGCAAAGACATAAGTCTCTTGCTTCGATCATATTTCTCTTTGCCGAGACTGGCAACATCCGCCGAATATGGGGTTCGAATTCTGACAAGAGCAACAGCGAGGCCATCGGATTACGCTGTGATGTCACCTCGTGGGCAGACCAACTAAATCTCTTCCAGACTGCATTCGACGCCTTTGGCTCCGTTGACGTTGTGGTATGCTTGGTGTCTCAGGTTTTATGCGCTCATGGTTGTCGGTCATTTGTAGGTCGCTAATGCTGGGATAAACGAGACCGGTGACTACACCACGCCAAAGGTCAAGGATGGGAAGCTAGAGAAACCGACGATGACCACTATCGACGTGAACCTGATGGGCACAGCATACAGTGAGGAGAACGAACTCATTAACAGTCCAAGCGACAACCACTTATCTGCATATATCCCAGCTACGCACCTAGCTATCCACTTCTTACAGCTCGATAGAAAGCCGGACGATGTGTTGAATAGTAGTGCTGGGCTCGATGGGTAGGTTCCTGCGTCGTTTCCACTCACACGTCCCTAAATTTCAGAACAGCTTCTTGGCAACCCGCCGCCACGGGTCCGATGTACTCTGCGACAAAGTGTGGGGTATTGGGGATGACTCGATCGTTGGCCTACCCGTTGGTGCAGAAGAAGATCCGGGTGGCCGTCGTTCATCCGTTCTTCACAGGTTTGTGGCCCGCGTGCTTCCATAATCTCTCTCTCGCCTTACAGAGGTTAACAGACACCGCCCTGTTGGATACCATAAACAGGGTGCTAGCGGCGGGCCTTGCCTTTGTCCCGATCGAGCGGGTCGGTGGGACCATCATATTGGCCGCTACGGACCGCGACATGTCGACGACGGGAGCTGCGTGGGTCTTACCCGACGGTGGCCCCCTTTTGCGGCTGGAAGGCGAGGCCATCAAAGGTGGGGTATACGATATCCTCACGAACCGCGCTATGCAGTTCGAAGCGTAAGGATTTCCGCTGCTATCAGTGAGGGTCGTACCTTTTCTCATTTAGGGAAACAGGAACGTTTCACGTCTGAAGGTCGTGGCTAGCTTATGGGCCGTGTTTCGGTCAAAGGTTTCCCTCACCATGATGGCTGTGCCTGCGGCTGTGATCTTATCGCTGGTCTACACGAGCACCCGTCTATGATAAACTGCCGTGGTTTATGACGAAGTTGTGTCTAGTGTTTTGAAGCATGTAACCGTATTTTGTCTTGGGACAATTCGAACGTCGACACCATTGCGACTATCAATATCAAATATGACCCCGAGTAGGGTAACGAATTAGGTAGGCCACGGAACGTGAAAAAACCGCAAAGTTACTGATTGTGCGCAGAGCGGGCGACCTGTCTGCAGAGGGGTGAGATGGATCGCGTCAACAACCAAGTGCTAGGTCCGAGATATATCCGCGAATCATTATGCACCACCATTCCAATCTCAGCGGAGTTTTCGCCCATCCTCGCATTGAACTGAGCACGGCGCGGCTCAACTTAAAAGCTCGTTGAAGCCGGCGGTCCACGATAATGCGTTGTATCCTCGACGGGCATCGGTGATGGTGATCCACAACTCGACCGCGACTCTGCCGTCGGCCTGAAAAAACAAACGCCGCCTCTAAGCAAGCCCAGGATGGACGATGACCCCATCCACTTTACGCGTGGCCTGACCCATACAGGATCTCCAACGAGCGAAGGTTTCGGATTCTATGGCCACGCGTAATTAGGCGGAGCTCTCACCCTTCCTGTGTGGAATGAGCAAGGCATGGCGCCGCCAAGTCCCAAGCTCGTCGATCGTTCTTTGCAATCACCGCGCGTGGTGTTCCAGGCCAACGAGGGAACGGGGCAGCGAGCCAGGCTCCTACCCAGCCGTCAGTGATTAAACGAATCCGACGGCGTGAGGCAGGGCCTGTGCGGTAGCTAGAAATTTTTCCGTTTTTGCTTAGACTCCGAGGTCTTGCAAGGGAAGACAAGAAAGGAAACTCGGGCCGGTGAAATCCCGGTAGCCCCATCGAGCGGGAGATACCCTATTACCCTCCGCGTCTTCCGTGCCAACTATAGGTCTATCTGATTGGGAGAAAGCGCGCGCTGACCATCAGTTTGTCCAGTGCGCATCCCCTGTTATCGTTTCTTCGATTACTCGCCATCATATCCTCCCTCACCTTGATCAGAGGCCCACAACATGGAAATCGATGCTCACAACCCTCTCACGGAGCCTGACCAGGTCGTCCCCGTCCTCGACCGTGAGTTTCTTATCGAGCGCCCCCCAGTGTTCCTCGCCATACCATCAACCACTTCTCTCCCGTATCCCAGCCGAAGCTTTCGTCGCCAAACACATGCCTGATCTGGGCCATGTCGTTGAGGAGTTCCAGGCCTTCCACTGGAAGCTCCAGAACTGGAAAGAACTTGATAAAACGCTACGTAGCCCCGAGTTTGATTGCGGCGGGCATAAGTGGTATGTTCTCTCTGACCGTTGTTCTCCTGCACTCGCATGATCGGAGCTGGCACGCAGGCGGATACTCCTCTTCCCGTCCGGAAATTGCACCGCTGATGTGGTCTCTTTGTATCTCGATCGCGTTACCACCATAGACGAGAAAGAGGCTTGGCACGTCTGTGCCCAGTTCGCATTAGTCATCTCGAACCCGTACGATCCGACCCTCTACACAGTTAGCCGTGCGTGGGTCCAACACAGAGACATCTTTGCTTGATTTTCACCGCTTCTCCCCTTAGATGCACGCCATCGATTCACTGCCGAAGAGAGCGATTGGGGTTTCACCCGCTTCAGCGAGCTGAACAAACTGGAGCACCCTCAGCCCGGTCTAAGTCGCCCAACGATCGAAGGAGGATCCGCCATAGTCTCGGTTTATGTGAGGGTCTTGGAGGACCCGGCCGGTGTGCTTTGGCATAATTTCGTCGAGTAAGCTAAACCTCATCCTTACTCCCTTTGAGCTAACGTGCCTCTTTCAGCTTTGATTCAAGGAAGGAAACGGGCTTTGTTGGGCTGAAAAACCTGGGCGCCACAAGTTATCTGAACTCTCTGCTACAGTCTCTTTTCTGCATCCGCTACTTCCGCAAGGTACAGATGTCTGTTCTTCCGGTTTGAGCCTGTCCGTAACATCACACAGGCTGTTTACCAAATCCCGACGGAAGTTGAACGTCCAACTGAGAGCATCCCGCTGGCGCTACAACGATTGTTCTATCGCTTACAGACTTCCGGACAACCTGTCGGTCGGTACAGCCTTCAGCGCCCGGCAAGTCGGATTACTAGACTGACCGTTCGCGATCGCTTCAGGCACGGCGGAATTGACAACGTCCTTTGGTTGGAATAGTACCGAATCGTTCTTACCGCACGATGTACAAGAATTCAATAGGGTCTTGCAAGACAGCCTAGAGTCGAGGATGAAGGTTTGTGGCCTGTTTCTGCGGCGCCCGAATGTGCGGTCGAGTGATTTGCTACACCTCAGGGTACACGTGCAGAGGGTGCTATCGCAAAACTCTTTTCTGGGAAGATGAAAAGTTTCATCAAATGCGTCAACGTCGACTACGAATCATCTAGGATAGAGGAATTTCGCGGTGAGAAAAGCACTCGAGCACACCAAGACTAGGACAGCAAGGTGTTAAATACTCCCCGTTGGGCAGACATCCAACTGAACGTCAAGGGAATGAAGACGCTGTATGACGCCTTCCGAGATTATGTTGCTGTGGAAATGATGGATGGTGAAAACATGTACCAGGCAGAAGGGTTTGGATTGCAGGAGGCCCGGAAAGGTATTATATTCCAGTCATTTCCGCCGGTGCTGCATTTGCAGCTGAAGCGCTACGAGTATGACATACAACGCGATGCCATGGTTAAGGTACGTATCAATTATACTTGTGGCTCACTGATACCATTTTAACCCCTCCCTAAAGATCAACGATCGGTTTGAGTTCCCCTCCGAAATTGACCTCGACGAATTCCTCGACGAGACGGCTGACAGGCATAAATCCTGGAAGTACAAACTCCACGGTGTCATCGTTCACTCCGGTACCGCTGAATGTGGGAAATGCATTGCTCTCATCAAACCGGACCAGGACGGCCTGTGGCTCAAGTTCGACGACGACCGCGTGACACCTGTGGTGGGCCAGGAGGTTCTGGAGGGAAATTATGGGGGAGAACCGTTGGATGTGGTTGTCCCTCCAACTCAGGGGAATGGGGACACGGTAACCAATCCGTTTGGCACGAATGCTTATGTGTTGGTATACATTCGTGAGACAGAGATCTATGAGGTCCTGGCGCCACTCACCGAGGAAGATACTCCCCCGCACCTGAGTAAGTTGACGTTGGGTTTGCGGTAGAGATCCTTGCCTCATCCCTCCTCCAGAACAAAGACTCCACGAGGAGCGCGTCCAAATCGAGACCAAGAAGAAGGAACGGGAGGAGCAAAATCTCTTCTTGACTGTGAAAGTCGTCACGGATAGAACCTTTGCTCGTCACGAAGGTTTCGACCTCGCCTTATTTGACGAGAGGGGTTGGCCGGTCTCTGATCTCCCAACATTTCGCGTCCTCAAGCGGGAGATGTACAGCACGTTCAAGTCGAGGCTGGCCCAACGCTTTCGCTACCCCGAGAACCAGATCAGGTTGTGGGTGATGGTGAACCGTCAGAATAGAACTGTGCGGCCAGATGCGTGCATTCCTGAGGATGACTCCTCATTGAGTATGCTGAGCGACTTTCCACGCAGACTATTGTTGACTTTAGTATCCAGCGATCGAGACCCTCCGGGAGAACATGGATCCTCGACAACAAACTGAGCTTCGGTTGTGTCTCGACTTCCTCCCGGGTCCTTCTACGGTAGGTTCTCTACCCTCACTCACTGGGAATTTTCCGTCCCTCACCCGAACCCAAAGGACATGCAGTCAGATAATGCAGGAGGAGCCATGATCTTCCTCAAACATTTTGACACCACGAAGCAAACCATCTACGGAGTTGGCAAGATCCATGTGCAGAGAACGTGCAAAGTGAGGAACCTCATTCCGATCATTAACAAGAGGATGAGGTGGGCACTTGGTACATCACTGAAGCTCTACGAGGTAACGGTTGGTGCACCTTCGCCTACACGTCACACTCATGTATGATCCTTTCCAAGGAAATCAAACCCGGCATGATCGAACCCATGAGACTGGCGTACACCCTTACTCAGAGTGAAATCCAGAATGGAGATATCATCTGCTTCCAGGTCGAAATCTCCCCTGAACAGATCCACCGGCTCGAGTCCCAGGGTTTTTACTCGAGCCCCTTGCAGCTCTACGATTTCCTGCAGAATCGGGTGACGATACTGTTCAGGCCCAAGTTCGACGCCGACTGCCCAGAGTTCAGTCTGGTGTTCAGCCAGAAGCAGAACTACGATGCGGTATGTTATATCCTCCTGATCAACTGCACGTTGAGTGTTTTGACCTATCTTTATCAGATGGCTTCCAAGGTCGGGGAACAGCTCAAGCACGAGATGATCAAGCTGAGGTTTACTACCACATACGGATCAAGTCGTGTACCCAAATCTGTTCTCAAACGCTCGCTAAACCAAAGGATCGAAAAGATGACCTCTCTTCCCCATTTCCCCTCATCCCGAATCGTCATCCTTTACGAAAAGCTCCATGTGAGCATCATCAAGCTCGAGACCAAGCGAACTCTCAAGGTGGTCTGGACGGGTGCTCACAACAAGGAGGAATCGACCCACCTGTTCTTGTCGTCCACGGATAGCTCGGTTCATGACGTGATTGAGCATCTGTCGAAACGAGTTCAGCTAACGCCATCGGGTACCGGCAGGATTAGGGTGTTCGAAGTGGCGCAAGATGAAAGGACACGGAGAGAGTTCACTGGATTTGAGATGATCGGGGATATCGTTGGTCCAGATCCCGTGGAACTCTTCGCGGAGGAGATTCCTCGAGAGGAGTTGGAGGTTGGAACCAACGACAAGATCATCAACGTCTTCCACTTTACTTGGGGCGTTACGAGGACGCACGGAATTCCGTTCAAGTTCGTGCTTAAACCGGTAAGCCTCAACCTCCGCTGCTACCGCCAACACGTCCATTAACCGTTTCCACCCACCGAAAGGGGGAACGATTGTCAGAGATGAAGAAACGTATACAGCATCGCCTCGATGTCTCAGAAAAGGACTTCCCGCGATTCAGGTTCGCTCTGGTGCGGACCGCTACACCCTGTCAGGTGTCCTACCTCGAGGATGGTCAGTATGCCTCACCTGGTCTAAAGCTCTGAATGATGCGACGACCTATTAGACGACATTATCCACGAACGCGAGTTCGCTTTGGAGGATTACCTTGGTTTGAACCACGTAGACAAGTCAGGAAAAGCCCGAAATATTGCGAGGGGTATCAGATTCGGGGTCGTTAAAGATGTACAAGAACCTGTGGAACTTTTCGCGGAGGAGATCCCTAGAGAGGATTCGGAGGCAGGGGACCAGGAAAATCTCACGAACGTCTTCCGTCTTACTAGGGATGTCGCGAGAACGCACGGGATCGCGTTCAAGTTTGTGAGTCTCAAGCTTTTGTGGGATGAGTTGGCAGGGCTGACAAAAGAGAGGGTTTCCTGCCGGATTTCAGGCTTACCCGCCCCCCAGAGGTTTGGAATACCGCGTGAGGTGATTGAAACGCCCGAAGTTGTAAAAACCCCAGAATTATTTTAATTGCCACTGAGCGGGTAGGGAACTTCACTCGGACCCGGGGATGTCATGGCGGTCTTAGGCATTGAACCATCCCCGCTCGGAGTAAGGGAACAGGATGGCATGCATTACGTTGGCCGTATATTAGGACGCTGTGTTCCTCACGGTGTAGTCATTTAGCGCTGCGCGCGTCGGGAGAGCCTTAGACTGTACGACTGTGGTCATTTTTGTGACACTGAACTGTCTCCATGTTCAGATATTTCGAACTTGTATTTACCTTGAATTCCTGCGTTTGAGTCAAAGATCTCGCGTTTTCAAGTTTCCGGGTGGCCCTTCACCTTGAACTCAAAACCAGATCGGATCGACATCGTTTGCTGCGTCTCACCATCAACATGAAGAAACTAATACCCAACATAAAGCCTAAGAAATCGCTCGGATACCCTGCGAAGCATCTTTTGTTGGGAATCCCAACTAACATTGCCGTCGGTCCGCTTGACTTCCGAGCAGCACTGGATATCGACCCCAAAGGTGAGCGGAGTTACCTTACTATGAATTCGAGCTGATCGACCCGGTTCCACTAGACGAGAACAACCCCGAGCCTTCACGGATCGAATTCGTCAAAAGGGAAAGTGAAGCCCCCAAACCTATGGCGGTCGAAGTGCACAAAAAATATTCTCACGCGCGCGATGCAATCACATCGCGCGAAACCTGTCACCCCGCACGAAACTCCCCAATCATCTCGCACGAAACTTGTTGCTCACCTCGCACGTGTTGTCCCCCACGTCGCACGAGCACCCAGACTCCTCCTGAGGGGGATTCCCGCCTTTTTTCTAATAGATCCGAAGGTAGGTAGTCTATTCCGTCAGTTTTCACACTATATAGAGGTAGTTTCGGGGCGGTATTCCCATTTTTCTGACCTTCGGAACGGCCTCGGGACTTTCCGAGACCCGTGATCCGATCAATTCCTCGGTATTCCGCTTAGAATTGCCGCAAATTGACATCCGAAAACTCGCCGAGGCGTTGTCTGGCGTTGTGCTGCCGCTGAGACTCCTGCAACAGCCTTCCTACATCTG
Organism: Thelephora terrestris; assembly: GCA_015956445.1. Taxonomy (NCBI): domain Eukaryota; kingdom Fungi; phylum Basidiomycota; class Agaricomycetes; order Thelephorales; family Thelephoraceae; genus Thelephora; species Thelephora terrestris. Next base: position 525,836 of record WIUZ02000023.1, on the reverse strand, counting down.
ATTTTATCTTATGTTATTTTCGACATATCGTTGATCATATGTTCGCCTGTTTTTGGCCTTGACTGCATCCCGTTTCGAGACAATCCGCATCCCACTCGATAGATAAGTAACCTCACTGTGGTTCGCCCGCTTTCAACCCCTCAGCATTCCTTCACCAATTCATAATAAAATAGTCTAACTAATAAAATATGTCAAAAATAACATAACATGAAAACAAACATAGGAAGGCTGTCACGAGTCCTAGAGGAGCAAACACACATGTACTTGAAATATCATGAAAAGAGCCTCAGCGGCAGCACAACGCCTCGGCGAGTTTTCGGATGTCAATTTGCGGCAATTCTAAGCGGAATACCGAGGAATTGATCGGATCACGGGTCTCGGAAAGTCCCGAGGCCGTTCCGAAGGTCAGAAAAATGGGAATACCGCCCCGAAACTACCTCTATATAGTGTGAAAACTGACGGAATAGACTACCTACCTTCGGATCTATTAGAAAAAAGGCGGGAATCCCCCTCAGGAGGAGTCTGGGTGCTCGTGCGACGTGGGGGACAACACGTGCGAGGTGAGCAACAAGTTTCGTGCGAGATGATTGGGGAGTTTCGTGCGGGGTGACAGGTTTCGCGCGATGTGATTGCATCGCGCGCGTGAGAATATTTTTTGTGCACTTCGACCGCCATACAAACCCCCCATACCAGGATCCTCGACCGTTGTAGCGATCCCCGATATCGAACAAGGGGGCCGTCTTATGAGTGAGTCCCACCAATCCTCGTCATATCGGCAAACGTTCACCTAGATCTCGGTGTCTTTGCCCTTCAGCAGGAAACGTCGGTCATATAATACGGGAAGCTGGACCAGACATGGCATCGGAGGGTATGCGCTGATATCCTTGTGCTATTCGTATGCTCTAAGCACCTATCGGTTCCAGAGCAAAGCCGCAAGGACACGGTGCTCAACGCTTCTATAAGCCACCCAGATATCGCAAATGAAGGCGTAGTGGGGTTTGGTCCGCTCAAATCTCTCCTTAGAACCATCTCTGATATCTGCACGGATCGCGAAGTCAGCCCACGATTCCCTGCTTGAAATCTTGCTTTGACTCACCACACCGTAACAGCACGCAACCATCAAGAATGTGGCTGCGAGGCTTCTCTCACGTGTAACCTCACTGGATAGACTTTTTGCGACTCCCCCAGGTAACGTGGCGGAGCAGAGGCGCAGAAATAGAGTCATTGAGTATGGTGTGACCCTCCCCCTTCGCGCCCAGTGCTGACACACCCTTCCAGTGAGCTCAAGGGTATCGAAGGGCAACTACGGTTGTTTTGCGGGGGACTGGAGTTGCAGCGACTCACCGATAACGTTCAATGCAATGGAGATCTGTTTACGCTCCTCGAAGATCTACAAGACGCAATTTTCCTCTATCAGGTTTGTTCACGACGGGGCGTTCTTTTCGATATTAACAAGGATAACAGATGGCACAACAAACAGGGATCGTAGATCGAGGGTTCAAATCGATGGTGGGTTTTCCCAATTACGTCTGGGCCAAGGAAATGACCCCTCTCTGCAGGACCCGGGTTAGAGAACCTTCCGCTCCTTCTTTCCCAGTGACGGATCCCTGACGCGCTTCCTTCTGCAGCCGAAGCGGGTACCCTCAACGATTTTCGCTGCGCTAGACAGGCCGAGTACCGCCATGGCAACCGCAACCGTTGTCTCAAGGGGACCCGCGGTACCATCCTGGACGAGATCGAACTCTGGGCATGCGACTTTCACAAAGCTCCTCCTTACTGGCTGAATGGACTCGCTGGAACGGGAAAGAGCACCATTGCTCAGACGATCGCGGAGAGGTTGTTCGCAGAGGGGCGACTCGGTGCCTCCTTCTTCTGCTCCAGAGATTTCGAAGACCGGAGCAACCTCCGTTTCATCTTCCCAACCCTGGCCGTCCAACTTGCGCGGACATATACCGAATTCCGGTCGATCTTCGTCACGCTGGTACGGTCGGACCCAGAGGTTGCCCACGAGTCGCTGTATGGCCAGATGAACAGGTTGATTGTTCAGCCCCTCATAGAATCCGCGATCTCAACCGTGATCGTGATCGACACGCTGGACGAATGCAAAGATGACGAACCCGCTTCTGCAATCCTCTCTGTCCTTGGCCAATTCATGGATCAAATCCCTAACGTCAAGTTCTTTGTCACTGGTCGTCCGGAGCCACGAATTCGAAACGGGTTCCGTCTTCCGCTGTTGGCCAAGGTCACGGATGTGTTTGTCCTCCACGATGTCGAGCTGGGTCGAGTCAATAGCGACATACGGCTGTTCTATAAACACAACTGCTCAGAAATTAAGCACCGTCGACACGGATTGGACGACTGGCCAACCGAGGAACAGCTGGACCTGCTGTGTGGACGTGCGGCAGGGCTGTTCATCTATGCAATGGCCACGGTCAGGTTCATTGACCTCAAGAACATGAACCCCAGAAAACAACTGGATCGGCTCATACGGTCACAGGAGAGCGGGTCCGAGGGGAAGACCAAACTTGGAGCGGGCGCCACCCTCGATTCACTGTACACGACAATTCTTCGTGAGGCTTTCGGCGACGACGACCCAGAGAACGATCCCAAGGTCCGGTCGGTTCTTGGTGCTGTGATACTCGCCGCAAACCCTCTTTCTCCATCCGCCGTCGCTGCAATCCTGGGTCTTGATGTCGCAGACGTCTTTCCTCTCCTGTCATCAACGCACTCGCTCCTAATTCTCCAGGAGAACGTCGATCATCCTGTCCAGCCCTTCCACAAGTCCTTTTCCGACTTCATCGTCGATCCAGCCCGCTGTGCGGATCCAAGGTTCTGCGTCCACCCTCCTGATCAACACACAGAACTCCTGGTCGGTTGTCTCGAGCTAATGAACCACAAGCTGGAGCGGAACATGTGCAAGCTCCCGGATGGGGTCATCAACACAGAGGTCAAAGACCTGAAGTGGAGGGCAGAACAACACATCGACAAAGCGTTTGGATACGCCTGTAGATCGTGGCACAAGCACCTCAACGACACGAGACCGACCCAGATACTCAAAATCACTCCTGTCTTGAACAAATCCTGGAGGAAAAGTTTCTGTGCTGGCTAGAAGTACTCAGCGTCCTTGGTGCCGCAAGGGTAGCAGTTGATGCAATGGAAAGGGCAGAAAAGTGGTCAGATGTATGTTGTATTTCATCTTCTGTTGTTTTCCAAAAGCTTATCGGGCTGGGTCCAGCTCCCGCGGACTCTCGACCTTACCATAGATTATTTTCGTTTCGTACTCAAGTTCTTTGGCATCATCAGCACGTCAGCGCCACATGTCTATATCTCAGCGCTTCCCCTATCCCCCCAAACGTCAATTGTACGCAAGCTGTACGAGCAATACGCCTGTCCTTTAACAAGGGTCGTGCAAGGATTACCGATCTCGTGGGACCCGATTCCTGCGACCATGTATGATGCGGATTTTTGGGGGTCAGCCGCATGGTAGCCGTGCAACAGGTTCATCGCTGTCGTCAAATCTGGAGTGATAGAAATTCTTGATGCAGCAACTCTTGAGCGACGTAACGTCTTCCGGTCCCCTAAAGGCGTCCCTTATCGCCCGCTCTGTTTCTCTCCGGACGGTTGCACTCTAACCCAATTCTGCGAAGTGAGGATGAACAGCTGGGACATTCAGACAGGCGGTCCAGGAGGTTCTGTAGACGCGGACTTCGTTGACTTCCTCTCATCTGCGTATTCTATGGATGGAAGGATACTTGCAGTTTTGGGTTCTTCACGCCCCGACTTCACCCTCGTTTTCACCATTGTCACCTTTGACCTTCTCTCCTGGACCCACACACGCTCTTATCATGCTCCGGAAGGACGCATTGTGCCCCCGATTTGGACTCACGGCGATTGTCTTCGTTTTGCCACTGTAAAACCAGGGTCCATCGACATATGGGAAGCCGAATTCACCTCGGTACACACACCAGCAATAATCGGATCTTTTGCTACACCAGACGATATCGCTGATGTAGAGCGGGGACAGTGTCTGTTCCTTCCCGCTCTCTCCCAACTCGCCTTTGCTGCCCAAGATACAATTTCGATCTGGGACATTCTAGATTCCCGGTTCTCTCTGAACCACAGCCACATTCCAGTCTCAGCTGGTCTCAAGATGTCGTTCTCCTCCGATGGTCGCTTCTTTTCAACCAGCGCCGGGCGAAACATCTACGTTTGGAAGAAGTCCCCCTCAAGCTACGTTCTTCATCAAATTGTCACACTCCCCTCTTTGTACGTGGTAGCCGTTTTATCACCAGACGGAGAAACAATTATTGCTGTCGGCGGCCAGACAATTTACGTATGGCACACCAGAGATCGAATTCACTTCCTCCCCGGTGCTTCAGCTTACGAAAGTGGTCGCTCCCACACTCTGGACTTCTCCTCCGAAAATGTATTATCAGCATCCGTGCGCCATCCGGGAACCACGGTCACAATTCGCGACCTACAGTCTGGTGACCTGTGGTTGGATATTGACGCAAGTATGGAGATTATGTGCCTGAGGGTGACAAGGAGTGCTGTCGCTGTTGCCGGCGAGGGGAGAGTCATCATTTGGAACATACCAGAGGAACACTGTGTCGGCGCCAGGGCGAGCGTCGAGGACAGCGCTCATACTGCGACGCTCGATCTCTCAGATCTACAACTATACGGTCCACGTGAAAAATCGATATCCCCTGATCTCAGCCGCATTGCCGTGCTCACGCATACTCCTGAACTGCTGACCCAACGTCTACAAATCCATGACACGTCAACCGGGAGGTTGCTTGCAGGCCTCGAACCATTCCCTCACGCGTACTCGCATGTCGACCTGGGTGAACACGAGGTCTGGTGTAACTTTGGAACTTATGCGAATGGTTGGGAAGTCACTGAAGACCGCGAGTCCGGCACCACCACGTTGAAGCCCCTAAGTGCGGATATGCGCCCACAGCAGCCACCCCCTTGGGGTTCGCAGTGTGGTTATGAAGTCACGCAAGATGGATGGGTATTGAGCCCCACCAAGAAGCGACTTTTATGGCTACCGCATCATTGGAGGTCATCTCATAGGGACAGGATATGGAGTGGACGATTTCTTGGGCTGAAACACAATGGGCTTCCGGAAGCTGTCATCCTGGAGTTTTTGGAGTGACCCAGTGCTCAACTTCTCACCCCGTTCAATTTTTCGTGGCCTTGATGTATTTGTTTGCAACCTCTGCTGCTACTCAGCCTGTGTGTACTAGTAGACAACTTAAGTCTTCCGTGACAGATACTGTTACCTATGAACGCGGGTTGATCTTTTTACTGGGGGATACTACAGTAACTGCCTCGGATTCGCCGAAGATCTGTGAAGGCTACTTGCACTATGCTGGCTGGAAGACTGCAGTGCACGATCAAACGTGGTCCTTTAAATGACTCTGCGACGCATTGGGAAACGAGAACGTTTGCAATTTGTGGTACCACAACAAGTTGAACGGTATGTATTGATGGGTGTGTATCGGTGCATTGTCTTCCTGTGTGCATTTCTTGTTCACCCTGTCTGGGAGAAATACACAAATTCATCGAAATTGGGTAGCTCGGGGCGGGGTAGATTTGTGAGAAAAATGGGTATCTCATGTTCCGGTTGCGCAGTAATTTGCATTTGGAGCGAGGTGGCCCAACACGTTCGAATGTACCATGTGCGATTGACGACAGCGAATCAGGCATGAGATACAGTACAAACGCGGGGTGGTCGAGGCGTATGTCGTCGCGGATACGGTAGGCGGGTCACGGAAATTGGCGAGTGGCACTGCTACCAGGACATCTCTCGGCGAAGTGCACTTTCGAAGGCAGGCAGGACATAAGATCCAGCTCGGTAATACCAATACGACAGACTGAAAGGGAGTCAGACATAGGGTCCGAAATTCATAAGTCCAAAGCATACCAGTCTACTCGGGCGAGGTTGCCATTGGATCGTGCAGGGGTACATTCGGCCGTCTCAAGTCTCGACCAAGGCCGGCGGCCCTCTCCGATTCCTCGATTGTGTACGCAGGCTCTTGCAGCTGCTTCAGTCGACGCTTGTGATCTTTGGTTCTCCGATGCGAGCTGAGGGCATTGTCAGTCTCGAAGTACCTGTCAAAGTCGCACATGAGCGTTTTCCCAGGGGACAAGAAGTGGTAGTATGTGCGCACTTGGCGCATTCAACGCAGTAGTGTTGTGCTAGACCGGGCTTCTCCAAGTCCAGAGGCTGGGCTTCCAATTTGGCCCTGTTCTATGAACCGCTGTCAATTCGAGCATGTCCCCCGCGCAGGAGCTAGAGACGATCGCGTACTTTTGGATCCATGTCGATTAACTGGATTTGGTCGAGATCCTTTGTGCGAGCCCTCGTCCTGGATGCTCTGTGCGTGTCGCGTTGAGCCTTGTGGGTTCTTGATCTCCTCAGTCGTCCCATTTCTGTTTTGCTTTCGTTTGATATTTAGTTCTCAAGTCGATGAAATTTAAATCGCGCAAGGTCATCTTTTCCAGATTTGGTAAACAATTCCCAGCCCGTTCGCCCTAGTTAGGCGCTGACAACAACACGATCACTGAAGCTCACTGACAACTTGCTGGAGTTTTCGATCCAACCGTTCTATCTCTCTCCGCCGTCACCTTCCTCGTTTGGATGTCTGTGGGCCACATCGCGGATCATTCTTCCCTTCCTGCTATATTCCGCCACCCCGGCTCTCCAAAATTCGCTGTCTGTCTTCGACTTTGCATTTCCCTCATCGTCGTTGCTTGTCCTTGCGCCCTCGGACAGAACGCTCGGACCGCCGTGATGGCTGGCACAAGAGTTTGGGCATAGAACGGCAGCTTGATCAAGGGTGGAAGGGCTTCGGAAGAAAGTAGCGGCATCAGGACGATCGAGTTGAACAAGAGAGGGGCCATAACAGAGAGAAAGTTGAAAGTTGCAGAGCTATTCTGGGTCCCTTCAAACGCCGCCGTTCTCGAGCTGGAGACGTTGGTAACTGCCAGCGCCGATGGTTTTACTCCCAGGTCAACCTCTGGCCGTCGCGAAGAGGGTCGGGATTGAAATTGCAAATGCCTGGGCGAACATGAGTCCCAAAGGTAAAGCTCCAGTGATCTCTGACATGATCAGACGAGAGGATAGCGTCGCGATGGTTCGTTTTGTCTTCGTTCTGCCTGTTCCTGTTTTGGCGAACTGACGTTACTCTGCCCAGGTTGGAGAAGGAATCAACGATTCTCCATCCTCGTAGCTGCCTCCGTCGGTATTACACTTTCATCGGGAATACCACCGCTGTCGAGGCTGCAGAAATCGTCTTGACGCGTTTAGATCTACATGGCGTCGTCGCAGCCCTCCACCTGTCGCCCAACATCTTCTCCGCGATAAAACGAACCCTCATCTGGGCGTGCATATATAAGATTCTCGGTATCCCGTTCGCCATGGGATTCTTCCTTCCGCTCAATTTGAGTCTTCATCCGATGATGACCGGTGCGGTGATGGCGTCTTCGAGCGTGAGCGTTTTGATGAGTTCGTTGAGGCTCAAGCAGTGGAAGAGGCCGAAGGAGAGTATTTTGGCCGAACACGGGGATGGTTCGTTTGGTGTGCTTCCTCACCACCATGCTGCGTCTTCTTCGTTTGAAGGGTTCGCCGGCGGGAGAGGATTAGAGGAGTATTTGCCAGGAGGAGCACTGGAGACGGCCTTTTCCTTTGAACGTGGGTCCACGAGCCTGGCGATGGATGTGACGGCCTTACGGGTGATACCGAGGGAGAGTTTTTATGTCCGAGTCGTTCTAGTTCCCAGCCCGTGTTACTGCGTTTCTACAAAGCCCAGTATGCGCCCACTGAAAATATTCCAGGGCATCAAGAGTGGTAGAACGGATCCAGGGAAGTGAGGGCGGTCGAGCTGTGTGGGTTCAAGAGCCTTAGACTATGCAAACGTGGTCCTTTTTCTAGCACCGGAGTCTCTCCATGTTCAGATATTTCGAACGTGTATCTGCCTTGATTTCCTGCGTTTGAGTCAACGATATCGCGAAGTCTGGGTTGTCCCCTGAGTTCGAGATCAGATCAGATCATTATCGTCTGCGTCTCACCATCAACATGAAAAAAGCAATCTTCAACAAAAAGCCCAAGAAATCGCTCGGATGCCCTGCAAAGCACCTTTTATTGGGAATCCCAACCAACATCGCCGTCGTTCCGCTCGACTTCCGAGCAGTACTGGATGTCGACCCCAAAGGTGAGCGGTGTTGCCTTGCTATGCACCCGAGAGTTGATCAACCCGGTTCCACTAGACGAGAACAACCCCGAGCCTTCACGGATCGAATCTGTCAAAAGGGAAAGTGAAGCTCCAAAACTCCCCATAGCAGGATCTTCAATCGTTGTAGCGATCCCCGATATCGAACAAGGCGGGAGTCTTATGAGTGAGTACCACCAATCCTCGTCATATCGGCAAACGTTCATGTGGATTTCTGTGACTTTGCTTGCAGCAGGAGACATCGGTCACTCAATACAGGAAGCTGGACCAGAGGTGGCATTGGAGAATGGTACGCGCTAATATCGTTGTGGCTATTCGTATGCCCTAAGTACCTATCGGTTCCAGAGCAAGACCACAAGGACACAGCGCTCAACGCTTCCATAAGACACACAAATATCGCAAATGAGGGCATGATTGGGATCGGCCCTCTCGGGTCTCTCCTTAGAACCGTCTCTGATATCTACGCGGATCGCGAAGTTAGCCCACGACTCCCTGCTTGAAGTCTTGCTTTGGCTGACCACACCGTAACAGTACGCAACCATCAAGAACATGGCTGACAGGCTCCTCTCACGGGTAAACTCACTGGGTAGACTTTTTGCGACTCGCCCAGGTGACGTGGCAGAGCAGAGGCGCCGAGATCGAGTCATCGAGTATGATGTCACCCACCTTCGCTTCGCGCCCGGTGCTGACACCCTTTTAGTGATCTCAAACGTATCGGAGGGCAACTACGGTTGTTCTGCGGGGAACTTGAGTTGCAGAGACTCAACGATAATTTCCAAGGCGATGAAGATGTGTTGAAGCTTCTTGAAGATCTACAAGATGCAATTTTCCCTTATCAGGTTTGTTCACGGCGGGGAGTTCTTTTAGATATTGACAAGGAGAACAGATGGCACGACAAAACGGGATCGTCTACCAAGGGTTTAAATCGATGGTGGGTCTTGCCAATTTCGCCTGAGCTAAAGAAATAACTTTCTCTGCAGGACTCGGGTCAGAGAACCTTTCGCTCCCTCATCTCAGTGACGGATTCCTGACGCGCTTCCTTCTGCAGCCGAAGCGGCTACCCTCAACGATTTTCGTTGCGCTAGAGAGGTAGAGTACCGCCCACTGGGGGCAAGGGGTCAAATACCCGGTGGGTACATGCTGAATACATTGTGATCACAGTCAAAAAGTGATCACAATGTGCCCAGTGGGGAAAATTTGAATACATTCAAAATGTACCTGGCCATGTGAACCCAATGTGCCCAGTGGGCACATTTTGATTGCGATCACAATGTACCCATCAATGTGATCTCAATGTGCCCACTGGGGACATTTTGATTGCGATCACAATGTACACATCGATGTGATCTGAATGTGCCTGCTGTGCACATTTTAATTTCTTTCACAATGTCCCCATCAATGTGTTCCCAATGTACCCAGCTCATTACATAATAGTTTCTTTCACAATGTTGTCCACAATGTGTCCAGCATGTGGCTGAGCCACTCATTCAAAATTCTTTCACAAAGTATCCAGTGATGTGTCTAGAATGTGTACAGCCATACACATAGTGATTTCTTTGAAAGTTCATGGTGAAATTGAACAATATTGTGATTACATTGTGATTACTTCAAAAAGAACCCCCTGGGGACATTATGGACACATCACTGGACACTTTGTGAAAGAAGGTTTGAATGAGTGGCTCAGCCACATGCTGGACACATTGTGGACAACATTGTGAAAGAAACTATTATGTAATGAGCTGGGTACATTGGGGACACATTGATGGGGACATTGTGAAAGAAATTAAAATGTGCACAGCAGGCACATTCAGATCACATTGATGTGTACATTGTGATCGCAATCAAAATGTCCCCAGTGGGCACATTGGGTTCACATGGCCAGGTACATTTTGAATGTATTCAAATTTTCCCCACTGGGCACATTGTGATCACTTTTTGACTGTGATCACAATGTATTCAGCATGTACCCACTGGGTATTTGACCCCTTGCCCCCAGTGGCCATGGCAACCGCAACCGATGTCTCAAGGGGACCCGCGGTACCGTCCTGGACGAGATCGAGCTCTGGGCATGCGACTTTTACAAAGCCCCAGGTTACTGGCTGAACGGTCTCGCTGGAACGGGGAAGAGCACCATTGCTCAAACAATCGCGGAGAGGCCTTTCGCAGAGGGACGACTCGGTGCCTCCTTCTTCTGCTCCAGAGACTTTGAAGACCGGAGCAACCTCCGTTTCATCTTCCCCACCCTGGCCGTCCAACTTGCGCGGACATATACCAAATTCCGGTCGATCTTCGTCACGCTGGTACGGTCGGATCCAGAGGTCGCCCACGAGTCTTTGTATGGCCAGATGGACAAGCTGATTGTCCAGCCCCTCGTAGAATCCGCGATCTCAACTGTGATTGTGATTGACGCGTTGGACGAATGCAAAGATGACGAACCCGCTTCTGCAATCCTTTCTGTCCTTGGTGTCAGGGCCACTCTTCGCCCTTCAGGTACCAGTGCTGTTGGTGAGTCGCAACTCCAACCAACAAGAAACAATGGGGCAAAGGGGGAACGACTTCCCTATATCCACCCAAAGTCTTCGTGGTCCAAAACGCGATGGACGAGCGTTCTCCGGTAGGTTGTCCGAATTCACAGCAGGAGTGCCGAGCCTCTATCAGGTAGATCCCTATCGTCTTCTGAGGGCAGATACAAGAGCCCGAGGATGGCGCCTCAAACTGATGACTTGATCCAAAGAGCAGTGCGGAACTCGATGTCGTGTCCGAGCTCGCTTCAAACACCGGTTAAGGATCAAGACTGAGTGAGAGAGGAGAGCGAACGGTTCAAGGAGTTACTCGATAAGCTCTTCAGTGGCCTACAGCAAATACACCGATGCTGCAAGGAGAAGAGGACTTCCCGAGATATCAAAGATGGGGAGTCCTCAGCTACTCTACTGGTACTTATATAAGAGAGTGGCCGGGACATAGATAACCCTATCTAATAATAACTCGGAACAAAGAAGGGCCGAGAGTAAGCACGAACAGTAAGCGGCCCGGAGTATAGAATTGAAATGATAAAGGAATGACTAATGGGTCAGGGTTCGTGAGAAAATAAGAAAGGGGTCATGACGTCGTGTGGGAAAGAAATGACAAAGGATAATATCACATGCAAGGGTGAACCAATGAGGGGACGACGCGTCAGCTCGTCCGATCGGGACAACAAAGGACCGAGTGGGGCGTGAATGTCGAAGGTGAATGTATGAGGAGTCTGGACCGGTGAAACGATGGGCCGAGCCAATGGCGAATAGGGTGCAGGCGCTGTCGAGGATCGAATAAAGCGTAGTGCGAACCGGCCATTGGATCCATCAAACTCCTTTCTTCCCAAATCAACAATCCCACCAACCAACTACTCATCCATTATGCCCATGATCTCCGATCGTGTCTTCCGTGCTGAGAACAGCACCGCTACCATCGAGTCTGCGGATCCGCGCTCCGTACAGAACAAGAGTTACTTCCTTCCGAACGCCAACGTGGCGTACCCTAGTTATCGCGAGGTGCGACGTCACGTGTCGCTGTTTGCTGGCAACAACTGACATCGCATCGTAGATCTTCGCGGTTGCCGCCAAAGTGGATGCTCGACAACTGGAGGCGACGATAGCCAAGCCTCCCAACTACTTGACCATAGACGACGAGCTGTGGTACCACAACTTGATTGACCACAAGTTGCAAGAGTCTATGCGCGGGGTCACGTTTGACACCGAGTTGCGTATGCCATGGGAGACTCTGGTGGCGTCATCATTATGGGGTCTTCTGAAGATGGGAATCTATGACTTGGGAAATGGCGAAGGAAGGTGGCCGGGAGCGACTCGTTCGCAACACTTTACAGCAGCCGTTGGTCACCGTCTCTGGTTCCTTTTGAGGACCGAACAGAAAGCGGTGAGTTGGTCTGTGCATCCCGCTTGTGGGATAACACTGACAGGCTTGTAGAATGAGCGGCTGAAGCGTGAGGTGAAGGAAGCGAAAGATGATGCCCGTAGGATGTACTCGGAAGCGTTGGACATGAAGAAAACGCTGCTCCTGATGAACGATACGCTTCGCGTCACGTTTGAGAGCGAGATGCTGGCGATGCGTGAAGAACACAATCGGTTGGTCGAGTCCTTGAAGGAACGGGATGACACCATTCAACGAGACCTGATCAAGGTCGACCGACGGCTCAATCGTCATAGAAGGGCTCTGAATGAGCTCGACACCAAGGTTGGTGCGACTTCTCCTGGTCTTTGCCCAAGAGAGCTCATGCCATTCCTAGGTCGATACGTTGGACGACGCTTTGCCGTTGTTGGGTGCTCGGGTCGAGTCGATGAGTGAGCGGTTGTGTCACTGCCGCACTCGTTCGGTGGCTGCGGTCCGCGACGAGTCCGAGGACGAGTTGATACCTGATCGGATGGCTTCTCCCATAGGTGGGATGTCGGTTGACATATTTGGCTTGTCCACTGACATCTCTTCTTAGCTTCCGATGGGTCGTACCGCACACCTGCGCATACTGATGGCGGGGAGGAGGTCGTTCGCGAGACGTCTGAGGAGACGGCCGTGAATCCGGTTAGCAGTTCTCCCGAGTTGGAGTACGCGGGGGAGAACGAAGTGGCCGTTCCGATCCCGCCTCCGTCGATCTCGCCGGTGCGTGGGCAACGTTCTATCCGTGCTCGTCGTTGGGTTCCTTATCGCGGGGCACTTCGTCCAGCGCACCGCATGCATCCCAGTAATCCCAACATTGTCCGCCAGGGTGGAGACATCGAATCCACCGTCCTATTCCGATGCGACGATGCTACAGTATCGCGTGGATCGCGGCGAGCTGATTCCGGTGGAGTCCGTCGACGTGAACGGCTTAACCGACCTTACGCTCTTGTCGGTCCAGCGTGCAGCGGAGGCTGTTCGCCTGGTGGCTCAACTGACCGAGAGGGTGGAGGGTTGGTCAGTCCAGAGGACTCTGGATCAGACTATGGTCGATTCAGCGAGGAACCGCCTTCGCGCCGAGGTTCAGTTGGCCGTCGCTCATCGTCTGGAGGAAGCTCGGGTCGTCGAGATGGTCGACGAGGAAGTCGACGAGAATGCCTCGGAGGGGACGGAGGAGGAGGTTGCCAGTGCTGAGGAGTACTGGCAGACTAGGTCTTGACGACCAGGGTTTGTACGTCTTAGTCTTCGTCCATAGAGTCCGGGCGGATCCAACTTCGTCGGTTTGATAGCCTCGTGTCTTCGCTGTGCGCCTTGTGTAATATCATCAGTGTCCTTGTCTGTGTTTCTTGATGACGTGTGAGTCGTGATAAGGAAATGATAAAATAAGAAAGGGGTATAGGTAAGGAAAGTGGGCGCAAGTTGGGTGTAAAAAATGGTTCAAAAAGGGAATGAAATTCAGCGCGCTGACACTTGGCCAATTTGTGGATCAGATCCCGAGGGTAAAGTTCTTCGTCACCGGTCGCCCAGAGCCACGAATTCGAAATGGGTTCCGTCTCCCGCTGTTGGCCAAGGTCACAGACGTATTTGTCCTTCACGATGTCAAGCCGGATCGAGTCAATAATGACATATGGCTGTTCTATAAACACAAATGCGCAGAGATCAAGAGCCATCAATACGGATTGGACGACTGGCCGACCGAAGAACAGCTGGACCTGCTGTGTACACGCACCGCAGGGCTGTTCATCTATGCAATGGCCACAGTTAGGTTCATTGGCCTCAAGAACATGAGCCCCAGGGAACAAGTGGACAGGCTCATACGGTCACAGGAGAGCAGGTCCGAGGGGAAGACTAAACTTGGAGCGGGCGCTACACTTGACTCACTCTACACTACAATTCTCCGCGAGGCTTTTGGTGACGACGACCCAGAGAACGATCCCAAGGTCCGGTTGGTTCTTGGTGCTGTGATACTCGTCACAAATCCTCTTTCTCCATCCACCATCGCTGCAATCCTAGGCTTTGATATCACATACATATCAACCCTCCTGTCATCGATGCACTCGCTCCTCATCCTCCAGGAGAATGTTGACCATCCTGTTCAACCCTTCCACAAGTCCTTTCCTGACTACATCATTGATCCAACCCGGTGTGCGGATCTGAGGTTTTGCCTCCAACCTCCTGATGATCAACACACGGCACTCCTGATTGGCTGTCTTGAACTGATGAACAAAAAGCTGGAGCGGAACCTGTGCAAGCTTCCGGATGGGGTCATCAACACAGAGGTCAAGGACCTGAAGCAGACAGCAGAAAAACACATTGACAAAGCATTGGAATACGCCTGTAGATCATGGCACAAGCACCTCAAAGACATGAGACTGGCCCAGAAACTCAAAATCACACCTGTCTTGACCAAATTTCTGGAGGAAAAGTTTCTGTGTTGGCTGGAAGTACTCAGCGTCCTTGGTGCCACAAGTGAAGCAGTTGATGCAATGGAAAGGACAGAAAAGTGGTCAGATGTATGTTGTATCTCATTGTTTGTTGTTCCCCAAAAGCTTATCAGGCTGGATCCAGGTGCCGCAAACTGTAAACCTTGCCAGAGATTATCTCCACTTCATACTCATGTTCTTTGGCGTCATCAGCACATCAGCACCACACATCTATATCTCAGCACTCCCCCTATCCCCCCAAACATCAATTGTACGTGAGCTGTACAACCAACATGCCTGTCCCTCAACAAGGGTTGTGCAGGGGTTACCAAATTCATGGGACCCAATTCCTGCAACCATGCATATTGATGAATTTTACGAGTCAGTGGTGTGGTCACCTTGCAACAGGTTCATCACTGTCGCCAGAAACTGGGCAATAGAAATTCTTGATGCAGCAACTCTTGAGCGACGTAACACCTTTGGGTTCCCTCATGGTTGTGGTTCATCCAAGCTTAGTTTCTCCCCAGACGGTCACACTTTAACCCAATGTTCTGGGGAGGGGCTCATTAGCTGGGACATTCAGACAGGTGGTCCAGTTGGTACTGTCTCCTCTTCTGATGTGAACTTTGAGTGTTTCTTCTCATCTGCATGTTCTGTGGATGGAAAGATACTTGCAGTTTCAGGTAGCTCACGACTCAACCCCAGCCTAATTTCCATTGCTACCTACAACCTTCTCTCTTTGACCCATACATCCCCTTATTGTCCTCCAGAAACACGCATCATACCCCCAATTTGGACTCATGGTGAACATCTTTGTTTTGCCACTGTAAAACCAGGGTCCATTGACATATGGGAAGCCGAATTCACCTTGGTACACACACCAGCAATAACTGAATCCTTTGCTCTGCCAGACAAGACCGCTTATACGGAGTGGAGTAGGTTTCATTTCCTTCCTGCTCACTCCAAACTTGGCATTGCTGTTGAAGATACACTTTCAGTCTGGGATGTTCTAGACTCCCGGTTCCTTCTGGAACACAGCCTCATTCCAACCCACCCGGTTTTCATGATGTCGTTCTCCTCTGATGGTCGCTTCTTTTCATCCATCTCTGATCTAGAAGTTTGTGTTTGGAAGAGGTCCATAACAACCTATGTTCTTCATCAAAGGCTCAGACTCCCCCACTACATGCATCTGCTTCCATTTCTCCATGATGTTTCACCCCGTTCAGGTGTTTTGTGGCATTGATGTATTTCTTTGCGGCTAGTACTCAGCTTGTGTGTACTTAGTAGTAGACAAGTTACTCTATTTTGCTGTACCCAAATTTAGATGTATGTCACGAGGGATGATTCTGCTCATTCATGCCAGTGAATCACACCTATTAGTTCTGAACACTGACAGACCTTCTGCTGTGGCCATGGGCCCAAAACATGTGTGATGTTGAGTCCAGGTCTAATATACTGTTGGAAAAAATTCTTCCAATGATGGAGATCAATAGATACCATTACCTACGAACACAGGTTGAAATTTTTACCAGGGATAAAACACATTTCATGCATCTGGGCTGACAAGACAGTCAATTTCTACCCCTTTGAGATGGTTTCCCATGAGGTATGTGAATTTTTGTTACAGTTATTTGAACGGCCAAGGGCCTTATGTGAGCCCCGCACCAGTCCAGCCAAGCTCCGGCTGGATTTTAACATTGATGTCAATGTGGCTAAACATTGAGGGAACTGGACTGGAGAAACCGGAGGAGGCAGCACACCTCAGATCCGCCAAAAATCTGGGGAGGGTGTTTGAACAATGTTGGCTGGAAGACCACAGTGCAAACCAGATGCGGAGGATATCTTTTGAACAACTCTGCAATGCAGTAGGAAAGGAAACAAGGACTAGGGCCGGCAAGCGGCAACACCCAGGACGGTAGAATAGTGATTCAAAATAAGATATTGGTACCAACACATTGGCATAGCTACGAGTGATTCTAGTTTATAAATGACCTTACAAAGATGCAGGCAAATTTTTTGTGGCAACCCATCAAATGCTCAATTCTCATCGAGCAAAGAGGTGTGGTGACTCTACCCTTAGTAAGCAGCATTGCATGAAAAGTTTGAACGCCCGACAGGGATTTTGATGGATGGCGTAAAAGTGATTACACCATCACACCCAAGTGCGGCCATTTGGATCGGCCAGTCAATCAAATTGGGTTTCTTTGTTCGTGTTCTCCTCTTATTTTATTTATTTACGATACTGCACTAAATAATACAAACAGGTGGCAGAACCGAGGAGCAATTTGTGACTGAGGTTTGATGATTCAACAAGACCAGTACATAGACGTAGCTACAGGAATAATCACATAGGGAGAAGGCACTTGTATATCAGTACAACAACTTGACCGAAGAAAGATAGGCAGCAAAATTGTGCCATGTTGGCTTTCTTGAGTTGCCCAGGATTAGGTGTTGAGGTCCATGTTCGAACCTGTGGCTTTTCCACTGGTTTTGAGCATCATTGTGTCAATCATGGAGCTGCGGGATGGGAGGACTTTCCTTTGAGGAAGGGGGTGGAAGGGTTTTAGCTCCTGATATGCCAAGGGAGATGGCGCCAATATCTTCACCCTGGAGGCCGAAAGTTGAAAGAGCTGGAACAAATTTTAGCTGAGGGCGCAGGAGGTACAAAGAAAAGAACCTACATGATTAGGGTCTTTGGGATCGTTGACGAAATGAAAGACCGAAAGTTGAGCTTCGACCGCGATCAAGGCGCCTTTCCTAAACACGAATGGAGCTTTACACGGTGGAACGAGCTCTGAGTCTTGATCGTAGATCGGCTGCTGGGTCAATTGAGCACCCTGGAGTTTGAGACTCTGGTCAAAATCGCCCATCCTGTCAGGTTCATAGGTGGATGTCAACAAAATCTGGTCTGTGTAAGGATGAGCTTACAAACTAAGTGCACAGAAGACAGTTCAATACAAACCTGGCTTCGAGTCACCAATGTCCTTGTCCGACATGCACTTTTGCAACTTTGCGGATGCAGCTGGCTTAGGCGGTTGCTGTAAGCAAAGGTGAGGTCGATCAAGAGTAAATAACTCCGGAGTGACATACCATATACTTGTATGGCAAGTTGACAGAAATGATTGAAGGGTCAATGGCGCCCATCCTGTGTTTGGTCCACTGCACCCGTTTCTTATAGTCCTAAGTGAAGTTGTAAGTGAGGATATAACCCTGAGCAAGGAATTTTACATGCCTCGCTACCAGGGGATACAGGGAGCTCTTCGACAACCTGTCGAAGGGTAACAATCTGGTCATTGAAGAGGTCAACAAGCGGCTTGTCTGCATCAGTTGGGACTCCTAGTGTGAGGACATCTTTGATCCTGATGGGATCCATGAACTTGGGCTACATAATACATCAGCGAGGCAAAGTTGAGACCAAAAGAAGGGCTTACATTGGTGCGCTTTGAGCCGCCTTTCGCACCGAGGCCAGTTCCATTGGACTCATCCAAGACTTCACCAAAGAGTGTCATGGCGAGGTCCTGGTCAATGTCCGAAGGTTGATAGAAGCGAGTGGCGTAGCGGTCGACAGGCCATACATTGGTTTGGGCGAGGAAGTCTGAACCGAAGTTAATACGAGCAAGCGAGTCAGGATGATCAATGAATTTCTTGTGGCAGGAAGCATAAATGCCATCACGACCAGTGTGGTCCTGGAACGACATGCCAGGCAAAAGGTTGTCAGTCATTGAGAGAGGGATGTGGGGATCTGAGTGGGGGTGGGGAAGTGTATGTGGGGTGTTCAAAGCTGCCTTATATGTGCTGACCACCCGTGGGGGGGTCTTAGTAAGTCGCTTACTAAGTCCGCGAACCAGTGTGTCACGAGTATGTTGCAGATTGACAATTTGGGATAAGAATGAGGGGTTTGAGCAGATCGAGTGGCCAAGGATTTGCCAGCTGCAGGCGGCAAATCTGTCTTTTCTTTCTAAGAGGGGTTGTTGGGTCATGAGGATGTGGTGTTGACGTTGAAGATAGGAGAAGATCGTGCATTCGGCCTGATGGTAAACAGGTGGCTTGTGTCATGAGGATGTTGATATTGTGGCGTCCGGGCTGATGGTGAAATAGGCAAGCATAAGCGTCTGCCATACCAGCCTTCAGGGATAAGTCTGAGTTCTCTTGGTAAGACAAGTGGCTGATGTGTCGTTAGGACGTGGTTGTTTCGATGTCTGAGCTAAGATTCAAGAATCACTGGGGGCAAGGGGTGGTGTTACGGTCCAGAACATTGCAAGTTCATTGTAAGGAAATGGACAATGTACCTGGCAAAAACAGACCCAGTACATTGCAAAGACATCCTGAATTTTCCAGGCCAATTTCCTTGCAGTGTTCCAGGACAGAAAATGGTCAGTACATTCACAGTGTTCCAGTGATGTTCCCATTAGGTAATCCATGGGTACATTCAGAATTTTCCCAAAGAAAGTTCCCTCGATGTTGACGATCAGCACATTTACAATGTTCCTGGTCAGGAAAATTCAAAATGCACCCAAACAGTGTATTTGCAGTGTTCCGGGGTGGTACATCCAGAATGTACTGGTGCTGCCGACTGCAATCTACTGAGTTCAGCAAACATCAGGAACACTGCAGGAACACTGCAAGGAAACTGGAAAAACTGGGAACATCACAAGTTCATTCAAAATGTTCCCAGTTTTCCAGTTTCCTTGCAGTGTTCCTGCAGTGTTCCTGATGTTTGCTGAACTCAGTAGATTGCAGTCGGCAGCACCAGTACATTCTGGATGTACCACCCCGGAACACTGCAAATACACTGTTTGGGTGCATTTTGAATTTTCCTGACCAGGAACATTGTAAATGCACCGACTGTCGACGTCGAGGTTACATTCTTTGGGAAAATTTTGAATGTTTCCATGGATTGCCTAATGAGAACATCACTGGGACACTGTAAATGTAATGACCATTTTCTGTCCTGGAACACTGCAAGGCGATTGGCCTGGAAAATTCAGAATGTCTTTGTGATGTACTGGGTTGGTTTTTGCCAGGTACATCGTCCATTTCCTTGTGATGAACTTGCAATGTTCTGGATTGGGACACCACCCCTTGCCCCCAGTGAATGGGAGAATTTAGTGCGTCCACTATGAGTAGCGATATGAACTTGCACATACTGCGATCATCATCCTGCAGTCGCCGAACAAGCTCTCCCACTTGACCTGGATTCTCAGAGCCTCCATCCAGGAAGAGTTGTTCACACTGGGGGCAGGGGCACCTGGAATCAGTGATTACATCTTGATTACATGGTGAGTTCATGTGCACTTTTCAATAATTGTAATCGCCGATTCCAGGTTGATTACATTTAAAATGTTACCTTGACATGTAATCCAACTGTTGCCACCAACTCCATTTGAAATTTCCTCAAGATGTTCCCAAGCAATGTTTCCTGAATGTGCCCAGTGGGTACATTGTGGAAACATCTCATGTTTTTGAGTGCATTTAGATTACATCTCGGATGATTGAAGAACATGCTGATTACATTGCAATATCATTTTTGCCGACAGGTCAAAAGCATCTCAGAAACATTTGTCGAGAACATTTCAAATGTAATTGGTGAATATTGGTTGGATTACATGTCAAGGTAACATTTGAGATGTAATCAACCTGGAATTGGCGATCACAATTATTGAAAAGTGCACATGAATTCACCATGTAATCAAGATGTAATCACCGATTCCAGGTGCCCCTGCCCCCAGTGTCAACCAATGTGGAGTGGTCACTGTGTTCTGAGGCCAAGTGTGCTTTTGCGGATTCTTGTTCCTGCAGTGAGCCGTGCACTGCGATTGATTGCCACCGGGAAAGGTCAACTCGGGTGGACTCGTTCCTTGCTTCCTGGGACCAGCAACAGGTAATCTTGGACTTGGGGAACGGTCGCATGACCAGTAGTCCACCTAAGCTTTGGCATCTTGAGACCATGACATATGGCGCATCCATTCCTTTGCAGCCAGCAAGATCAACAGAAACATGAGGGAGCATGAGCCCTTGTGCCTTGTGGGTGTCAGGAACATGGTATTTTTAAACTTTTTATAACACGCTCTTTCTTTGAACTCTTCTTATCTTTTCTTATTGTTTGAATGCCTCACACTCCCTTTCTTTCATCCCTTGCATTCTGTTGAACCGGAGGTCTGTGCCTGGCAATGGGTCAACCAGCTCCACCGCTTTGAGTGAGAGCCGATGCCAGAGAGTGCTGAATAAGCGACCCAAAGCAACGGTATCACATCAGTGATCCGATCGATCAGTATGACGTGCGAGTGCCTTAAGCCGCCGCACGGACCCTGCATCAGTCACACTGTATAGTTGTGACGCCAATAGAGTAGATAGATATATATACCCCACATGTGTAAATAGATCAATTAATCGCTTCTCTCTCTCTCACCCTCACTTGCACTATTACATCTTCCCCTCTCAGGTAAGGAATAGAGTACGCCATGTAGTAGTATAGAATATACTCTACCTGCTCAACAGGTTATGAGCCTGGGCTACGCCCTGTGTTCCACTCTGCGCCCTTGTGGCTGCACTTGGACAGGCTCTAGCCTTACCTCAGTGCGCCTTAAAGGCTGCCACTGCACTATCCACTGCGCAGGAAGGGGACTTAGAACAAAGTCAAAACCCCAAAAGAGGATGAAACAGTGATTGGCTAAGCTGAGCACAACACACATTCGTAGACCCCACAGGGGAGGGTAGTTGATTAACATCTGCCAACGGTGTGGACTGAGGCAACATGCAATAAACCTCTCACTAAAGTAATCCTTAAAAGGGAAAGACTAATTCTTCCCTCTTTCATTGCATTTGGCATATAAGTGTTCATTAACTGATGACTCTTGTTTTGGGTGTAGGCACTTCCACCCCCCAAACCAAAGAAACATGTTGTCCCAACTTACCTCTCTGTCAGGGTTACCAGCCTAAGCTTGTTCTGATGTCAGAGGATCAGTGTTGGGGATGGAAAGGGGGTTGGAGGAGATGTCTAGGGAGGTGGTATGTAGGGGCAGAGGAAGATGGATGTGGGGATAGAGGGGTTTGTTCTCTTGGTTGATACCTGTAACCAATGAGAAGATGTTAGGAGTGTATTGAGGGTTCACACTTCAGGCAATTGATTTGCCCATCAAACAAATAGAAGGGTGAGAATAGAGTATGGTTTATACTCTGATATATTGAAACTAATGATAGTGATTACAAAGAAGATTGAGGATGGAAAAAGAGAAAGGTCTGAGACACCTTTCCTTATATATATTCCCATCCAACAAGTCACATGATACTATTTGATACTATTTGGTCATCTGTCTTTGGCCTTGTTTGGTTGGGCAACAAATCATGTGATAAGTCACATGATGGGTTTCCACACATAGCCTTGATCATGCTCTGATCACCTGACATATTCCCATCACCTGACATATTCCCATCACCTGACATATTCTGATCACCTGACATCTTCTGATCACCTGACACTCTCTCATTTCCTGCTGAACCACTTACTGCCCTCAGGTGTCAGGGCCACTCTACCCCAACTACTACCAGTGCACTGAGCCGACTCCGCAGAGTACTCACTAGTCCAACTAGCTTGTGAGAGAACGATCACGTCTCTATTCTTCCGGTAGGTTGTCCGAGGTCACTACAAGTCAGGTCGAAATCCTAAAGAGAAACCCAACCTAAACCGTACTTCGTTCGGTTTAACAAGCAAGGGTTGATCTCTACAACAGGATTGATGACTCCACCAGTTGATCGACTGGACGCTCGAGGTGTTCTAATATGACTGCTGGGAGTCTATAGTTACGAGGCGCAGTTGACGTGCAGAGCGGGAGGGAGAGCAGATGGGGATGTCTTGGATCAAACAAGAAACTCTGACTTGTCCTTTAACTGCAACTGGGCTGAGAAGGGCAGAGGATTTCCTGAGCTAACAAAACTAAGGTACTACGATACAGCCACAGTTGCTACTTATACTAAAGGAGTGGCCATGACGTCAATACCCTAATATACCCTTATCAAGTCCAGAACAAAGGGAGATAAGGAGTGTGAGAACGCTAAGTAAGGGAAGCGAACAAAGGTGACGCGTGGGAGAATAAAGGACAAAGGGCCTTACTAGCGTGTGAAGGATTGCATAAAAGATAAGGAATGTCCGCATGAAACATAGGGGTAAAGATAACACTAGTCCTAAAAGAAATAGGGGCATGGGGTCATGAAAGTTCGTACCTGGGGATCACACCCAAGGGTCAGGTGGCAATCTCCCTTTACATAGTTGTACCAGCGGATTCGGGAGTAGAGCCATGCAAACATCCCTTGTTGTCTGTAGGCGGTAACAGCATCACGGACTAGTGGCAACCTCAACGTACGTCCGAACATGAGGAGGTCAAGCCTAGACTCATGGGACATGAGGGATTACAGATTCGCCGGCGTTTCACGCTAACGGCTACTCCACATTTGCTGGGCTAAACAAAAGGAGTCTAAGGCACTCCTTCCGAATAACGGCGATTCCTTCCTCCGGTTAGGAGACTGTGATGTGACTGTCCACGTGTGTGATCAGGGTCCAGGGTTGATCGTAATCATAAAGTCATGAGGGGTCGTAAAGGGGGTTCGTGATGTCATAAAGGGGTCATCAGGGTCTTGAGACCTATTTTTAGTGCGCGCGCGTTCTAAGCGTTCTGGAACAAAGTTCTTCCAAGGCCGTCCCGCGGGCCGAGGTGTCAGCTTGATGTAGTAAGCCGACGATGATGGTACAGGGGCGGAAGTTGATGTGACCCGGACCAATGAGGTTCGTCGAGGTAGGTCACGTGAAGGATCACCGATCTAGGCTATAAGAAGGACGTCTTCTTGGAGCCATCCTTGATCAGCAAGACCAGCAACTTCCCCATCATCTTACCAAAACATGTCCTTCCCCAACAACCATACCTACAAGGTTGCCAACAGCATCTCTACCATCTCTCGCATCGACCGTCGTGCCGCCACTCACAAGACCTATGCCTGTGCGGCGGGGACTCCCTATACCACGGATGACCAGGTATGGGGGAGACCTAGAGCTTAGTATGTTTGCACTAACGCCTTCCTCTAGGTAGAGGAACATTCTTTTGGCGTTGATGTCAAACTAACGGCTTCTAGATCTTGGAGGTCGTCACAAAAGTGGACGCCGAACGTCTCAGGGAGACGATGCCTCACTTGGTGGGATTGACCTGGGACGATGAGCTCTGGGTCCGCGCGATCATCGCCGAGAAGGTGGCCTTCCAGATGAGGGGTAGGTTTGGAGAGTTGGAGCATCCGATCAAGAAGGAGCTCTGGTACACCCTGCAGAGGGGAATCTACGATCAGGACCTATTGGAGCACGGAGCGACTGTTCCTCGGGCTGTCCGCCATGCCACCGCTTCCACTAGCCTTTTGTGGTCGCTCGTTCGGGAGGGAGAAAGCCGGGTAGGTTTTCCGTCTGAATATTCGAGTATGACTCTCGACTAATCAGACTGCCTAGGTGGAACGATTGGAGCGTGAGGTGAAAGAGGCGAAGGCAGACGTCCTTCGTTTATCAGCGGAAGGTCTTCAAATGAAGGAGACCTTGGCAGCCTTCCAACAAGGAACGAATGAAGCGTTGGAGGCAATGGTTGCCAATCATCAGGAGTTGATCGCAGGGTTGAAGGTTCGGGACAACAATATCAAGGGGGCGTTGGCCAGAAGGGATGAAAAGGTAGCTTTCCTCATCTCAAAGACGAAATGAGGGAAGCTGACACTTCTTCTAGACTGAGGAACTTGAGAACGTGGTGGCTGTGTTGACAGCACAGGTCGAGTCCTTGCAGGCCAAGACCTGCAACTGTAAGGAGGGTCCCAAATTGGTTGGTCAGGGGACAGCCGACGTTCCATTCGAGCTGGAGTACGCCGACGAGGTGGTACTCCCATCTCCTAACCCATCGTCCTATGCGACGCCTCCGGTTGAGAACTCCGTTCCTGTTCCGACTCCGGGTCCGGCTTCGACTTTGGCTGCTTCCGACAAGGAGAACTGTGGGCGCTGTGTCTTGCAGCCAATCCGTCAGTTGGTGAAGATTGAGGATGAGGTCATGGAGGTTGACCGAGCCGAAGAGGCTCCGAGGGTCGCCGAGGTACGTCCGGTGACTAAGGGGCAACGTTGCAAACGCTCTCGACGCCGTCTTGCTCATCGCATGGCTCCTTCGGCTTACCCGTACCCGCGTCCAGTTGAGTCGGATGGTGACCAGTCTGGTCGCAATGGGGGACGAGAGTTCCGCTGCTGGGTCAACCGTCCCTACCGACAGGTCGAGTCGGAGATCCAGCTTCGCCACCAGCTTCGACTCGCAAGACAGGATCCCACCCAGGGGTCCGACGAGGGAGACGGAGGGTCACTTGCCGACTACATCAATAGTGTTGCCGAGCAATCACCCAGTGATGGAGATGTGGGACCAAGTGTTCCAGAGTTCGGTGACATCTGGGAGGCTGATCGGTCCGCTCGAAGGCATCTCTTCTTATCGGCTTGAACTGGTCGTTCAGCTGAGTGCAGAAGACGGTGACGCTATGTTCGGGGAGGTCCTAGCGAGGAGGGGCCAACACTATGATCTCCGAGACGGACAGTTGATGACCTTCAGGCCTGCCGTAGATAGAGTTGATTTCTGATAGGGCAATGATAGCACTTTGTATAGCTCATGTGGATTCGCTGGGAATAGTACGCGCGTGTGTGTTTTTGAATGATTGGTGTGAAGGATAAGGAGTGTGAAGCATTCAAAACATAAGAAGTGGTAAGAAGAGTTCAAAGAAAGAGCGTGTTATAAAAAGTTTTAAAAATACCATGTTCCTGACATCAGGCTGCTTTGATGGGTCTTGATGGCACGAATTTCATTAACTACCTGGCTGATCTTTTGTTCCCAGAAGTGGATTCGTGACACTCTCTCGTCCCCGTCCTCGAAGGCCCCAACTATCAGTGTTGGGCTCCCACCATCAAAAGTTCTCTGATGGCACAAGGACAGTGGAGACTGATGAAGAAGGGAAAACCCGTTAAAACAGAGGGCGGCAAAGAAATTGATGAAGATGCGCTCGAAGCGTGGGAGGATAACAACTCCAAAGCCTTGGGAAACATCTTCCTGAGGCTAAGCCCTGACATTCAGGCAAAGCACAAGGCTGAGGAGGATGCTGGCAGGCAATTGAGGAGGAATACGGAAAACCCAGAGTAATGGGTGTCTATTCAGAGTTCAAAAGCGCTCTGGATATACAAATTCCCGCCAATGCAGATCCTATCCTGGCGATCGACAAAATCCTGGCCCATTTTGGCCGACTTACCAAAGCCCAGGCAGAGATCCCGGATTTCATCAAAGCCATGATGATCCTATCCCGGATGCCACCCTACTACGATTACCTCGCCCAGATCCTCTGTCAGGCTGACAGCATCAACAATGTAAATGTCGCTGAGCTGAGGAAAATGGTCAAACTGGCCTGGGAGCAGAAGTCTGGTTCCCATCGTCCCAGACAACAAGCACAAAAGTTGTCCAACGTACAGCGCACCCCTGGAAACCCAAATTTCCAGCAACAACAGCAGCAACACGATGGGAGCCAGCCCCAGAGTCAAGGCCGAGGATGAAACCATCGAGGACAGAGAGGTGGTCGTGGAAGATTCCAGCAGGCCCAGCAAACTGAGGAGGCACCAGCACCTCTCCCCTCTCAACAAACTCTGGTCCCCTCTTCTTCCAGCATGTCGGCAATGGACTACAGCTTTGCCTCCATGGCGGCTTTCCCCATACACCATCTCCCTGTCCATTGTCAAGGCGCAGGAACCCCTTCCTTCTACCCCTCTGTACAGGAGGCTAGGGATCTTGCAGCACACATAAGCATGAAGCCCACGATTGAGACCCTCGAAAGGCTGGAGCACTCTTGTGAGCAGATGGTCGATCTTCGCCCCCGCAAAAAGGCGCGTACCCCGCCAGGCAAGGATGAGGTAAGCCTGGGATGGTCGGATGATGAGATGGATGTTGTGTCCCCTGCGTCGGTTGCCGGTCCATCTGGCCTTGGCAGAAGGTATGAAACAAATCAAGTGTTGAGTAACGAAACTAACAACTCCACAGCACCTGAAGATATACGTAATTCTTCAGTAGTTGCTTCCAAATATATTTGTCTTACCTTGTCCGCCCCGAGTGAAACTGAAGCCATGTGGATGCTTGACTCTGGAGCAACCCGGCACTTTACTTTTGACATAAATGATTTTGTTGAATATGAGGCCATCACATCCATTCCTCTTAGGACTGCGACAAATTTCACAACCATTGTCAGTAATGGAACAGTAATCCTCTACATTAATGAAAAGGCCGTCAGACTGAGCGCCGTTTATCACGTCCCAGATATCTGCCACAGGCTACTATCACTTGGCCAGTTCCTAAAAAGCAGACTCTTCTCGAGGGGGAGTGCTCACGAAATCTTGCTTTATGAGGAAGAAACAGAGTTTCTTACCTTCTACCCTCGAACCGAGGATGACAGTATTTACGTCATCAGGACTCTCCTCGGAGCGCAACTTACTGCAGCTACAATTGAGACCATTTACAGTGCTGATTTTGAGATCATGCACCGCCGACTGGCTCACCCCTCTAAAGAAGTGATCCAAAAAGCCAGGAAACATGTCAAGGACTTTTGTCATGTCAAAATCCCAAAAGAGCACCTCTGTTCTGGATGCGCGCAAGGAAAGATGACCAATAAAACCTTTCCCCCATCCAACATCAGAGCAAGTGCCCCTTTCGAGTTGATCCATTCAGATCTAAAAACCTTCCCCATTGAATCCTACTGCAAGTACAAGTACTCAATTGTCTTCTATAACAACTATACCTCACATGCCTGGACCATGAATTTGCGCACTAAAGATGGCGCACTTATGGCCACCAGGCACTTCCTGGCAATGGTTGAGACCAAATACCAGAAAAGAGTACAGCGATGGATGTCTGATGCAGGGGGAGAATCCACGTCCCTAACCTTTACGATGATGCTCAAGGAAAAAGGGATTGAGATCCTCCAATCTATCCCACATGCACACCAACAGAATGGTCACACGGAAAGGATTATTTGAACATTGATGGATAAAGAAGAATCCATGAGACTGCAGGCTTGCCTCCCTCAGTCTTGGTGGGAATTTGCCCTTGACCACGCAACTCATGTCTACAACCGAACGCTGAACCGTCGCCTAAACTGGCAGACTCCATTCCAACTACTAAATGGGAGTAAGCCTTTGGTTGATCATCTTCAGGTTCTTGGCTGCGGAGCCTACATCTTCATCCCAGAAGAAGTGCGGTTAAATAAACTCACGCTCCAATCAGAATTGATGACCTACCTGGGTACTCACCCAGGAGGAAAAGGATGGATCTTTATGCATGGACCTAACAATATTATCTTCTCCACTGCTCAGGCCACCTTCAATGAGTTGCACTTTCCCAAGTGCCCAACTGCCAGTACACGGCGTAACACACGGCTGCAATCTACGGCGCCACCCCTACCCAGTCATCACTGTCACAAAGACGGTAACTGCCAGTGTCCCCTTCCAGGAGGACAAGAGGGAGATGACGCAGCACCCTCAGCGTGTCCCAAACCTACCCCCAAGCCTTCCTCAAAGGGCAAGGAACGTGCTATTGAGCCCGCACCACAGCCACAGACACCGGTGCAATCTAGAGCGCCCAGCCCGGAGCCGCCAAGATCGCCTACCCCCAGCTCTAGCTCTGATTCTGACCCTGAGGATGCGCCACCCGCTCCGCCGACAATTATGCCTCCATCACCAGTCAAAGCTTGGAGGTCTCAGCATGAGTGGAAAGTACCAGCCAAGCCCGGCAATGTTTGTGGAGGTAAACATCCGGTAGAAATATTGAAGTCTACCCGGCGAATGAAGGATTGGAAGAAGGTTGTTGGAGACTTTTCTGTAGCACCAAGGCATGGGCGAAGTTCAGGAGCAAAAACAGTTCCTGGACCTAGCACACAGCCACTTCCTGAAAGAGAATCCTCCACTGAGGAAGAGACTGAAGCGGCGTCAGAGTCCGAAGATGAAGTTGAGAAATCTGTTGAACCATCTGGATTTACCACCCCTGAGGAAGACACTGATGCCCTTCTGGCTAGGCTATGCCGGGAAGGGGGAGTAGAACTCCAAAACCTCTTAGTTTCAAAGGCTGTCTCACCAACCACCAGCGAAAAAACTCCAAAAGAATGGAAATACCGAGACATCGCCACACTACCACAGGCTGAGCCCGAGGAATGGAGGACAGCTTGCAACGAAGAGTTGGAAGCTCTTCGCAAGCGAAACATATACGACCTGGTAGAGCACCCTTGAGGCCACAAGGTTATTAAAAACTGCTGGGTATTCGACCAAAAACCAGATGGTCGCAAGAAAGCCCACTTAGTAGCAAAAGGCTTCTCACAGGCCGAGGGAATGGACTATGATGCTGTGTTCTCCCCCGTTGTCTGATTCGAGACAGTGCGCCTAATATTTGCAATGGCTGCCCTCGGAGGATGGGTCCTTAAAGGACTTGATGTTCATAATGCATACCTATACGGCGAACTCGACGAGGAGATCTACATGGAGCAACCAGAGGGATTCGTAGCTCCAGGAAAAGAAATTCATGTTCTCCACTTAAAGCGTGCCCTCTATGGACTGAAACAAGCCGGACTCGCATGGTGGCGAGCCCTGAAATGGTCCATGGAAAAGCTTGGATTCAAATCCTTGAGCTCAGACGCAGGGATTTTCATTTACCAGGATAAAGATGGAAGATTCATAATTGCGTTAATCTACGTAGATGACGCCATCTTCACCGGACCCCACACAGCACTCACGGAGCAGCTCAAGGGGGAGTTTATGAAAATATGGGAAACCAGGGATTTAGGGGACTTAACTGATTTCCTCCGCATGAGGATCACCAGACATGGCAGCAAGATTTTTATAGATCAATGCGCCTACCTCCAAACAGTCCTTGAGCAATGTGGAATGCAGAATGCTAAAGTTACAGCAACCCCTCTCCCGGCCGGGTATGTGCTGACTCCATTGACAGAGGAAGCATGCCTGGAAAGATGAAGCAGGTTCCAAACCATAATTGGTTCCTTACTATACCTCATGCTGGGTACCCGACCTGATATTGCCTTCACAGTCACCAAACTTGCGCAATATGCTGCAAACCCATCGAAAGAGCACATTGAGAAAGTGCTGTATATCTGCTGCTGCCTAATCGGGACCTCAAAATACCAATTAACCTATGACGGAGACTCTCGGGAAGGAATCTCAGCCTGTACCGACTCAGACTGGGCTCACCTCGTTCTCACGCAATTGCCGCCTCCGTAGGGGTGCTATGGTGTAAGAGGGTGCACCCTAACGAGGCAAATTCCCGATCAAGCCTCTCACCAGCGGTTTCACCGCCAAAAAACCCCATTATGGTATCCACCCTTTATCCCTTTTCGTAAAATGTTCCCGGTTACTGCAAGGTCCATAGAGCCAAACCACACGTGATACATTTTATAGAACCACCCGCAAGAACGAACCGGTGGGACTTGCCGGCCGAGAGGGATAGAGGTCCAGTGACGTAGCGCGTCAGATTCCAGTCGCGTTACAACGCGCTGAGTGGGCTATACATGCGTAAATACAAGATTATTGCACCGCCGCGAATTATATACGTGTAATCTCGTTTCCAAAGCCCCCCACAACAATATGCTGTGTGATTTAGTAGTGTTTTTTCCACCACAACTCGTGATCAACAAAGATCACACCGGCTTCGTGATTAGGGCAAGATATCATTTATTCATATCACAAATTCACGGTCAACACATATAACGAGTACTACAGAACGGACGATAGTAACCGGGCACAAGAATTCTAAGAGGCGTTGTCTACGAGGTCGCCACAACGGGTCATTTCAATCAATTCTCGGAGCTCCCCACAGCCAGGGAGGTTTGCGAGTGCTTGCCTTTTTGTTGTCTCTTTGGCTTCTTGGCTATGTGAGTGTTGAAAGAAAGGGGTGTAACAACCTCCTGCCAGCTCCGCTTTGACCCACTTGCATGGGAGATGTGTTGAGTTGGCTGTTCGATTGGAGGGGCCATAGTTGTCGTTGCAGTCACTTGGCATTGATTGCTTTGCGTGATCCCCATGGCGATGAGAGCTGGATCTACGTTCTGAAGTGTAGGATCAGCACGGATCATCATGGTGATCGTGTCAGGGTTTGGTGGCGATAAGAATGGAACGGCTATCGGCGCCGGCGCAGAGGCGAGGTTGGTGATGGGTGCCAATGGTACAGTTGCAAGGGTGTGAGAAGGGGGAGTTGGACCGAGGGCCAAACGGTCCTGACAAGGCAGTTCGGAGATCAGCATCATCTCGGTTGAGGATTGTGGTAACGCGAGTGCGGGAACAAGCTCTGCGGGAGGAGGAGGCATCAGTTCCATGGCAGAGGCGAACTGGTTGCTCTCCCATTCTTTCACTTCTTCTCCCGTAAGCCGTTGAAAACAAGTTGCTCCAGATTTCCACGAATTATACAGTGTATTGAGTTCGATGCTAGAGGTAACGCCGCTGGGGTTGCAGAACTTCTTGAGCGGCCAATTCTTCACGACGACATCGTATTTCTCAGTGATGAGATCATCGAACTGGTCATATTCCATGCGCGTGATTCTGGCCCCAGTAACAGTTCCTGGGGTGACGTGTTCATCAGAAGTCCTTGGGCAAACTGCAAGTCGAGATACACCTACGTAGTTGTTCAAGAATCAACGACGTTGTCTTCTTCTTGATCTCGAGTATTCTGTTCTTGGAATTCATAGCGACACCTGCAAGAGAAGATCAGGTCGGATCGTGAACCCGGCGGAGGCTGGGGCAATGATACCTTTGAGCCCAGTTATCACATAGGCCTCCATCTGAACTGCGAAGTCATCAATTGACCGGCCGAACGAGTCGGCAATGAATCCCTTCACGATGTCAGATGAGTAATATATGAACGGCTTCATGAAGTCTGTAGTCTTGGACCGGGAGGCGATGAGAAAGAACTCGAATCCAGTTCTTGCATGTAGTTGGGATAACTGTGGGAGTTCCATGAGAACGAGTGATCTGTGATTGATGATCTAATAACGTGCGTGCTGCTTACCTCTTTTTCAACAGATTGCAATGTGCCCCTTGCATCGTAGAATGCCCTGAGTGGGACGTTGTGCGTTCCGAGGCTCTTGGCTTCCCGTTCTTCCTTGATCTCCTCAACACACCCGGCGGTGACGCAAATGCGGTCCTCTTTGGATAGCGACTGCCAACGCACACTAATCTCCTTTGTCACCGCCGTAAGGTTCACCACACCAGGGTTTTCTTCTGAAGACAAATCAGCTTAAGGTGCGTTGTTCTCGATGATTGTGCAACCCACAAACCTTTTATACGCCTCAGTTCCAACTTCTGGAATGCGTTCCATCTACTGACCCCCCGTGTAGACCGTGATTTGTGTGCTCAGTGGACAAGCTCGTTGTAATAGTGGTCCACACTATACTTGCCGAAGCGCTCCTTCAGTCCTTGAGCAAGTGCCTGGATCTTGCCCTGGGCCTCTCGGAGCGCGTCGCGGTAGTCGCGACGGTGTTGCTCGCGTTTTCTTGCCTGGAGGAGTCTGTCGCCAGCAGTGAAAACGCGCTTGCCTTGCGCACGCCGTTGGAATCTCTGGCGCCATAGTGTGAACGATTTGTTTGTGGCCAACCTAGGGGCTCTCTTGGATACCACCCGCGTTTTCGATATCGTGCTGGAGTCGGGGTCCAATCCTGGCTGTGGTGAGGGCAGAGCCATGGCAGTGTGGGCTGGGAGGAGGGTAAGCAGTCGGCGAAGGTGTCTTCTCCCTCATTTCGTGTCACCAGATATATGTTGGTAGGCTCTTAGCAACAGGCATGTTTTACTTCAATTAGAAGTCAATATCCTTATTGCATGTTCCTCGTCGTCTACTAACCGACCCCTCTTTAGACAAGAAACTTCTTGGTTTGGGGTCATTTCTGTCTCGCAGACAGGCATATGCACATGTAGTGATACCAAGAAATATGTGACGTAAATTTCAAAGAAATGGAGATACATTTTGTTGAGTACAAAAATTATTCGAGGGCCCAGAACCACTCCAACTCGACAATCGCCATCCCACACCCTTCAGCACGTGCAATAAACTCATCAATAGTGGGTGCATCAAAGGCTGAGACAATCTTTGAGATCTCCACGACCCCATAGCCGTGAGCGTCGAGATACATAGCACGGGCATGACCTAGGACGCTGTGGTCCTCCGCCGTGATATGCAAGAGCACGCCCGATCTATCGGTGATCGTCCCAACTGTTCCTGCAATATTTCGGATAAACTTGTAGATGGGTCTCGCAGGAGCGCCCCGACTCTGAACTGTGAATGATGGCGGCGGTCGAAACGTAGGGTTCCGTCCTTCTTTTCGAAGGTGCGGGCTCTTGGAAGATGAGCCAAGGTTGCTGGAGCGCGTGGTACCTGATTACGATCAGCAACAGTCACCCTAGGTAAGAAGTTCCGACATACCGTAGAACTGTGTGGTCTTTCCCCCACAAGCCGAGGTCGGGGGCAACATCCTTAGCTCCTCTGCCGTGGCGATCAGTGTTTGTGAAATTAAACATCATTTAAAATACCTACGTTCACTGAGAATTGATAACGAGGATACAGTGAGGTGATTGAGGTCGGTTGTGACGGATGACAGCAAAGGGGATGGAGCTTT
This sequence comes from Thelephora terrestris, assembly GCA_015956445.1. Classification (NCBI taxonomy): domain Eukaryota; kingdom Fungi; phylum Basidiomycota; class Agaricomycetes; order Thelephorales; family Thelephoraceae; genus Thelephora; species Thelephora terrestris. Next base: position 492,562 of record WIUZ02000023.1, on the reverse strand, counting down.
TATCTCAGGAAGCATAGATTTCTCCCCTTTGAGGGCCATGACCAATAACACGTCTTCGAATGTGTCCGTCTTGCGCCATGATGGATATAGGTGGTCTTGAGTCTGTAGGTCAATGAGACTTAGGGTGTGTCAGTACACCACTTGCAAGAGAGTAGAGGGGACAAACTCTGCCGAGAATGATAAACCCCTGAAGCTACGGCCATTGAGGATTGCGAACCACAGGGTGACGTCGCTCATGATAGATGAGCAATCAAGAGTTTGGTAAATCGCGTGTGCCAACTTTTTCTCACTTGAGAACCGAGCGCAGAGCTCCACAAGTGGAGCGTGGATCCTGCGAAGGGGAAAAGCCACGACATCACCAATAGTGCACCTCAGCTAGTTCGAGGGCAGAGGGTGATGTTTAGGCATAGTAATTATCAGAGCGGTGGCGATCTTCAGTTGGCTAGTAAGCGAGGAATGGAGATCTGGGTACTTCTGGGTATATCTCCAGAGGTGATTATCAATCGCTGATATGAACGCGCGCGGTGGACAACATAGTTGGTGTAGATAGCTAACATTAAATATGATATATGACGAACGACTATCTGTAAGATTCTAACGTCTATTGTGGGCGAACGAATGTCCAAGTTCTTGTTGGAATCCTATCTGTTGTGTTGGGTACCGCAGGTGTCAGTGACACTTCACATGTCAGTAGTCCTTATTAAAAACATTAATGTTTTAGGAGTTTTTGTCGCAAATTTGAATGATTTTTCTCATGAGTTTTTGAATGGCCTGAGGGGGGATATTTTACTCATAAAGTTTTAATGGAAATTATGGGGGGGACTGGGACCCAGCTTACTGGGCACTGGTGCTCCCAATTAGGCAGGTGCCGACAGTGTGGGTGGCCCGGGGGAGTGGATTGCTTATATAATAAAAATTGAAAAATTGAGGGAAATTCCAGAAAATTCTGAAAAAATTCTGAAAATTATTAGAAAATTCCCACGGGGGTCAGGGAGGGCAGAAAATAAAAAATGGACTGTGGGAATTTCCGATCAAAATTTCCCAAAAAGGAAATTTTTGATGGCTTACATAAGCAACTCAAAATGATTTTGATATTGAATTTCCTTTGTGGGAAATTTTGATGGCTGACATAAGCAGGTCATGTGACTGAAAAAAGTGGGTGTTGCTTATGTAATCAGGTCATGTGACCGACCAAAAAAGGAAATTTTGATGGCTTACATAAGCGGCTCAAAAACGCTTTTTGCAAAAATTACCAAAAAAGGAAATTTCCTTTTTAGGAATGAGTTTCCAAAAAAGGAAATTTTGATGGTTTACATAAGCAACTCAAAAATAATTTTGGCAAAAATTACCAAAAAAAGGAAATTATATGCTAGAAAATTCGGAAAAATGCCAGAAAAATCCTAAAAAATACTGAAAAAATTCCAAGTGAGGGGGGCCGAGCAAAGCGAGGCCTAGGGAGATGGGCGGGGGCAAAGGGTAGGTGGGGAGACCACCTTTCTGCCCTTTCGTCTCTTTATAGCCCAAGAGACTCATCAGTGCCGTTGCCAAGTAAGGGAGAAGTTACCAAATGCAGAGAACAAAGCGGGGTTATGGCTTGCTATTGTTCTTCCCGTAGGCGTGTTCCCACAACAGGAAGAACAATAGCAAGCCATAACCCCACTTTGTTCTCCGCATTTGGTAACTTCTCCCTTACTTGGCAACGGCACTGATGAGTCTCTTGGGCTATAAAGAGACGAAAGGGCAGAAAGGTGGTCTCCCCACCTACCCTTTGCCCCCGCCCATCTCCCTAGGCCTCGCTTTGCTCGGCCCCCCTCACTTGGAATTTTTTCAGTATTTTTTAGGATTTTTCTGGCATTTTTCCGAATTTTCTAGCATATAATTTCCTTTTTTTGGTAATTTTTGCCAAAATTATTTTTGAGTTGCTTATGTAAACCATCAAAATTTCCTTTTTTGGAAACTCATTCCTAAAAAGGAAATTTCCTTTTTTGGTAATTTTTGCAAAAAGCGTTTTTGAGCCGCTTATGTAAGCCATCAAAATTTCCTTTTTTGGTCGGTCACATGACCTGATTACATAAGCAACACCCACTTTTTTCAGTCACATGACCTGCTTATGTCAGCCATCAAAATTTCCCACAAAGGAAATTCAATATCAAAATCATTTTTGAGTTGCTTATGTAAGCCATCAAAAATTTCCTTTTTGGGAAATTTTGATCGGAAATTCCCACAGTCCATTTTTTATTTTCTGCCCTCCCTGACCCCCGTGGGAATTTTCTAATAATTTTCAGAATTTTTTCAGAATTTTCTGGAATTTCCCTCAATTTTTCAATTTTTATTATATAAGCAATCCACTCCCCCGGGCCACCCACACTGTCGGCACCTGCCTAATTGGGAGCACCAGTGCCCAGTAAGCTGGGTCCCAGTCCCCCCCATAATTTCCATTAAAACTTTATGAGTAAAATATCCCCCCTCAGGCCATTCAAAAACTCATGAGAAAAATCATTCAAATTTGCGACAAAAACTCCTAAAACATTAATGTTTTTAATAAGGACTACTGATCGCATCAGTGATCCGATCGATCGGTATGACGTGCGAGTGCCTTAAGCCGCTGCACGGACCCTGCATCAGTCACACTGTATAGTTGTGATGCCAATAGAGTAGATAGATATATACCCCACATGTGTAGATAGATCAATTAATTGCTTCTCTCTCTCTCACCCCCACTTGCACTATTACATCTTCCCCTCTCAGGTAAGGACTAGAGTACATCATGTAGTAGTATAGAATATACTCTACCTGCTCAACACATTCAACACATTCAACACATCATCCATTCACAGCAAACCGGAACCACAAGGCTATACTACGATGCTTATACAAGTCCACTCAAAAGTCGACCCTATCTTCGGCAGGCACCCAATGCATGAGCTGTCCATCCCGGTCAAACCACTGGCCTCTCCTAGTGAGCATCTCTCCGAACATGGCATCCCCATCCTCCGCGCCCAACTGAATGACTAGTTCAAGTCGATATGAAGAGACTCCTTCGAAAGGACCCACCAGCCACCCAGATGTTACTGAACTCTGGAACACTTGGTTCCACATCTCCATCACTGGGTGACTGCTCGGCAGTGCTGTTGATGTAGTCGAAGAGAGACCCTCCGTCTCCCTCATCGGAGGCCTGGGCAGAATCCTGTACTGTGAGTCGAGTGAGGTGCCTATGCTGGACCTCCGACTCGACCTGTTGGTTGGGACAGTTGACCCAGTATTGGAACCATCTTCCCTCATCTCGACCAGACTGGTCACCATCAGACTCAACTGGACACGGGTAAGGGTAAGACAAGGGTGCCATGCGATGTGCGATACGGCATCAGGAGCGTTTACAACGCTGCCCCTTAGTCACCGGACGTACCTCGGCAACCCTTGGAGTATCTTTGGCCCTGTCAACGACCATCTCGTCAATCAAAACCAACTGACTGATCGGCTGCATTGGGCAGCGCGCACAGTTCTCCTTGTCGGAATCGGCCAGAGTGGAAGCTGGAGCCGGAGTAGGGATAGGAGCCTCGTTCTCTACTGGAGGTGTGGCGTAGGACAAAGGATTAGGCAACAGGAGTACCACCTCATTGGTGTACTCCAACTCGAAGGGAACATCGGCCGAACCCTGACCCACCAATCGTGGCGACTTGTCGCAATGACAGATCTTGTCCTGCAAGGACTCAATCTGCGCAGTCAGGACAGCAACCTTGTCCTTGAGTTCATCAACCTAAGGAATGTCAGCTTCTATCATTCACAAAGAGAATGATGAAAGCTGCATACCTTGCTGCTTTCATCCCCGATCTTCTTTGAGTGCCTATCCAGGCAATCATCCCTTCTATCCAACACGCCCCTCATGTTGTCGTCCTGAACGCCCAAGCCTGCAATCAGTTCCTGATGGTTAGCGACCATCGCCTCCAACGCCTCGTTCATCTTCCTCTGGAACTCAGCCATGGTCTCCTTCATCAAGAGACCTTCCACGGACAATTGAAGGACATCTGCCTTTGCCTCCTTCACCTCCCTTTCCAAACGCTTGACCTACGGAAGCTATGGTTAACAAGAGTCATACTCGGAACAACCTAGCAACCCACCTTGCTATCTCCTTCTCGCACCAGAGACCAGAGCAGGGTGGTGGACGTAGTGGCGTGGCGGACCGCCCAAGGAACAGTTGCTCCGTGCTCCAACAGGTCCTGATCATAGACGCCTCTCACCAAGGTGTACCACAGCTCCTTCTTGATGGGATGCTCCAATTCCCCAAAGCATCCTCACATTTGGTGGATCACCTTCTCGGCGATCATGGAATGGACCCAGAGCTCGTCATCCCAGGTCAACCCCATCAGATGGGGAATTGTCTTCCTGAGATGTTTGGCGTCCACCTTCTTGACGACCTCCAAGATCTAGAAGTGGCCGGTCAATTTCTTGGGTTAAACCCTGAGAGATGAAGCCAACCTCTTCATCGGTACTGTATGGAACTCCCGCCTCACAGGCGTAGGTCTTGTGAGTGGCGGCACGGCGATCAATACGGGAAATGGTGGAGATCCCTTGGGCAACCTTGTAGGTATGGTTGTTGGGGAAAGACATGTTGGTGAGATGATGGGGAAGTTGTTGGTGTTGCTGATCAAGGATGGCTCCAAGAAGATGTCCTTCTTATAGCCTAGATCGGTGATCCTTCACGTGACCTACCTCAACGTACCTCATTGGTCCGGGTCACATCAACTTTCACCACTGTACCATCATTGTTGGCTTACTACATCAAGCTGACACCTCAGCCCGTGGGACTGTCAGCGTGCTGAATTTTATTCCCTTTTAGAACCATTTTTACACCCAACTTTCGCCCACTTTCCTTACCTATACCCCTCTCCTATCTTATCATTTTCCTTATCACGACTCACACGTCATCAAGGAACACAGACAAGGACACTGATGATATTACACACGGCGCGCAGCAAAGACACAAGACTACCAAACCGACGGAGTTGAATCCGCCCGGACTTTATGAACGAGGACTAAGGCGTACAAACTCTAGTCGTCAAGACCTAGTCTGCCAGTACTCCTCAGCACTGGCAACCTCCTCCTCCGTCCCCTCCGAGGCATTCTTGTCGACTTCCTCGTCGACCATCTCGACGACCCGAGCTTCCTCCAGACGATGAGCGACGGCCAACTGAACCTCGGCGCGAAGGCGGTTCCTCGCTGAATCGACCATAGTCTGATCCAGAGTCCTCTGGACTGACCAACCCTCCACTCTCTCGGTCAGTTGAGCCACCAGGCGAACGGCCTCCGCTGCACGCTGGACCGACAAGAGCGTAAGGTCGGTTAAGCCATTCACGTCGACGGACTCCACCGGAATCAGCTCGCCGCGATCCACGCGACACTGTAGCATCGTCGCATCGGAATAGGACGGTGGATTCAATGTCTCCACCCTGACGGACGACGTTGAGATTACTGGGACGCATACGGTGCGCTGGACGAAGTGCCCCGCGATAAGGAACCCAACGACGAGCACGGATAGAACGTTGACCACGCACCGGCGAGATCGAAGGAGGCGGAATCGGAACGGCCACCTCGTTCTCCCCCGCGTACTCCAACTCGGGAGAACTGCTAACCGGATTCACGGCCATCTCCTCGGACGTCTCGCGAATGACCTCCTCCCCGCCATCGGTGTGCGCAGGTGTGCGATACGACCCATCGGAAGCTAAAAAGGGATGTCAGTGGACAAGTCAAATATGTCAACCGACATCCCACCTATGGGAGAAGCCATCCGATCCGGTATCGACTCATCCTCGGACTCATCGCGAACCGCAGCCACCGAACGAGTGCGGCAGTGACACAACCGCTCGCTCATCGATTCGACCCGAGCGCCCAACAATGGCAAAGCGTCGTCCAACGTATCGACCTAGGAATGGCATGAGCTCTCTTGGACAAAGACCAGGAGAAGTTGCACCAACCTTGGTGTCAAGCTCATTCAGAGCCCTTCTATGACGGTTGAGCCGTCGGTTGACCTCGATCAGGTCTCGCTGAATGGTGTCGTCCCGTTCCTTCAAGGACTCGACCAACCGGTTGTGTTCTTCGCGCATCGCTAGTATCTCGCTCTCAAACGTAACGCGGAGCATATCGTTCATCAGGAGCAGCGTCTTCTTCGTGTCCAACGCTTCTGAGTACATCCTACGGGCATCATCCTTCGCTTCCTTCACTTCACGCTTCAGCCGCTCATTCTACAAGCCTGTCAGTGTTATCCCACAAGCGGGATGCACAGACCGACTCACCGCTTTCTGTTCGGTCCTCAAAAGGAACCAAAGGCGGTGACCAACGGCTGCTGTATAGTGTTGCGAACGAGTCGCCCCCGGCCACCTTCCTTCGCCGTTTCCCAGGTCGTAGATTCCCATCTTCAGAAGACCCCACAACGATGACGCCACCGGAGTCTCCCATGGCATACGCAACTCGGTGTCAAACGTGACCCCGCGCATAGACTCCTGTAACTTGTGGTCGATCAAGTTGTGATACCACAACTCGTCATCTATGGTCAAATAGTGGGGAGGCCTGGCGATCGTTGCCTCCAGTTGTCGGGCATCCACCTTGTTGGCAACCGCGAAGATCTATGATGCGATGTCAGTTGTTGCCAGCAAACGGCGACACGTGACGTCGCACCTCGCGATAACTAGGGTACGCCACGTTGGCGTTTGGAAGGAAGTAACTCTTGTTCTGCACGGATCGAGGATCCGCAGACTCGATGGTAGCGGTGCTGTTCTCAGCACGGAAGACACGATCGGAGATCATGGGCATAGTGGATGAGTAGTTGGTTGGTGGGATTGTTGGTTTGGGAAGAAGGGAGTTTGATGGATCCAATGGCCGGTTCGCACTACGCTTTATTTGACCATCGACAGCGCTCGCGCCCTATTCGCCATTGGCTCGGCCATTGTTTCCCCGGTCCAGACTCATCATACATTCGCCCTCGACATTCAAGCCCCACTCGGTCTTTTGTTGTCCCGGTCGGACGAGCTGACGCGTCGTCCTCTCATTGGTTCGTCCTTGCATGTGATATTATCCTTTGTCATTCCTTTCCCATACGACATCATGACCCCTTTCTTATTCTCTCACGAACCCTGACCCATTAGTCATTCCTTTATCATTTCAATTCTATACTCCGGGCCGCTTACTGTTCATGCTTACTCCCGGCCCTTCTTTGCTCCGAGTTATTATTAGATAGGGTTATCTATGTCCCGGCCACTCTCCTATATATAAGTACCAGTAGAGTAGCTGAGGACTCCCCATCTTTGATATCTCGGGAAGTCCTCTTCTCCTTGCAGCATCGGTGTATTTGCTGTAGGCCACTGAAGAGCTTATCGAGTAACTCCTTGAACCGTTCGCTCTCCTCTCTCACTCAGTCTTGATCCTTAATCGGTGTTTGAAGCGAGCTCGGACACGACATCGAGTTCCGCACTGCTCTTTGGATCAAGTCATCAGTTTGAGGCGCCATCCTCGGGCTCTTGTATCTGCCCTCAGAAGACGATAGGGATTTACCTGATAGAGGCTCGGCACTCCTGCTGTGAATTCGGACAACCTACCGGAGAACGCTCGTCCATCGCGTTTTGGACCACGTAGACTTTGGGTGGATATAGGGAAGTCGTTCCCCCTTTGCCCCATTGTTTCTTGTTGGTTGGAGTTGCGACTCACCAACAGCACTGGTACCTGAAGGGCGAAGAGTGGCCCTGACAGGGACAGCCTTGGAAGAACTTTGTTCCGGAATGCCTAGAACACGCGCGCACTAAAAATAGGTCTCATGACCTTGACGACCCCCCTTTATGACCCTGATGACTCATTTATGACATCACGATAACAACCAACCCTGGACCCTGATCACACACGTGGACAGTCACATCACAGTCTCCTAACCGGAGGAAGGAATCGCTGTTACTCGGAAGGAGTGCCTTGAGGCTCCTTTTGGTTAGCCAAGCAAATGTGGAAGTAGCCGTTAGCGCGAAACACTGGCGAAGCTGTAATCCCTCATGTCCCATGAGTCTAGGCCCAACCTCCTCATGTTCGGACATATGTTGAGGTTGCCACTAGTCCGTGATGCTGTTACCGCCTACAGATAACAAGGGATGATGAATGGTCCCAGATCTCAGAGCCACTCAAAAATTGCACGAAGCAATGAGACGTTTCCACCTGACCCTTGGGTGTGATCCCCAGGTAAGAACTTTCATGACCCCATGCCCCTATTTCTTTTAGGACTAGTGTTATCTTTACCCCTATGTTTCATGCGGACTATTGTTATCTCTTATGCATTCCTTCACACGCTAGTAAGGCCCTTTGTCCTTTATTCTCCCATGTGTCATATTTGTTTGCTTCCCTTACTTTCACGAACGCGTGACATGTTGTCCAAAATCACACAGATCATTCAAGACATTGGTCTTATTCGTTGTAATAAAAGTACAAAAGGAGTTAACAAACGCTACAAACTTAAACCAGGACAAAAGGATCTACGTCGCAGGTACAGTCCTGAGGAAAGGGGCAACGATGAGCGAAGTGATGAGGGTTGTGTACGCTCTGAGGACAGTATGAGTACACCCGAGTTACCGGGTCTTGCCAACACTCCCTACACCTCAACACATCATGAAACAAACTCTCATGCATCTCCCGCTTCACGTCTGTCAACGCGTCGCTCACTAATGTGAACCCATAGCGGTCCTGAAGACTTGCTACCTCCACCTTCAACTTCATCTGGACCTGCCGTGACTTGTCGGAGGGACGACAACGTTGACCAGAACGAGTCATCGGATTTTTGCGACTCTTCTTCTTCTGGGACCTCTCCACCATCTGACGAACTGGGGCAGGACTCCAGGGAGGGGATGGAGGGAGAGGAATGCCCTGATCCTGGCGGCGGCGCAGGGATGACTGGGGACTTGCAAGGGGGGTCAGTGCCACAAGCCCCTTGACATTGGTGTCCAAAATATCGGAAGAGAGATGCCTGGAAAGGTCCCCAATGTTCCAAAGCAAAGTGAGAGAAGTCATCATTCAAACTATTCATGATGACGTACATGAGGTCCACATGCTTCTCCAGTTTCGCAATCCGATCCTCCCTATCCCTCTCCATAGCATCCAACAAAGGTACAGCTCCAGGATGAACCGCGTCAACACGAGGCCTAGAAGACCTGGGGTCTTCGTATCAGGCTTGTTCCCAGAACTCGGCGGGAGCGTTGTGGGCGGTAAGGAAGTTCACGGCCACCTGGTTGTCGTGAGCGATGTTGGCAGGGGTATCGTATAAGTGTTGCTCCACGTCGAAGGGAGCGTCCGTCTCAAAGGACAGAGAGAAGTCAAAGGGGGTGGCGGCAGCGTTGAGCACGGCGTTGTTGGCAACGAAAGCAGACATAGTGGTAAAGGGGGCTTTAGAAGAGAGGTTGGTAGTGGTAATTGTGGGAGGGGAAAAGAGACGATGGGAGAAAGACCAATAATCCCCCTGGATTATATACGACTGACTCAATAGGACGACAAAAGAGGGAGACAATGAGCCATTATCCATTTAAACCCCAATTAGGACAAACGAACCCTTAACCCCAATCGCGATCCATCAAATCCAGAGAAATCCCCTCGATCATGGGAAATCCCCATCATGCTTTTACTGCTACCGCTGATCCAGAGAAATCCCCATTGATCAAGAGAAATCCCCGTCACGCTTCTATTACTACCGTAAAACACGAGAAATCCCCTAATGCTTCCATCCGCTCGTTCTCCCTATTGTTCCCGTATTTAGTCATCCTTGTCCATCGTTCTAAGGTCCGCTTCCATGACTCATTCAACCTACCCTAAACTACGCACAGACCATGTTGATCCCTGTTTGGTTCATTGTAGAATTATGACTCCTGTAGAGGACTGGGTATATAAGGAAGAGCGTTCGCTCCTTTCTTTTCCCCATTCTCAATCTCTTCTGTACTCCTCTACCAATAACTCTCAATAAAAAGTAAGCTGAGGAATTCTCCTCACGCCTTATTTCCTTCTGACTCAATTCAAGCAGGAATACTCCTGCTAGTGTATGTTCAGTGCCCCCAACCCGTTCCCCTCTACCAGTCCCATCCAACGACCGATCATCCCCGACGTCAGAAGATCTGTCTGGGAGTATAAACTCATCAGAAGGCTTCAAGTAAACCGAACCGCCGGTTTACTTACTCATTTCCCTTATTATCGTCCCTTTGCAGCGCTCGACTCCGGAGTCACTATTCCTCCTTTCCTCTTAGGAGCCGATCATCAGTTCCTTTGGAACTCAGATACTACTGAGAGTGTCCTAGCGACCGTCTACTTCAGTATAAGTCCCGTCTTCTATTTTCCCAGCCCCCGCATCCACCTCACCACTAACGTTCACACCCACTCCCCTGCTATTATTGTCTTGTGGTGGGAAATCCCAACTGAATTACCTTATTCGGTTCTAGAATATCTCGTAAGCTTCGAACGCCTCAGTGATCAAGACTTCGACCCCTTTATTCAGCAACTGAGCCGGTTCTGCCAAGACTACCATTTGCCCTTTCACCCCTATCAAACCGAGTCCCCACTCACTCTCGACATCCCCCCTTTCCTCACATCCACACCCGGAACCCCCTTCAAAGCTCAACCCGATACCCCTCACCCATCCGCTAATCCTCTAGCGTCCCCTAAACAGTAAGCAGGCCCACAACCCTGACACTTACTTAGCATTCTCACACTCCTTATCTCCCTTTGTTCTATCTTGATAAGGGTATATTAGGGTTACTGACGTCATGGCCACTCCATTAGTATAAGTAGCAACTGTGGCTGTATCGTAGTACCTTAGTTTTGTTACCTCAGGAAATCCTCTGCCCTTCTCAGCCCAGTTGCAGTTAAGGCCAAGTCAGAGTTTTCTGTTTGAACACTGTCAGGGCCACTCTTCGCCCTTCAGGTACCAGTGCTGTTGGTGAGTCGCAACTCCAACCAACAAGAAACAATGGGGCAAAGGGGGAACAACTTCCCTATATCCACCCAAAGTCTACGTGGTCCAAAACGCGATGGACAAGCGTTCTCCGGTAGATTGTCCGAATTCACAGCAGGAGTGCTGAGCCTCTATCCAATAAATCCCTATCTTCTTCTGAGGGCAGATATAAGAGCCTGAGGATGGCGCCTCAAACTGGTGCTTGATCAAGAGAGTGACGAGGAACTCCTTTTCGTAAGCGCGTTCGCCGATTCTTGACACAAGGCCGAGAGAGAGAGGAGAGCGAACATGTTCACAGAGGTACTTGATAAGCTCTTCAGTGGCCTACAGCAAATGCACCGATGCTGCAAGGAGAAGAGGACTTCCCAAGATATCAAAGATGGGGAATCCTCAGCTACTCTACTGGTACCTATATAGGAGAGTGGCCGGGACAGAGATAACCCTATCTAATAATAACTCGGAGCAAAGAAGGGCCGAGAGTAAGCCAGAACAGTAAGCGGCCCGGAACATAGAATAGAAATATGACTAATGGGTCAGGGTTTGTGAGAGAATAAGAAAGGGGTCATGACGTTGTGTGGGAAGGGAATGACAAAGAACAATATCACATGTGAAGACTGACCAATAAGATGACGACGCGTCAGCACGTCCGATCAGGATAACAAAAGGCTGAGTGGGGCTTGAATATTGAGGCGAATGTATGGGGAGTCTGGACCGGTGAAACGATGGGCCGATCCAATGGCGAATAGGGCGCAAGCGCTATCGATGGTCAGATAAAGCGTAGCGTGAACCGGCCGTTGGATCCATCAAACTCCCTTCTTCCCAAATCAACAATCCCACCAACCAACTACTCATCCCATCATGCCTATGATCTCTGACCATGTCTTCCGTGCTGAGAACAGCACCGCTACCATCGAGTCCGCGGATCCTCGATCCATACAGAACAAGGGTTACTTCCTGCCAAACGCCAATGTGGCGCACCCCAGTTACTGAGAGGTGCGACGTCACGTGTCGCCGTTTTGCTGGCAATAACTGACATCGCATTCGTAGATCTTCGCAGTCGCCGACAAGGTGGATGCTCACCAGCTGGAGGCGACGATCGCTAAACCTCCCAGCTACCTGACCATGGATGATGAGTTGTGGTATCACAACTTGATCGACCACAAGCTACAAGAGTCGATGCGCGGGGTAACGTTCAACACTGAGCTACACATGCCGTGGGAGACTCCTGTGGCTTCATCGCTGTGGGGTCTTCTGCGGATGGGAATCTATGACTTGGGGAATGGCGAAGGAAGGTGGCCCGGAGCTACTCGTTCCCAACACTATACAGCTGTTGGTCACCGTCTCTGGTTCCTTTTGAGGACGGAACAGAAAGCGGTGAGTTGATCTGTGCATCCCACTTGTGGGATAACACTGATTGGCTTGTAGAATGAATGCCTGAAGCGTGAGGTGAAGGAAGCAAAGGATGACGCCCGTAGAATGTACTCGGAGGCGTTGGACACCAAGAAGATGCTTCTCCTGATGAATGACACACTTCGTGTGATGTTCGAGAGCGAGATGCTGGCTATGCGGGAGGAACACAACCGACTGGTCGAGTCATTGAAGGAAAGGGACGACACCATACAGTGGGACTTGATCGAGGTCGACCGATGGCTCAACCATCATAGAAGGGCTCTGAATGAGCTGGACACCAAGGTTGGTGCGACTTCTCCTGGTCTTTAAACCGAGAGAGCTCATGCCACTTCTAGGTTGACACACTGGACGACGCCTTGCTGTTGCTGGGCGCTCGGGTCGAGTCCATGAGTGAGCGACTATGCCACTGCCGTACTCGTTCGGTGGCAGCGGTTCGGGACGAGTCAATTCCGGATAGGATGGCTTCCCCAATAGGTTCGGGATGCCGGTTGACATACTCGACCTGTCCACTGACGTTCCGCTTAGCCTCTGATGGTTCGTACCGCACGCCTGCGCATACCGATGGCGGGGAGGAGGTTGTCCGCGAGACGTCCGAGGAGACAGCGGTCAACCCGGTCAGTAGTTCGCCGGAGTTGGAGTCACTGGGGGCAGGGCACCTGGAATCGGTGATTACATCTTGATTACATGGTGAGTTCATGTGCACTTTTCAATGATTGTAATCACCGATTCCAAGTTGATTACATTTCAAATGTTACCTTGACATGTAATTCAACTGTTGCCACCAACTCCATCTGAAATTTCCTCAAGATGTTCCCAGGCAATGTTTCCTGAATGTGCCCAGTGGGTACATTGTGAAAACATTGCATGTTTTTGAGCGCATTTAAATTACATCTCGGACGATTGAAGAACATGTTGACTACATTGCAGTATCATTTTTGCTGACAGGTCAAAAGCATCCCAGAAACATTTGTTGAGAACATTTCAAATGGAATTGGTGAACTTTGGTTGGATTACATGTCAAGGTAACATTTGAAATGTAATCAACCTAGAATTGGTGATTACAATCATTGAAAAGTGCACATGAACTCACCATGTAATCAAGATGTAATCACCGATTCCAGGTGCCCTTGCCCCCAGTGAGTACATGGGGGAGAACGAGGTGGCCATTCCGGTTCCGCCTCCGTCGATCTCCGGTGTGTGGACAGTGTTCCATTCGTGCGCGTCGATGGGTCCCTTACCCTGGTGCTCGTCGTCCAGCCCATCACATGCGTCCCAGTAATCCCGACGCCGTTCGTCAGGGTGGAGACATCGAGTCCACCGTCCTATTCCGATGCGACGATGTTGCAGTGTCGCCTGGATCGCGGCGAGCTGATCCCCGTGGAGTCCGTCGACGTGAACAGGTTAACGAACCTTACGCTCTTGTCGGTCCAGCGTGCAGCGGAGGCCGTGCGCTTGGTGGCTCAGTTGACCGAGAGAGTGGAGGGTTGGTCAGCCCAGAGGACTCAGGATCAGACTATGGTCGATTCAGCGAGGAACTGCCTTCGCGCCGAAGTTCAGCTGGCCATAGCTCATCGTCTGGAGGAAGCTTGGGTCGTCGAGATGGTCGACGAGGAAGTCGTCGAGAGTGCCTCGGAGGGGACAGAGGAGGAGGTTGCCAGTGCTGAGGAGTACTGGCAGACTAGATCTTGACGACTAGGGTTTGTATGCCTTAGTCCTCGTCCATAGAGTCCGTGCGGATTCAACTCCGTTGGTAGTCGTCTTGTGTCCTCGTCATGGGTGTGCTGTGCAATATTATCTGTGCCTTTGTCCGTGTTCTTTGGTGACGTGTGAGTCGTGATAAGGGAAATGGATAAGAGAAAGGGGTATAGGTAAGGAAAGTGAGCGAAAGTTGGGTGTGAAAAATGGTTCAAAAAGAGGGTAAAATTCAGCACGCTGACAAACACAAGACACCACCATCTGCTCTCCCTCCCGCTCTGTGCGTCAACTGCGCCTTGTAACTATAGAACCCCAGCGTTCACCATATAGAACACCTCAAGCGTCCAGTCGATCACCTGGTGGAGTCATCAATCCTGTTGTAGGGATAAACCCTTGTTGGATAAACCAAGCAAAGCACGGTTTAGGTTGGGTTTCCCTTTAGGATTTCAACCTGACTTGCAGTGACCTCGGACAACCTACCGGAAGAATAGAGACGTGACCGTTCTCTCACACTAGTGAGTACTCTGCAGAGTCGGCTCAGTGCACTGGTAGCTGTTGGGGTAGAGTGGCCCTGACAATGTGCACTTTTCAATAATTGTAATCGCCGATTCCAGGTTGATTACACTTCAAATGTTACCTTGACATGTAATCCAGCCAATGTCCACTGATTCAATCTGAAATGTTCTCAACAAATGTTTCTGGGATGTCTTTGACCTGTTGGCAAGAATGATACTGCAATGTAATCAGCATGTTCTTAAATCATCCGAGATGTAATCTAAATGTGCTCAAAAACATGAGATGTTTTCACAATGTGCCCAGTGGGCACATTCAGGAAACATTGCTTGGGAACATTTTGAGGAAATTTCAAATGGAGTTGGTGACATCAGTTGAATTACATGTTAAGGTAACATTTGAAATGTGATCAACCTGGAATTGGCAATTACAATCATTGAAAAGTGCACATGAACTCATCATGTAATCAAGATGTAATCACTGATTCCAGGTGCCCCTGCCCCTAGTGTGTGTCAGCAAGTGGGTCCGGTGGGATGTCCTACCAGTCAGTCCTGAGGACTGACGGTTCCGTGCCGTCTTCTCCTTTGCCTACTCCTGTACCACCTCCAGAGGAGCACCAGTCTATCTTGGACCCTTGGATGAGTGATCTCCAGGACATCCTGGTCTCGGAGTTGATAACAGCAGCCAAAGAGGCGGAGGTGATGGACCACACAATGTCCAGGGCCATTCCTTAGATACCATAGTAGACCATAGTATCTCTGGAATATAACCATCATCACAGTTGTCGTTTGGTGTGAATAGAAGGGAAATGGTGAATGAATGGACTAGTTAATGTGAGAAAAGTGTCAGCGTGCTGAATCTTTAACTTCTTTTTGAACCATTTTCGCACCCAACTTTCGCTCACTTTCCTTACCTATACCCCTTTCTTGTTTCATCCGTTCCTCTTATCACGACTCACACGTCATCAAGAAACACAGACAAAGACACAGATGATATTACAACAGGCGAACCCGCGACGAAGACACAAGACGAACAGCCAACGGAGTTGAATCCGCACCGACTCTATGAACAAGGGCTAACGTGCACAAACTCTAGTCGTCAAGACCTGGTCTGCCAGTACTCCTCAGCACTGGCAACCTCCTCCTCTGTCCCCTCCAAGGCACTCTCGACGACCCGAGCTTCCTCCAGACAATGAGCTACAGCCAGCTGAACCTCGGCACAAAGGTGGCTCCTCGCTGAATCGACCATAGTCTGATCCTGAGTCCTCTGGACTGACCAACCCTCCACTCTCTCGGTCAGCTGAGCCACCAGGCGTACAACCTCCGCTGCACGCTGGACCAACAAGAGTGTAAGGTTCGTCAACCCGTTCACGTCAACGAACTCTACCGGGATTAGCTCGCCGCGATCCAGGCGACACGGCAACATAGTCGCGTCGGAATAGGACGGTGGACTCGATGTCTCCACCCTGGCGGACGGCGTCGGGATTACTGGGACGCATGCGGTGGGCTGGACGACGAGCACCAGAGTAAGGAACCCATCGACGAGCACAGATGGAACGTTGTCCACGCACCGGAGAGATCGACGGAGGCGGAACCGGAACGGCCACCTCGTTCTCCCCCGCGTACTCCAACTCCGGCGAACTACTGACCGGGTTGACCGCCGTCTCCTCGGACATCTCGCGGATGACCTCCTCCCCGCCATCGGTACGTGCAGGCGTACGGTACGAACCATCGGAAGCTAGCGGAATGTCAGCGGACAGGACAAACATGTCAACCGGCATCCCGAACCTATTGGGGAAGCCATCCTGTCCGGAATTGACTCGTCCCCGGACTCATCACGAACCGCAGCCACCGAACGAGTACGGCAGCAGCACAACCGCTCACTCATGGACTCGACCCGAGTGCCCAGCAACGGCAAGGCGTCATCCAATGTATCAACCTAGAAGTGGCATGAGCTCTCTCGGTTAAAGACCAGGAGAAGTCGCACCGACCTTGGTGTCCAGCTCGTTCAGAGCCCTTTGTCAGGAACATGGTGTCAGGAACATGGTATTTTTAAACTTTTTATAACACACTCTTTCTTCGAACTCTTCTTACCACTTCGTATGTTTTGAATGCTTTACACTCCTTATTCTTCACACCCATCATTCAAAAACACACAAACGCGCATACATTCACGGCAATACGGAACAACATGGCTATACTAATGCTTATACAACGTCCTCAAAAGTCGACTCTATCTACGGCAGGCCTCATGGTCATCAACCTTCCATCCCGGAGATTGTAGTGTTGGCCCCTCCTCGCAAGGACCTCCCCGAACATGGCGTCACCATCTTCGGCACTCAGCTGGACGACTAGTTCAAGCCGATAGGAAGAGATGCCTTCGAGCGGACCGATCAGCCTCCCAGATGTCACCGAACTCTGGAACACTTGGTCCCACATCTCCATCACCGGGTGACTGCTCAGCAGCACTATCGACGTAGTCGACGAGCGACCCTCCGTCTCCCTCGTCGGACCCCTGGGTGGGATCCTGTCTTGCGAGTTGAAGCTGGTGGCGAAGCTGGATCTCCGACTCGACCTGTCGGTAGGGACGGTTGACCCAATAGCGGAACTCTCGTCCCCCACCTCAACCAGACTGGTCACCATCCGACTCAACTGGACGCGGGTAAGGGTTAGCCGATGGAGCCATGCGATGAGCAACACGGCGTCGAGAGCGTTTACAACACTGCCCTGTTGTCACCGGACGTACCTCAATGGCCCTCGGAACATCTTCGGCCCGATCTACCTCCATGACTGCATCCTCGATCTTGACCAGCTGACTGATCGGCTGCAATGGGCAGCGCCGACAGTTTTCCTTGTCGGACTCGGCCAACGTAGAAGCCGGAGCCGGAGTCAGAACGGGAACTGCGTTCTCCACGGGAGGTGTCGCGTAGGACGACGGGTTAGGCGATGGGAGTACCACCTCGTCGGCGTACTCCAGTTCGAACGGAACGTCGGCAGTCCCCTGACCAACCAACACCGGACCCTCCTTGAAGTTACAGGTCTTATCCTGCAAGGAAGCGACCTGTGCTGTCAACACAGCCACCACGTCTTCGAGCTGTTCAGTCTAGAAGAAGTCTCTCAGTCATTGCATAAACCTGCAAAGGCTGAAAGAACCTTTTCATCCCTCCTGGCCAGCGCACCCTTGATATTGTTGTCCCTGACCTTCAGCCCGGCAATCAACTCTTGATGGTTGGCTACCATCGCCTCCAACGCCTCGTTCGTCCCCTGCTGGAAGGCAGCCAGAGTCTCCTTCATCAGAAGACCCTCCGCTGACAGACGAAGGACGTCTGCCTTCGCCTCCTTCACCTCACACTCTAATCGTTCAACCTAGGAAGTTTGGTTAGTTGAGAGTCATACTCGAATATCCAAACAGGAGAACCTACCTTGCTCTCCCCCTCCCGAACGAGCGACCACAACAACGTGGTGGAAGCAGTGGCATGGCGGACGGCCTGAGGAACGGTTGCCCTGTGCTCCAACAGGTCCTGATCGTAGATCCCCCTCTGCAGGGTGTACCAGAGCTCCTTCTTGATCGGATGCTCCAACTCCCCGAACCTACCCCACATCTGGAAGATCACCTTCTCGGCGATCATGGACCGGACCCAGAGCTCATCGTCCCAGGTCAACCCCATCAGATGTGGGATCGTATCCCTGAGACATTCGGCGTCCACCTGCTGGATGACCTCCAAGATCTAGAAGCTGTTAGCTCAACGTCTAAAGCCGATGCTGTACAACCTGTACCTAGAGGAAGGCGTTAGTGCAAACACACGAAGCTCTAGGCCTCCCCCATACCTGGTCATCCGTGGTATAGGGAGTTCCCGCTGCATTAGCGTGGGTCTTGCGGGCAGCGACACGACGGTCGATATGGGAGATGGTGGAGATGCCGTTGGCAACTTTGTAGGTGTGGTTGTTTGGAAAAGACATGTTGGTAAGATGGTGGGGAAGTTGCTGGTGTTGCTGATCAAGGATGGCTCCAAGAAGACGTCCTTCTTATAGCCTAGATCGGTGATCCTTCACGTGACCTACCTCGACGAACCTCATTGGTCCGGGTCACATCAACTTCCGCCCCTGTACCATCATCGTTGGCTTACTACATCAAGCTGACACCTCGGCCTGCGGGACGGCCTTGGAAGAACTTCGTTCCGGAATGCCTAGAACGCGCGCGCACTAAAAATAGGTCTCAAGACCCTGATGACCCCTTTATGACATCACGAACCCCTTTTTACGACCCCTCATGACTTTACGATTACGATCAACCCTGGACCCTGATCACACACGTGGACAGTCACATCACAGTCTCCTAACCGGAGGAAGGAATCGCCGTTATTCGGAAGAAGTGCCTTAGACTCCTTTTGTTTAGCTCAGCGAATGTGGAGTAGCCGTTAGCGTGAAACACCGGCAAATCTGTAATCCCTCATGTTCCATGAGTCTAGGCCTGCGCTCCTCATGTTTGGACGTACGTTGAGGTTGCCACTAGTCCGTGATGCTGTTACCGCCTACAGACAACAAGGGATGCTGCATGGTCTCTATCTTTGGCCTCTCCAAAGGAAGCATCCAAGAAGATTCTCACCTGACCCTTGGGTGTGATCCCCAGGTACGAACTTTCATGACCCCCATGCCCCTATTTCTTTTAGGACTAGTGTTATCTTTACCCCTATGTTTCATGCGGACATTCGTTATCTTTTATGCAATCCTTTACACGCTAGTAAGGCCCTTTGTCCTTTATTCTCCCACGCGTCATATTTGCTCGCTTCCCTTACTTAGCGTTCACACACTCCTTATCTCCCTGTGTTCTGGACTTGATAAGGGTATATTAGGGTATTGACGTCATGGCCACTCCTTTAGTATAAGTAGCAACTGTGGCTGTATCGTAGTACCTTAGTTTTGTTACCTCAGGAAATCCTCTGCCCTTCTCAGCCCAGTTGCAGTTAAAGGACAAGTCAGAGTTTCTTGTTTGATCCAAGACATCCCCATCTGCTCTCCCTCCCGCTCTGCGCGTCAACTGCGCCTCGTAACTATAGACTCCCAGCAGTCATATTAGAACACCTCGAGCGTCCAGTCGATCACCTGGTGGAGTCATCAATCCTGTTGTAGAGATAAACCCTTGCGTGTTAAACCGAACGAAGTACGGTTTAGGTTGGGTTTCTCTTTAGGATTTCGACCTGACTTGTAGTGACCTTGGACAACCTACCGGAAGAATAGAGACGTGATCGTTCTCTCACAAGCTAGTTAGACTAGTGAGTACTCTGCGGAGTCAGCTCAGTGCACTGGTAGTTGTTTGGGTAGAGTGGCCCTGACACCCTTCTATGACGATTGAGCCGCCGGTCGACTTCAATCAGGTCCCGCTGTATGGTGTCGTCCCTTTCCTTCAACGACTCGACCAGCCGATTGTGTTCCTCGCGCATCGCCAACATCTCGCTCTCAAATGTCACACGAAGCATGTCGTTCATCAGGAGAAGTGTCTTCTTGGTGTCCAACGCCTCCGAGTACATCCTACGAGCATCGTCCTTTGCTTCCTTCACCTCACGTTTCAGCCGTTTGTCAGGGCCACTCTACCCCAACTACTACCAGTGCACTGAGCCGACTCCGCAGAGTACTCACTAGTCCAACTAGCTTGTGAGAGAACGATCACGTCTCTATTCTTCCGGTAGGTTGTCCAAGGTCACTACAAGTCAGATCGAAATCCTAAAGAGAAACCCAACCTAAACCGCACTTTGTTCGGTTTAACAAGCAAGGGTTGATCCCTACAGCAGGATTGATGACTCCACCAGTTGATCGACTGGACGCTCGAGGTGTTCTAATATGACTGCTGGGAATCTATAGTTACGAGGCGCAGTTGACGCGCAGAGCGGGAGGGAGAGCAGATGGGGATGTCTTGGATCAAACAAGAAACTCTGACTTGTCCTTAACTGCAACTGGGCTGAGAAGGGCAGAGGATTTCCTGAGCTAACAAAACTAAGGTACTACGATACAGCCACAGTTACTACTTATACTAAAGGAGTGGCCATGACGTCAATACCCTAATATACCCTTATCAAGTCCAGAACAAAGGGAGATAAGGAGTGTGTGAACGCTAAGTAAGGGAAGCGAACAAATATGACGCGTGGGAGAATAAAGGACAAAGGGCCTTACTAGCGTGTGAAGGATTGCATAAAAGATAAGAAATGTCCGCATGAAACATAGGGGTAAAGATAACACTAGTCCTAAAAGAAATAGGAGCATGGGTCATGAAAGTTCGTACCTGAATCTAGACCACACCCAAGGGTCAGGTGAGCACCGTCTCTGAGCTTCTGCGATTGGCTAGAGATCGAAGGAACTCTACACATCCCTTGTTGTCGGTAGGTGGTATGATACCAACGGACAGGCAGTAACCTGGGAGTTGCAACCGTAATCGCTTGATCAGACCCAGTCTTGATTAGGCATAGCACCCGGGAATATTGTTCTTCCTAAGTGGCACCAGGGATTATATTCTTCGGCTGCCGTTCTCGGCTCGGGCCTACTCTGCTTCCAAAGCACAACTAGATCAGATAGGGTTACTATCCGATTAGAAGCACAGTGTCCAATTTGTTGATACCCCGTGCCCATGTGTGTGTTCCAGGGTCCAGGGTTGATCGTAATCGTAAAGTCATGAGGGGTCGTAAAAGGGGTTCGTGATGTCATAAAGGGGTCATCAGGGTCTTGAGACCTATTTTTAGTGCGCGCGCGTTCTAGGCATTCCGGAACGAAGTTCTTCCAAGGCCGTCCCGCAGGCCGAGGTGTCAGCTTGATGTAGTAAGCCAACGATGATGGTACAGGGGCGGAAGTTGATGTGACCCGGACCAATGAGGTTCGTCGAGGTAGGTCACGTGAAGGATCACCGATCTAGGCTATAAGAAGGACGTCTTCTTGGAGCCATCCTTGATCAGCAACACCAGCAACTTCCCCATCATCTTACCACAACATGTCCTTCCCCAACAACCATACCTACAAAGTTGCCAACGGCATCTCCACCATCTCTCGCATTGACCGTCGTGCCGCCGCTCGCAAGACCTACGCCTGTGCGGCGGGAACTCCCTATACCACAGATGACCAGGTATGGGGGAGACCTAGAGCTTAGTATGTTTGCACTAACGCCTTCCTCTAGGTAGAGGCACGTTCTTTTAGGCGTTGATGCGAAACTAACAGCTTCTAGATCTTGGAGGTCATCCAGGAGGTGGACGCTGAACGTCTCAGGGAGACGATCCCTCATTTGTTGGGATTGACCTGGGACGATGAACTCTGGGTCCGTACGATCATTGCCGAGAAGGTAGCCTTCCAGATGAGGGGTAGGTTCGGAGAGTTGGAGCATCCAATCAAGAAGGAGCTCTGGTACACCCTGCAGAGGGGAATCTACGATCAGGACCTATTGGTGTCAGGCCGACGCGACCTCTACAGTTCAATAGCACTCTTGCTATCCAAACCTATCACACTCAGGGGTCAAACACACAGTTATAGCCCTGTTGCAAACCCAGGGATATCGGAAGTCTCTTCACAGACTAGATTGGAGAAGAGGAGAAAGAAGGAGACAAGGGTCTTCAGGCACTCTTGCTCTAAGCACACAGCAATAGAGGTCACGGAGAGTCTGATGATAACAAATCTAAGGAGTACAGGCTAAACTACTCTGAGTATATATACTACTTAGATTTGTGACGTGACAGTGACATGTAACTACCCTAAAGATACAAGCACAGACAAACATGGTCCGTGCGCAGCACTGCATGGTCTGTGCGTTACGTGGTGACTAATGCTACAAATTATCAGCTGATAAACGAAAGTGTGGCGGCCAATAGCAATTTGAGAGCATTACAAAGCAGTTACAAAGCATGACGTAGCCTGGGAATGTTCGGAAGTAATGTGGGTATGACTGACTAACAGCCAATGGCAAAAGGGGAGCATATGACTAAGAAATAGGGGCATATGATGTCATGTGGGTCATGCGCAGTAAACAATAGAAATGATGACTCAACTCCTGAGTCATGGAAGGGGCGTGGCATTTGGTATATAACCAAAGGGGGTTGGATGACTGGGTCTCTCAACAAACCTCCCTTTGTTACACACACACAGCCAACATGCCTTGTGCTCAAACTCGTGTTCCCACCCGTCGCTCTACCTCCTACTCTCCTGTTCAGGAGAATAACTTTAACATTGACCGCTTCTCTCATGCTCGTCGGGATGCTTCCTGCCCTTATCCCACTTTGGGAAATGTCATGCACCGGACCGCCACCGCCGACCCTAATGAGGGTTTTACCGACTTAGGTTCGGGATGCCGGTTGACATATTTAGCATGTCTGCTGACGTTCCGCTTTAGGATTTAGGGATTTCATCCAGGCTTCTCGTAGGGTGTCTCGGTGCAAGTTGGCGCGTATCGAGACAAACCCTTATGCGACCGAACTCCTTAACAGGGGTGTTGAGTTCGTCACTGAGACCAATGAGACCTTCAACTCTGTGTTGGAGGCCAGCGTTATCCATACGGGTAACGTTGGGTCCATGTTGATGGATGAGATTGCTCATGTCAATGAGCGAGTTGATGGTCGTCGAGAAGAGATCGAGAAGCTGGAGAAGGAGTTCCTCGGATGTCATGAGGGCATCTTGAAGATTGAAGATGAGCAGGAGCAGCACGGTATGGCGATCGACAGGTTGAAGGTAAGAAAGTTTGGGTCATGAGTAATTGACCTTTCTAACTCAAACTTTCTTTTAGGGAGAGTTGATCACATTGAAGGACCTGGTCCAGAGTCTCGTTGCGAAGACCGGGGAATTGGAAGACGATAAGGTACTGGGACTGGGATCGAAGATAGTTGTCATCTTCTAACCCTGTTCCTTTTAGGTCCGCCTTACTCATCATGTTTCCGAGTTAACTGGAGAAGTCCGGGATCTTCAGAGGAAGTGCAACGAGCCGGAGGTTCAAGTCGAAGAAGAGGAGCCGGAGGTTCCGTATTGGGCCGGGTCGCCGATCATCCCTAATCGGGCTGAGTCGCTGCCTGCTCGTTTATTGGTCCGTCATGAGAACAGGTTGGTTCCCATCGATGATGAGGTCATTGAGATCGGGAGCGACGAATTCTACCAGAACGTAGGAGTCATCCGTAGGGACACTCCTCGTCCTGAGTTCGTTTCTACTCCTTGGGGTAGTCGCCGTCAATGGCCTGCTCTGGAGTATGATCCGTACGCCGAGTTCGTTCCCGATAGTGAACCAAACTCTGATACGGAGCTTCCAGATTACGATGACTTGTCGGACATGGACCCAAACGAGATCCGGGAGCAGAACTGGTTGAATGAGGAGTTGGTGAGATCGGCATTGGAAGTAGTACAAAGGATCCGAAGAGATATTGATTAGATAACTCTTTTGTACTGTTGGCTTCTAATGAATCTTCTTTCTTGTCTATTGCGCGTGATCCATGAGTTGTAAAACATAATGGTTTTCATAAGTCCAATCCAAGGGTCAGATTAATAAGCCGGTTGACTTCTGCGAGAGGTCAGCGCGCGACACTTATTAATACATCCCTTGTTGTCGGTAGCCTGAATATCTACTAGTCGTCCAGGGGCAACGGAGGGCCAGGTAGGGGGGATCTTCATATGAAGGTCCGCCGGTACATGTTCACGTATTATACCTCGGGTCTTCTGGGGTATCTTGACTAGTAGCACGTTCCACGTATTGGACTTTGAGTCGTTAAGCATAGGGCATACTGCATAATAAACAGTTTACCGCCGTGTTTAGGGCAGGGCACCAACTGACTTAGTGGTGATGAGTCGTTAAATAAAGGAAATTGAAGGGGGTAAACGGCGAAATCATCACAATTGGAGCACGGAGCGACCGTTCCCAGGGCTGTCCGCCATGCTACTGCTTCCACTAGCCTTTTGTGGTCGCTCGTTTGGGAGGGAGAAAGCCGGGTAGGTTTTCTGTCTGAATATTCGAGTATGACTCTCGACTAACCAGACTGCCTAGGTTGAACGATTGGAGCGCGAGGTAAAAGAGGCGAAGGCAGACGTCCTTCGTCTATCAGCGGAGGGTCTTCAGATGAAGGAGACCTTGGCAGCCTTCCAACAGGGAACGAACGAAGCGTTGGAGGCAATGGTCGCCAACCATCAGGAGTTGATCGCCGGGTCGAAGGTCAGGGACAACAACATCAAGGGGGCGTTGGCCAGGAGGGATGAAAAGGTCGTCTTTCAGCCTTTGCAGTTTGTGCAATAACTGAAAGACCTTCTAGACGGAAGAACTTGAGAACGTGGTGGCCGTGTTGACCGCGCAGGTCGAGTCCTTGCAGGACAAGACTTGCAACTGTAAGGAGGGTCCCAAATTGGTTGGTCAGGGGACAGCCAATGTTCCGTTCGAGTTGGAGTACGCCGATGAGGTGGTACTCCCATCTCCTAACCCGTCGTCCTATGCGACGCCTCCGATCGAGAACGCGGTTCCCGTGCCAACTCCAGGTCCGGCTTCTACTTTGGCCGCTTCCGACAAGGAGAACTGTGGGCGCTGCGTCTTGCAGCCGATCTGCCAGCTGGTGAAGATCGAGGATGAGGTCATGGAGGTTGACCGAGCTGAAGATGCTCCGAGGGTCGCCGAGGTACGTCCGGTGACTAAGGGGCAACGATGCAAACGCTCTTGACGCCGTCCTGCTCATCATATGACCGCGTCAGCTAATCCTTACCCTCGACCAGTTGAGCCGGATGGTGACCTCTCTGGTCGAGGTGAGGAGCGAGGATTCCGATATCGGGTCCACCGTCCTTACCGACAGGTCGAGTCCGAGATCCAACTCCGACACCAGCTTCGCCTCGCAAGGCAGGATCCCACCCAGGGGTCCAATGAGGGAGACGGAGGGTCGCTTGCCGACTACGTCGATAGTGCTGTCAAGCAGTCACCCAGTGATGGAGATGTGGGACCAGGTGTTCAGCAGTTCAGTGACATCTGGGAGGCTGGTCGGTCCGCTCGAAGGCATCTCTTCCTATCGGCTTGAACTGGTCGTTCAGCTGAGTGCCGAAGACGGTGACGCCATGTTCGGGGAGGTCCTTGCGAGGAGGGGCCAGCACTACAATCTCCGGGATGGACAGTTGATGACCTTCAGGCCTGCTGTAGATAGAGTCGATTTCTGATGGGACTGGGATAGCACTTGTATAGCTCATTGTGGATTCGCTGGGAATAGTACGCGCGTGTGTGTTTCGAATGATTGGTGTGAAGGATAAGGAGTGTGAAGCATTCAAACATAAGAAATGGTAAGAAGAGTTCGAAGAAAGAGCGTGTTATAAAAAGTTTAAAAATACCATGTTCCTGACACCGTTCATTCTACAAGTCCATCAGTGTTATCCCACAAGCGGGATGCACAGATCGACTCACCGCTTTCTGTTCCGTCCTCAATAGGAACCAGAGACGGTGACCAACGGCCGCTGTATAGTGTTGGGAACGCGTAGCCCCAGGCCACCTGCCTTCGCCATTCCCTAGGTCGTAGATCCCCATCCGCAGAAGACCCCACAGCGCTGACGCCACCAGAGTCTCATACGGCATGCGCAACTCGGTGTTGAACGTTACCCCGCGCATAGACTCCTGTAGCTTGTGGTCGATCAAGTTGTGGAACCACAACTCGTCGTCCATGGTCAGGTAGCTGGGAGGTTTAGCAATCGTCGCCTCCAGCTGACGAGCATCCACCTTGTCGGCGGCCACGAAGATCTACAAATGCGATGTCAGTTGTTGCCAGCAAACGGCAACACGTGATGTCGCACCTCTCGATAGCTGGGGTACGCCACATTGGCATTCGGCAGGAAGTAACCCTTGTTCTGCACGGAGCGCGGATCCGCGGACTCAACGGTAGCAGTGCTGTTCTCAGCACGGAAGACACGATCAGAGATCATGGGCATGATAGGATGAGTAGTTGGTTGGTAAGAGTGTTGGTTTGGGAAGAAGGGAGTTTGATGGATCCAACGGCCGGTTCGCGCTACGCTTTATCCGACCATCGACAGCGCCCGCGCCCTATTCGCCATTGGATTGGTCCATCGTTTCACCGGTCCAGACTCCCCATACATTCGCCTCGACATTCAAGCCCCACTTGGCCTTTTGTTGTCCCGATCGGACGAGCTGACGTGTCGTCCTCCTATTGGTCAGTCTTCACATGTGATATTGTTCTTTGTCATTCCTTTCCCACACGACGTCATGACCCCTTTCTTATTCTCTCACGAACCCTGACCCATTAGTCATTCCTTTATCATTTCTATTCTATGTTCCGGGCCGCTTACTGTTCTGGCTTACTCTCGGCCCTTCTTTGCTCCGAGTTATTATTAGATAGGGTTATCTCTGTCCCGGCCACTCTCCTATATAGGTACCAGTAGAGTAGCTGAGGATTCCCCATCTTTGATATCTCAGGAAGTCCTCTTCTCCTTGCAGCATCAGTGTATTTGCTGTAGGCCACTGAAGAGCTTATCAAGTACCTCTTTGAACACGTTCGCTCTCCTCTCTCTCTCGGCCTTGTATCAAGAATCGGCGAATGTGCTTACGAAAAGGAGTTCCTCGTCGCTCTCTTGATCAAGCACCAGTTTGAGGCGCCATCCTCGGGCTCTTATATCTGCCCTCAGACGACGATAGGGATTTATCAGATAGAGGCTTGGCACTCCTGCTGTGAATTCGGACAATCTACCAGAGAATGCTCGTCCATCGCGTTTTGGACCACGTAGACTTTGGGTGGATATAGGGAAGTCGTTCCCCCTTTGCCCCATTGTTTCTTGTTGGTTGGAGTTGCGACTCACCAACAGCACTGGTACCTGAAGGGCGAAGAGTGGCCCTGACAAAAAGAGTGTCCATGAAGTGAAAATTGAATAGGGTAAGGGCGTAGCAGTCATGATGATGACAATAGTCTCACAAATTTTTAAAGAATCTAATAAGGTCTACTGGTCAACCAGTCATTCCAACAGGTTGAGTCGGAGGTCCAGCATCGCAACCTCGGTCAACTTGCCATCAAGTATTCCGCCCAGAGGTCCGATGAGGGAAACAGAGGATCGCTTGCCAACTATGTTGACACCGCTGCCAAGTAGTCATCAGGTCCTGGAAATGCTCAACCAGGTGTTGAGGAATTCGGAAGTATCTGGTCGGCTGGTGGGACCTTACGAAGGAGTTTCTTCCTACAGGCTCAAACTGACAGTTCAGTTGAGTCCGGAGGATGGAGATGCAATGCTCGAGACGTTGGCTGTCGATTGTTTCTGGATTGCGGCGTATGAGATAGGTTGAGCAGAAGGGGAGGAAGAGGATCTTTTGATTGTGGGGGTGAAATGGTTCCCGGCAGAACGCCAGGTCGGCTAGGATTCAATTCCTAGTGTCAATACTATAACCAGTTTGTTGTCTGGCTACGATATCATCTTGGAATTGATTGTGCATTGTTATTTTCTTGGGGTCTTGATAAGATAAAAAGATAACGAGTGTGATGGGGTGACAAAGATAAGATAAAGAAAGAACATGAGTTTGGAAAATTGAAGAAAATACGACAAAAAATCCATGGTCGTGACACAACCTATGAAGTCCATGTTGGAGTCCTTGCCCCATCTATTGCAGACATTTTTCTACTCCTGGAAAACACTGGGTCAAAATCTCCTTTGTATAGAATAGGATATGCAATAGCAACCACTTGGATTCTCACCTCGAGTATTGGGATGACCAAGCACTTTGCTTCGGCCCTCAGACTCCACAAGGGTTGAGGGGGAGTGTATTCGCAATTTCAGGTGCAAACAGGCCTTAATAAAAATGTAGTATTCAACATTCACCTAAGTGTTCTGTCCAGTAGCAACACAACCATGCTATCATGCCATATAGAAAAAAACATATACATAAGACAAGGAGGCGCCGAATGTCGGATCTTCAACACATCACACCCTACAATGATTCAAATCACAGAAAGAACATGTAAGCCAGTCCACAACCAAAAACACATCTACCAACACAACAGATCTCGAGACATGTGCACATACACAGAGAAGATTTACTTCGCCACATTCACAAGATATCCTCCTGCAATTCAGAGAGGGGGAAGGGGAAGAAAACATCAAATCAGTGTTCTAGATCTACCCCAGTTTCGGAGAAGGGAGAGGGGGGCATACAATCAATTTACCTCAGCGTCAGAGGCCATAGTCCTCCTAGCGAACCCAGAACCGCTCCCGCTCCTCCTATGTGCAGACGGGTTGTATGATCCTCGAGTGGTGGGCCTGAAATTGTTGCTATTCGGAGAAGGTGGGGTCTGGGGCCTGTATTGTTGACCATAAGATTCTCTTCTTCCGGGAGCGGGAGAAACCCCAGAGGTCCTTGGACCTCTAGTAGGCATCCCGCCAGTGCGAGGTCCTCTTAACCCCGATGTGCTCCTCGGCGGTGCGCCTGGCCGGTTGTTTCCTCCAATAGCAGGAGATGAGCTTCTGGAGGGCGGGTCAGAAGCGGGGGCAGGGGAATTCAGTCCGTCAGAGGGGTCCTTGAAAGTCGGCATTGGCGGAGGAACATAACCCTCGGGAGTGGGAATGTTATCCGTATAAGACGGCCGGGGTTCCCGGAAGGAGGCATCGTCCTCGGAATTGAACGCAATCGGCGGAGGTGGCGGCGGTGGAACAAACCCGGGAGGTGGAGGGGGTGCCACGAATTCAGCTTGGGCAGCGATGGGGGGCGGGGGAGGGGGAGCGGCGAAAGCAGTGGTGGGTTTCGGGGCGACGATCTGTGGCTGCGGAGGAACAGGGGAGGTGTTTACCGATCCACCTCCAGCTCTCAAGATGGGCGGCAGGTTAGCCTTGTTATCCTGTCCAGAAGTCAGAGCCTTCACAGACTCCGGAGGTCCCGTCGTGGTCGAAATGCTGGAACGAGAACCTGGTCCTGTTCGGCGAGTGTTCTGGTGGATAATGGCTTCCTTCAGGTCGCTGACATCGCCAATGTTGCTACGCCTCATCCGCATGTCGACCATGGCCGTTCGCTTACGCTGGGGGATCTTGCGCTCCGATTCGCGTTTCTTCTTCGCAAGTGTTGATGGCAACAAGTGGTCGTAATGCTGAATGAGGTCCATGAACAACACTAGGGTCGAAGAGTGAGCAAGTTATCTGGCACGACGATAGACGGGGCTTACTGGTCGCGTGTCGATCTTGGATCGATCTCTCATTCTCAACCTTGGGCCTCAGGATGCTTCTTCCGACAGCCAGAGCCAGCTTAGAGATATAGACTTCATTGCCTTCTTCACTCTTGGTGTGGTCGATGAGACTATACTCGTCAATAAGCAAACGCGATCAGAAGATGAGACATCGTATACGCACTACTTGAGGTGCTGGAGAACGGCATCCAATACCGACAAGTGGATCTTGGGAAACTTCAGCAACGCAGTAGCGACTGCCTCCAGGCGCTGTTCCTGTGACTGTTCAGCCTTTGTCGTAGAACCAACTGGATGCAGAGAAAAGGTTAACAAGCGATAAATCTCTGATCAATAAGTTGACTAACTGGAGGGGTAGATCTTCCTGAATTCATCCCAGGCGTCATAAAGCCCCAACGGAGGCTCAAGTTCAAGCAACCATAATTTCACGGCAGCGGCCAAGACTGGCGCATCATACTTCTCCAAGGCGTCCTCTGGAATTTCTTGCCCGTCCGGTATGGAGTTCAACGCCTCACGAAGGTGATGAACCGCGGTGAGGGGGACTTCGTAGATCCACGTCTTCCGCTTGGCTGGAACATGGCGGTTAGCGGTTTCGGCACACTCAAAGAAGAGGCTCTCACTAACCGGCATCATCAGGGATGTCGCCGTAAGCCCCATTCAGATTATCCAAGAGCACCGTGAGGACATTAGGCAAGGTGTCCCTCCTGACCTCGTCGCTTCCCCAACCACCCTCGGCCCACTTCCTAAGGTCGATACCAAAGACGGCATCTCCCTCCTCATGGGTGACGGACTCGAACACGTGCGCTTTCGGACGGAACGGTCCGGTCCGATACCTCTCAATGAGCGTCTTGAGGTCAGCATCTGGGTTGTATGCGCTGATGAGGGTCGAGGATCTGTCTGCAGACGCATCGTAACTCTTGCGAAGATTAGCGATTGAACCTTGGTACTGCAAAAGGACTTCAATATACGTCAGAGGGGGAATTCAAGGCGACAAAGCAATCAACAGCTTGCGTACCACTCTTCACAGCGTGCAATCTGTCAAATTCCCAGGTTTGCAAAACCTTCAGGAGTCCTTCGATCTTTTCTTCCAACTTCAACCTGTGTTGATCCAGAGCCCGAACGGCTTTGCGATAGTCGGCTTCGGCAGTTGTGGCTTCCCTCCTGCGCCGAATGAAGGGGGGTTCTGCATTTGAACCCCACGCCTTGCTGACAATATCCACGAGTGTACCGGAGGACTTTGCCAGTTCCGGAGCAATACGCTGCAAGGGTGAGGCGGGTAGAGGGGACCCTGACCTGGGTTGGGCTGAGGGAGGCTGACCAAGCGTAAAAGCCTGAAAATTTGAATGTCATCAGATATACACGGCCGGGTAAATAACAAGGTACCTTAGGCCTGAATTGGTAGAAGACGTCATCGGCATGGTCAAAGTGGTTGCCGAACTCTCCAAGCCTTCTCAACAAGTCCTCGCGTTCCGTCAGGTCTCTTGCGGCCACAAGGACGATATCGAGATCTCTTTGAAATTCAGGGACATTTTCCAACAACCAACCGACAAAATCCTCTCCGGAAAAGCATTCTTTGTATTCCCCAAGGATTGGGAACTTTACTGGGCGGAGTGGCATCTCGGCTTTTGCGCGCGTTAAAAGCGAAGAAATTTGAGGGTATGTGAATGGTAAACTGGCAAGGAGGACCTTCTGGTTTTCTGCAGCCTGGTCAGACTCTGGTTCTGATGTGGTCACCGTCAACGTGGGCGGTAAGGGAGGGGACAAAGAGGGGGGAGACGCGGTGAGGTCCATCTCTGTGGCCTTGCCCTTCCCTTTGTCCAGGCGCGTCACGGGAACGGGAGGCTTTTCGACCTCAGCGTCGAAAACCGGAAGGGGCGGAGCCGGCGGACTTTTATCCGGTATCGCCGAGGCGGCGAATCCTCGTAAGCGCTGAGTGACACGCTCAGAAAGCGTGGGCTGACGAGTAGGCGGCTTGCGGAGGTCATGAACTGCCTCGCGAGGGCTGGCGGTTGGTGAGATGTATCTCTCCGCAACCTCATTGGAAACGAAGCGGGCGCTGTAGAAAAGAACATTAAGCGGTCAATGATATGTGGCAGAGGGTGCTACATACTCATCCTCAGCTTCATCGGCGAGACGCGACTTGTCCAGGTAATCTTGTCTCATGTATTCGACCTGTCGTAAGTTAAGTCAGGTCATAAACGCATCCGACGAATTCTGCGTGCGCACATGACTGCGATCCTCTTCAAAATCACTGATCCAAACTTGCAACGCTTGCCCTTTGGCTTGGTCAAGTCTCTCCTAAAGACCAAGATCAATCGCAAGATTGGGCGAAGGAACCATTGGACAAACCTTGTACTTTTCAGTCCAACCTTGGAACGGTTCGGCGACGAGGGTGTGTAGTTCGCCCGAAACCTCTTCGTGGAGTTGTCCATGTTCGGCGGTCTCCGCTTGCAACCCACGGAAAGCTACCAGAAGGGATGCGCCATCGTCTGCTTCGAAGCCTGCACCTGAATCGTAGAGGTTAGGTTATCGTTGGGCGTTCGAAGTGGTTGTCAATGGTCGATTAAAAAGAGAGAAGTACCTGCTCTCGATGTAGGTCTATTCTTGAGGGACGCCGCAAATTCTCCTTCGGCGACCGCTCGTGCCTGGACAAAGATAACGGGATGAGAGTCAGATGTTGTGAATGAACGGGGGATAGGGATTGACGAACCCGGACAAACGCGACTATTTCATCGTTCTCAGCAACTCCCTGCACGGGTGAAGAAACATCGTCAGTCAGAAGATACATCTCTCATGCGGACAGAACGGACGTGCCTGTTGTAGTTTCTTGAAGATGACTTCGAGGCCGGTACGGTAATCTTGGGACCAGAAGGAATTATTGAAGGTCAACGGGAGAGAGATAACGGCCATGGTTCTTGGAAAATTGGTTTGGCTAAGTCGAGACCAGCCAGTGGATGTCGGGGCGTCGACTGCGTTGTATGTGTCGGGATACCTTAGATCACGGTGGGTGGGGGTAGAAAGGGGCGTAAGGACACGACCACAGTGAATCACTTGGCCAAACACAGCGCCCAGCCAGAAGAGGTGTCACCCGATCACCACACAGTTCTGGGCTCACAGGCTCCTGTTAATTCTCGGTTTACACTCGTACATTGTAGAACTAAGAATACTACCACAACGCCCATATCCCGACAAACCCACCATAGCGAGTCCTCGACCTGGATTTACAACATGAAACGCCCGGATGGTCATCTCGGCTTCAGTGGGGACGAGTGGGGAACAGGGTCGACATGTGGGGAACGAGAGGCTGAGCATGAGACGTACAATCCGCGATACTCACATCATCCCTTTGAAGGTGAGGACGTGAGCAATGGCTCAACAATATTTATGTAGGAGTGCCCAGGATTGACCGTTCTTAGGAACGGGTGAGTTGGTGAAATATGATTATCGCCTGCGCTTGTGATACGGAACCCTCGAGTGGAACCTCGGGGAAACCCAGGAGCGGGGAAATAACCTGGAGTCAGCGGCTCAAGCTGGGGGAGGAAGTCGAAAGCCATGAGTTCATCCCTCAAATTGGCCAGAATGTTCGCTACAGAGCGAAAGGCGAAAACGAATTCCTGGCGCATATATTTGAGAGTTCTGAGCCGAGAGTCGTTGTGAGAGAGCCCATGCCCTCCCAGCAGACGAGACCCATCGACCACTGCAGAGTCTCTCGTCCACTGAAAGAGGCGAGTCCAAGGTGATTGGGGATTGATGTTGACCGGAGTTTGCCGGTCTAATTTCAGCAGTTGCCCGGTCACGACGAACGGAAGGACAAGTCCCGCGACTCCCGCCCTCTCTCCCCGACGTCTGTGACCCGACAACGATGCAAAATGCTCAACGGCGTCTGGCGTCGACCGCGACCGCGCAGAAGCTAAAACCAACCATCCCTCTCTCCTCCGTCCGTACCTTCCCTCCACCCCAGGCACTGAAGCCCAAGGATTCAAAATCCCCAATCTTCTTCGACTCGGACACTTGGGCCGCTTCCCAACCACCACCCCCAGCCGCCGTCACTGCATTTGCTCACAGAGTCGGCCTCGGAAAACTCACCACGAGCCCAAAGCTAATACAGCAGGCATGCACACACGAGTCGATCACACTACCATACTCTAAACTCCACCCGAATAAACCCCTACCTCTCACAAACACTAATCTTGCTACCCTCGGAAACTCTTTGCTCGGTTTGTTTGCTACGGAATTCGTGCACGCGTCATACCCTCATTTGCCGACACGCGTCGTGAAGGCTGCCGTCAGCGCGTATGTCGGTCCGACGACTTGTGCGGATGTGGCCAGGGAGATGGGTGCGGCTCCGCTTTTACGGTGGTATAGAGCGGTACGTTGAATCACCACAAAATCATGAATGGCATTCTTACAGCTTCCAGCCAAACACTTTACTCCGGCCAGCCGTTCTGCATCATGAAGCCCTCTCATCTGTTTCTCGTGCTTTAACAGCTCTGGTATATCAAGAACGATCTATAGAAGCCGCGAAGAGTTTCGCACACAACTACTTCCTGAGCCGCGAAATCGACCTCCGAGCTATGATCAAATTCACAAACCCTAAAAAAGCGCTTGCGCTCACCGTGGAGAAATTTGGCCGAGAGAAACCGATCTCTAGGTACCAGTCCCACCAACGTAGTCCGAGTCCGTGCTGAAGGTTCTCCTAGATTGTTGAAAGAGACCGGCCGTTTCTCTGTTTCCCCCGTCTTCGTGGTCGGAATTTATTCTGGGCAAGATAAACTGGGTGAGGGTTTCGGTAGTTCCCTTAGTATGGCGGAGTTCAGGGTACGTGTGTCATATTCTGTGTCACACCTCTGCTTACTGACACAAATTAAGGCGGCCGAGGATGCTCTGCAGCGATTGTATCTGACACGGACACCGCCAGACCAACTGCGGCTGCCGTCACAAACGTTCACCGGTGACGTTTTCGGTAACCTCAGCTCACTGAAGAGCACCCCCTACATTCCTGGCGAACTGGGTCACGCGGAAGTTAACTACGGGAGTGCCGGTCGGAGTTCGATCGTCAACCCGGCTAATAGAACGTTGTCGGAAGAAGAGTTGGAGGAAGATTAAAGTTACTACTAATGCTCCTGCTATAATTCCACACATTCATGCTCTCGTTTCTCACTGGGTACCCTACCCTTTCTGCGACCAACCATGGGATGTCCATTTCTGGAAGGCGAAACATGGCATCCGCTCAGTAACATTTGTGGCTAAGAAAGTTCTGACATCGTGTTTGATTCGCAACTACGAACTAGAGAGGACCAGTAGGTAGGTAAAACAAAGGCTCGTCCTCAATGACTGTGAAGGTATACTCTGTGGGGTGTACGGTTCGATTGGGAACCAAACCGAAAGTCGACGAGATCTCGTCGCGGATTTTTGTCAATTCTCTGTCTGATTCTTGCGTTCCAAAGATGTAGATACGGTCAGATTTCCGCTTTGGAGCCCAACCGAGGCGGCCCATGAGGAAATCAGCCTTCTTCCGGTCCTCTTGGGTGCCCATTACATCTCAGCTTATCCAATCGTAGGCCGGAGCCTGGTCCCTGGAGACTCGCCCCCAGTAGTACGGGCCAACCGCAGGGAGAAACGATGACCTTGTTCTGCTTGTCTTGTGTGAGGAAAATGCACTGCGCAATAGAACAACGCTTGTGTGAGGGCATCCGAGAATCGGACTAAGAGGAGTCTGGTTCGCGCAGCGGGTTTGAACGGAGCCGTTGTGACGGAAAGGGCCTTGATCTCCCCGATCAGAGCACAGCATCGATCCACGACCTTAATATTGACCATTGTTCCAACTCCTCCGCACCCTCTCGTTGCCGCTATGTCCACAGAGGACACTCGCCCTCTGCCCCCTTTCATGGACATCAAGCCATTTCCCGACCAAGTCGCACAGTGTCCTCGTAGGCTGCTTGTATATGGCTTCCCCATCTCCTTCCAGTGGTTCGACCAAATGTATGAGGTCTTGAAGAAAAGAGGAGAAGTCCAGGATTATGACGCGGAATTTCGGTCTACAACTGAAGACATTGCGAGTATCTGTCAATTGATATATCCAGACTGGCGGCACATCAAGACTGTGACAGTCGCCTGCGCAACCTACGAAAATTACGGAATTTGCCCGCTCATAAGGGTCGGAGCGGTTGGGTGAAAGCCACCCAAGGACGTTATCGAGGCGATTGCGAAGAAACTTCGGAAGTTTGGCCTGGTGGAAAAGCCAGATTGGTTCCCCACGTCTGGGTCGAAGGGTGTGTTTTACGATTTGTGAACGTGATGGTGAAGAATCCTCACTTACTCGATGTTTTCAGCCGACTTTTAGCTGGAGAAACGGCAGGAATTGGTTGGTCGTGATGAACCCGCACAATATCTCGAGGTCATCATCCTCGCCGTAAGTTGGACCAACGCGCCAATAAACTATTGATACTCATCCACGTCGCGGTGTAGGTCACAGAGCTCGACCACCCTTTACCCTTTTTATTTTTCTATGTACCCACTTTCCCGTTCGATAGATACCCAAGCATCTTCGCCGACGATCACTGGAGCTCTCGCATTTACCCCTCCCGGTCGGATGGGGAGCGCTTCTACGTACCCCGCTCCACCCTGTGGGATCCGTCTGATTAGCCGACGCGAGGCGTCGCTCCCCTAGGCATCGTCCCCTTCTAAATGGCGTCCTCTTTGCCTCTGAATTCGAGGCTGGGTTCCAGCCTAAGCCAATGGGCAAGCGATGGTATTCCTGCGAGCAGCAATGCTTAACCTCGTTTGCTAGGTGTCATTGGGCGCTCCTCGGGGTCTCAGGGTTCGGTCCATTGCTCTGGAACGCGCCCGAGGTCGATATATCCTGTGCTCACGCACGGTGGTTGGGAGTCGGGCCCTCGCGCGGTTCCGCGATTCGACACCTCCAACTCATCGACCATTCCAAGCCATATCCTGACCAGCTCTCAGAGTATTCTTGTATGTGGCCTGGCCACCTCCGTCAACTTACCGGTGATCGTCAGTGGTATACGTGGTCTGTTCGAGAAGGCCACTCCGTCAACGAGCACGAAAATTAATTCTCCGCCAGCAATCGGTTCCTACTTAACTCGTCCTCGTTTTGTTGAGGTTCATGGCGTCGACCATCGGGTCGCCGATACCCCTCAGTATAGAGCGGTACGTCGAATCATCACAAATTCATGAATGGCGTTCCAGCCAAACACTTTACTCTGGCCAGCTGTTCTGCATCACGAAGCCCTCTCCTCTGTTTCTCGTGCCTTGACAGCTCTGGTATATCAAGAACGATCTATAGAAGCCGCGAAGAGTTTTGCACACAACTACTTCCTGAGCCGTGAAACCGACCTCCGAGCTATGATCAAATTCACAAACCCTAAAAAAGCGCTTGCGCTCACCGTGGAGAAATTTGGCCGAGAGAAACCAATTTCTAGGTACCAGTCCCACCAACGTAGCCCGAGTCCGTGCTGAAGGTTCTCCTAGATTGTTGAAAGAGATCGGCCGATTCTCTGTTTCCCCCGTCTTCGTGGTCGGAATTTATTCCGGGCAAGATAAGCTGGGCGAAGGTTTTGGTAGCTCCCTTGGTATGGCGGAGTTCAGGGTACGTGTACCATCTTCTGTACCACACCTCTGGTCTCTGACGCAAATTAAGGCGGCCGAGGATGCTCTGCAGCAATTGTATATGACACGGACACCCCCAGACCAACTGCGGCTGCCGTCACAAACGTTCACCGGTGACGTTTTCGGTAACCTCAACTCACTGAAGGGCACCTCCTACATTCCTGGCAAGCTGGGTCACGCAGAAGTTAACTATGGGAGTGCCGGTCGGAGCTCTATCGTCAACCCGGCTAATAGAACGTTGTCGGAGGAAGAGTTGGAAGAAGATTAATCCCACACATCCATGCTCTCGTTTCTCACTGGGTATCCTACCCTTTCTGCGACCAACTATGGCATCCGCCCAGTAACATTTGTGGCTAGGAAAGTTCTGTACATCGTGTTCGATTTGCAACTACCAACTAGAGAGGACCAGCGGGTAGGCGAAACAAAGGCTCTTCCTCGATAATCGTGAAGTTATACTTTGTGGGATGTACGGTTTCATCGGGAGTTGAATTGAAAGCCGACGAGATCTTGTTGCGGATTTTTGTCAACTCCTCGTCTGATTCCGGCGTTCCAAGGGTGTAGATACGATTCTTTTTCCAGTTTGACTCCCAACCGAGGCGGCCCGTGAGGGAAGCAGCCTTTTTCTGGTTCTCTGGTGTTTTCATAATATCCCCGGTTATCCAATCGTATGCCGGAACTTGGTCCCTACGGACTAACCCCCAGGACCAGTACGGGCCGACCGCTGAGAGAACGATGACCTTGTTCCGCTTGTCTTGTATGAAGAAATGCACCGCGCAATAGAACAACGCTTGTGCGACGGCTTCCGAGAATCGGAAAGCAAGGAGTCTAGTCCACGCATCGAGTCTGAATGGAGCCTTTTTGACAGGAAGGGCCTTGATCTCCCCGATCAGAGCACAATGTCGATCCACGACCTTAATACCTGCGCGGAGGGTGTGATTATGCTGTAGGAGTACAAGCTTGTCTTGTCGTAGCTCCGACGTTTTAAGGTCCGGGTAGTATTCTTCAACATGTTCGGGTTCCGGCTTGTCGATCTCTCCTGCGATGACATAATGGACCAGCAGGTCAGGGGTCGGGTCCTTTGCGTCGATGTCCGATGCTTGGACAGTTCCAAGAGAGGTGTCGCCTTCCTCAGTGCCAACCTCTGTCTTCGAGTCAGACGATCGAACTTGCACCTGAAATGTGAAAATCATACCAGTATCATTCTGTTCGCGCTGCCATTCACACCACATCTCTAAAGCGGTCTCACTTGTTGTTGCCTCGTGTTTCCGCCGGGCTTCGTTTTGCTGTTGGATGCGATCTGAGCGTCGGTTTTGTTCGCTCCAGGGCTGTTCGACAGCGGTGATGGAGTCAAGACGATCTTGTGCTTGCTTGAGTACTTGGGTCTTGAGTTCTTGGCCCTTGAGCTCGTGCTTGAACGCCTCCATTTGAGACCCAGGAATAGAAAGAGCGGTCTGGGTGGTGACAATATATCTGTTGGACACCATGTTGAGGGAGGCTTGTAGGGGATTGATGTAACAACAATAGTAGGGTGCCTCCAACCCACGCGGATTCCAGGTGGTCGAGGCAGCAAGTCCCAGGTTCACCCTCGAGTGAAGATCGGTCACGTATGGATGAGAGTGCTTGTATTGTTGGGGCATGGGAAATGGAATGGTAGGTGCCCAGCACCCCTCTTCTTCCTGCATTAATACCCCGCAACGGCTCCGGACAACCGTGGTCAAACCGTGGACATCAATTCACTGGCTTCCCTCATTTGCCAGTCGTGAGAACATTTCATTGTCTTCCCTCATTTGGGGCGTGGGAACGTTTGAAAGCTCGGTTGCTATTTGTCACCGAGTGA
The DNA here is from genome assembly GCA_015956445.1 of Thelephora terrestris. Lineage (NCBI taxonomy): Eukaryota > Fungi > Basidiomycota > Agaricomycetes > Thelephorales > Thelephoraceae > Thelephora > Thelephora terrestris. The sequence goes on along the minus strand of WIUZ02000023.1, from coordinate 453,379 downwards.
CCATTCTTCCAACTCATCGAGTTTCCTCCGCACCCTCTCGTCGTCGCTATGTCCACAGAAGATACTCGCCCTCTACCCCCTTTTATGGACATCAAGCCCTCTTCAGACCAAGTCGCACAGTGTCCTCGTAGGGAGCTTGTATATGGTTTTCCCATCTCCTTCGAGTGGTTCGACCAAATGTATGAAGGCCTAAAGAAAAGGGAAGAAGTCCAGAGTTATTCTGCGCAATTCTGGATTACGACCGAGGCAATTGCGGGTGGCTGTCAATCGATATATCCAGACTGGCGTCACATAAAGGTTGTGACAGTAGCCTGCTCAACTTACGGGGACTACGGAAGTTGCCCGCTCATAAGGGTCGGAGCGGCTGGTTGGAAGCCACCCAAGGAAGTTATCAACAAGATTGCGGAGCGACTTCGCAAGTTTGGTCTGGTGGAAGAGCCCAATTGGTTCCCCACGGTTGGGTCGAAGAGTGCGTTCAATGATGTCTGGATGTGATGGTGAAGAATCCTTACTTACTCGGTGTTTTCAGGCGACTTGTACTAGTAGCTGGAGAAACGACAAGAATTGGTTGGTCGTATGAATTACAACAGCATATCGAGGCAATTATCATCGCCGTAAGTTGGGCCTAGCATACTAATAAACTATTGATACTAATTCGTGTAGGCCACTGGGCTCGGCCACCCTTTACCCTTTTATATTTTTCTATGTACCAACGTCCCGTTCGATAGATACTCAAGCGTCTTCGCTAATTGCCTTGACCCCTCACGTCATTGAGCGGGAATAAATACCTCGAGATACTAGATCGTAAATGCCAGCTGGAGAGAGTTCCTTGCGAAGTGGGCGGACGCGGAGCGCTTCCACATAGTACCCCGCCACAAACCATTTTACCAGCGACGCGAGGCGTCGACCCCCCCGTTCCCTTCTAACAAACAACTTGAAGGTTGATTATTGCTGCTCATAGGAGTTCCATCGCTGGCCCGTTGGCTTAGGCTGGAATCCAGCCTCAGATTTAGAGGCGAGGAAGACGCAATTTAGGTGTCATTGAGCGCTCCTCAGGGTCTCAGGGTTCGGTCGAGTACTCTTGAACGTGCTCGAGGGTCGGCTCGTTGATGTCTCCCGTGCTAACACACGGTAGACCCGCAGGTCGGGAGTGGGGCCCTTGACATTGTAGTCTGGCTTTGGGGTGAGACGTCACCTTCCTCAAAACTCATCTCGGTGCCGGGTTCTGTATTCGGGTGAGACTGACTTGTAGCCACTATGTTGGAAAGACACCAACATATGTCGATTATAAGCTTTTGCCCCACATCGCCACGGTGGCCGTGTGTATTGTTGGGATATCGCCCGGCCCGCTTTGGAATGCGATGCGAACGTTGCTTCCAGACGGTGGAGGACAAATCACCATCGTCCTCCCTCACTTGGGGCCGCTTACCCCGCAACGGCTCCAGACAACCGCGGTCAAACCGTGGCCATCAATTCATTGTCTTCCCTCACAGGGTGTGGGAATGTTTGGAAGCTCGGTTGTTATCGAGTAACCATTCTTCCAACTCATCAAGCATCCTCCGCACCCTCTCGTCGCCGCTATGTCCACAGAGGATACTCGCCCTCTACCTCCTTATATGGGCATCAAGCCATCTCCCAACCAAGTCACAGAATGTCCTCGTAGGCTGCTTGTATATGGTTTCCCGATCTCCTTCGAGTGGTTCGACCAAATGTATGAAGGCCTGAAGAGACGGGGAGAAGTCGAGGAATATGCTGAACAATTGTGGACTACGACCGAGGAAATTGCGGGTGGCTGTCAATCGATATATCCAGACTGGCGTCACATAAAGGTGGTGACAGTAGCCTGCTCAACTTACGGGGATTACGGAAGTTGCCTGCTCATAAGGGTCGGAGTGGTTGGGTGGAAGCCACCCGGGGAGGTTATCAACGAGATGGCGAAGGAACTTTGCAAGTTTGGCCTGGTGGAAGAGCCAAATTGGTTCCCCACGGTGGGGTCGAAGGGTGCGTTTTATGATATGTGAATGTGATGGTGAAGAATCCTTACTTACTCGGTGTTTTCAGGCGACTTTTAGTTGGAGAGACGGCAGGAATTGGTTGGTCGTGATGAAGTCGCACAATATCTCGAGGCCATTATCCTCACCGTGAGTTTGACCCAACGTACTAATCAGATTCACTATCAATACACATTCGCGTAGGTCACCCGGCTCGGCCACCCTCTATCCTTTTTATTTCTCTATGTACCAATCAACTCGTTCGATACTAGATACGCAAGCATCCTCGCCAATAACGATTATAGGTGTTGTTGCATTAACCCCTCACGTCATTGAAGGAGAATAAGTACCTCGAGATACTGGCCCGTAAATGCCAGCTGGAGAAAGTCACAGTGCGAAGTGGTCTGGCGCGGAGCGCTTCCACGTACCCCGCCACGAACCATTTTACCAGCGACGTCGACCGACGCGAGGCGTCGCCCCCCTCGATATCGTCCCCTTACAAATCGCGTCCTTCTCGCCTCTGAGTTAGAGGCTGAATTCCGGCCTAAGCCAACAGGCCGGCGTGATGGTATTCCTACGAGAGGCAATAATCAACCTCGTTTGTTAGGTGTCATCGAGCGCTCCTCGGGGTCTCAGGGTTCGGTCCAGTACTCTTGAAAGCGCTCCAGTGTCGGTTCGCTGATGTCTCCTGTGCTAACGCGGGGTAGACTCACAGGTCGGGAGCCGGACGCTTGACATTGTAGTCTGGCTTTGGGGTGAGACGAGATGAGACATCACCGTCCTCAAAGCCCATCTCGGTGCCAGGTTATATATCAGGGTGAGACTGACTTGTACCCGCGATGTGGGGAAGATACGGACATCATGTCAATCACTGTGGGAAGTGAGGACACTTATAACAAGTACCCGTCATGCGCCCAGGGTACTTATTTGGAAATCGGGCACATGATTTTGGGGGCACTGACAAGGGCACTGATTTTTTATTGGGGGGCTTGAAGCCAATCAGTACCACCACTGTATGTTGAACCGAAGGTCTGTGCCTGGCAACGGGTCAACCGGCTCTACCGCTTCGTGCGAGAGCCGATGCCGGAGAGCGCTGAATAAGCGACCCGAAGGGACGGTGTCACATCAGTGACCCGATCGATCGGTATGACGCGCACGTGCCTTAAGCCGCCGCACGGACCACACATCAGTCACACTGTATAGATGTGACGTTAATAGAGTAGATAGTATATATACCCCTCATGTGTCCATAGATCAATCAATCGCTTCTCTCTCTCTCTCTCCCACTTGCACTACTGTATCTTCCCCTCTCAGGTAAGAACTAGAGTACGCCATGTAGTAGTATAGAATATACTCTACCTGCTCAACAGGTTATGAGCCCGGGCTACGCCCTGTGTTCCAAGCTGTGCCTCTGTGGCTGCGCTGTGAACAGGCTCTAATCTTACCTTAGTGCGCCCTCTGTGGCTGCCACTGCGCTATCCACTGCGCAGGAAGGGGACTTAGAACAAAAAGTCAAAACCCCAAAAGGGGATGAAACAGTGATTGGCTAAGCTGAGCACAACACACATTCGTAGACCCCATAAGGGGAGGGTAGTCGATTAACATCTACCGACGGTGTGGACTGAGGCAACATGCAATAAACCTCTCACTAAAGTAATCCTTAAAAAGGGAAAGGCTAATTCTTCCCTCTTTCATTGCATTTGGCATAGAAGCGTTCATTAACTGATGACTCTTATTTTGGGCGTAGGCACTTCCACCCCCCAAAACCAAAGAAAATGTCGTCTCAGCTTACCTCTCTCGTCCCCGTCCTCGAAGGCCCCAACTATCAGCGATGGGCCCCTGCCGTCAGAAGCTTCTTGATGGCACAAGGACAGTGGAGACTGATGAAGAAGGGAAAGCCCACCAAAACGGTACGACCATATGTAGCAGCTGTCCCTGCCACCGATGATGCTGAAGAAATTCCGGCACAGGAGGGCGGTGAAGACATTGACGAAGACGCGCTCGAAGCGTGGGAGGAAAACAATTCCAAAGCCCTAGGAAATATATTCCTGAGGCTAAGCCCTGACATCCAGGCAAAACACAAGTCCGAAGAGGACGCTTGGGCCTTGTATCAGGCAATCGATGCGGAATATGGGAAACCCGGCGTAATGGGGATCTATTCAGAGTTCAAAAGCGCTCTGGACGTACAGATCCCCGGAAATGCAGACCCCATCCCGGCGATAGATAAAATCATGGCCCATTTTGGTCGACTGGCTGAAGCCAATGCAGCAATCCCAGATTTCATCAAAGCCATGATGATACTCTCCCGGATGCCCCCTGCCTACGATTACCTTGCCCAGATCCTCTGCCAGGCCGACGATATCAGAAAAGTCCAGATCGATGAGCTGAGGAAAATGGTCAAACTGGCCTGGGAGCAGAAGTCCAGCTCCCGTCGCTCCGGACAACAAGCACAAAAGTTGTCCAACGTACAGCACGCCCCGGGGAACCCAAATTTCCAGCAGCAGCAGCAGCACGACGGGAGCCAGCCCCAGGGCCAAGGCCGAGGACGAAACCGTCGAGGACAAAGAGGAGGTCGAGGAAGATTCCAGCAACAGGCTCAGCAAACTGACGAGTCTCAAATGCCACCTCCCCCTCCACAACCTCCGGTTCCCTCCGGCTCTAACATCTCGGTCTCCGATTATGGTTTTGCCTCCATGGCGGCTTTTCCCATACGCCATCCCCCCGTCCATCATCAAGGCACAGGGGCCCCATCCTTCTACCCCTCCGTACAGGAGGCTAGGGACCTTGCAGCACGCATAAGCGTGAAACCTTCGATTGAGACCCTAAAAAGGCTGGAACGCTCTTATGAGCAGACAATCGATCCTCGCCCCCGCAAAAAGGCGCGTACCCCGCCAAGCGAGGATGAAGTAAGCCTGGGATGGTCGGGTGATGAGATGGATGTTGTCTCCCCTGCGTCGGTTGCCGGTCCGTCTGGCCTTGGTGGAAGGTATGAAACAAATTTAGTGTTGAGTAACGAAACTAACGACTCCACAGCACCTGAAGATAAGTCTAGGTCTTCAGTAGTAGCTTCCAAATATATTTGTTTTACCTTGTCTGCCCCGAGTGAAACTGAAGCTGTGTGGATGCTCGATTCTGGAGCATCCCGGCACTTTACTTCTGACATAAACGACTTCGTGGAGTACGAGGCTATTGAGTCCATTCCTTTGAGAACAGCGACCAGCTTCACGACAATTATTGGTAAAGGAACAGTGATCCTCTACATAAACGAAAAGGCTGTCCGACTAAGTCCTGTCTATCATGTCCCAAACATCTCCCATAGGCTGCTGTCCCTTGGTCAGTTCCTCAAAAGCGGACTCTTCTTGAGGGGGAGTGCTCGCGAAATCTCACTCTATGAAGGAGAAACAGAATTTCTTACCTTCTACCCTCGAACCGAGGATGACAGTATTTATGTTATCAGAACTCTCCTCGGAGCACAACTTACTGCTGCTACAACTGAGACCATTTATAATGCTGATTTTGAAATCATGCACCGCCGACTGGCTCACCCCTCAAAAGAGGTAATCCAAAAGGCTGGAAAACATGTCAAGGATTTTCCTCATGTCGAAATCCCAAAAGAGCACCTCTGCACTGGATGTGCGCAAGGAAAGATGACAAATAAATCCTTTCCCCCATCCAACACCAGAGCAAGCGCTCCCTTCGAGCTAATCCATTCGGATCTAAAGACTTTTCCCATTGAATCCTACCGCAAGTACAAGTACTCAATCGTCTTCTATGACGACTACACCTCACACACCTGGACCATGAATTTGTGCACTAAGGACGCTGCACTTATGGCTACCAGACACTTCCTGGCTATGGTTGAGACCAAATACCAGAAGAGAGTACGACGATGGATGTCTGATGCCGGAGGGGAGTACACGTCCCTAGCTTTCACAACGATGCTCAAGGAAAAAGGAATTGAGATCCTCCAGTCTATCCCGCATGCACACCAACAAAATGGTCGCGTGGAGAGGATCATTCGAACATTAATGGATAAAGCAGAATCCATGAGACTACAGGCTTGCCTCCCTCAGTCTTGGTGGGAATTCGCCCTTGACCACACAACTCACGTTTACAATCGAACGCCGAACCGTCGCCTGAATTGGCAGACTCCATTCCAACTATTAAATGGAAGTAAGCCTTCAATTGATCACCTTTGGGTCTTCGGCTGCGGAGCCTACGTCTTCATCCCAGAAGAAGTACGGATAAACAAACTCGCGCCCCGATCAGAATTGATGACCTACCTGGGTACTCACCCAGGAGGAAAAGGATGGATCTTTATGCGCGGACCTAACAATATCATTTTCTCCGCTGCTCAGGCCACCTTCGATGAGTTGCACTTTCCAAAGTGCCCAACTGCCAGTGTACGACGAAACACACGGCTGCAGTCTACTGCGCCACCCCTACCCAGTCATCACTGTCACAAAGACGGTGACTGCCAGTGTCCCCTTCCAGGAGGACAAGAGGAAGATGACACAGCACCCTCAGCGCGTCCCAAACCTACTCCCAAGCCTTCCTCAAAAGGCAAGGAACGTGCTATTGAGCCCGCACCACAGCCGCAAACGCCGGTGCAATCTAGAGCGCCCAGTTCGGAGCCACCGAGGTCACCTACACCTAGCTCTAGCTCTGATTCCGACCCTGAGGATACACCACCCGCTCCGCCAACGATTATGCCTCCGTCACCTATCAAAACTCGGAGGCCTCAGCGTGAGCAGAAAGTCCCGGCCAAGCCCGGCAATGTTTACGGTAGTAAACATCCGGTAGAAATAATTAAGTCTACCCGGTGTATGAAGGATTGGAAGAAGGTTGTCGGAGATTTTTCCGTGGCACCTAGGCGCGGGCGAAGTTCAGGAGCAGTTCCCGGGCCTAGCACGCAGCCGCTTCCTGAGAGAGAATCCTCTGCTGAGGAAGAGACTGAAGCGGCGTCAGAGTCCGAAGATGAGGTTGAGAAATCCGTTGAACCATCCGGATTCACCACCCCTGAAGAAGACACTGACGCCCTTCTAGCTAGGCTATGCCGGGAAGGGGGAGTAGAACTCCAAAACCTCTTAATTTCGAAAGCCGTCTCACCAACCGCCAACGAAAAAACTCCAAAAGAATGGAAATACCGAGACATCGCCACACTACCACAGGCAGAACTCGAGGAATGGAGGACAGCCTGCAACGAAGAGTTGGAAGCTCTTCGCAGGCGCAAAGTATACGACCTGGTAGAGCGCCCTCGAGGCCGCAAGGTTATCAAAAACCGCTGGGTATTCGACCAGAAACCAGATGGTCGCAAGAAAGCCCGCTTAGTAGCAAAAGGCTTCTCACAGGTTGAGGGAATGGACTACGATGCCGTGTTCTCCCCTGTTGTCCGATTCGAGACAGTGCGCCTAATATTTGCAATGGCCGCCCTCGGAGGATGGGTCCTCAAAGGACTTGATGTTCAAAACGCGTACCTATACGGCGAACTCGACGAGGAAATATACATGGAACAACCAGAGGGATTCGTAGCTCCAGGAAAAGAGACTCATGTTCTCCGCTTAAAGTGTGCCCTCTACGGACTGAAACAAGCCGGGCTCGCATGGTGGCGAGCCCTGAAACGGTCCATGGAAAAGCTCGGATTCAAATCCTTGAGCTCAGATGCTGGGATCTTCATCTACCAGGATACAGATGGAAGATTCGTAATTGCGTTAATCTACGTAGACGATGCCATCTTTACCGGACCCCACACAGCGCTTACGGAGCAGCTCAAGGGGGAGTTTATGAAGATATGGGAAACCAGGGATTTAGGGGACCTAACCGACTTCCTCCGCATGAGAATCACCCGACATGGCAGCAAAATCTCCATAGATCAATGCGCTGTCAGGAACATGGTATTTTTAAACTTTTTATAACACGCTCTTTCTTCGAACTCTTCTTACCACTTCTTATGTTTTGAATGTTTCACACTCCTTATCCTTCACACCAATCATTCGAAACACACAAACGCGCATACATTCACGGCAATACGAAACAACCTGGCTATACAAATGCTTCTACAACGTCCTCAAAAGTCGACTCTATCTACGGCAGGCCTGAAGGTCACCAAACGTCCATCTCGGAGATCATAGTGCTGGCCCCTCCTCGCTAGGACCTCCCCGAACATGGCGTCACCATCTTCGGCACTCAGCTGAATGACTAGTTCAAGCCGATAGGAAGAGATACCTTCGAGCGGACCGATCAGCCTCCCAGATGTCACCGAACTCTGGAACACCTGGTCCCACATCGCCATCACCGGGTGACTGCTCGACAGCACTATCGACGTAGTCGGCAAGCGACCCTCCGTCTCCCTCATCGGACCCCTGGGTGGGATCCTGTCTTGCGAGTCGAAGCTGGTGGCGAAGCTGGATCTCCGACTCGACCTGTCGGTAGGGACGGTTGACTCGATAGCGGAACTCTCGTTCCCCACCTCGACCAGAGAGGTCACCATCCGACTCAACTGGTCGAGGGTATGGATTAGCCGATGGAGCCATGCGATGAGCAGGACGGCGTCGAGAGCGTTTGCAACGTTGTCCCGTAGTCACCGGACGTACCTCGGCAACCCTCGGAGCATCTTCAGCTCGGTCAACCTCCATGGCCACATCCTCGATCTTCACCAACTGACGGATCGGCTGCAAGACGCAGCGCCCACAGTTCTCCTTGTCGGAAGCGGCCAAGGTGGAAGCCGGACCCGGAGTCGGAACAGGAACCGCGTTCTCGATCGGAGGCGTCGCATAGGACGACGGGTTAGGCGATGGGAGTACCACCTTGTCGGCGTACTCCAACTCGAACGGAACGTCGGCTGTCCCCTGACCAACCAATTTGGGACCCTCTTTACAGTTACAGGTCTTGTCCTGCAAGGACTCGACCTGCGCTGTCAACACAGCCACCACGTTCTCGAGTTCTTCGGTCTAGGAAATGTCAGCTTCCATCATTCTAAGCAATGATGAAAGCAGCATTACCTTTTCATCCCTCCTGGCCAACGCTCCCTTGATGTTGTTATCCCTGACCTTCAGACCGGCAATCAACTCTTGATGGTTGGCGACCATTGCCTCCAACGCCTCGTTCGTCCCCTGCTGGAAGGCAGCCAGAGTCTCCTTCATCTGAAGACCCTCCGCCGACAGACGAAGGACGTCTGCCTTCGCTTCCTTCACCTCACGCTCCAATCGTTCAACCTAGGCAGTTTGGTTAGTCGAGAGTCATACTCGAATATCCAAACGAAAGACTTACTTTGCTCTCCCCTTCCCGAACGAGCGACCACAATAACGAGGTAGCGGCAGTGGCATGGCGGACGGCCCGAGGAACGGTTGCTCCGTGCTCCAATAGGTCCTGGTCGTAGATTCCCCTTTGCAGGGTGTACCAGAGCTCCTTCTTGATCGGATGCTCCAGCTCCCCGAACCTACCCCTCATTCGGAATGCCACCTTCTCGGCAATAATCATACGGACCCAGAGCTCGTCGTCCCAGGTCAACCCCATCAAGTGAGGCATCGTCTCCCTGAGACGTTCGGCGTCCACTTCCGTAACGACCTCCAAGATCTAGAAGCCGTTAGTTGGACATCAACGCCCGAAAGAATGTTCCTCTACCTAGAGGAAGGCGTTAGTGCTAGCACAGAAAGCTCTAGGTCTCCCCCATACCTGGTCATCCGTGGTATAGGGAGTCCCCGCCGCACAGGCGTAGGTCTTGCGAGCGGCGGCACAACGGTCGATGCGAGAGATGGTGGAGATACCATTGGCGACTTTGTAGGTATGGTTGTTGGGGAAGGACATGTTTTGGTAAGATGATGGGGAAGTTGCTGGTGTTGCTGATCAAGGATGGCTCCAAGAAGACGTCCTTCTTATAGCCTAGATCGGTGATCCTTCACGTGACCTACCTCGACGAACCTCATTGGTCCGGGTCACATCAACTTCCGCCCCTGTACCATCATCGTTGGCTTACTACATCAAGCTGACACCTCGGCCCGCGGGACGGCCTTGGAAGAACTTCGTTCCGGAACGCCTAGAACGCGCGCGCACTAAAAATAGGTCTCAAGACCCTGATGACCCCTTTATGACATCATGACCCCTTTTACGACCCCTCATGACTTTACGATTACGATCAACCCTGGACCCTGGAACACACACGTGGGCACGGGGTATCAACATTTGGACACTGTGCTTCTAATCGGATAGTAACCCTATCTGATCTAGTTGTGCTTTGGAAGCAGAGTAGGCCCGAGCTGAGAACAGCGGCCGAAGAATATAATCCCTGGTGCCACTTAGGAAGAACGATATTCCCAGGTGCTATGCCTAATCAAGACTGGGTCTGATCAAGCGATTACGGTTGCAACTCCCAGGTTACTGCCTGTCCGTTGGTATCATACCACCTACCGACAACAAGGGATGTGTAGAGTTCCTTCGATCTCTAGCCAATCACAGAAGCTCAGAGACGGTGCTCACCTGACCCTTGGGTGTGGTCTAGATTCAGGTACGAACTTTCATGACCCATGCCCCTTTTTCCTTTAGGACTAGTGTTATCTTTACCCCTATGTTTCATGCGGACATCTGTTATCTTTTATGCAATCCTTCACACACTAGTAAGGCCCTTTGTCCTTTACTCTCCCACGCATCATATTTGTTCGCTTCCCTTACTTAGCGTTCTCACACTCCTTATCTCCCTTTGTTCGGACTTGATAAGGGTATATTAGGGTATTGACGTCATGGCCACTCCTTTAGTATAAGTAGCAACTGTGGCTGTATCGTAGTACCTTAGTTTTGTTACCTCAGGAAATCCTCTGCCCTTCTCAGCCCAGTTGCAGTTAAGGACAAGTCAGAGTTTCTTGTTTGATCCAAGACATCCCCATCTGCTCTCCCTCCCGCTCTGCGCGTCACCTGCGCCTCGTAACTATAGACTCCCAGCAGTCATATTAGAACACCTCGAGCGTCCAGTCGATCAACTGGTGGAGTCATCAAATCCTGTTGTAGGGATCAACCCTTGCTTGTTAAACCGAACGAAGTACGGTTTAGGTTGGGTTTCTCTTTAGGATTTCGACCTGACTTGTAGTGACCTCGGACAACCTACCGGAAGAATAGAGACGTGATCGTTCTCTCACAAGCTAGTCGGACTAGTGAGTACTCCGCGGAGTCGGCTCAGTGCACTGGTAGTTGTTGGGGTAGAGTGGCCCTGACATGCGCCTACCTTCAAACGGTCCTTGAGCGATGTGGGATGCAAAATGCTAAAGTCGCAGCAACCCCTCTCCCGGCCGGGTATGTGCCGACTCCGTCGACAGAGGTAGCATGCCCGGAAAGACGAAGCAGGTTCCAAACCATAATTGGTTCCTTACTATACCTCATGCTGGGTACCCGACCAGATATCGCCTTTGCGGTTACCAAACTTGCGCAATATGCTGCAAACCCATCAAAAGAGCACGTCGAGAAAGCGCTGTATATCTGCCGCTATCTAATCAGGACTTCCAAATATCGATTAACCTACGACGGAGATTTACGGGAGGGTATCTCAGCCTGTACCGACTCAGACTGGGCTTCAGACCCCACTCAGAGACGATCCCAAAGTGGATACTTTGTCCGAATGGCAAAAGGGCTCATTTCATGGACCTCAAGAGCGCAGAAAACCATTGCGCTGTCGTCCACTGAGGCTGAATACATGGTGCTCTCTGATTGTAGCCGCCAAGTAGTCTGGATGCATACCCTTCTGGGGGAGCTCGGCTATGACCTTAAAGCCATCCCAATCTGCGGAGATAACCAAGGCTCGATCTTTATCGCCTCAAACCCGGTTACTGAAAAGAGGTCGAAACACATCGACATCCGCTATCATTATATTCGCGAGGTCATCAATGATGGACGCGTGGTAGTGTATTTCATTCCTGGAGATGACAACCCCGCGGATCTCCTGACAAAGAACCTTGGAGTCGTCAAACTCAGAAAATTTAGAGATGCCTTAGGCCTTGAATTCTTCTGAGCACATACCTCCAACTTACTACAGTCCAGTTCCCACCAATGAAGTTATACAGGGAGCTGTACTTAGTAAGGGGGAGTGTTGAACCGAAGGTCTGTGCCTGGCAACGGGTCAACCGGCTCTACCGCTTCGTGCGAGAGCCGATGCCGGAGAGCGCTGAATAAGCGACCCGAAGGGACGGTGTCACATCAGTGACCCGATCGATCGGTATGACGCGCGCGTGCCTTAAGCTGCCGCACGGACCACGCATCAGTCACACTGTATAGATGTGACGTTAATAGAGTAGATAGTATATATACCCCTCATGTGTCCATAGATCAATCAATCGCTTCTCTCTCTCTCCCTCCCACTTGCACTACTGTATCTTCCCCTCTCAGGTAAGAACTAGAGTACGCCATGTAGTAGTATAGAATATACTCTACCTGCTCAACACTGGACGAGTCGGGTGCTGAACGTGTTGATCGGCAGACTGTTTTTGTCCTTCCTGTTCCGGATGGAATGGTGGTAGAGCTCGAAACGCATGATCGCGGTTGATCCCCCCAACCGAGAGGCATACAACCTGGGCTCAATGAGCAATCCATTCTGGTCATACGCAGGCAATGGGCAAACAGCATGGGTTTCGGCAATCTGAGCAAGAGCTGCAGCTGCTTCAGGCGTAGTAGTATGCCATGCCCGTGTGGCGGCAACGTCTAGACAAACCTCGTCAACGACAGGATTGAAACGAAAGCGGAGGAAGTCTTACCCGCAGGATTTGCATCATCGGCGTTCTCGTATTCCTGAACATGGTCATAGTCAGCTAATGTAGTGCAGAGTAGGATTTGGCATCAACTGACCGCAAACAGACTGCGGCGAACTTTGACATAATCGTCCGGGACCGTCATGACACCCACTGCAGGAGATTCCGCAGTCCTCATATCTTCCATGATGCCCCTCAAATTAGCAACAGAGGTTGCGTAATCGTGGTGGAACCGTGTGTGGTCTGGGGCGGTCCCGGTGCAAAGGAGCTTCACGTGCTCAAATTGTCTGACATACTGAGTGGGTCCAGTCCACTTCCCATCGGCGTGGAGCCAGCTTTGACCCGGCACAATTTTCACAACCATAGCGTGGGTGGCAGGAACAGCCTGGATAATGGAACTTGAGGGAGAGGCAGGGTCGGCAGTCGGTTCAGCACTGACTGAATCGTCCTGAGGACGTGGGGATGAAGGACCATCGTCCGAGCGTGAGAGGGGGTTGGCAGCATCCGCGGTGGACAAGAGGGGGCTGGCAGCATCCGTGGTGGACAAGAGGGGGTTGGTGGTGTCTGTGTCGGTTGATTCTTCGCTTTTGACAGCAAGCATGTGGCCGGAACCACAAGATACCCAGTGGACACGTCCACGTATAGCAGGGTCGGAGAGAAACTCGCCCATGGAGAGAAGGGTCTGACGGACGATGCCCATCTTTGTATCAAGGCGTTCGGCCACCACCTCGGGGCTCGCAGGAATAAAATGAACGGTTGAGACCATGGTGACAGATGGTGAGAGCGAAAGTGGGTTGTTAGCAGGAGAGACAGAAAACAGTTGGAGAAGGGGGATCTGAAGCACCTTGATGAGACAACCGTCCGCTTTTTAAGGTAGCCGGCCCAAGGGGGGTGCCAACTTGTGGTTCCTGACTCGGGTAACGATTGCCTCACACTGGTTAGTTTACATGCAAACACAACCGATGGAGGTGCACAGGTGCACTCTACCGAGTTAATGGATTGGCCAGGGTGCATTTCACCAGGCCGGCGGACCGACCAGCAGTAAGCGAGCATGGCGCTGGGAAGATATGAGACGTTAGCAACGCTTGCAGCTGACAGTAATCTCCTCTTCCTCTCTCATGCGTCTCACCGCTGTGGAAATCTCAAAGCTCCTCGTCAAGGACATCCTGACTGCTGTGAAGGGTAAACTTACCATTCCTCGCCCTACCAGGAACAAGAAGTCGGCCTTGACAGACTATGTTGCGGCGAACCTCACCCCTTCTCTCGAGGAAAGCTTGAACAAGCTCCTGACCGGGGGCCAAAAGCGAAAGACACTGAGGGCAGGGGCACCTGGAATCAGTGATTACATCTTGATTACATGGTGAATTCATGTGCACTTTTCAATAATTGTAATCACCGATTCCAGGTTGATTACATTTCAAATGTTACCTTGACATGTAATCCAACCAATGTCCACCAATTCCATTTGAAATGTTCTCAACAAATGTTTCTGGGATGCTTTTGACCTGTCAGCAAAAATGATACTGCAATGTAATCAGCATGTTCTTCAATCGTCTGAGATGTAATCTAAATGTGCTCAAAAACATGGGATGTTTTCACAATGTACCCACTGGGCACATTCAGGAAACATTGCTTGGGAACATCTTGAGGAAATTTCAAATGGAGTTGGTGGCAACAGTTGAATTACATGTCAAGGTAACATTTTAAATGTAATCAACCTGGAATCAGCGATTACAATTATTGAAAAGTGCACATGAGCTCACCATGTAATCAAGATGTAATCACCAATTCCAGGTGCCCCTGCCCCCAGTGAGAGAGACGACGAGCAGCTCCCAGCGAGAAAGGCATCCCGGCCCGACACCGAAGACCTGGGTGAACCTGGAGATTTTTTGGATCTTCCATCGGAACCCATACAGAAGTCCTGTTACCGCGAATTTTACGAGGCAACTTCAAACGCTGCACTGAAACTGGTTGTCTGTGCTGTATGTGGACGTGAACGGGACCATCGGCCCGACAAGGTCTCAAGCCTGGAGCTAAAGGAAATTCCTTTGTCATCGCGATTGGTTCCAGAGCGACCGCACCCGAAACATACCCTTTTTGATGGTATGCTACTCCAGCCCGAGGGTCTCACCCGATGCAACGGCGGGGGTACGGTTGCAAACGTGTGCGATGAGTGCATGCGAGATTTGAGGAAACAGACGGAAGTTCCTCCGAGGTTCTCACTCGCCAACAACCTTTGGGTCGGAGCTATCCCCACCGGGCTCAGTAGCCTGACGTTCCCGGAGCAGCTCCTGATTGCACACCTGTACCCCCGTGTATACGTGTTCAAGCTCTTCCCCAAATCAGGCGGTGGTGCAACGGAGGGGCTACAGCGAGGAATGCGTGGTAACGTGAGCACATATGAGCTCAACGTTCATGCGATGACCAAGATGGTGGAGGGAACGCTGATGCCACGTCCCTTATCGGTCTTGTCCTCTTTGATTGCGATCACCTATATCGGGGCTGGTCAGATTCCCAAGAAGTGGCTGCACTCGACGTTTCGGGTTCGACGCCACCATGTTTCGAGGGCACTCGTCTGGCTCAAGGAGAATAACCCGAAATATTACAGTGATATTGTTATCGGTGATCGTGAACTTGATCAACTCCTGGAGGATGACGTGCCGGACGAAGTCCTAGGTGTCATTCGCCAGTCAACAGACGAAGGTCTGGTAGACCAGGAGTCATCGGGATATGTTCGGACAGAGGATATCGGTATGATTTATTGCATTCGATCCACGCTCACAGGGTTAACGCAAACACCACAGGCGATGCGAGGGATGAAGGGACAGATCCATTGGAACAGAGTGATCTCCATGCGCCTTCTCAGGACACAGGTGCGCAGTCAATCACGCATCGTTCTCTATATCTCCCAGTTGCTGACACTAGAACCAGATGATGGCTCCCCTGACGTTATCCCACTTCAGGTCTCCGGATCGGTCGACTGCGATCTCTCCAACATTACCGCAAACGAGCTGATGAACTGGGGTTTGTTGAATATGTGGAAGGATGGTCGCGAAGGACCATACGCAGTACGCCACAGTGGTCAGCCCGCTTCTGACTTCCCAACACGCAACAATGCCGACCATTGTCCCGCCGATCAACACAACTTTTTCGAAAAGGTGTTTCCCTGCCTGTATCCATATGGCCAGGGTGGGCTCGAAAGCGCAAGACCCATCCCTCTTGACCTCCCTGAGCATATCCGATGGTCACTCCAGTACTTTGATCGACGATTTCGGAAACATGAAACCTTCCCCTTTGTTGTCTTCGGCATCTCTCAACGCCGGCAGGCCCTGAGTTCTGCACGGATCCAGATGAAAGGGCAGGTGTTTGAACGCGAAGCTCGCGCTATCTCGTCTGTTACCGCCGAAAAGCTCGAGCAGGCAAAATCTGATGAAGATCATGGTCTGCCCATCTCAGATGAAGCTATCCGAGTGCTCAGGAAGCATGTCCATGCTACAGCAGCTCGAGTCTCCGGATCGGACCAGTCTCGCTATCGACTGCGGAGCCAGATCTGGTCGACCTCAACAATCTTAGGCCCCCCTTCCCTCTGGATAACGATCAACCCCTCTGATCTGCACGACCTGATCACCCAGGTATTTGCTGGCGAGGATATCGACATGGACAAATTTATGGCTACCTTGGGCCCAGACAAGTCCAAGAGGGCGAAGAACATCGCGGACGATCCTTACGCTGCAGCAAAATTCTTCCATTTCATGATCACCACAATCCTCGAGACGCTCTTCCAGGTGAAGGTCACGGCGGGCCGAGTGAAGACCAAGGTCGGGATGGGGGGCCCTTGATCCGCATCCACCACTTGGTCGGATTTTTCCCACGCGAAAGCGGGGCTAGGGAACTAGAGTCGACAAGACTCCGGGTCTCACCAGCCCACCCCCCCACCGCCTTACCAACCTGAGGACAACCCCCAACTGCCAAATCACCTCTCCCCAGCGCCGTCACCCCCGAATGCGACGAAAATAACACGTGCGGACCCAGAACCCACAACGTGCCACATCACCCAGCCCTCATGCCCCGACGCGTAGCGAATACCACACCCAACCGAGGCGAGAGAAATGCCTCGCGGAAACCACGACCCTAGCCCCCAACGCATAAAAAGCACAGGAAGCGCAACCCATATGACCCCCATCCCCCACCCTCTCATCTCCCACGCACTCCTCACATCCATAACGCCGCCACACTCATTACACCACGACCATGACCACGAGATCTGCAGACGAAGCCCAGTTGTCTGACGACGCCGGGAAACCCAGCCCAGTACGCACTAAGACAACACACGACAGATCAACCCTTATTATCGGCACTATACAGAGTCAGGAGACAGAACAACAGCTCGACGCACTAGCCTACACCCCTACCCCCACCCCAAACCCCCTCGACATCCACGGCTGGTCCACCGACAGAGCCCTCGAGAACCTCAACAGCGCACAGCGAGCGATGTGGATTGCGGACCCAGGCCCCAAATTACTCGCCTACAAAGCATATGGAGGAAGAATTGAGGACAAGAAAGAAATCCTCCAGATCAGAGCAGCTATCAAATCCGCACTAGGCCTCGCTGGAAACCCGACCGTAGCGATTCCGGTCCCAGAAGTCAAACCCGGGAAGAAAGAAGGCCCCCCACTGTGTGCCTTAATCAAGAACATCTCACAGGCCAACGCCGACAGCCTAATCAACAGGGTAAGAACCTACCCCACCCCACCATATTTTAACAACTAACACCGCCCCCGTCTTAGAAATTCATCTCGACGGCGGAGATCACGGTCATCTTCATACCCTTCAACCCAGCCCCGACCATGTTCGTCACCACCCTGAAAGGCTTCATATTCCTCGACGAATCGGAACGCAAGACGGAAGCCCTAGTCAAGCACGTGGTTCAGCGCACCCTCTTCGGCGGAGAAGACCTCGGCCCCACGATGGAGTCTAAACGCCTCCTTGCTTACTTCCGGGACAACATACCCCACCCCATGAACAGCTCAGTCCACGAGGCCCTCAGGTTCATCAACGCCTCTGTTGTCATCAAACGCTTTGAACTCGTCAAAAAGGAGGACATTGGCACGGGAGAAGAAGGTCACCCCGCGTGGAATGTCTTCATAGCCCCCGCGACAAACGACCACACCGCACTGAAGGACTGGATCGCCAAAGTTAGACAAGTCACCTTCGCCACCGAGGCTAACGGCGCCGGAACCTCCAAGAGGATCTACACCTGCTCGATCTGCCACTCCGAAGGACACCCTGGAGGGATGTGCGAGTTCACCAAAGCCCCGGGATGGATCAACCCCGCTCCAGCCAACTCCCCAGCCCTCGAGAGCCTTATCAACGCCACCCAGACTGCCCAGGCCACGCGCCCAGTCATTAGAAAACAAGTTGCATCCGCCTACCCACGCGGCAGAGGCACCAACGCGAGAGGGAGAAGTTCCACCAGGGCCTAACGAGGCGCCCCAACCCGAATACCACACGCCCGACACGACAAACAAGCAAGATCTATACATCCCCCAATCCGCTAGCATAGCTCGTATTAGACCGTACTACCGTACCACCTTTTGAATAAACACCCCACCTCACGATTACACAAGTGACCTGATAAGACATCCGCAATACTGCCATCCTGGGATGGCAGATGCCCCTTGCCGAGACAAGGGAGAGGAGCGCGGTCGCGGAGCCATGGAAAACAAAACCTCGAAACCCGAAGGCCCAAATATACTGGCTGGGCGAATGGAGCCCAGGACAGGAAAGCCTTAGGGGAAGCACTGCTTCGTAAACACCGAAACGGGGGCCTATTTAGGCCTGGAAGATCCCGTGTGGCAATCCCACTGAAGTAGAGGATGAAAAGCCCCAGGACCCCAGGCCCTGCGGCGTAGTAGTCCCCTACACCTTCCTCCCTCCGTCGCGGTTGCCGACCACAGGGGAATTCTAGCGACCACTCAGCACGGCACTTCCAGTACCTCCTCCTCCTCCTTCGGATTATCTTCGCGCTCAGGAGGGGGGGGGCCAGCCGTTGCCGGTCCTACGCCCCCTGATGATCGAGCCGCAAGAGTAGGCAACGGTTCCTGGGCGGCCGAACAAAGCCAATACCCAGCCCGGGCAGACGGTCACATCAGACACCACCACAACCCCACAACCAGGGGTAGGGGGCTAAGTCCTCCTGCACCGCGAAACCACGCGATGCACCAACGGGCTGCAAAAGCGAGCTTTAAGATCGCCTCACTAAACATCAAAGGCAGAAAATCCGGCGAGATAGAAAAATGGATGCACATACCACAGGTGATACGCGAGAACAACATCGCAGCCATGGCGGTCCAAGAGACCCACCTCACAGATGACCTGGCCAACCAATTCCAAGGCCTATTCGGCACACGGCTCACTATCCACTACTCACCAGACCCCCAGACCAGGAACGCGAGGGGAGTGGCGATAGTCCTGAACAAAAAATACCTGAAAACAGACGATGTCAGAGAGACTGTGATCGTTCCGGGGAGAGCCATTATGGTGAACCTTCCCTGGCAGGACACCCAAAGAATCAACATTCTGGCAATATACGCCCCCAACTCCCCAAGGGAGATCAAGGAATTCTGGAAGACAATCACCCGGAAACTGAATGGGACACAACCGGATGTCACGCTAGGAGACTTCAACCTGGTCGAAGACGCGATCGACCGAATCCCGAGCAAAATAGACGACCCGCAAGCAATGGAAGCCCTGCGAGAGTTCAAAATCAAATTTAACCTGGTAGATGGCTGGAGGAAAGCGAATCCCACAAATAAAACCTACACGTGGTCCAGAGAGTCGGACGGCACACAATCCAGGATCGACAGAATATACGTCCGAGACGACATCTTCAACGAATGTTCCAACTGGGAAACTGCCCCATCCCCGATCCCATCGGACCATGACCTAATCACGGCCAGGATATCCACCCCAACATCGCCAAAAATTGGGAGAGGCCGATGGGCGATCCCAACCAGACTGATCAAGAACAAAACAATAAAGAAGGAGATCCAAATGCTCGGCCTCAAACTCCAAGAAGACATGGAACGATCACAACGCAGAGCGACTGGCTACAGACCACAACGCCTGCTCAAGGAATTCAAGACAAAGGTACGGGATATGATCCGCGCCCACGAGAAAAAGATCCAACCAATGATCAAAACACGCATTAATAACCTGTCGGAGAAATTACTAAAAGTATTCAACGACCCAAACCTACAGACAGACGAAATAAAGATAGCAGCCACGCAAATAAAGAAGGAGATACAATCACTCACGAGGGACCTACACCACGGCAACCGCAACACAGTGGCAGCTGTGGACGCCGCAGAAGGTGAGAAGATTGGGAAAACCTGGTCAAACCGACACAAAGAAAACAAACCGCGCGACACCATCAAAAGCCTGATCAACCCAGAGTCGGGCGAGAGCACAAGCGACTCGCGCGAGATGGCAAGAATAGCAGCGACGTACCACAACAACATCCAGTACACCGAACATAACCCTGAAGCCGAAATAGACAGAGATGCCACAAACACGACTCTCACAGCATTAGACCGCAAACTCTCACCAAGGAGCAAAGCGAAGCTCAGTGAGGAAACCACCGAAGAAGACGTGAGGGGAGCCATTAGAGCGACCAACAACGAAAAAGCCCCAGGACTTGACGGAATTCCGATCGAACTCTGGAAGTCAATGGACGACCAATTCCTATCAGCAGAGAAGGAGGAGAACTCAACGAAAAAATGCAACATTGTTTGGATCCTCACACAAGTGTACCTCGACATCGAAACCAACGGCATGGACAGCATCGCGAGGCTCAATGAGGGATGTATCAACCCAATATACAAGAAAAAAAACCCGAATGAGATAGCAAATTACCGCCCAATCACTCTACTCAACACCGACTACAAGATATATACCAAAGCCCTGTCAAAAAAACTGGCAGACGTAGTACACGAGATAATAAATGAAGACCAGGCGGGATTTATTAAAAACAGAAGCATCTTTGATCAAGTCAAAACGACGAAGCTGATAATAGACTATATGAGCCAAACCGACAGAAAAGGCGCCATAGTGGCGCTAGACCAAGAAAAGGCCTACGACAAGATCCTACATAACTACCTCTGGAAGGTCCTGGAGAAGTTCGAGTTCCCGAGCCACTTCATCAACATTGTGAAAGCCCTATATGACGAAGCCGCCACCACGGTCCTCATCAACGGCGAATTAAGCGAGCCCTTCATAGTGAGACGAGGCGTCAGACAGGGGGACGCACTATCGTGCCTCCTCTTCGACATTGCTATAGAACCCCTTGCGCAAAACATCAGGAAATCCAACCTCATCGCCGGAATACCGATCCCGACCAAGAGGGAATCCCTGAAGATAAAGCTCTTCGCCGACGACACAACAGTATTCCTGTCCGGCACAGACTCAATCACGGACCTCCAAGGGATCCTTGACGGCTGGTGCAAGACCTCCGGAGCCAAATTCAACATTGAGAAGACCGAGATTATCCCGCTCGGAAACGCGGACCAGAGGGAGGAAATAATCTCCTCAAGACGCCTAAACGAGGCGAACGACGCGCTACCGGAGAACGTCCACGTCGCTAAGGATGGGGAACCAGTAAGAATACTGGGAGCCTGGCTGGGGAACCAAATCGACCAATCAACGACCTGGGCCCCGATAATGGAAAACGTCCAAAAACGACTCACGAGATGGTGCGCAACCAAGCACTCCCTCGAAGGATGAAGGCTGATACTGCAGATGCAGGTAGCGGGCGTCACCCAATACCTTACAAAGGTACAAGGCATGCCTTGTCACGTCGAAGAAGACCTAAACAAGATGATAAGACGCTTCATGTGGAACAATCAAAAAATGGACACGGTTAACCAAACCCAGATGGCCGCCCTGCACTGCAAGGGAGGGAAGAAAATGCTCGATATTGCAGCAAGAAACAAGGCGATACACCTGACCTGGCTCAAGGCATACCTCAACCTGGACGACAGAAGACCGACATGGGCATTCTTCGCCGACGCCCTCATATGCAGAGACGCTGCCCCATCACAAAAGATAGATGCAGACCCAGAGGCCCGCGTCATGCCGATTATACAAACCTGGGAAACGAGAAGCAGGAACTCCACCCTCCCCGAGGATCTCAAGATGATGCTCAAAACGGCCAAAGAGTTCAACGTCAAACTGAACGCGGCCAACCCGTCCAAGCGAGTAAGAGAGACGCTGCCACTGTGGTACCACGTCAAGTCGGACCAATCCGCGAAGAAGCTTTACAAGACGAGGCCAGCCAAATGCCTAAGGAAGAAACACCATGTCAAACTGGTAGAGGATGCCACCAACCTACTGGGTAGTGTGAGTGAGAACCACCAGCCAATCGCCGGATGCACATGTGAGACGTGCAAGAAGCTTAGAATGGGAGAGAAATGCCCACACCCCCACGAGTGCATCACAACACTCGCCTCGCTGATCTACAAGATAGAGCCCAAGTGGAACCCCAACACGGAGACAGTAACCCAACCGCCAAACGCAACTGGTGAAGACAGGCGCACCGAAGACGAAGAGGAACGGATCTTCGACAAAAACAACAAGACCACAGAACTTAAGGACACCATTAAGATCTTTGGTACAAATGAAAACAAAACGAACGAACCCCGAACGCCTCCACCCCAGCACACGAACGCCCAGGAAACCACCACTACAGTGTACACAGACGGCGCCTGCAACAACAACGGGGAGGAAACCACAGCCGCGGGAAGTGGAATGTGGTACGGACACAACGATCCGCGAAACCACAGCGTGAGGCTCAACCACAAGAACCAGTCCAACCAGACAGGGGAACTAACGGCTATCCTACTCGCGGTTAAACGCCAACCCCGAAACCAGGACCTAAGAATCATAACCGACTCCAGGTACGCAATCGATGGACTTACCAAGCATGCCCAAAAATGGGAAGACCAAGACTGGTCCGGAATACGAAACGGAGACCTGTTCAAATGCATCACGGCGTGGATGAGATGGAGGATTGGACGCACCTCCCTGAAGTGGACCAAAGGCCACAACGGCGACGAAGGAAACGAGGAGGCCGACAAACTGGCCAAAGAAGGAGCAAGCAAACCGTTGCCGACAGAAGCACTCGATCTGACATACCCGCCAAACCAAGTAGGCTGCGGAGCCACGCTATCAAGACTCACACAAAAGGAGTTCTATAGAGAAATACTAGACAAAAAACAAATACCAAAACGAGCCAAAACGGAAAGAAACCTAGGAATAATCCAAGCGTGCGCCCAAGACTCATTCGACAAGGCCCCGACACAGGAAAGCGTCTGGATCGCGTCCAAACACAAAGACTTCACACTGGGGACAAAGGTTGGTTTGCTGATCAGGTAAACGTTGAGTAAACCGCAAGCAAATGGAAAATTAACCTAACAACAAACCTAGCCAGTTTTTGCTGAGTATTTTTCAAATTTACCCAGCACGTTTGCCTACACTTTACTGACCCTGTTTTCTATCAGTTTTTCTTCAAATTTCCTTGTGGTTTACTCTATGTAGTATATCTCAAGTAATTTTAATATTTACCGGACACTTACTAACTCAGTAAACCGCGATCAAATTTGTTCGGTAAATTCAAAACATACCCGATCACGGTTTACAGAACCCGTTTACCCAACTGGTAAATTGTGGGTTTTATCACAATTTACTGACCGGTTTGCATGGCACTTACCGGTGTCAGTTTACTTCAAGTTAAATTTCTAGTTTACTTTGTGGTTTACCCGCGAGTGACCGAACCGGTTTATTCGGAGTTTACCGAAAATTTACCGAAGCCACCGATCACGGTTTACCGAGTCCAGTAAACCGTGGGTTTCTTTGAGGATTTACCGACGCGGTATACTCGCGGTTTACCGATTCGGCCTCTTCTGATTTTACCGTGCAGTTTACCGAGTTCAGCAAACCGCGAGTTTTTTTTAGGATTTACCGACAAGGTAAGCTCGCGGTTTACCGATTCGGCCCTTTTCGAGTTTACCGTATGGTTTACCGATTCGGTTTTTACCTCCCGTTTCTTTCAGGTTTACCTGGTTCGGTTAACCGTGAGTTAACCATTCGGTTTCTTTCTTAATTTACCGAAGTTTTACTGACCCGGGAAACCACCAGCATATCGCAACAGGATCTCGACATCCAGACACATTCTTCGGGGCGACATCGTCTCCCCTATTAGGTCGCGGTCTCCATCGGTGTTGGGTGTAGCCGACGTCAGGGGTCGGTCGTGATCAACGTGGCCGTCGTACTCGCTGTCATTGTCTTTGTGGGGATCGCGCCCGGTCCAGGTACGTGTCGTGGTCTTCACGTTTTTCGTATAGTACTCGGTACTCGTATTAGCACAAAAACAATAAATATAATTTTATGCTATGGATATACGGTCCTGCGCCGACGCGCGTCGGTGGATGACACAAATGGTCAACAATACAGACGTTTTGGACTACGGAACATGTTAGAGTACAAGCTACATACATAGGAAAATGGATAGGGCTGAAAAGCGAGCCCGATGGGTGTGAGTCGACGATGGTGGAGAAGTGGGGTGTGTGGAGGTTGGTGAGGGTCGGATAGCAAAGGGACGAAGGGCTTGGACTTGAACTTGACGGCGTCGAGGTCTGCGTCTACAAGAGGAATACCGACGGAGTTACACCGACGCTAGTCATGCGAAAAGGGGCCCTCGGACGGTAATCGTCGAGCGCGAAGTCCGTAGGAGCTGCGGCGCCGTCCTCGACCCGCAAGGGGACGGGAGCTGAGGGAGTGGTGCCAAGCAGCGCACATAAATCCCCTTGTGGTGCTGGGAAGTGGTTTATCGGCGGTCGGTTGAGCGTAGGTGAAGCGAGGCATCCATCGGGGAGGGGTTGAACTGGAGCGGGAGGAACATAGAACTCCCAAAATCGGACGGCGATGGGAGAGACGACGGCAATGGGAAAGACGACGGCGATGGGAAAGACGAAGGCGTTGGGGAAGACGACGGCACAGAGTGAGATGATGTGGAGGATGGAGGATGGTGTATAGGATATTAGAGGGTCGTATGATGAAGGGCTTGAAGTGGGATTCAACGGCGTCGGCGTTTGAGGTATTTGCGAAGCTGCGCCTGTGGATGACTGGAACGAACATAGGCCGTCGTTCGTCAGATCGGAGACTACCGGATATGATGTTGGAATCGTGAGGATCTTGGGGATGCTAGCATGTCTGGCTTCCTTGCGGGGGGAGGGAACGATCTTGGAGGAGTGCGGCCCCAAAATCGGACGGTGATGGGAAAGACGACGGCACAGAGTGAGATGGTGTGGATAGTGTGGAGGATAGTGTGTAGGATAATAGAGGGTTGTATGATGAAGGGCTTGAACTGGCAATCAACGGCATCGGCGTTTGAGGTGTCAAAGGGGATAACGACTGTCAGAGTGGTGCAGCCAAAAACGATGGATGACCTAACCTCTAGTAAACGACAGACCTCCTTTTGGTCGACCTCATTCATCGTCGAGTATTGTTGGCGGAGTGCCCACTAAACAAGTTACATGTGAGTGGGATCGAGATCGAGAAAAGAAATAGAAACGAAGGGCGGAGATGGGGAAGGTGCTGCATCACGGGTAAGGGACGTTCGAAAGAGACAAGCAGCTCGGACACATACCCGGTGTCGAGAGCAAGTGAGGGACCCTTCAAGTTGAAAGTGGAAGCGATTCGGTCAGCGCGAACGCCTACACATTTTCCGGCATGGCTATTGTCGTCGACTTCCTGACGGACACCCTGCAACTCGGCAACGGACGTGAGGAGTTGGCCGCCGGTGTTTGGGCTACGGCAGCCAAACCGGAGTCGTCAAAACCAAGAGCCGGGCCTCGCTATTCACGCCAAGCGGACACAAGGTGCACACGATGGGAACCTGCGTTGTGACGTCAGTAACGTGTCTCCGATTCAGACAGAGGGAGCACGACGAAACACAGACAAGTCGCCAGCTTGATATCGGCGAGCCGAGGACCCGTCCACTAGACTACCTCCTGAGATCGTTGCGCGGCGATGCAGAACATTTGGCAGCAGCGCAAGATAAGGAATCCGTAAACTAAGAGTGGATGAGCATCACGACGGCGGACCTAAAAAATGTTCGAGATAGTCCCGTCCTCGAGCGTCAGGGGCGACGCGAGTAGGTGTGGATTGATAAGCTATCTCCTATGGATTCCTGGCGTAGGAAAGGTTCAGAGTAGGATCAATCGGCCATGCAACGAGCGAACGCACCTGGACTTGTGTCGATACACGTCCACGAACTCGATTCTCGTCGCGAAGCAAGGTTAGTCGGGCAGCGGGTAGTGCGAATGGACCAGATCGCGGGCTAGATAAGCACGCAACACGTCGGGATGTGTTTGCTGTCCATGTCTTGTGGCGGAATCTGGCGTCGATGGTGGAGGAAAGAGAAAGGCGATGGGAGGGAGCGAGTCGGGTACGAGCGCAACTTGCGGGTAACGATTTTCTCACGACGACTTGTTCGTGAAGGAGGGGACGAACCTTTGATTTGTCAAAAGATGTACTTGACTATCGCGGTTCAGACAAAAGACCTAGGCGTGGTTAGAGATACGCACCAGTCAGGAGCCACAAACTTCGAGATGGAACTCCCCATCGTACTTCCTATCGTAGCAGATCGTCAACGTTGAGAGTGCGGATGGTGACGAGGTATACGATGTTCGCAGCAGCGATGGTGGAGAGTGGAGAGGTTTGTTGTGCGTTTCGGTTGTGCGTTTTGTCCCTGCGTTATTCCCACGCTTACTCCGCCGAAACATCAATAAATAAAATTTTCGAGTGCAACGGATATCCAAATATGGATCAAACTCCTATACGGATAGACATGGAGTACAAGAAACATCTGATCTAGGTGTCGACACACGGAGCGATAGCGATGACTCTACCAGTTGCATTGCATGGACGTACGCTACCCCACGATAAGCAAAACGATGTCCGAAAACCAGACAAAGCCAGAGCTACGCAGCGGTTGCGTGAGCTCGCACAAGCCGAGAGTAAACGCCAGATATGCACCAGGATAGCACGACGAAGGGAAGGATTGGCACGCAATGGACCCGCGATAACCCCCCGATTGAGGGTAACGTTGACGCCAGCGGTGCGAACAGACGCTCTCGGACGAGAGGGTGACGGCGTTGGTGATTGTCGAGTGGCCGTGCGATACCGGGATGAGTACCGACAGGACCGACGCTAGCGCGGAAGCGTTCTTGAGCTTTTGCAGAGTCCAGGAGGAGCGCCAGCACCGTCTTCGGCCCGGAAGGGGGAGGAATGGGTCGCCAGTCGCAGTGGGAGGGTGGTTTGCCACAGGAGGTTGGACCGAACGGCGTCACTGCTGACGGAAGCCTTAGGTTTCAATCAAACGAGCGGGATCGCTCACCAGCTTGAAATCGGGGGCCAATCGCCAAGGGCGAGTCGAGGCCGCTGGACTACCTCCTGGAATCGTTGCGCGGCGATGCAGAACATTTGGCAGCAGCGCAAGATAGGGGATCCGTAAACTAAGAGCGGACGAGAATCACGGCGGACCTAAAAGATATTCGAGATAGTCCCGTCCTCGAGCGTCAGGGGCAACGCGGGTAGGTGTGGATCGATAAGCCGTCTCCTATGGATTCCTGGCGTAGGAATGGTTCAGAGTAGGGTCAATCGGCCTATGCAACGAGCGAACGCACCTCGACTTGTGTCCACGAATCCGGTTCTCGTCGCGAGGTGAGGTCAGTCGGGTAGTGCGGATGGACCAAATCGCGGGCTAGATAAGCACGCAACACGTCGGGATGTGTTTGCTGCCCATGTCTTGTGGCGGAATCTGGCGTCGATGGTGGAGGAAAGAGAAAGGCGTTGGGAGGGAGGAAGTTGGGTACGAGCGCAACTTCAATGCGGGTCACGATTTTCTCACGACAACTCGTTCGTGAAGAAATTTTTATTCAGAAATGTAAGTCTTCGACCGCTGATCATCAATCATCGCTAGTCGTAGCCAAGCGTACCAAATTACCAATTGAAGGATGTCAGCCTGAGTTCACTGTCCTTCGTGTAGGGAGCACGAAAATAATGTCGGAAGTGTGCATTGAGTCAGCAAGTAGAAATAAATACCGAGGGGTGCGAGGATATAGCAGGAACACCGATCTACTCATCTAATCACAAGTAGAAAATACTAGTTGATGTCACCTCCCCGATCCTGCGCCGTTGCAGAGGGGAGTTCGTAAGATTCCATCATCTTGTTGTGGGTTTAGTTGTGTTCTTACGGCATGGGTATGTCCCTCACCTTGTTCAGCGGTAAGACATGCATGACCCCATCGCAATTCGGGAGTGGGGTCTTTGCGAAGTGACAGATAATATCGGCCGGCTCGATGAGATGAGATCCGATCGGTTCGCCAATGTGACACAGGAAGCCACCAGCGAACCCGAACTGAGTGTAAACTCTTTGCATGATTTCGTTGGCCAGTGGTGAGTGCTGCTGCACAAGAAGATAAGTCATCGTGCTTTCTCGGTCCTGGAGCTTGAACTGGAAGATAGATTCTATGTTGCCAACGCGCGGACGTGAACTTCCACCCTGGCTTAGGAACAGAACGTTACTGTCTCGGGGAAATGATTTGGTGGTAGCAAAAACGACGCCTCGAATGGAAAGTTTAGAGAGCTCCTGCACTTCTCTTGGTACAGGAGACCAGTTCCGGGTATACGCGGTGGTATTGAACTTCCGATCAAGGGCAGAAAGCAGGAGTTGATACACTTCGTTCCTTAATACCAGTGATGATGGCGGACGTGTCCGTGGGTGATGGGATTCATCCGCAAGTCGGGTTCCCCTATGGTCTTCATTCGCCACCGCCTCGTAAGCAGATCGCAAAGGCTGAACTTCTGAGGGTAGATCCTGACGATCTAACAACGCCTGGAGGTTCGAGCTTCGGCAAACAGACACCATGAACGTCGTCTCTAACTCCCCTGAAGTAGCTTCAGCTTCTGTGAGATGCAACGTGTGGGGGACACGACAAACCTGACTTGTTGTTTACATTTTGTAGCCCCAGGACCTCAAGATATCTCTCCCCTCCAAACGCCCGCACAGAATGGTTGGGTCCAAAGAGTCGAAGGAAGTCGCCGGCATGAAGAGCGGCGTGATGGATTGGTTGAATCTTTGCATCTTTGAACAAGACCTTCATCGTGTTGAGATACCGAGACATCAATACTTCGGAGTCTGCGATGATGTGCTCATTGATGACACGTTGATCAGAAAGTTGAACAGAGGAAGTGAGGTCCATGAAGTTGCAGAGGAGGGAGAAGCGTCGGTCTTCCAAATGCCCCCAAATCCTGATGAGCGTGATAGGTAGATGGACCGTGCAGACAACCATCCACTGGTCTGCAGTAAGTTTGCCACGGGCGGCGGTTCCCCAATTTGGTGGGGCGGGACTCATCCATGACGGCAGCTCGGTATGTTTCATGTCTTCCCAGACTTCCTGGAGGACATCCTTCCCAAGGACGTCCCTGGATTGTCCGATTGGTCGGGCTTGTTGTTCCACTTGCTCACGAGGATGGAAGGAATCGCGCTGGTCGTGATTAAGCCAACTCCTCGAGTAAACAGGAGAGCAATGACACACCCAAGCTAGAAGCCGCGCGTACAATTCCTTCTTTCGTCCCTGAGCGTCCAGCCCACGATCTTCACATAGTTTTCGAAAAACCTCCTTGTTATATCGCCGAGGGAAAGACTGTCCATCGCCATATTCGAGGAAAGTCTTTTCTGCAGTGAGGACCTTCTGGCGGAAATTGTTAGAATCTGCGGCATCTCCTGGAGGGTTGACTGAGTCTACGTCCATATCTTCGGCTTCGTCAGGGAGGATGACCTGCTCCGGGGGGATTCGAGACCTCTGATAACATATCAATTGGAGGGTGGGGAAACAGTCACGACGGGCTCACCCATTCCACGATCCCCTTTGCGAGTGCACGCTTCGCTCCTGCGTGACGCAATCCATGGTCAGCACAAACATGCCAGAGCACGTTCTTGGGCATATTTGCTGCTGTGAGTTGCTCTAGAAGGGAAGGAGGATTTGCGCGAACCAGGAGGAGACAGTCCCTCAATGTGGAATCGGACGGACGAGGGACAACTTTCTTCGGATGAAGCAAGGTTCCGTCGCCTCCTTCGACCGAGACATCAATTCCCCAGACCTTGCGACAATGAGTTTGAAAGAGTCCCAGAAAGGCGGCGTGCATCGAGTCGAGGACGGTGAATAAAACCGGATTCCAGTACGGAAGGTCCAATAAGGCTGACCAACGGATTCCGTGCAATCGGAAGAGGCGTTCACGGTCCCGCTCGCTCCTACATCGCTTCCACGATCGAGCGCACTCCAGGTGGTGATAAATCGTCCGCTCCGGCCACGTTTCTTTCTGCAAATTTTCGATGTCCTGGATTGTTAACAGGCAGAACGTGCAGAAGAACATTGAAGTGACACTCCCAAATCCTGCCACCTGCCGTGCCGCAAGCATGTCACATACAAGCGGAATCATCGCTCCTTTGGCGAAGCGTCCGTTGCGGTACCGAGCGGTACGCGTGAAGTAGATTCCTTCCCAAAATTCCAAAAGCTCCTTGACCAATAGTGCCAGAGCGTGGTTGATCTGGTCCAAGGAGGGTTTTGCAGGTCCAGGAATAACGCCGACGAGGTACATGTTCTTATACTTGAACCGCTGGTCCTTGGGGAAATTAAGAAGCACCATGAAGATCGCTGTCGCTGACAGAACCTGTTTGGCCTCCAGAGATCCCAGAGGGTGAAAGCTATCTGCACCGAGACTGAATGCAAAGCGTGCATCGTTCCCGTGTTTTGCGAAGAAACGGGTCTTGTCCTTGTCAAGAAACCCCCTGAAGACAGGGGAGCCCCATACGTCTGAAATTTGATCCGAGGTGGGAGAGTTGGTAGCAGCGTCAAGGACCTCCTCAACTCCGGGTCTGGAAAGAAGTCGAGCCACCCATTCCTTTAAGCTTTGATGAACGTATTTCCGGCAGGGAGTCTTCACCGTCTCGTTGCCAATCCTACGCTCCCTCCATAAGGGCGAGCCACAGGGATTGCTTTCTGGTGTTGGGCGGTGGGTGCAATGCTGGATTTGATCATCAGAGCGGATGAAACTTCCCGTTCCTGGATACGAGTAGAGTGCGTAGCAAGCGGGGCATTGTAGATAGGAGGTGGTTCGGGGGTCCAAGTCCAACTTGTGCACGATGGTCCTGGGGTCCTTGGGAAGTTGGTTGAGTATTTGTTTGGATACTTGCGAGGCCAACAAGACGCAGTGAATACCAGCGATCATGACTGTAGTTGCTCGTCTTGATGTTCGGAAAAACAGGTGGAGAAGGAGAATTGTGAGCAAAGAAGCCGAAAGGATTGGATCGGTAGGCAGTGACGCGCAGAAGTAAGGACCTTAGTGAAGTGATAGTTAACACTCAGGGAAGCAGCGCAAGATATGGGGGAGGACGTACTTGCATCAACGACCGTATAGCCGTTCTGTCGGGCAATAGAATATGTTCGTTGTTTATTCCATTCGACCTCCTTATGTCTTCGCATCCGAAGCAAGCCCTCTTGAACCTTGGGTTCCAACTCCCGTGTTCCCGTGGACGGAAGCTCCCGCAGACGAATCAGTATTTCGCAGAGCCTACTTTCGTTCTCCAGATACACTTCATTCGCACGGTGACCGGGTTTCAGGGCATAAGTTCCACGATTGCAAAGGTGGAGCTCATTGATGGAAGGAAATTGGTACTTGCAATGGGGAGAAGGGGTGGAAACGAAAATGAGAGCTTGCTCAGTTGGCGTCCATGAGCACCGGTACGCGAGCTCCATTTCGAGGAGAGTTTCTTCATCCGAGACACCCTCCACTAGTTCGGGATCTGACAAATCTATGGGGGGAGGGGGTCCGAGGACCCTAGCGGCGACATTCCCAGCGAAGGTATCCAGACTTTCTGCCATCTGATCATCGAGCCGGTGGTTATAGGCGGTGGACTTGTGAACCAGAGCTCCGTCGCCTTCGAAGGAGAGAGTGTCGGGATTGAACGGACGGCAGTGCGATTTGCAAACGCATCGCACCAGTTTTTTCATACCGGGGGGAGGGTGAGCGTTGGGCGACAGTGAGACGATGGATGATTTGATCGATGAGGGTACAAAAAAGGGGGTTCCTTTATTTTTTTTCGACGACGAGATCGGTTTTTTATTAATTTGTTAAAGGAAATTACAGAGGTTCATAAACTTCAGAGAGCATAATACAAAAAAAGAAAAAAGGAGGGGAAACACAGATGCAGTTAATTTCGACGAAACAGTGCCCCTTCTCGTTAATGGGATGGCCGTGCAGTCTGGTGTGCCAATCTGTTCATACATATTAGAGGGTATCTCGGATTGAATTGGGGGGTCTCACTCACTCAATAACCCTAGGGTCATGGTAGTACTCCACCGGGGGACGGGGACGAACGCTATTAGTGACGTTGACTCGCCTGCGCAGCCAGTCCTCGTTATAGGCATTGAGCGGAAGCCCCGAGACAAACTTGATGGAAGTCGAAACCTGGGCGTTTTCTTCGATCACCCGAGTGCGAGGATATGAGCCACGGTGGTCTTTGAATACTCCATCGCGTCTTGCCCTCACGTAGAGGATATCAAAGACACGAAGCCATGCAGTGACGACGGGGGCTCTCCAGGCGGGGACAAATATGTCGTACTCCCTGGTCGCTCCTACCGTTCTTTCCTCGTCACTGGACATGCCATCAGGACCGAGCTCTTCCAGTAACGGTCGCTGATTTTGAAGAAGTGGGTAGAACCAAGTCATGTTGTGGCGACGATGGAAGAGCTAGAACATGAATAAGCCACGATCCCGGAGCCGAGATATTGGGGAATATGAACGCACCTTCCTCTTCCTCTCTTGACGGTTCTGCTGCTTCCTCGTTTCTGGGTCAACGGTCCCGTCCGGTCCTGTACTGCGATACCTCTTGATGAGAGCGGCGATCGTCGAATGGACTTTGAACCCGACCATGCGGACCACCCCGTCGTACTCTGGAGGGTAATCAAGCTTATACTTCTCGAGGAAACTTTCCATGAAAACCTCAGTTGCTGATTTGTTCCAGAGATTGCAAGGCGTCCCTGCGAGGTGTAACCGAAAGTCCTCAACGTCGCAGCACGGTCCAAAGGTGGGGTCAAAGTACGTTATATCTGCATCGGTAGCAGTGCGCCCTTTCGTCAGATCCTTCAGATGGTCCCGGATCCTCTCCTGAACAACTGGTAGGAAGATGCAAGTGGAAGTAGGCAGATGGGAACATACCGAAAGAGTATTTTCCCAAGGTTTGCGAGCCTTCCTACGTCGTTCCCTTCCCGTACGCTCGCCGTCC
Organism: Thelephora terrestris; assembly: GCA_015956445.1. Taxonomy (NCBI): domain Eukaryota; kingdom Fungi; phylum Basidiomycota; class Agaricomycetes; order Thelephorales; family Thelephoraceae; genus Thelephora; species Thelephora terrestris. The sequence goes on along the minus strand of WIUZ02000023.1, from coordinate 420,254 downwards.
CATTCACCCTCGTCCTCAATATCTCCATCGTCGCCGGTATCGCGGTCAGCATTGGCATTTGATCGTGTGTTTGTGTGATTCGGACGAAGCCCCTCGACAATATAATGGGCCATCTGCTGCTGGCCGCGTTGAATCACTTCGCCAAGGTGAATTATATCCTTAACTGTTGCTGGACGGTCCTGAGTGTGCAAGGTTATACATGAGCGACGCCTCAACAAGGGCAACCAACCAAAACTCACTTCAACTTGAGGCGTCGGAGCCACGCCACCCGCGTCGTCGAGGTCGTCCATCTCCTCGTCACTAACACCTAAGGCAACGTGTCCTTTACCCTTTTGAGCAGCGGTGAATTGAGAGACTCTCCGGTTGGGGTCAGGCTCAATTGAAGGTCCACGAGACAGGGACGGGGTCGAATTCTGACCCTGTGTTCGACTTGGACCGTCGGGGCGCGTAGTATCACGGAGCGAGTTGGCGGGGGCGTAAGCTTGTGCGTTGTTATCATTTGCGCTGGTTGTGTTGCACTGAGCAGGAGCGCGTGGGGTCGTGCGGGTTAGGTGCAGGACTACAACGGAAATTTTAGTCAATACTCACCCCGTTCGCGATGCGAGACGCGATCTCGATATCTTCATCGTATAAGTTGTCACCGTCGCCCATGACGTGGTCCTCCAGTGGAGGTGCATCTTCCTGCACCGCTATTTCGGCGTCCTCTTCGATTCCGATTTCTTCATCAGAATCTAAACGCCAAATGCACTGGGTTTGTTGATCGAGATAGAGGGTGATAGCTCCGTCCTCAGAATGAAGGGGTATCCAATGAGAGCGCTGCAAGATGACTGAGCATCAATCGGTCACGGGGCAGCACAAGAGCGCCTTACATTCTGTGGGTCATCCGTACCGTTTACCTAAACAAGGAGTGAAAAAAAAATCGAGCGAGAGGTAAGAGCTGACTGCTCACATTAGAGACGTTGAACCGAGATCCCTGATTTGAGCCCTCGGGAATCATTGAGTTCATTGCGCTGAAGGACATAGGAGGTGTGGTAAGAGTAGGTGTGGTAAGAGTAGGTGTGGTAAGAGTAGGGAGGGGATAAGAGGAAGGCGAGTTTCGAGACGCGAGCTGTGTTGACGTGAACATGAACAGAATCCAGTCCATTATAAGGGGTTGGATGAGGCCACATCGGGGGCCACGTCGTTTCAATGGCACCGGCACAAAGTAGGGCTGGCTCAAGCAGATTGTAAAATTGGAATCCCGAAAGAAACGGAGTAAAAGATGAAACGCCGATCCATCACCTACCTAGGATGAGCAAAAAATCGACATATCCAGAACACACTCCTAAAACACTCACCACGGCTGAACGTCGTCGAGCGCAGAGGCCGTTCACCGCATCTAGGTTATGGGATGTTACGCCTAGCAGGGATGGGGTCATAAGCCAAGAGAAGATGATCGATGATCGACATCGACCAGATAATTCGAACGAGAGAAGAGTTGTGCTTTTGTTGTGCTAATAATCCAGTTGTAGTTGGATCTACTCGTTCACCGAAATCGCTGGCGCTGTTAATTTTGTTGACCACCCAGACATCTGGGTGGTTCCGATTCCGGTCATGGTGCATCTCGTCACATGCTCCTTCACATCGAAGAATTTTCGTCACAACGGACGGCGGTCAAAGCTCACACGGCGGATCCGAGAGCGTGACCGTCTGGGAACGACCGTCGGTTCTAGTTGAACGTAACGTCAGATGTCTCAATCGGACCGGAGATAAGTATTTAGCATGAAGGATATCGATATCGATAATTAGTCTTGCAACTCGACTTCTTATTTCCTCGCAGGTCGGGTTAACGAGAAGGTGTTCGCATGCACAACGAGTTCCACAATAGTACATTCGACACAACCAAAGTTGTTATTACAGAGAGATAGTAATCGCAAAACAGAGTAAATACGACAACGGGAATTGCAAGAGCATGGGTGTTTCGAGTTCGATACCATGGCCCTAGCCCGCAACACCATGGCCCTAGCCCGCAACGAGAGAGGTGGGGAACGGATCCCCAACTACCATGCATCTCATGAACTCTGTGACGAATCTAAAGGACGGGGTTGGGCAGGGGGTCGGTGAGCGAGAGGGAGTGGACGACTTACTTAGCAACGACTTTCTTGACTGCGGTGGTACGGCGAACCCGCTTGTAGAACGTGACAACTCGACCAACTTGAACGACGGCAATTTCGCCACGCCACTCTAATCCGCCGCACACCATTTCGACCGCGGGATTCGGATCTTCTGTTCCGGCCCAATAGGCAGTGACAAGGAACCGGTCCTTGCCAACGGACACCATGCAGTCGTGGACGTCTTCAGGCTCCACGGTCTTCGCAAAAGCAGCCTCGATCTTCAAATACTGAGGGTTCTTGTAACCCTCGTTACGAGGAACCATGGATTCAAAAGAAATCAAGGCTCTGCGGATAAGCAACGGCGTGAAGAGGTAGCCCTTGATGCTTCCGCGTTTCTGTGAGCGCACGTCAGGAGAGAACAATCTTCTACGAGACTAGTTTCTACGCACCGTACGTCCGTTTGGTTTCTGTCGTAGGCGCATAGTGCAGAGGCGATCAGACGGTTGAGTTGGTGAGATAAAGGAAAGAGTGGCTGGCAGAGCATCCCTTGTTGATTTGCTTTTATTCACTCACCGACGAGGAATTGGCGGTCATCCTGAAAGAACCTTTGGGTGCGATTCACGTGACCCCAATGACCCTTGTATCGATCATTCGATGAACTTGGTGGCCACGGCGAAACGGGCGTATAAGAGTCCAGAGTCCGTTCGAAGCCCGAACTCTCGCCCAATGTCGAATGTCTGACAAACGCCCCCCGACAGTGATCTATCTACCCTCTTCTGGTGGTCACACAAGTTCCAGGATCGTTTCCGAGGTGGGTGACTCCTTTGCGTTTTGACAAGGTGATTGCATGCCATCCCGATCGTAGTCCGAAGATCGCAGAAGATTCCGATTTCGTCGGTATAGCTTTGACGAGGACGGTGGCTTGGTGGTGAGGACGCGAAATGTGAGCCGTGACAAGTGCGTCTCGTTCGACCTTCGCTTCCGATTGTCTTATCTAACACTGAACTCTGGTCAGCCGCACGCATCCTTATGAGAAACACCCCACGATGTTGTCGACACCCTTACCTCGCAATGGATCCATTTCAGCGCCCTTAGATGTTGAATCTCCCCAACTTTCTTCCAGCTTAAGGCAGGGCGGCACGGCGGAACTCTTGAAAGCCCTGCTTCCCGCGCTCATCCACGACCCCACCACGTACGAGGAGTCCCTATCATCAATTTGTGCTGCGCACAATGTGGATCCTTCCGTCGTACTCGCCCTCAGATACGCAGTTGAGCAGGGCTCGCCAAGCCGTCCTCTCGAGCGGTACGAGCATTGTGGGCTTTCTGTTTTATAAGGCGCTGACGCGTAGCTTCCAAAGACAACGTACGCTAGACCTCCCGACCTCATCTTTGCACAATCCCGCATCCTCTAGTACTGTGCCCGTTGTCCGCCTCACTCCCCATCGGCACGAGCGAGCGTTTCTCTCCGGGCCCCGCGGATCGACTGTTTGGTATTCCACTGAATCCTATGCAGACATGGTGAAGCCACCAGCTGTTCCCGCAACTGCAGGACACATATACATCCACACGAATATGTCGACCATGGTTCGCCAAGTTTGGTTCTACGACGCAAACGCTTGCTGGGTTGCGGTCACAGACCAAGCGAAGACTGTCCACCCAACCCTTTCGGATCGTGTGCTGAACATCCGGTCAGATGGGACCCCCAATTGGATTACTCCCTCCGGCTTTACTTCAATACAACACCGACGAGGTCGCGCCAAATCGCATAGCTTTCGTGCTTAGTTACATAAATATGCAGTTGGTTGTGTGTCGATAACTCGTCATATATCAAGTCGTGTTTGTTTTTGTTTTTTCCTCCTCACAACCACCGTGGTCCGTGCTATACTATAATGATTATCGACACTCTCCACTCTCCCAGCCCCGCCGATACACCGATACAGCATATGTCACGTGTGTGATATCGTGATTGTGACATCCAAAGGACCAAAGGCGAGGTGTCCACCCCCACGGTGTCCACCCAATTGCGCTCCGACCATGATCCCAAATCCATGATTTAAAGGCTCCGGCTTCCAGCAAAGCTCTAAAATCTGACCCCCTCGATTGTCCTCGATCCTATCGCTCGCATCTTCCTACCATTACTTCTATCGTCACTCACCGTTGACATGTCTAGGCGGGCTCGGTTAGTGAAGGGATTTGAAGCTGCTGTTAGTGCCACCAACTCTGGTAGTTCCTCTGGCTCCTGTGGAAGAGGCGCCGCCATATCTGGGCCGTCCCACCCCGCGTTTTATCGTGGTGAGGACTCAAGAATAACGCAGTTGGAAGAGGTAGAGTGAACGTCGTTCACCCTAGCCGACCCATGAGCTTAAGAATTTCACAGGATCACCGTTTGCTGAAGAAGGGTTTCATAAAACTTAGGGAACAGCACCTGGAAGCAATCGCCACGGCTACCGCCACGGAGGCGCGCCTCAAGTCACTTCAAGAAGACCACGCCCTACTGGTTGCCAAAGATCAAGATCTAGACGGTCAGATTCAACTAGTGGAGCAACGGTTCCAAGATTCTCAGGCCCGTGTCCAAGCTGCCGAGCAAAAGTCGGAAGAGACAGAAATTCAGCTAAGAGAATCCGAACACCGGGCTCGCGAGGTGGAAGCTCGTCTCCAGGAATCAGAACGTCGGGCTCACGACGCAGATCAGCGAGTTGCTGACGCCGCGCATAATGTAGGTCTATTGTTCCCATGACAATCAGAGTCAGCCCATCTAACGCTCTCCTAGTTGTTGAGAGGGCTTGCCGAGGGCTTCAAATGTGGGGTTTGTCTCGACTTGTACACGATTCCGTACAGGTAAGCACATACGCCTGCGCTGCAGTTGGGTCATACTGATGTCTTTCAAGTCTTGATTGCAGACACATGTTTTGTGGACCATGCCTCCTACAATTCTTTAACGATAGTCCTGCTAGGTCGTGTCCAGAATGCCGCGCTGCTTGCAGACACGAGCCAAAGCGCGAATTCGTCTTGCAAAGTGTCCTCTCCCTCATTTTCCAAGCCCAGAACCGGGCAGAGCCGACCCCCGCATCTGAAACCTTCGATACTGACGTGTTCGCACAAATGTGGTTGATGGCGCGCGAAGAACGTAGGAATAGGCGGCTGGAGATACTGGTGGCAGATCAGGATCAGCTTCTCGGCGCAGTTGACCTGCCTATTGTCGTTGAGGACGACATGGAGAATGACATGGATATCCAAATGGGCTTGGAGAGCGATGAGTCGGATTGGGGACCTCAAGCAGGTGATGAAGAGTCGGACGAGGAACTGTGAATTCTAGATACATACATCTTTAATTGAATTTAATGACAAGTGTTCAGCCCCACAGACTTCGTCGCCAATTTAAGCGTGATCGTTCCCAACCCACGTTCCGCCAAATCGATGTCAGCCATCGATTTCGGCGATCGCCGCAATCTCTGAGCTCCGGTTCGCGCCTGGTCAAAGGGCTCTTTATCGTGTCGCGTCGCGACTCGTGACCACGTCGCCACATCTCGACACGTTTTTAAACCCCTGGGGTCGCCTTGGGGCCGAGATGTACCTTCCCTACCCCCCACTTTCACATCATCCTTTCACATCATCCCCCAGTGCCGCCCTCCCCCATGCAGAATCAGGCTTACATCAAACAACTCCAAGAGGTGGGCACGCATAATCCTTGAGAAGTTGTGCTGACCGTGCCCCAGGATCATAAGACCCTGAAGAAGGGGTTCATCCAGCTCCACGAGAAGTATGCTGAATCCACTGCGAGGGTCGCGGCTCTGGATAAAGAACTCGACGGCTGTCGCAAAGAGCTCAACGGCTGTCGCGACGATTGCCAGCAACTACGGGATCGGGCTGTGGTCACCAACTACGTTGATCACGCGTTACGCAAAGTCTGTTTCCCTCATTACCTATGGATCTATTTCCTGACGTGTCTTCAGGAGGTACACTCCACTGCCTGGATCTACGATCTCACTGTCGTCTCTCACTGTCGTCTGACACGTCTTTCAGGTTATGGACGAGGTTTGCGAGAAGTTGAAATGCATGATTTGCTTGGATGTATATGCCCTCCCGTATAGGTACGCCCATCCCGGAACATGCCATCCGTATTCAGAGGCTAAGCCGTTGTTGTAGCCTGGATTGCCGTCATGTCTGGTGCGGCCCGTGCTTAATCGAGTGGTTCACCTCCCAGGGCAATACAAACTGCCCTGGATGCCGTGCCGAAAGCATCGGGCAACCCCAACGCGATTTCGCGCTTAGCGGCATTCTCTCTATGGTGTACGAAGCCCAGGGACGTAATGCGCCAACCAACCTCTCTGAAAACTTCGATCCCTCACTCTTCGCTAAAATCTATGCCGAGAAAGAGGAATGAGAGCGGTATGATGTCCAAGACGAGCTCAGCCGCCTATGAAGAGCACAGCAACGACCCGCCTCCAGAACTGCCGTCATCGATGTCAACGAGGGCACTTTACTTGTAGAGATAATCTGAATAGTTAAAAATTCGCGCGATTTATTGGAAGGATAAGACGAGAGGTCCAGCATCATTGTCGATTCGAAATCTAATACAAATAAATGATCGCAAAAAATGATTCCTGTCATGCAACTTCCGGTCCGCTTTCTCCGCCCCTCCAGGCACTAAGTCGCGCACCGAATTTCTCCTGCAAGGCCACCTGTGACCCAGTCACAGACAGGTGGTAGACGGTTGCGAGGAGAACTGTCAGGATGGGGATAACCACCTGTAGGTAGGAGCGATGCTGGTGGTAACATAAATAAGTACGAGCGTAGAAGGTAAACAATCATCACCTTGGTTTCCACTTCTCGGCTTCCTGGAGGCGGGAATTCCTGCGGGACTGCCTCCTCGACAGACTTCCATATCTTCACTGTCGTTTTGGTACCAAGTTCCGAAACCCCTGTTGCTATCGTGCTCACATCCTCAGCTGTGTAATAATCCTAATACAAGATTGAGCAGGAGAGGGAAGTGTGAGTCAGTCGTGGATCCGAACCAGTGCTTGAATGAAGTCGCCTGTGCGCCCAATGAGTTGTAATCGTGGAAATGAATAGCAGACTCAAGTACCATCGTGTGACAGTGTTTGCATAGTCTCGGCTGTCATCGAATCTAAGATCCTCGCATTCCCTGAGGACCCCCCCACGATAATGATACCTCCATCAGCACCAAAGCGAACTGGGATAGGCACATTATTCTGGAGGTTGATTGGGCAGGGTACAGAGTGGCTGAGTTTGTGTTCGGTAATTGAATACCAGTCGAGGCCGTCAAACAAGTTGGAAACGGCCAGATGTTTCTCGTCTGGCGATATTGCCGAGTATCCACTAAACGGGTCAGTGACAAAGGGCGCAGCATGAATGGACACGCCGACACACACATGTTACATGTCCTTGGCCTGATACGCCATAGGACACCCAACGTAGCCAAGTCCCAGCAACTGTAAATGTGATGAGAGGGGAAATTGATAGAACGAATTGCACTCACACAATGCCATGATCTAGGTAGCAGACAATAATTCGATCATTTCGGGTAAAGTGCGTCGCCCGCACGCTGGGGGATGGCAGATTTCGCGAGAATTCGGGGGGGTCGGGAAGCTTTCGTAAGTTCTCCCAAGTGGCTGTAGGTCGTTAATGTCAATATCAACATAACAATGAATGACCGACAAATTGTAGTCTGGTCCAGAAGCGTCACATCTCCACCATGGGCGATTGCGAAAGTCTTGCCAAAGGGGTGGGAAGTGACACACTTGATCGGTCCATTAAATGTATCCGTCCATATTTTCCTGCCGGCCACATCCTAGGAGAGGAGTAAATCGGTAAGACAAGGTACGGGGCAGTGGAACAGTATCGCACCCGATCCCCGCTATCAAGACAGATTGTGACCACTGCGCCGCTATGAAACCCGCACATGATCGTCTTTGGGAACGCCGAATGCCACAGTAGCGCGGTGACCGGAGAGACGTTCACGATCTTCGCCACCATCCTCCAGGTGTCGGTTGAAAACACAAGAATGAGTCCATCGTCCCCACCGCTGGCGAGATAATTCCCGTGGGGTGAGAAACGGAGGACTCTGACAGAGTCGGTGTGTCCGGAGAGGGTTGCTGTGGGCTCATAAGGCATGGGTGAAAGACACGGTGAGAGAACAATTCAACAATTGTTATTGAGGAATTGCCCGTCCGTCCGTCCGTCCGACAGGAGGCATACCGGCGTTGCCCGAAATTTTGATTTCACCATCCCCCAACATCATGACCCTCGTCCCCCATGGCCTAGTAGACAATCACTAATGTTGATTTCTATCGTGGGCCCTAGCTGCCAGTCCGACATTCTGAGTCCCAAATCTCGCTTTTCCGAGATATCCTCGGGTATCCTGCGAAGTTGGGGCTGAGGGATGCGGAACCGTATCGGACCCAAAGAGCTGCGCCAACCCGTAGGTGCCCTACTTCTATCGCCGTGCGCAGACGACACACCGGTAGGTATGTTTGAGCCGAATGCCCAAGATTTTGTCCAAATAGATCGGGGGCGTGTTGCCCCACGTGTTGGTGTTGGATACTCTTTGGTATTTCTTTCACCGCTCCTCCTCTATATACTCTCTGCATCTACTCTTGTCAAGAACCAAAACCTTCACCCACAAGTCTTCCCCCTGTTGGCTATTTTTCGAGTGCGTTGGCCGTCTTCCTTTCTGGCTTGGCTACGCCCCTGACTTGTGTTTCGTGATCGCGATCTAGGAACAGCAATGGCGTCGAACACCGAATCGCGAGACATTCAGCGCCGTGCACATGCTCACATTGATTCGGGCGTAGTAAGGTAATGTTCAATAGTTTTGCCTGCGAGAGAGTCAAACTGACTTTCATCAAAAGTGCTACCACTGTCAACGCCACTCGTACAACTATGGGCGGGGTTCCCAACCCCTTCCATCGCACAACGTCCATTGGGGACCACGGACAATTCTCGCAGCCCACTTCGGATGGTCCTGTCGTTGGAATCGAGGTCCCAAGTCAATCAGTATCCCTCGGGTTCGTTCCGCCTTCCTCGTTTGGATTGAATCTCATAATTTTATAGTCCCGTCATTACTTTCTCGCTTAATCGAACTCCCGACCCACTGCCAATGTTGATGTCGCGATACTGGGCAACTCGGGCCACGATCGCTAACCTGCGGGTGGAACAACAGTATCTGAGGCGGAAGATCAACTCCCTTACTTCCCACAGCATCGTTCATGACGATTACTGTAGTTTCATTCCTTCTTCCCAACGCCACATGTCGGAGCAAGCAGCAAGTGCTCGCGAGGGCTTGTCCCTCCGCGGCAAAGCGTATCTGGACTTGGTTATGGCCCATTGCAATTCTGTCCATGGAGAGTTCGCCGAGAACTACTACGAACTCTTTTTCGAATATGCCCTTCTCCAGAAGCTGTATCGCCTCGCTCTTGCCCGCACTGTCGTGACCCGATATCACGCACAACGACTAGTTATAAAAGCTGGCCGTGTCTACTACCCTCCATCAACATCAGTATTTGATTTCACTCTGCAACTGAATCAGGCTAATACGTCCCCTTCCAGACTCCGCCCATTTGCGCAACTCATGTCGTGCGTCGAATCTTGTCCTCCCTTCACTGTTGACTTCATTGACCCTGTCTACGACTAGGTGCACACACCGGCCTGTCCTCCCCAATCCCCGCCTCCGGAACAGTTGGACGCCGGCAACGCCACCGGGACTTCCCCACCCGACCTCTTCTACCCGCCCGAAGAAGTGGTCACCGATGCCCGCCAGACGTTTCCGATCAGCTTTGTTCGCGACACGCGTCATCCCCCCGAGACGATATAGTTTTAGGACTGTGTTTTGTTGAAATGTTGAAATGTTCTCTTCACGATAATTACCCCTTATTGCAAATGCCATAAATTTACTGCGACTCTGATCATTCGGCCCGGTGTTCCATGATGTTTACAATTTACAAAATTGAAAAAGTCGAGACCGCACTGATCACGTGATACAAGCGACGTCGTGATACAAGTGAAAAGGCAAGGAAGTATGGAAGTATAACCTGACACGAACATTCCGGATGGTCGTATCCGATTCATTCAAGAGTGTGCTCTTGCTTTATCCTTACGCCCCTTGATGGTTGTGTAACTAGCCGCAGTAATCCAACTTGGTGTGCCATTCGCTCGCAGGCTCAAAACCCTGTCCGCAATAACGGGGTGATACACCTTGTCGGAAACCGCGACTTTACTCCAGCTTGTATCGAGGCCAAAAAGCCAGATATGGTGGAAATCTTCAGCGCGGTTTGTGTGGATGTAGAGATCCCCAACATTAGGGTTGAGGTTGGAAGGGGGGGAATCGATGTTGTCGACGGAGTAGGAGCTATACCAGGTAGTGACCCCGGGAGATCCAGACGGAAATGGTCGGTCCTGTTTGATGGTAACCATACCAGATTTCGATATTGGAATATGTGAGGATGCGGCTGGGAGATCGGGCGTCCGGCGACTTGAAACCAATTCATCAGCACTTTCGCGCAAGATTCGAATACCGAAATGAGGTACGTACCGTTCAAGCGGACGACTTGAAGAACCCTGCCCAACAGGATGCTTGATGGCGGCAATGCCAGATGTAGTCCTGAACGTCAGTGAGGGGGTATGTTAGGATGTGGCTGCGGAAGTCCAAACACCATGCGCGATACACACCGTTCGAGCGGACGACTTGAAGAACCCTGTTCAACAGCTGACTTGATGGCGGAAACGACAGAAGGATCGATGTTGTGCGAGGTACAAATCGAGGAGATTGACTCTTTGTACATGGCAGGGTCCCGGATGAGCGCAGGGACCAGAGTCTTCAAAAGGTCTGCCCTGTCATCCTGCCTCGGGCTTGAGGGTGATTGGGGTGATTCAGCCTCCGGAGGTTCCGACAGGGACCCACTACGAGACACGGGGGTGGAGAACCTCACTGTGTGTCTCACGTAAGGACGGGTACGGCTGTCTGATAGTTAGATAAGATCATCGGACGCGAGGTCGGACGAGACGCACTTGTCACGGCTCACATTTCGCGTCCTCACCACCAAGCCACCGTCTTCGTCAAAGCTGTATCGACGGAATGGAAATCTCCTACGATCTTCAGACTGCAGAATCGGCACGTCATACATGTCGCCCTACTGAAACGCGAAGAAGTCTCTCACCTCAGAAACGATCCTGGAACCTGTGTAACCACCGGACGAAGGCAGATAAATCACTGTCGGGGGACGTTTGTTAGACATTCAATGTTTGGTGAGTCTCCAGCTTCGAACGGACGGACTCTTATGTACCTGTTTTGTTGCGGCCGTGCCCATTGTCAGAGGGTGAGAGGGACCACCAGTAGTCATGCTTGTCACAAGTGACCACCGTGTGACAAACGTGTCCTTGGGAAACGACTCGATGGGCCAACCACTTTTCAAGACAAGAGGTCTGTGCCGTGATCAACGAGTCGAAAAGCCCAAGTCCATCGCCCTACCCGTGTCTCTGTCTAAGCGTGGAGAATGAATGTGCGATCTGGCAACTGGTGGCGGTAAGCCTGGAAATTCGATTTCATTTCCCAGCTCTTTCGACGCATAGACGCCAAAATGTTCATGTCGTTGGTCCCTAAACCTCAAAGAACAAAGCAGAAGAGGCCAAAATGGTCCTCAACAATATAAATACGGGTGCCTAATGTAAGTCTCCCCCCATCGTCCTCTGTTCCTCCTCGAGCTTTACATCACCAAATCTCTCTGTCTTCTTGTTCCTCGCCTCATCACCTCTGCACCAATGGCATCTAACGAATCTGCTTTGCTTGAACAGCGTATCGTCCGCCGAGCTGGACCAACCTCTATGTCGAGCGATCTTGTCCTGGGGTCTGAGACTCCGCGCAGGATCTACAACTTCATCACACCATCATTCATGGATGTGTGTACTTTCACCGCAACAAACAGTTTTGCCTCGCTCAGTAGAACTAACACCGCCTTATATTCAGGTTTATGAAGGCGTTGAGGAGAACGCTCCCCGTGACCCTCGGGATGATCATACTGTATGTAGCCTGATTGTCTTCCCTCTTGGCTTCCCCTGATGTCTTCGCGCAGGATCCGGATGCCGTGAGGGTCGGCTCAAGTAATTCTGACTCCCCACAGCCTCCTCTGTCCTCAAGTTTCGCACAGGATCAAGGACCTCCCCCTCCTTGGTTCGCCCAGTCCCCTTGGATGAAAGCGCGCAGGGCAGCTCTGTACCGCCGTGCCACCTTCCTTCTCGACGTCAAAAACGACCCTCGATTCCTCTCATTCTTGCCGGTAGTTTTTCCTATCCCGCCGTCCCCTCACTGCGTACCACAACCCGAAGATTCAGCAGCCGCGTTGGCCTTTTGCACGAAGCAGCTCGCAGCACTGTATGCTGGGCATCCTACAAGCAGTGAGCCACATCCCCCACATTCCTCGTATTCCCGCGATCTGACACCTCAGCGGCTGCAGTTATACAGGGACACCTCCGCTTCAATCTGGCGGGTATAATGCCTTTTATCCCCTATATAACAGAAGCCAATTACGATCCGCGCGACCTCAGTTGCCGCCTAAGTCCCGATATACTTGGTGTAAGCTCGTCTCTCACAATTTCGTTGATTTAGCATTCACCAAATTTGTAGGTGGACAATGATATCGAATCTAGCGGCACTCGCGACCAACTAGCGCCCCTTCAACCTCTCGATGGGAGTTTCTTCCGCAATGAGCCTGGCGGTTTCGGGAAATCCGAAGAAACCTCAAGGACCTCCTCTCGTGGACGGAGGAACGCAGCGGCCAATGATATCTCCGCCTCTTCGACCGAGGTCGACGAATCATCCGAGGATGGATACAAGGAAGGGGGCCAATTGCCTTCCTTACTTTCTCGCGTACGAGTCTCTCCATACCTCGAGAATCACCCTAATCCTTCCCCGAATAGATGATCCAGGGCTCTCGTCGCTTTACGGAGTATAGCAAAGCATGGCAGATCTATTATATCAATGTACGTAAGCGGGCAATGACTGCTCCTTCTCTGCCGTCCTGATCGACACCCTTCCAGTTCCAGTCAGGAGACGGGATGTATCAGATAGAGTTGATATTTTCAAAAGTAATCATCAGCTCGCTCTGCCTTGCGTTCCTTTTGGGCGCGTTTTCCTTCCTGATTCTATATGCATTGGGCATACCACCATTGGCGTCCCTCTTCTTGTCTACCCCTTTCTCGACTGCGCTCTTCTTCGTTTGTCCTTTTTGATTCTGTGATACAAACTTCTATGTCTACGAATATTAGGCCTGTATGAATAATCCGTTGAATCCGTTGAATAATCTGTTGTTCCGTACGCCCGTCGGATACGCCCGTTGCATCGACATCGCAACCGCTTCCAGATTGGGCAACTTTTCTTTCTGCCCAAATTCCCGGACATCGGTCCGGCCGTAGTGCATCTCTTCTAGGTTTTCACAACCTTCACACCTTCACACCTTCACACGATTTCTCATCAAAAAGATAAAGATCTTTGTCCCAACGTGCGGTGGTCAAATCTCGCACCTACTCCCATCACACGACAAAGGACCGAAAGGAACTTCAAGCTCGGATCTCCAAAGACTCGACAATGGGAGCAGAATCCATCAGTCACACGTCCCTCTGTGACGGTTGGATCGTAATGTGGCCCTGTTCGCCGGGTGTGTATTTAAGGCGTGGATGTGCCCAAACAAACATCAGTACACGCAGCATGAACCGTCGTTCAGACCCTTCGTTTTCCACCTCGGCTCCGAATAGCAGCATGAACCGTCGTTCAGACCTTTCGTTTTCCACTCCGAATATCTCTGCAATAGGTAGATCCTTTTGCTGGTTACGTTCGGGGCCCTCCAGTTGCTAAGTCACCAATTTCTTTCGATAGTACACTCTCAGAGAAATATCGGTCGCCTGGGTGTGGCTTCAAGGTCGAGTCCTACAATTTGGCGAGACCCCATGGGAGAAAATCCCAGCGATGGCGATATCGAGGATGGCGATATCGAGATGGCGGCCCGAATCGCGGGGATGGTAAGTCTCCAACCAGTTATTAAAAGCTCATTACAAACCCAGTTTTTTCAGTTCGACGGCCCCGCAACACACGAACGTTTGGGAGAGGACCCCGGTGATGACGGTATCGAAATGGCAGCCCGAATTGCAAGGATGGTATGTCTCCAAACAACTGTTGAATATTGAATGGTCAGCGCCAACTCGAATGCTCCAGCCCGATGCCCCTGCAATCCATTTTTTACACCAACCCGACATCTCCTCTCACACCAATGCGTCATATTCAATGGTTACTCCACATCTCAATCCAACATCACAGACCTGGACCACTCCCCAGCCTGTGCCAGACACCGGAATAGGCCCTCCTGACCTCCCTGACTCTGACAGCGATACGGATTCTCGGCCACGGTTTTCGGCGGCCGAAAAAGGAAAACGTCCTGTGAGGGAGAGAGTAACACGTCGTCCTGCTCATGTGGGTGGTCCACTACGACTGATAGATGCGTTACTAATGATTCTACTGGCTGGTAGGATCGCCCTGCTACCATGGACGACATTCTCAACATGGGTGAATCTATCAGGGCTGGCCAGAGAGAGATGGTAGAAGCAATTGTTCAGGGCCTTCGTCCTCAAGCTAGAGATGGTATTCAAGACCCTGATGACAGAGATGTCGAGGACGAGAGACCAGCGATTCTGTTTTATTTTTCTTTCTTCTTTTTTTCTTTTTTTCTTTTTTCCTTCTGAAAGCCGTAACTTCATATCTGTATGTCTAAGACTCGTCTGTAGCCTCGAAATAATTCAGCTCTGAGCCTGCATCCCATCGAATCGACTCCAGATCTTGAAATGAAACCCACGGCTTCTCGCCTCTCGACCCCCGATGATCGGAAATCCAGTGGCAGACAAATTTTCCACCCGGCGTGCGGCCAAGGCCATGCAGAAAGAAGTGTCGCGCCCTCACTAGCACTCCCGACTTGAACGTTCAGAACGTTCAACTGCGGTTTCCCGGTAAGTTCGGCCACCACAGTCGGGACCGTGATGTCTGGACTCGTCGATTCCAACTTTAGTTGCTCCCGATACCCGGGCCGTCGGCGTGGCAAAGCGTTGATATGTTCATTGGTTACCCAAACTTTGTCCCTTTGCGCTCAAAGGATTCGGTCTCGATTTATGGGCGCCGCGCCTGACAAGTCTTTGACCACAGTCCGTCGGCGTGGACAGTGGACAACACTACAGTCTGAAAGACAACCCACCTAGATAAAAGAGCACCCCCGGTATGGCATTCTCCTACGCACTCCCGCTAATTCCAGTACTCTGTGCTTACGTCGTCGCCTCCATAACATGAGCCAATCTTTCGCCAGTTCCACCGAACTTCAGTCCAATCCAGTTAGCTTCTCGTCGAGTTGCCGATCGCAGATGCAACTGGCTTGTCACCCTCGGAGATTCTTCAATTTCTTATCCCCCTCATTTCTGGATGTGAGTGTCCGCTTCCGATTCCGAAATGCCGCGCGCATCAAGGCTCACGTGTCGTGACCAGACTGTTGCTGGGGATCACAGCACAGGTGATGAGGCGAGCCATTCTATCCCTCCCGGTGAAGGGCCACCGCACATTCTCCCTGTATGTTAAGCCCTTCTGCTCTCCTTTTATGGCGGTGCGCACTCACAGCGGAATGGCTGTCCACTAGCTTGTTTCGCATCTGGCTTACTGTCCCGATGTCACTCGCGACCTTTCCCATTGCCGTCGGTACTTTACCAACCCACCGCCTCTCTTCAGCCCTACGTTTGCGAATGCGTACAAAAATGACCTAGCATATCGCGGGACGGTTCTCCTAAACCTTAAGACCGACCCAAGATTTTTGTCTCTCCTCCCCATCGTGTTTCCGATTCCTCCCTGGGGGAGCGATATACTTCGCGCTGACGATCCCGTTGATGCGCTCGCGGCTTACGTTTGCAAGTTAACCAACATATACCCCCCACACTTGGCTGCAGGTGAGCCAACCATTTTGACGTTATATTCCCCAACTTATCGTTCTCTAGAGACCTGGTTCCACTTCCGTCAGGATCCAGAAGGTATCTTGCCTTTCGTCCCATGCCTCACATACCAATACGACCCGGTGATACTGAGCCGTGTTTTAAGTACAGACTTCTTTCACTAGTTCTAACAGCTTATTTTGAATTTGTACCCAACTCCGTACTGTTTGAGTCTATTTTGATGCCTTTTACATGACTTCCGAGGAATTTGATCGAGGAATTTGGCATCGGCCTGTCGTTCCCGCCGTCTGCGAATCGGCGGTTGCCGCAAACGCCCAGATAAAGCAAGCACGTCCGGGCCCACTCCACTCCATCGCCTTAACTCTTAACATCTTTGGTTTCACCGTGGACAATGTCGACGATTCGCAACACGACTAACACGATTCGCAACACGCCTAACACGACACGCAAGTTCCATCCTTATAAACGTGACGTACCAGTTCACCGTATAGGCGTTGGAGTGGCGGGGCAGGATCTTGAGGATCTTGAGGATCCCTCAGGATCTTCCACTCTTAGTACAGCACTTGGATCGCCTGCAAAGAACAATGTGAGGCTCTCCAACACCGGCAGTTTCATCTTTGTTTCTCGCTGACCCTAGAAGGACGGGAAATGGGTAATGCTTTCTTCTTCTTCAGGACAGAAGACTTCCATCTGGTACAATCAAGTGACGATGGAGGTCTCATTTTCCGACCCAGAGGCCGGGACAGACCTAGACCCACTTAATGCCAGGCTGGATTTCGCGAGTGATGGAGATACATTGATGGAGGCCGCACAAAGAATTGCTGAAGGGGTACGTCAGCCTTTCATTCTACAGACAAGTAACACTAAAAACGAAACAGCCTGACATGAGCATTCTCTCGAGCAACAACCGACTTCCATCCTCTTCCGGCTCCCCGAGGAAATCCGTGCACATGGGTGGGCGTGGTTTGCCCCAACCTGAATCGAGTCCCGGAAAAGGTCCATTACTAGTGTCTTCCGTGGCGACCCTGCCGCAGGCCGGCCCAAGACCTCCCAAGAATCCCGGGCAGGTATGTTTGCATGTTGGTACGTCTCACGTCCAGAAATCTAAGTACTTCATTACCGCTCGTCAGGCCCCTCGCGATTCCGCAGCGGAGATACAAAGGTTTCGGTCCGAGATGAAACAAATTTTCGACGAATTCATTGAGAAGGCAACGGAAACAATTAATCGGTATATAGAAGAATGAACTAGAGTAGAATACATCCAAGATGGAGGATTTGCTGAGCGGAATGCCTTTCCTTGATAATAAGCACAGAAAACCTCCTGATAAACATCATTCCACATGAGCGACAAGCATTTTTTCTCACGATTGAAAGATTGGGCATCGGCCGCCAACGTTGATCGATGTCGATGATCGGTGGCCTTTCAGCCGCGCAAACCTGAGCCACCATGCCCGACAACGACGTTGAGCCAACGGACGAAGTTCTTGGCGTGGTCCCCACTATCAGCTACACCCTCTCGCTAGAAAGGATCTCAGCAATGACGCGAAAATACGAAGATATTGGGATGCCTTTTGTCATCACCGGGGTCCCTACCGACGCCGCTCATGTAGCTTCCGACGCGTCTATCGAATGGTTAGATCGTCTCAGTCAACTCCGTGGTGCGTACCTTGCCGGATTGGGAGGCCGATTTTTCTTATCTCTCGTGACTAGTGAGTTCTGTGACACAACCCGAGAGCCACGAAGGGCCATGTATGTCCCAGCGCCCTTGCGTCAGACACTTCGACTTTTGCTGATTTGATTGCCTGTGTCACCGCCGGCAGCATCTGACCTTCCATGCCCGATTGAGTGGTCTAATTGGTTGATTGACGCGCGCATCATTCCAAGCCACCTCACACCCCCTGGGTCGGATTGTATGACCTTGCCTCATGGCCAGGGGGGCGCCATACTCCAGCTCGGAAAGAGGGAGTTTGGTGAGTCTGTCAACCAGAAACCTCAGGAGGTCGACTGACGCGCACCAGATACCCCGTTCCAGGATAAATCGTGCGCAACTGTCGTTCACGACCTGCTGTGCATTGGTGGTACCGACGCATCCAAATCCTGGTTTATTACCGCCGCTGGGAGCTACCTCGATGTCTGGGATCACCTCCGCGCCAAGGATGGATCGAATACTGTTCGATTACGCAATCTCTCGTCGGCGGAACTGCAATCTGCCCCTTTCACAGTCTACGTTCATGAACAGAAGCTAGGAGATCTTGTTGTTATCCCATCAAGGTGGTACGTTGTTTTGTTGTGCCGTGGGTGTTTCCGCTTGTTCTCAACTTCGTGAAGTTTTTCTCAAAAGGTTCACTGTGGAACAAGCGCGAGCCTTTCATGGCAACGCGTGACGATGAAAGGTTTGGAGTCATTCGTCTACCACGACCAGATCATTAGGCAACGGTATGGGTTACCTTCTGTTCCCGCAGCTTTTACTTTTCTCCATCTTACTTGTTCAGGTTATGTATCGGTTCACCGTACCACATCAAAAAGGCCGTCTGCGATACCATTTCCCGACGCCTCTCCGCGTTCAAGGATATGCAAGCAGCCGGAGCTTGTGATCCCTCATGGGTATCGGACAAGGCCCAAGTTCTCCAACAATGGCTAAGACTCTTCGACGAGGTTGTGAGGCCGACCTACTGCGAAGACGATGACAATCTGCCCCTGGTTGATCTGGGCCCATCTTCATTTTGTGCATTCTGTGGCGGGGAGCTCTTCCGGTCTGTCTTTTGCTGTACAGGTTCATGCATTCGGGATGACCAACCGAACCATGAATCGGCGATCATCGTCTGCGCTTCCTGTTACATTGATGGTCGCGTGTGTCGTTGCGGCAATATGGCGCCTTCTCGGACCGGGGCTCTATCGGACCTCCTCGACTTTAGGAATAACGTCATTGAAGTCTTGCGTGATCTACCGGAGAACGTGGAAGAAGATCTCTTGAGCGAGTAAGTGTTATGATCTACGGAAAGAAGTGACCTAACCCTTAGGGCTTATCAATCATAGTGGGGAATTTTCGATATTCAGAGCGGGGATTGCTCTGTGTTCCAAACGATCAAAAACCACGGTTCGTACTTAGGTTCATCTCACTCCAATCTTAACTCGTCCTCCTCATCCCTATTTCTGTCACCAGGGAGATTCTAGGACATGTACGCCACGGATTCAATCCTCCCACCGCGTTCCCGAACTCTCCCTTATCAATTGCAAATCGTGTCATGCCAATCGTTGTTACAAGCACATACTTTCTACATACAACACCCACTCGTCTGGAGCGCTGTTAACCCGACTCTCTGACGACAGCAGTAAAATGTGGCATTCCCTCCACCAGCTAAGGAGGGATTCCTACACTGAGGGTTATGCGTGGACCAAGGAAATGATCCGAACTGGGTCCCCTGCTCCTCTTGCTGATCGTCTTGTATACTTTGCGTCGAATTTCTCAGCTACGCCAATAAATCATGCTTTGTTTGCAGGGTTTTACGATGCCATAGCCGTAAGCTTTTTCGTAGCTTTTCGGATCTCTCTCAAGCACTGATACATCTAACTAGGATGAGCCCGCTGGATCGTTGGACTCAACCGCTCCCTCGACTTCTGCGGTTTCCAAGGGAAAACGGCCCCAGCGTCATCCTTCCTGGAAACGCTCTTCCAACCTCCACGAGGGTTCTGAAGCGCCAACCTCACAGACCAGTTTTCTCAGCCGCGAGGAAGAAGCTGTGGGATCAACCCCTCGAAAGCGCTCTCTTAGCCCTCAAGCAGATTCCTCAAATCCACGAAAGCACCCCAGGCTTTCTGTTATCACGGGAACGGCCACAGAACGCGGCAAAGGCCAGAAGGTCTTTGAGAGTAACACTGCCTCAGGATCCCAGTCATGCTTTCCAGGCATGCCTACCCAGGGCCCAGGATCACCAAGACTGGTACCTTTTTTCGTCTCTGGCTCAAATACAGCCTGATAGCTCTTTTAGGAACACCGTTCTTCAAGCCCTCTCCACCGCCCGTTAACATACTTTGACCCAGACGCGGATGTGGACGAAGGAGAGGTGCTCTTTGTTTTCTCCACAACCGGATTGCTTACTCACTCCAATTGCGGCCTCAGCAGAACGGGAAGACGCAATCTGAGTATCGCTCGACCTGGGAGGAGCTCCTTCAGGCCTATGTGCCCGACCCAGTGCGCGATAATTTCCCGGAAGAAACAGATCACGGCCGACCATCTACGCAGGAGTCACTCCTACCCCACACAAAGCTTGGGGCGGACAACTTGCCTCTCCGGGGGGGAAAACCTATAAATCTCACGTTGCCTACGAGTACCACGGGTGTGAGCACTGCCAAGAGGGATCCTCGTCTGGTTGGCCGCCTTTTTCCCCAGCGCAACCGACGTTCTACCACCTTGGCCAGGGAGCATTCATTCGGCCATTCCTCAACTCCAGTTTATAGCCAGTCCTCTATTCCAGTCTTCACTACGGGCCTGAGCCGATCCTTTACTCCGTCCATAAACCGATCCTCCACTCCGGCCCTAAACCGATCCTTTACTCCGGCTCTAAACCGATCCTTTACTCCGGCCTCAAACCGATCCTCCACTCCGGTCCTAACCCGATCCTCTACCCCTGTTCAACACCAGGTTCCCACTCTGGCCACGAGCCAATTCTCTGTCCCTCTCCCCAGCCAGTCCTCAAGTCAGAATGATGGGGCGTCGACTCCACCCAGTGAGTTTTGTGGGGAGTATCTTCATTCATCCCTTACAGTTCCACAGGCAGGCCAATAACTAAAAGCTCAGTCTCCTTCGAAAGCTTGGCTTCTTACGTCCAGCTAATGGAAGACTCACGAAAGAAGTCTCAGGGTCAGGGCACGTTCCATTTGCACCACTTGACATCGACTTCTGATGCACTCTTTTTGATCAGGCACATCAAATCGTAGGGGTCGACGCTGATTTGAATGCCTGGGGCGCCATTTGTATAAAATTTTCTTGTACTTTTCCCTTCCAAATAAATCAATCTGCACCGTACCTCAGAACTTGACGACCCAGATCTCGCTTTTCCGAGGCAGTCCGGTCATATCCAGAGAGTTGCACCGACCAGTACGTGGGCTACTCCTATCGCTGTACGCAGACGGCGCACCGGCAGTATCGTCTGTCGCGAAAACATATCGGGGGCGTGTTGCCTCACGTGTTGGATCTCTTTGCGGTTTCTTTCACCCTCTCTTCCTCTATTCCTCTCTACCACTCTACTTCCAACGTCTACTCCCTCCAATTTTCAAGGATCTCCGCCCACAAGTCCATCTCCATATTCAAAGTGCGTCTGTCCCCCTGTTCTTTGGCTTGGCTTCGCCGCTGACTTGCCTTTCACGATCGCAATCAAGGAACAACAATGGCGTCGAACAACGGATCGCAGAACACTCAGCGTTGTGGATATTCCCGGACTGATTCGGACACGGACAGGTAACGTGCGAGAAATTCGCCTGTGGGAGAGCCAACTGAGTTTTATCAGCGCTACCAACATCAACGCCACTCATACAATCCTGCGCGGGGTCCCCGACCCCTTCCACCAAACGGTGTCTGGTGGGTATCCCGGACAATCCTCGCAGACGGCTTCAACTGGTACCGGAGTCGTAACCGCGGTCCCAGGGCGATCAATTTCTTTCGGGTCTGTTCTGCTTACCCTCCTCTTTTCCTGAACTCACTATCATCTAGGGCCCCACTGCGCCATCCGATTACCCTTGCAACTGCTATTGCGCATTGTTCATCCAACCACCATACACTCTCAAGACTTGAAGCCGAGAACGCCCAGTTGAGGACTCAATACCACCAAATAATCAACAAACTGATGCAAGAGCATCCTGAGTCGGGGTCGCCTCCGGCCCCTGACTGGTGCACAGTTATCGTCTGTAGGGAAGAGGGTCGGATACTCGAGTCTCAGTTTGAAGATCTCTCACGACGCGGTTCCTCGGGTTTGGACGTGACAGCTGGGATTCTTGGTCGATTGAAATACGACTATGGTTCACTTCTTGCCGCGTACCGGAATGTTCTCAGGGAAAAGGCCCTCCTCAAAGACGATGTCAAACGCCTCACACGCCAATCCGCCAATTTTGCTGGCTCTCAAACCCACCCCTTCCTTCATTGTGTAGAGGATACTGACGAGACACCAATTATTGGGTTGGACGATGTTTGTTTTGTTTTTTAGTCTTCAAATCGCTCGCGATTTACTGACCAACTTCCAGATTATTCGCGCCGCCCACGACAACGGGCCAGCGCCCACCCACCAACTACACTCTCAACCTGCACGACCTGTCACCATCGTTCCGTCACCCCCAGAATCTTCAGGGAAGAGGCGCTCGAACGAAGTGCGTAACCCCGACGGGTCAGACGGGTCGACTCCTGCAGAGCAGCGTCTTCCCAAACGCAGGAAACGCGAATAGACCTAAAGTACCTGTACCCTAGGCTGTATGATCTTAGTCTCTGTATCTACTGGGAGTACTGTGATTGTAATGTCTTGCTGTTTGTTATTGCCCCAGTTTCCGTCCCACATCACAGCTTCTTCCTCTCGCCTGGCCTCTCTCAATTGGTAATTTGGTACGCTTGGAGCGATGATTGATGATCAGCGGTCGAAGACTGTATCGATCTTCGGCGTCGTACTTATCGTCGACGTCACGACCATTGAAGCTGAAAATATTATCTGTGTCGGCCAATTCTCTGAACCATTCCCACACCAGGAAATCATAGGAGAATGGCAGCTTCTAACTTGTTTCTTAAGTACATTTCTGAATAAAATTTTCTTCGCGAACGAGTTGCCATGAGAAAATCGTCACCCGCAAGTTGAACGCCTTTCTCTTTCCTCCACCATCGACGCTAGATTCCGCCACAAGACATGGGCAGCAAACACACCCCGACGTGTTGCTTGCTTATCTAGCCCACGATTTGGTCCATCCGCACTATCCGACTGACCTCACCTTGCGACGAGAACCGGGTTCGTGGACACAAGTCGAGGTGCGTTCGCTCGTTGCATAGGCCGATTGACCCTACTCTGAACCATTCCTACGCCAGGAATCCATAGGAGACGGCTTATACCAAGTAAACCCACCCTCTTCGCCCAAGACTCACAAGAGGCCATGTCCGCTCCTTCATCTCCCCGTTCCGTCGACTCTTTCACTGCACCGAAAGAGGTCCTGCGAGAGTTCGCGGACCTCGCTGAAGAAGACGACATCGACCCTTTTGCCGAAACTGCCAAAACACGACAAATCGCGGCACGCCAATCCGATTACCACCTCAGGAGGTTCGACCATTCCGCTCACGACAGCACTGACGCTTTTGCCGCCCAACAAGATGGCACGGAGGTCGAAGGAGGCTACAAAGACGCGATGAGGTTGCAAAGGTTGGAGAAAGAAGAGGCGAGGGTGAGGAAACCTATTGAGGACAAGGAGAAGCAGGATAGAGAGGAAGGTGGCGACAAGATGGATCTCGCCAGGACTCCTCCCAGGGCAGAGCTTGATGAGGCTGAGAAGATCTTGGTTGAGGTCGCTGCTGCAGCTGCGAGTTCTGGAAAGAAGAAGCGGAGATGGGATGTTGGGAACGGTGCTGGGGAAACTACAGATGTCAAGATGGAGGAAAACGAACCCCCTGCCGATGCTGCTCCCAAAAAGCGTCGTTCCCGATGGGATGCTGCCCCTATGACTGATGCCAACGATGCTCCCAAACGTTCTAGATGGGATCAGACTCCCCACCAAATCCCCAACGACACACCCATGGTCCAAATCATCATGAACGCGCCTGGTTTCATGCAGGACGATAAACATAACTGTTATCTCACTGACGAGGAACTCGACGCTCTCCTCCCGACCTCCGGCTACTTGATTGTGGCTCCACCACCTGGCTATGCCCCTGCCGTTGCCCCTCGTAAACTCCAGGCTACTCCCGTCACGACCATTGGGGGTTTTGAAATTAAAGAAGGCTCCGATGCTGCTGCTATGGCAGCCGCCGCAGGTCTAGCCTGAACTCCCCACCGAGATTCCCGGTGTCGGGAACCTCGCGTTTTTCAAGGCGGAGGATGCTCAATACTTCGCCAAAATCCCCAAGGAGGAGGACGAGACGGAGTTATCCATCTACGAAATGAAGGAACGCAAGATTATGCGGCTCCTTCTCAAAATCAAGAACGGCACCCCTCCCGTCCGTAAAACCGCGCTTCGACAGATCACTGATAAGGCTCGAAAGTTTGGAGCCGGTCCTCTTTTTGACAAGATCCTCCCTCTACTCATGGAACGTACTCTCGAAGACCAGGAGCGTCATTTGCTTGTTAAGGTCATTGACCGTGTCCTTTACAAACTTGACGATCTCGTCCGACCTTACGTTCACAGAATTCTCGTTGTCATCGAACCCCTCCTTATCGACGAAGCCTCCTACGCTCGTGTTGAAGGCCGTGAAATTATCTCCAACCTTTCAAAAGCTGCAGGCCTTGCCCACATGATCTCTACCATGCGACCCGATATCGACCACGCCGACGAGTACGTTAGGAACACAACAGCTCGTGCCTTCTCTGTTGTAGCCTCTGCTCTCGGTATCCCTTCTCTCCTACCTTTCCTCAAAGCCGTGTGCCGGAGCAAAAAATCCTGGCAGGCTCGACATACTGGCGTCCGGATTATCCAACAAATCGCCATCATGATGGGATGCGCCGTCCTACCCCACCTCAGGAATCTTGTTGACTATCGCTCACGGTCTTCAGGACGAACAGCAGAAAGTCAAGACGATGACTGCTTTGGCTATCGCTGCCCTTGCCCTCAATACATCAAGCAGGATATTCTCCCGGACTTCTTTAAGAGCTTCTGGGTCAGGAGGATGGCTTTGGACAGGAGGAATTACCGACAGGTAGTTGACACTACCGTTGAGCTGGCGCAGAAGACTGGCGTTGCGGTGATCGTCGGGAGGGTCGTGAACGACCTGAAGGACGAGGCGGAACCGTACAGGAAGATGATTATGGAGACAATCACCAAGGTCATCTCCTCACTAGGCGCTTCCGACATCAATGAGCGATTGGAGGTCCAGCTCGTGGACGGTATCATCTATTCATTCCAGGAGCAGACGACGGAGGACCAGGTCATGTTGGACGGTTTCGGAACCGTCGTTAATGCTCTCGGTAAGCTCGTGGTATTTCTCCTGATCTATCCACCATTCACATTTGACTCCAGGTATTCGTGTCAAACCTTATCTTACCCAGATTGTTTCCACGATTCTCTGGCGTCTCAACAACAAGAGCGCGAAGGTTCGTCTTATCGATCCACACCTACCCACGTTGCCCCTGACGCTCAAGGACGGGACTATCTCGAATATCTTTTAGGTCCGCCGTGATTCTCGTCCGCTCTTAGTTTACGGATCCCCTATCTTGCGCTGCTGCCAAATGTTCTGCATCGCCGCGCAACGATTCCAGGAGGTAGTCCAGCGGCCTCGACTCGCCCTTGGCGATTGGCCCCCGATTTCAAGCTGGTGAGCGATCCCGCTCGTTTGATTGAAACCTAAGGCTTCCGTCAGCAGTGACGCCGTTCGGTCCAACCTCCTGTGGCAAACCACCCTCCCACTGCGACTGGCGACCCATTCCTCCCCCTTCCGGGCCGAAGACGGTGCTGGCGCTCCTCCTGGACTCTGCAAAAGCTCAAGAACGCTTCCGCGCTAGCGTCGGTCCTGTCGGTACTCATCCCGGTATCGCACGGCCACTCGACAATCACCAACGCCGTCACCCTCTCGTCCGAGAGCGTCTGTTCGCACCGCTGGCGTCAACGTTACCCTCAATCGGGGGGTTATCGCGGGTCCATTGCGTGCCAATCCTTCCCTTCGTCGTGCTATCCTGGTGCATATCTGGCGTTTACTCTCGGCTTGTGCGAGCTCACGCAACCGCTGCGTAGCTCTGGCTTTGTCTGGTTTTCGGACATCGTTTTGCTTATCGTGGGGTAGCGTACGTCCATGCAATGCAACTGGTAGAGTCATCGCTATCGCTCCGTGTGTCGACACCTAGATCAGATGTTTCTTGTACTCCATGTCTATCCGTATAGGAGTTTGATCCATATTTGGATATCCGTTGCACTCGAAAATTTTATTTATTGATGTTTCGGCGGAGTAAGCGTGGGAATAACGCAGGGACAAAACGCACAACCGAAACGCACAACAAACCTCTCCACTCTCCACCATCGCTGCTGCGAACATCGTATACCTCGTCACCATCCGCACTCTCAACGTTGACGATCTGCTACGATAGGAAGTACGATGGGGAGTTCCATCTCGAAGTTTGTGGCTCCTGACTGGTGCGTATCTCTAACCACGCCTAGGTCTTTTGTCTGAACCGCGATAGTCAAGTACATCTTTTGACAAATCAAAGGTTCGTCCCCTCCTTCACGAACAAGTCGTCGTGAGAAAATCGTTACCCGCAAGTTGCGCTCGTACCCGACTCGCTCCCTCCCATCGCCTTTCTCTTTCCTCCACCATCGACGCCAGATTCCGCCACAAGACATGGACAGCAAACACATCCCGACGTGTTGCGTGCTTATCTAGCCCGCGATCTGGTCCATTCGCACTACCCGCTGCCCGACTAACCTTGCTTCGCGACGAGAATCGAGTTCGTGGACGTGTATCGACACAAGTCCAGGTGCGTTCGCTCGTTGCATGGCCGATTGATCCTACTCTGAACCTTTCCTACGCCAGGAATCCATAGGAGATAGCTTATCAATCCACACCTACTCGCGTCGCCCCTGACGCTCGAGGACGGGACTATCTCGAACATTTTTTAGGTCCGCCGTCGTGATGCTCATCCACTCTTAGTTTACGGATTCCTTATCTTGCGCTGCTGCCAAATGTTCTGCATCGCCGCGCAACGATCTCAGGAGGTAGTCTAGTGGACGGGTCCTCGGCTCGCCGATATCAAGCTGGCGACTTGTCTGTGTTTCGTCGTGCTCCCTCTGTCTGAATCGGAGACACGTTACTGACGTCACAACGCAGGTTCCCATCGTGTGCACCTTGTGTCCGCTTGGCGTGAATAGCGAGGCCCGGCTCTTGGTTTTGACGACTCCGGTTTGGCTGCCGTAGCCCAAACACCGGCGGCCAACTCCTCACGTCCGTTGCCGAGTTGCAGGGTGTCCGTCAGGAAGTCGACGACAATAGCCATGCCGGAAAATGTGTAGGCGTTCGCGCTGACCGAATCGCTTCCACTTTCAACTTGAAGGGTCCCTCACTTGCTCTCGACACCGGGTATGTGTCCGAGCTGCTTGTCTCTTTCGAACGTCCCTTACCCGTGATGCAGCACCTTCCCCATCTCCGCCCTTCGTTTCTATTTCTTTTCTCGATCTCGATCCCACTCACATGTAACTTGTTTAGTGGGCACTCCGCCAACAATACTCGACGATGAATGAGGTCGACCAAAAGGAGGTCTGTC
Organism: Thelephora terrestris; assembly: GCA_015956445.1. Taxonomy (NCBI): domain Eukaryota; kingdom Fungi; phylum Basidiomycota; class Agaricomycetes; order Thelephorales; family Thelephoraceae; genus Thelephora; species Thelephora terrestris. The sequence goes on along the minus strand of WIUZ02000023.1, from coordinate 392,746 downwards.
GTTTACTAGAGGTTAGGTCATCCATCGTTTTTGGCTGCACCACTCTGACAGTCGTTATCCCCTTTGACACCTCAAACGCCGATGCCGTTGATTGCCAGTTCAAGCCCTTCATCATACAACCCTCTATTATCCTACACACTATCCTCCACACTATCCACACCATCTCACTCTGTGCCGTCGTCTTTCCCATCACCGTCCGATTTTGGGGCCGCACTCCTCCAAGATCGTTCCCTCCCCCCGCAAGGAAGCCAGACATGCTAGCATCCCCAAGATCCTCACGATTCCAACATCATATCCGGTAGTCTCCGATCTGACGAACGACGGCCTATGTTCGTTCCAGTCATCCACAGGCGCAGCTTCGCAAATACCTCAAACGCCGACGCCGTTGAATCCCACTTCAAGCCCTTCATCATACGACCCTCTAATATCCTATACACCATCCTCCATCCTCCACATCATCTCACTCTGTGCCGTCGTCTTCCCCAACGCCTTCGTCTTTCCCATCGCCGTCGTCTTTCCCATTGCCGTCGTCTCTCCCATCGCCGTCCGATTTTGGGAGTTCTATGTTCCTCCCGCTCCAGTTCAACCCCTCCCCGATGGATGCCTCGCTTCACCTACGCTCAACCGACCGCCGATAAACCACTTCCCAGCACCACAAGGGGATTTATGTGCGCTGCTTGGCACCACTCCCTCAGCTCCCGTCCCCTTGCGGGTCGAGGACGGCGCCGCAGCTCCTACGGACTTCGCGCTCGACGATTACCGTCCGAGGGCCCCTTTTCGCATGACTAGCGTCGGTGTAACTCCGTCGGTATTCCTCTTGTAGACGCAGACCTCGACGCCGTCAAGTTCAAGTCCAAGCCCTTCGTCCCTTTGCTATCCGACCCTCACCAACCTCCACACACCCCACTTCTCCACCATCGTCGACTCACACCCATCGGGCTCGCTTTTCAGCCCTATCCATTTTCCTATGTATGTAGCTTGTACTCTAACATGTTCCGTAGTCCAAAACGTCTGTATTGTTGACCATTTGTGTCATCCACCGACGCGCGTCGGCGCAGGACCGTATATCCATAGCATAAAATTATATTTATTGTTTTTGTGCTAATACGAGTACCGAGTACTATACGAAAAACGTGAAGACCACGACACGTACCTGGACCGGGCGCGATCCCCACAAAGACAATGACAGCGAGTACGACGGCCACGTTGATCACGACCGACCCCTGACGTCGGCTACACCCAACACCGATGGAGACCGCGACCTAATAGGGGAGACGATGTCGCCCCGAAGAATGTGTCTGGATGTCGAGATCCTGTTGCGATATGCTGGTGGTTTCCCGGGTCAGTAAAACTTCGGTAAATTAAGAAAGAAACCGAATGGTTAACTCACGGTTAACCGAACCAGGTAAACCTGAAAGAAACGGGAGGTAAAAACCGAATCGGTAAACCATACGGTAAACTCGAAAAGGGCCGAATCGGTAAACCGCGAGCTTACCTTGTCGGTAAATCCTAAAAAAAACTCGCGGTTTGCTGAACTCGGTAAACTGCACGGTAAAATCAGAAGAGGCCGAATCGGTAAACCGCGAGTATACCGCGTCGGTAAATCCTCAAAGAAACCCACGGTTTACTGGACTCGGTAAACCGTGATCGGTGGCTTCGGTAAATTTTCGGTAAACTCCGAATAAACCGGTTCGGTCACTCGCGGGTAAACCACAAAGTAAACTAGAAATTTAACTTGAAGTAAACTGACACCGGTAAGTGCCATGCAAACCGGTCAGTAAATTGTGATAAAACCCACAATTTACCAGTTGGGTAAACGGGTTCTGTAAACCGTGATCGGGTATGTTTTGAATTTACCGAACAAATTTGATCGCGGTTTACTGAGTTAGTAAGTGTCCGGTAAATATTAAAATTACTTGAGATATACTACATAGAGTAAACCACAAGGAAATTTGAAGAAAAACTGATAGAAAACAGGGTCAGTAAAGTGTAGGCAAACGTGCTGGGTAAATTTGAAAAATACTCAGCAAAAACTGGCTAGGTTTGTTGTTAGGTTAATTTTCCATTTGCTTGCGGTTTACTCAACGTTTACCTGATCAGCAAACCAACCTTTGTCCCCAGTGTCACAAGGAAGACAAGGGATTTTATGTGGAAAAGCACACAGAACGCGTACAAGATCGGCGAATACTGGAGCAACATACCAGGCTACAAGGCGAGAGAAATATGCCCGATCTGCGACGAAAGAGAAGACATGGACCACATCCTCTCGAAATGCAAAGCGAAATCGAGAATCACGGCGTGGAAATTGGCCAACGACCTGTGGATGAGACGAAACACCACACAACTCCCCGACAAAGTGGGGGATATACTGGGATGTGGACTCGCATCGTTCAAAAGGGGAGACAAACCCGACAAAGGAAAGAACAGACTCTACCAAATACTGGTATCGGAGACGGCCTTCCTGATATGGAAAATGAGGAACGAAAGGAGGATCGGGAAAGACGACGCACCCGAAGACGAACAGTCGGCTGAAGAAACCTTCAACAGATGGACCCACGCGATAAACAAAAGACTAACGATTGACCGCGCACTGACGAACACCGGTAGATTCGGCAAGAGAGCGATCAAAGAAAAGCTAGTCAAGGCAACGTGGTCAAACTGCCTAGCTAACGAAGAAGACCTACCGGCCGACTGGCCAAAACTAAAGGGGGTTTTAGTGGGTATACTAGCGACGCGTCCGCCAGGACGAACAAGGTAAGGTAAGGTGAGTTGAAGATCGCAGGAGCCCCACACAACGTCACCAAGCGACGAGTGCGTAAGGCATTTCCCCCAGGTGACCCATCTCGGATCAAAGTAACGCCACGGGTGAAATCCCGTACACAAAGTGCGAACCACTACACCAAAAAAAAAAAAAAAAAAAAAAAAAAAAAAAAAAGACCAAGGTCGGCGTGTTTGGTCGTGTTACGGCCTACTTTGGCACCGTTGAATCCCAGGGCCGAGGGACGCTCCACCTTCATCTCCTCGTCTGGCTTAAGCACGTTCCATCTCCTGAGGAAATTTTGGCACTTCTCAAGACCGAAGCCTTCCGTGAACGCATTGCCGCCTTCATTCGTACAAACTTCAGGGCCTACATACCAGGGTTGGAGTCTGCCGAGTCTATTGCAAAAATCCCTCACAACAACGAAATCGCATACAGCCGGCCCCCGAACCCGGACATTGAAAACTACGACGACGAACTTCAACGATTGGAACTTTCACTTGCCCGAATGGAGCAAATCCACGCCTGCAAGCCGCGGCGTTGTCTCATCTACGATCGGCACAATCAACTCGTGTGTAAACGCCGTGCTCCATTCCAGCTATCAGACGAAGACTTCGTTACCGAGACTGGCCTGTGTGGACCAAAGCGACTTCATGGGTATGTGAACACCTGGGTCTCGTCTATCCTTGTCAATGCGCGTTGCAACAACGACGGGAAATTCCTGACAAGTGGTGCGGACACAAAAAACATAACTTTTTATGTCACTTCGTATGCTGCCAAGAAACAGGGCCGGAACTATAATGTGTCCACAGTCATGGCCGATGGATACGCATACCACCTCGACCACCCTAAACCCGAATACATTGACAGCATCCGTGACCAACAACGCCTCCTATTGTTTCGACTGGTCCATTCCATCAACCGGGAGCAAGAACTTGCAGGACCTATGGTTATGTCATATTTGATGGGGTGGGGGGATGTATATCGTTCCCACACTTATTCACCCGTCTATTGGGGGTCCTTTGTGAACGCCATCTACACGGACTTCCCTGAATTTTCAGAGAGAACCACGAAGTACGTAGCATTTTGACATGAGCCTGGGCCCTGCATTGATCGGTTCCAAACGCGCAGGAAATCTCCTTCACATCCCACCGAGGAGACCAGCAACGGCACAGAAGAATCTTGTGACGCCGCAAAGACCGATCATCCCCCAGATTCAACGGACTCTCAGAAGAGTGGTCTCACGGTATGTAGTCCAGCCCGCTAAATTTTTGCATTTTACTGGGCGGTTGGCACTTACTAAACAATTTTGCAGGCCAATGAGACAGTCACCCTCGATGTATCGAGTTCGGGCCAAATGTTTGCCAAGTCCCAAGTGACCAATTATCGATGCCGTGGGACCGAGCTGCAAGGGTATAACTTGGTTGAATTTTTTATGGGCACATACGAGGCAGAGATCACGAAGGCTGACCACGAAGCCGATCTGATTGGTGAAGACGCCCACCGCGGTCCTGGACGTCCTCGCAACACACGTGTTTGCTACCTGACCACTCACCCGAAGTCAGGATCTGTTCACCGAATCATCCGTTCCTCCGGACATCGTAACCTTCCCAACTTCCTGGGAAGATGGTTTCCTCGCAAAGACGACCCAGTAGCCTATGACTTTTACTGCGCGTGCATGCTCGTCCTGTTAAAGCCCTGGCGCGACCTCTCGAGCGACCTTAAATCAAACACCGATACGTGGGCATCGTCTTTTGAAGACTTCTGTGCCTCTGCACCGCCAAAAGTACGAAGGGTCTTGTCCGGGATCCAGTACTTCCATGAGTGCGCGTCTGCGGCCCATACAGACAACAACCAACCCTACCCCCATACCTCCCCCACAGACCGAATTCTGGACGACGAGAGCAGTGTGGATCACATCTCAACTGCTCAAGGACTCTCTGAAGAGGGGCTGGCACTTCTCAAGGCAGAAGCCGTATCCCTTCGCGAAAAACAACACGGACGGATGGCGATTGAGATCGCCAAACATCTTGGGATCTTTCAAAACAATCAGACCGCCTGGCCAATCGAACGACGGAATACGCCTGCAAACGCTACAGACGAGGACCTATTACGCATCGCAACGTGGTCGAACCTCCTCCAGGCTGCTGTTGAAGGGACACATAACACACCCAGGTCCAATCCCTCCCCCACGGCTGGAACCACCGCAACGATTGAGCAATCTCACCCCCTGGATAGCTCACCCCAGTCGTCTCTCCCCGCAGTCATCCTCCAGCCAACTGGATCCGAGCAGGCCCTACCAGCTGTGGACGTCGGATCGTTGAAAACCGATCAACTCCGTGCATATCAAATCATCAACTGGCACCTTGCCGAAACGTTGCGTGGCACATCCCCGCCTCCCCTTCGAATGATACTGTACGGCGAAGGGGGGACAGAAAAGTCACGCGTCATCCAGACGATCACAGAATCTTTCGCAGCTCGTGGAGTTAGCCACATGCTTGTGAAAGCGGCATATACTGGGGTCGCCGCTTCACTAGTGAATGGAAAAACGACTCACGTCATCGCCAGCCTATCGTTGGGGTCCAGAGGCAGTGCAGTCACTGACGCATCAAAGAAGAAGCTCCAAGATTTCTGGAGAGAAGTCCAATACCTCATCATCGACGAATATTCAATGCTCTCGAAGACGTTCTTGGCCACGCTCTCCCGGAATATCTCCATCGGGATGGAGGGTACTGAGGGGTTTCGAACAGGGCACTCGTTCGGCGGCCTCAACGTCGTTCTCTGTGGCGACCTGCACCAGTTTCCACCTGTCGCATGTAGTAAGAGGGAGGCGTTATATTACCCGCTCTGCTCAAAGGATCCTATGGACGCACAAGTCGGCCGGCAAACCTATGAGGATTTCAGCACAGTCGTCATCTTGAAAGAGCAGATGCGTGTCTCGGATCCTACATGGAGGGATTTCCTCGTGCACCTTCGGTACGGCAGAGTGGACAGTAGTCCTTACTCAAAAAGTAATACCCTGGTTGACTTACTCAAGGTGTGGGGGAATAAAACTCACTTGACCAGGGTAAAACCCCTTCAGCCTGTGCTATGGTGGGGTATTACCCTTCAAGGGGCCACTGGGTAGCTGGGTGGGTTTCTGCTTTAGGAAATACCTTTTTAGGAAGAATTTGATGGATATCCAAAAATGGTAATATGCAAAATTGGCAATATCCGAAAATAGGAATTTCCCAAAATGGTAATTTCCTAAAATGGTAATTTCCTAAAATGGTAATTTTTGAAATATGTTTTTTGATATGTTTTTTGACATGTTTTTGACATGTTTTTTGACATATGTTTTTTTTGACATATTTTTTCAAATATGTTTTTTTTTCAAATGTTTTTTTTTCAAATATGTTTTTTTTTTCAAATATGTTTTTTTTTTCAAATATGTTTTTTTTTTCAAATATGTTTTTTTTCCAATTATGTTTTTTTTTCCAATTATGTTTTTTTATGTGTTTTTTTTTCAAATATGTTTCTGTTTGTAGTCATTACCAAATGTAGTCTTTGTGATGTGACTTAACCAAACCCAACCTAACCCAATCCTAATCCTAATCTAAAAACCCTACCCAAGCCTTATCTTATATAATCTGATCTACCTAGCTTAAACCTAAGCCTAACCTAACCTAACCTAACCTAACCTAACCTAACCTAACCTAGACCTAACCTAACCTAACCTAACCTAACCTAGGCCTAACCTAACCTAACCCAGGCCTAACCTAACCTAACCCAGGCCTAACCTAACCTAACCCAGGCCTAACCTAACCTAACCTAAACCTAACCTAACCTAAACCTAACCTAACCTAAACCTAACCTAACTTAACCTAAACCTAATCTAACCTAACCTAACCCAGTTTATTTTATCTTATCCTAACATAGTCCACCTAACATGGTCCACCCAAGCTGGCATTATCTTATCTGACCTTATCTAATCTTATCTAATCTCATCCAATCCACCTAATCTAACCTAACCCAACGTGAAGTAGTCTACTCAATTTGGCCTAACGTAGACTACCTAACCTAACCCAATATAACCCCGCCCAAGCTTATCTTATCTAATCTTACTTTATCTTATTTAATCTTCCTAACCTAACCTTGACCAACCCAAACCTAACCCAACGTAAACCAGCTAGCTTAACGTAGCCCAACATAGCTCACCTAACCCAACCTAACATCAACCTCACCTAATCTTACCTACCAACCTTATCTTATCTCAAAAAGAACCTAACCTATACTGGCCAAACCTAGTCTCACCTAGTATACTGGTACATTACTTGGGCTGTGGGAACACAACACCAACTGTACCCCCACATTTTCTACATCCAACTGTTGCTCAGAAATACCTACTCTGCTGGATCTACACATGGGTGGATCTACAAGCCCACAGACCCACACCTGTGGACCCATAACTCAGTGGATTGTGTCACACAAGACTGCTCACAAACTGCCCTCACCCCAGCTTCACTGCAAGAGGCCAACTGGACATCATTCATGCTCATCTGGTTTGCTGGACCCATGAACTTTAAGTGTAGACCTACAAATGACTAATATACATCTATCTAGCTTATGGGTCCAGCAAACCAGATGAGCATGAATGATGTCCAGTTGGCCTCTTGCAGTGAAGCTGGGGTGAGGGCAGTTTGTGAGCAGTCTTGTGTGACACAATCCACTGAGTTATGGGTCCACAGGTGTGGGTCTGTGGGCTTGTAGATCCACCCATGTGTAGATCCAGCAGAGTAGGTATTTCTGAGCAACAGTTGGATGTAGAAAATGTGGGGGTACAGTTGGTGTTGTGTTCCCACAGCCCAAGTAATGTACCAGTATACTAGGTGAGACTAGGTTTGGCCAGTATAGGTTAGGTTCTTTTTGAGATAAGATAAGGTTGGTAGGTAAGATTAGGTGAGGTTGATGTTAGGTTGGGTTAGGTGAGCTATGTTGGGCTACGTTAAGCTAGCTGGTTTACGTTGGGTTAGGTTTGGGTTGGTCAAGGTTAGGTTAGGAAGATTAAATAAGATAAAGTAAGATTAGATAAGATAAGCTTGGGCGGGGTTATATTGGGTTAGGTTAGGTAGTCTACGTTAGGCCAAATTGAGTAGACTACTTCACGTTGGGTTAGGTTAGATTAGGTGGATTGGATGAGATTAGATAAGATTAGATAAGGTCAGATAAGATAATGCCAGCTTGGGTGGACCATGTTAGGTGGACTATGTTAGGATAAGATAAAATAAAACTGGGTTAGGTTAGGTTAGATTAGGTTTAGGTTAAGTTAGGTTAGGTTTAGGTTAGGTTAGGTTTAGGTTAGGTTAGGTTTAGGTTAGGTTAGGTTAGGCCTGGGTTAGGTTAGGTTAGGCCTGGGTTAGGTTAGGTTAGGCCTGGGTTAGGTTAGGTTAGGCCTGGGTTAGGTTAGGTTAGGCCTAGGTTAGGTTAGGTTAGGTTAGGTTAGGTCTAGGTTAGGTTAGGTTAGGTTAGGTTAGGTTAGGTTAGGCTTAGGTTTAAGCTAGGTAGATCAGATTATATAAGATAAGGCTTGGGTAGGGTTTTTAGATTAGGATTAGGATTGGGTTAGGTTGGGTTTGGTTAAGTCACATCACAAAGACTACATTTGGTAATGACTACAAACAGAAACATATTTGAAAAAAAAAACACATAAAAAAACATATTTGGAAAAAAAAAACATAATTGGAAAAAAAAAAACATATTTGAAAAAAAAAAAACATATTTGAAAAAAAAAACATTTGAAAAAAAAAACATATTTGAAAAATATGTCAAAAAAAACATATGTCAAAAAACATGTCAAAAAACATGTCAAAAAACCTATGTCAAAAAAACATGTCAAAAAACATGTCAAAAAACATATTTCAAAAATTACCATTTTAGGAAATTACCATTTTAGGAAATTACCATTTTGGGAAATTCCTATTTTCGGATATTGCCAATTTTGCATATTACCATTTTTGGATATCCATCAAATTCTTCCTAAAAAGGTATTTCCTAAAGCAGAAACCCACCCAGCTACCCAGTGGCCCCTTGAAGGGTAATACCCCACCATAGCACAGGCTGAAGGGGTTTTACCCTGGTCAAGTGAGTTTTATTCCCCCACACCTTGAGTAAGTCAACCAGGGTATTACTTTTTGAGTAAGGACTACTGGAGTGGAAGCATCTCATCTGAAGATGCTGAGATCCCTCCTTCTCACACGCGCAGTCCCGGTTAGCGGACCCTCTCTTTCACACACCAATTCCCATACCCAGTCCACGACCTGTACCCCGGTATCCGCAGTCGACTTTTCCACGAAACCATGGGCCGACGCGGCTTTGATTACTCCGCGGCATGCTGTCCGCACTCAGTGGAACGAGGCGGCGTCTCATAAACAGTGTTCTGATACAGGGCATACCCTGTTCGTCTGCCCAGCGCTCGATGTGATCAAGGGTGAACCATTAACCCTCAAAGAGCGGTACGCCCTCGCGAGTCGTTACAAGAACACGAGGAGGAGGCGCAACAAAGATCTTCCGGAATCAATTCTCCTCGCGATTGGAATGAAGGTCATGGTTACAAACAACTTGCAAACCGACCTGGATATCACGAACGGCGCACAAGGCGTCATCACAGGCATCATTCTCAATCAAGGCGAACCTCCCTTAGAGGCCGGATCCATCGCCCAGCTGAAGTTCCTGCCCGAATGCGTTTTGGTGAACACTGGGGGCAGGGGCACCTGGAATCGGTGATTACATCTTGATTACATGGTGAGTTCATGTGCACTTTTCAATGATTGTAATCGCTGATTCCAGGTTGATTACATTTCAAATGTTACCTTGACATTTAATCCAGCCAATGTCCACCAATTACATTTGAAATGTTCTCAACAAATGTTTCTGGGATGTTTTTTACCTGTCGGCAAAAATGATACTGCAATGTAATCAGCATGTTCTTCAATCGTCCGAGATGTAATCTAAATGCGCTCAAAAACATGAGATGTTTTCACAATGTGCCCAGTGAGCACATTCAGGAAACATTGCTTGGGAACATTTTGAGGAAATTTCAAATGGAGTTGGTGGCAACAGTTGAATTACATGTCAAGGTAACATTTGAAATGTAATCAACCTGGAATCGGCGATTACAATCATTGAAAAGTGCACATGAACTCACTATGTAATCAAAATGTAATCACTGATTCCAGGTGCCCCTGCCCCCAGTGGAAGCTCTCCCGCACGCGCGCCGCGACCCTCCTGCATCTCGAAGAGGGAGTGATTCCCATTCAACAAGTTTCTTGTCATATGCAAATCAGGGTGGATGGGAAGTCACGTACAGTAACTAGGACTCAGTTTCCGATCACAGGTGCAGATTCTTTTACAGATTACCGAGCACAAGGTCAAACGATCCCCTACGTCATTATCGACATCGCTCCTCCACCGACATCCGGACTCTCACTCTTCAACCTCTACGTCTCACTTTCTCGTAGTTCCGGGCGTGACACGATCCGATTGCTTCGTGACTTTGACGATGAAATGTTCTTGCAGGTGCACGAACCCAAACTTACCGACGAGGATGAGAGGCTGGAGCGAATGGACGTGGCGACCACGGAGTGGTGGGACAAGATGCGGGTGGAATGAGATAGGATTACTTATTGTATACACGCATATCAATATTCTATGTTTTTAGGCGGTCCAGATACGCATATGGAGGGACGGGGTTCAGCCCAGGCGCTACGGGGACAACGCCTTACTCGACAATGAACGGAATTTCCTACACGAATGCGACTTACGTCAACCCCACCACTCCGTCCACACCAGCACCACCCACAATGCAATGGCAAACGTGAATGCGGTGGCCGCCCCTGTCGTGACAAAGTCCCCGGTTCCTGTGCCTCTGCGGACGTTCAGGACCGTGCTCCTCACGACGAGACCATGTGAACGGAGGTTGGAGCTGGATGTAAGGGAGGGGGTAAAAGTGTGGAGTGTGAGGTTGGTGAATAAAGAGAAGCGGCTCAGTATGAGTGGCGTCAAGTTCGACGTTCCTCCCCGATCGGTCGTCAACTCGACTGTAAAGGTTGAGAAAAGTCAAGGTCGCACCCCCCCTCCTGTCGTCACCCCGAAGACCCCAACAGTCCCTGTCCTTATCGATATCTCTTGAGGTGCTCTGGTGCGCCGCCCACTTGTTTAGTAGCCAGTCGCTCACGTGCCTACCCGTCGGACCGGTTAGTGATCGGACCTGAATATATCTTGACATCTCAACGGTCAAATTGTTCAGTAATACGGAGGTGGCGCTTATAATTTAGGGGGGTCGAAGAAACCTTGCAAGCAAGGTAATTCTTCCAACTCATCGAGCATCCTCCGCATCCTCTCGTTTTAGTGCTATGTCCACAGAAGATACTCGCCCTCCACCCCCTTTCATGGACATCAAGCCATTTCCCGACCAAGTCGCACATTGTCCTCGTAGGCTGCTTGTATATGGTTTCCCCATCTCCTTCCAGCGGTTCGACCAAATGTATGAGGCCTTGAAGCAAAGGGGAGAAGTCGAGGATTATAATGCGGAATTTCGGTCCACGACTGAAGAAATTGCGAGTATTTGTCAATCGATAAATCCAGACTGGCGGCACATCAAGACTGTGACAGTCGCCTGCGCAACTTACGAAAATTACGGAATTTGCCCGCTCATAAGGATCGGAGTGGTTGGGTGGAAGCCACCCAAGGACGTTATCAACGCGATTGTGAAGGAACTTCGCAAGTTTGGCCTGGTGGAAAAGCCAGATTGGTTCCCCACGTCTGGGTCGAAGGGTGCGTTTAATGATTTACGAATGTGATGGTGAAGAATCCTCACTTATTCTGTGCGTTCAGGCGACTTTTAGCTCTTGTGCGTTATCGACGAGATTGCGGAGGGGCTGCGGGGGTTTGGCCTGGTGGAGAGGCCAGATTGGTTCCCCGCGCTTGGTTCGAAGGGAGCGTCTCGCGAGACGAGAATGGCCGTTGTAATCCTCACTGACTTGATCGTTCAAGTCCCAGGGGGCTTTGGCTAAAGAAACGGTAGGGGCTTGTGATTTAGAAAGGGTTCACACGACATCCGACAACTACGTGCTTCGTTGTAAGTTACGCCCGGCCTTGCCAACAGCCGACTGATACCGCAAGTCTGCGTATGTCGCAGGTCTCGGCCGCTCTTGACCATTTGCCAACTGCCTCGTTCGATAGATGCTCGAATATATTCGTGCAAGGGATTTCAGACTCCAAGTTGAAAATGTGGCGCCGTAAATGTATATAGATCAAGTTGTGTCCATAGTTATCAAACCTTCCCCATCTAAACAAGTTATCCCTTGTTCACGCTCAGCCGAAAGGTCCGCGAGGAGAGCATCGATTTCCGGAGTGACGATGAACCGCCTGTTGACCTCCCCTAACACGCAGAACTTCTTTTTCTGCTTGTCGATGTGAACCGCTTGTTGGAGGAAAGAAGGTTGCGTTGCCGCCGATACCTGACAGGGGTGAGGCATGGATCTGCTCAGTAGTTATGACTCGGAAATCGGCGGAGGCTTACATCAAGTAAGATACCGTTGGCGAGACGCATCTTGACTGCACCGCTGCGGTACAGTTCCAATTGGCCGATAATACCGTCAATAGGTGGGCCTGGTATTTTTTCTGCTGTGGGTTCGTCTGGTTTCGTCGTTGGGGTGACGGCACCGCTTCCTTGACCCTCTGGGATAGCAAATGTGACTTTCTTTGGTACATCCACGGCTTTTCCCTTCCCTTCATCCACAATAGGAACCGGCGGTTCGGTAACCATGGAGGACGGCGAGGTAAATGAAGGAAATGTCGGTGGGAACTGGAAGAAGTATATTTTGTCCTGATGTGAATCATGGTCCTGGCCGGAACTGAATAAGCGATCCAAGGGAAGGGAAATCAAACACATACGAAGTCTGAGTCAGGGATGGCGAAGAAGTCACTGGCGATTTGTTCCTCCTCAACCTCGTCCTCACTTTCGCTGAGATTCACAGCGTTCGCAAGGTTGACGTCGTCGATCAGCGGTTCGTCGACATCCATGTCTTCGAAAGTCGGTGTCAGACTCGCGCTAAACCACGAACTCACTGAACAAACCTTCTCCTTCACCCAACATCATCCGTCCTTCCAGAGGCTTCTTATCCTTCTTCCTCGGCCTTCCTTTTTTCCTTTGCTCAGGATCGCGTTTGAGCGTCTCCGGAGCCATCCAATCCATCTTCCGCACATCGTTTATGTCCACGATCTCCACCCCCTCGTCTGGCTCAGAATATACCTCTTCGTCGCTCTCGACTTTCACGCCTTCTCCGGACTTGGGCTCCTTTTTTATGCCGAGGGTGGGGGCAGTCGTTTTGGTGAGGCCCGAGCCAAGGGCGCCACCTTTCGACGGTCCAGAGGGCATGATAGGCGTGAAATTGGAACGAGCGGTGGGACGACGGCCTGAACCGACTAGAGAAGGGCCCATTGCGAATGGCCCGCTAGCTTTCATCTCGACAATTGGGCGGGGAGCGCTTCCACGCCCCCTTCCACGCCCTGTTCCCCCTCTTGTGGGAGCCGTTTGACTGGAGGACGGACCGGCGACGGGTTCCTACAACCGACCACGATCGACCCGGTTCGTCAGATGTGACGAACCAAAAAGCACGTACGGGGTCTGTTTCTCTGGGGGATGAGGCATCAGATGATTTTTGGTTGCTTGCTCGTGTCTCGGATGTGTGTACGCACGGTTTCACTCGTCTCGGTGGAAGAGTTGGGACGAATTTCAGCTTTTGGCCAGATCCCTTTGATTGGTCTGGCTTTTTCGCCAGACTCGGGATGGCCTTTCCTGAGCCTCCGGGCTGAGACATACTTACCGTCTGGGAGATCGACTTGAAGGTGCACCCGCGTGATCGACTCGGACTTCGAAGATTGAACACGTGCGCGGAAAGGGTCCGAGAGGGTCATTGAAGCAGCTCCAGTTTCGATCTTCATCGATATCTTCTGCACTCATCGTCGATTCTAGCGACAAGGAAGATGGCAGAGGGACCACCGCACCTTAAGGCCACCTACAACGAGATCCATAAACTCATCAGAGAGTCCGCGAAGCGCATTGCGGAATTCCAACCCAACATGTTTGTTGCGATAGGTCATCGATTCATCCCCGGACTTCATCCGCATTTGGTGCGACGAACTAAACCATAGATCTTACAGGCGGAGGGTTAGTCGTTCATCCCCTCGATAGGTCCCATTCACGTTTCGACAAATTCCCATACTAGCGGATTTTTCCCCGCTCGCGTTCTAGTGCGTCCGATCCTTACCCCTTCGAGCTGCATTCTCTCCCCTCATGCGTTCAAAAATGAAGCGTACCTTTTTGAAAGATTCCACAACTAAAAAGAATATTCCCATCCACGCTATCGGCCTTTCCTTATACGAGCCGATCCCGGGTGTTAACTCCGAGAAGTTGGGCATTGAAGTCGTGCGGACCCAATGGCCGTGAGCACCCTCCCAGATCTCGAGTATAATGAACATCGCATGACGTGCGTGTGTAGTACTTCCGCAAAGATTTTTTTCGGAAAGAGGATTCTGGTCATCGTACGCGAGGTTTGATACCCATCGGACTATCCCTGAACTAACGCATCTTCCAGGACGAAATCGATGATTCCAGAACGACGCTTCAGTAAGTGATCGGGCAATCCGCACCGGGGACGCCGCTGACTTGAACAGATATGCCCTCGCCGAGCTTCAAAAAGACATAGATGCTGAATTGATTCAACTGCCCGAGTCCGAGCGGGAGAGGAACCGCCCGAAGTTTGCGATATTCGTCGTCCACAATAAGATCAAGCAGAAAGAGGGAAAGCTCCCTCCGACCATCCCGTGAGTTGCCGCCGAGAGGGGTCATATTCAGCGGCTCATTCGGGCTATCAGATACTACGCCGCAGCGGAAGTCCCCGATCTTTGGTGAGCATAGCCCTAACATGTTATCTGATAAAATGAGGCGGCTGATGACAAAGTTCCGATAGGCTCGACTACCCATGGGAGATTGAGTGAGCGTCTGTTTCAGCACCGGATGTTTCGCGTGTGTTAACCCAGGTTTACACAGGGATATTGATGAGCACGACCGCCTCGCAGCCTCGCAGAAGTGAAATTAGAGTCACCAGGGAAGAAATAAGCATTGTACAATTCTGTTGCAAACACGCGCACCGTCTCCTTTTGTCTACCTACGTCCAAGTTTAACATAGACTTTCGATTCGTCGCTGGACCGTGTTTCTTGCCTTCGCAGACGAGGCTCCGAATATCTCGGGGGCATTTGCGGAACGCTGGCGGTCGTCATCAAAATGACAAAATCGATCGCGGCCAATCGCTCAGTGTCTTCGGCCTCCCTTCCCCCTCCGTCTCTTCCTCCAACGGTCTCCGTCTTTCCGACCTGAACGTGGCAGCGTACAGTTTCAGACGTTCGCCACACCCTGCCGTCCTCGAGGTCAATTACACCGACCCGCAGCACCTTCATACCGCGACACTTGTCCCGCGTTTCCGGTTGTAATTAACCCCCCATGTCCTCTGATGAAGAAGACTACGACTATGAAGGTCTCTCCCAAAATGCTGGACTCGGAGTGCGTGTCTCAAGCTGAAAGACGTACCTTGTTTGCTTATGTCCGTGTTTCTCAGGTTCACATGTTAGCAGGAGCATTGGTGAGTGACACCGGCTTTGGGACTCTGGAGCGGGAGGAACCTCGGACGACGAACTTACCTCTACCTTCTTCAAGGCCGGAATAACAGAACATTCCGTGATGTTCCCCGCGGATGTGATCAAAGTAATGATTTTACGCGTCCCACCAAAATGAGCGCATACTCATCCCGTATATTTAGACACGGATGCAAGTCTTCACGGCGTCACCGGCAACGATGTACACGGGAATAGGCAACGCTTTCAGTCGGATATCCGCAACGGAGGGCCTGAGGACGCTGTGGAGGGGTGTCTCTTCTGTCATTCTCGGAGCGGGACCCGCCCACGCCGTGCATTTCGGCACTTACGAGTTTGTAAAAGAACTGACGGGGGGGAACGAGGAGGGCAGTCGTTGGGTATCAACAGGTGAGCTCAAATTTTCATCCCTCCACCAGATCTCGTAATGACTCCCTATTAGCCACTGCGGGCGCCTCCGCAACAATTGCGAGTGACGCCTTGATGAATCCGTTCGATGGTGCGCTTGTACAACGACTCGCCAGTTCATATCTGACCCAGCGGTTGCAGTGATCAAACAACGGATGCAAATGCACCAATCGCAGTTCCGTTCTGTTTTCGATTGCGCCCGGACGGTTTACAGGAACGAAGGGCTCTTTGCGTTTTACGTGTCATACCCAACTACCCTCACGATGACGATCCCGTTTGCCGCATGTCAGTTCGCGGTGTACGAGTGGTCAAAGAAGCTACTGAACCCCAATGGAGAATACTCCCCGGTTACGCACGTGGTGGCTGGGGGAGCGGCGGGTGCCGTTGGCGCTGCTGCAACGACGCCGTTAGATGTCGCTAAGACTTTGTTACAAACTAGGGGCACCTCACATGACCCGGAGATCAGGTCGTGTAGAGGGATGCTCCATGCATTCCGGATCATCTGGACCCGGGACGGCCTCCGGGGGTTTTCGAGGGGGTTGACACCCAGGGTGCTCACTCACGTGCCGAGCAATGCACTTTCCTGGTTGTCCTACGAGTTTTTCAGTGCGTCTGCCGCGTTCGTTGCCCACCGTCCACTGATTAATCCCCTTCCCTACAGAGGCAGCAATCCGAGACCGGTGACAAGCAATATAGAACAGGTTCATGTCCATAATTCTACCCATTCCACCTCCCATTTAATATCCTGGCTGCTGTTTTCGCGTCAATGTGATACTGCTCTTGTGCTTCGATTTCTCCTCCTGATGGGGGGGAAACTCCCCGCCGATGACAAATTTATCCGCGGTCACCTACAAATCAGGCAGTCCCTGCAGCTCTCCACCAACGCAAATGACCATCCTCACCCCCGGTAACAAACGCGCCTGAAGCATTTGTTCCCGAGGGGTTCGGTCGCCAGCATACACTCCACACTTCACCAGTATCTTGTACAGTTGAGACAGCAGTGCGAGTAGACATATCCCAAACCTTCACGGTTTTATCTGCAGAACTATGTACACGTAAGATGACGCTGCAGGGATGGGTCTTCATCTCTACGTACCCTGAGAGAGCCAACTTTCCATCCGGTGAAATTTGTGTACTAAGGACCCACGACGAGTGACCTGTCATGGAGGCAACTGCCCCAGAACCCGATCTTCCAGATGGGGACACACGAACATCATGTAGGATCAGGCGCTTGTCTTCAGACCCCGACAGCAAAAGCTGGGTGCAGCAAGATCAATGATATGAGCAATGATGAGGATCAGACCCCTCATCTTACCGTTGAATCTGGTGACCAGGAAAGAGTACGAACTGACATCGCATGGGATGTATACGCCACAATCCTTTCTTGTGCTTGAGGATCGAAAATGAAAATCTGGCCCGTTTCCAACCCCATTGCTATCCTCTTGCCATCGGGACTCTGTTTTCGAATGAGAACCACAATCAAGTTTCCCGATGACGACATACACTGTCATGTTGGACGTACATAGCTACAACAGAGTCCAAACCTGGCGCGGCCGGTTGAGAGGCTAGTTCGATGTTGGCCAAATGTCTCAGGATCTGTGGAATGAACGAGAACGTTTCCCGAGCCACCGCAAGAGGCATATGTCGTGGCTTTGGGGTGTAAAGACACGGACCAAGCTGTGTTGCGAACCAGTCAGTGGCATTACAAGGCGCGTATCGATGACAACATACAGGGTTCAAGCTGACCGGATAAAGGCCGGGCGTAACTTTCGAACTTCCCAACGATATTTCCGGTTTGAAGATCCCACATTTGCGTCAGCCCTTCGATGCTGTTGTACACCACGTACCTCCCGTCCTGGGAGGTCGAGATAGAGGTAAGGCCTAGAGGGTGGTGCGGTCCCGCCCGCGTTATCTGTCCAGAACCTGAATCCCATTGTTGGATACTACCGTCTGCAGATATTGACAAGACCCTATCGTCAGGAGTCCAAGCCACACCCCAGATCGCGTCCTTATGGGCTGCTTCGGTCAGCTGGAATCATTCGGTCCGAACGCGTCCATCCGCTCACGTTCTTGACATACGACCGTGTTCAAATACACGAGACTCTGTTGCCCTGCTTAGTCTCGTGAAGAGTGCCAACGGGATGAGTGCTTACCATGTTTCACAGCGAAATACGAACCGATCACGAAGCGCTCAGCCACAGTTCACGAAAATTCGCGGAGTCGGAGCTCGAAATTGTGGATGTAGTTCGGCCTGTGCCGTGAACTTTATTTTCTCCTCACATCAACGATAGCTGAAGACTTGTAACCGACCTGTAAAACTACATTCAAGTGCGTATCTCGAAATTTCGTGCGGCTTTCGCTGGTTTTGACCTCCACGAACTGTTCCTAGAATGTCTGAAGCTGGAGATGACATCCCAATTGAAGAAACCCAAGAGGAGCAGGTCGAAGTTACTGCGACCGATGCCCCGAAGGGAAAATTAACCGTTGAGGAGGCCCTGCAGGTACATTCGAAGTGCTTTTCATTCTCAGCCTAGAGCTCACAATACCGTTATGTTGTAGCAAGTCTTGAAGACTTCTCTCGTTCACGATGGTCTCGCCCGCGGTCTCCGCGAAGTCGCCAAGGCTCTCGATAAGCGCGAAGCCCATTTATGTGTCCTCGTCGAGACCTGTAACGAGGCCGAGTACGTCAAGTTGATTGAGGCCCTCTGTGCCGAACACAAGATCAACTTGATCAAGGTCGGTGACCGGAAGGTTCTCGGTCAATGGGCCGGTCTCTGCAAGATTGACAAGGATGGTAACCCCCGGAAGGTCGTCGGTTGCACCTGCGTCGTCGTCAAGGATTATGGTGCCGAGAGCGAGGGTCTCCACGTTCTCGTCGATTACTTCAAAAACCGTTAAGGTGAGCTGGTGTTTGGTCACTTCCTAGCTGATGACAGCAAGACTCCCTCTACGGAGAGCTTCTATGAGGATATTAGTCTATCCGGAATCATTATATTATTGGCTGAAACTCTTTGATTCAAGTTTTGACGATGAATTGCTGACCGAATTTTCTAGATCCCCGCGTGCATTTATCACTGTAATTACTCACTGCATAATAAACTGTATTCGGATCTACCTCGTTCTACCTGAAGAACGCGTTATCTGAGGTGTTTGCCTATTTTGGCATCGAGTTTCCCGGTTGACATTGAGAGTTGAACATTTCCCGATTCAGAAACTCGTCACGAACTTCCATCATATCCGACTGCTCGCCCCTCCGACGGCCGCTCGATCTACACGGCTCACCGGGGCTTATGGCCAGGAGGAAGGTGTTTAGTCTCAGGCGCAGACTATACTTGCTCGTTTCCTTGTGTTTGCTCTGGATCTATGGCGGTATCGGTCGAACGACGAGGTATTTCGGGTCAAGCAGGATGCCCAATGACACAGAGCGAACGTATACGATACTCACGAAAGGGTATGCTTCCGGCCGGGACTCCCATCTACAAATTCCCGACCCCGGCGACGGCTCCCCTCACCCCCGAACCTTCGCAGCAATACTCCTGGTTACAACCTCTCCTCTCCCTTATCTATCTGAATCTCTCTCTGGGCTATCCACCATTCCCTACCTTAGTGAGGTATACATACTTTGCCCAGAAGACATTGCGAGTGGCGTTCGTAACAGCCTTCGGCAAACGCTGTCTCACATTCAAAACCCTGGCGGTATCGAGTTCTTCATTACCATTTGGCGACACGAGTGGTCCGAGGCAGAATCAGCTCTACGGGTGGCTTCGACTATGCTCTCAAACGATGTCCTTATTCTCTCTCAAGACACTCTCGCCACGATGGATCCAATCTTTCAAAGGATTATGTTATCTGGGCCATCATCGCTACCTGTTCCCCTGGGTCTCCGTGGTTCTGAGATATCGTGCGAGACAAAATATCAAGGGTTCTTGGCTGCTCGCTTTGTTTCACCTCCGTTGCTTCTACCGTCGCGTCTTGGGGCAACAAATCAATCCTACTTTGAACTGACATCATGGCAAGAACTAGGGGCGCACTTCACACAAGTCGAGGGAGTGGGAGGGGTAGTTCCACCCGAAGCGCTGGAAAGCGCAAACAATTGTCATGATCTGGATGCTTTGGAGACGGTTGCGGGGGACGTGGAGTGCCTATCCTCTGAGTCTTCTAAACCTAATGACCTGCTCGTCGTCCTGGTGGCTGAAGGAAGGGACCTGCCAGCGTTGTTGCAACTCGCGTGCAAATTCAAATCCAGAGGAACGGAAGTCGACATTATCGCATATGGATCCCTATCTGATTACATCAACTCCCCAGGCGAGGGTTGTGGTGTCGCTTTAACCCACATTCAGGATCTACAAGACCTTACGCTTCGTCAGCTCTTCGACCATTCAAAGGGCATATTCTTAACGCTACTGGAGTACCGCATTCCTCTGGAGTTTCTACCCCGATCAAACGCGTGGGGAGTGGTAATTCAGATACCTCGCAGCGATCTGTCTCATTGCGATTGGATGACCTCTCTCGGGATCCGGGAATTACGAAGTGAGCACTTATTGTACTCTCTTGAGATTCACCCTAGGCGTTCTGACGGATGTAGACTGGCACGTTCCTAGGGTTGACATTACTGTCATCACAAATGACAGACCGAGTTCCCTACGGCGGCTCCTGCGATCGTTGTCGAATGCTCGGTACTTCGGGGATAAGCCGAACGTCCGGATCAACATCGAACAAGATGCTGACTACGAAACGCTTGACCTCGTTGACCATTGGAACTGGGAACACGGTAGCGTATCCATCGCTAGGAGAGTCATCCATGCTGGCCTCCTCCCTGCGGTTGTGGAATCGTGGTACCCACACTCGAATCATTCGTATGGGTTAATCCTTGAAGATGATGTGGAGGTGTCGCCCCTTTTCTATGGTTGGGTGAAGATGAATCTCCTTCGGTACAGGTACGTATTCGTTGCCCTGAGGCCCCGACGTGAAATTTACATCGTAGAAACGGAATAGGTACGGAGGAAGCCAGAACTTCTCCGCTCAGATGTTTGGAATCAGCTTATATCAACCGAAGGTTATTGAAACGAGACAAGAAGGAAGAGCGTTCTTCAACCCCCGGACCACGTTCGCAGCCAACGACGTAGCCGAGTACACGACCCCGTACCTGTCCCAAATCCCCTGCAGCTGGGGAGCCGTCTACTTCCCAGAACACTGGCGCGAATTCCACTCCTACCTCAACGTTCGCTTCTCCGAGGCCGTTTTCGACATCGACGTGGTCGTAGTCCCAGATGCGAGGTCGAACCGGTGGTCGAAATCGTGGAAGAAGTACTTCATCGAACTGGCATACTTGCGCGGATACGTCATGGTGTACCCGAACTACGACAACTTCGTGTCCTTTTCGACCAATCACCTCGAGGCTGGGTCGCATGTGAAGGACATCTCACGGGAATCTTACGCGCAAAAGAGGGAGATGTTTCGTGTTCCGCTGATGGGGTTGGATGGTGCCACGCGGCTCTTGGATCTCCCACGGGGAGCGCTGCCTGCGTTCGGTGACCTTCCCGTTCTCGATCTCTTTGGTCAGCCCGCCTCTTTGGAGAGTCTCATCCGTTTGGGCAAAAAGCGGCAATCGGAGTTGGTCCCTACCTGTGAACTATCGTCCGAAAATCACATTCGGCCCGATTTTAGAGATATTCTTTGTGCGTCTCGTATGAAATAAGCTAGCTTTGCACGACTTCATGTCTCCAATGTTTAACCGATGTAACGTTTTCATAACGTTTCCTTCTTTTCTCAAACGTGGGGTGTCACCGCAGCATCGCATAAATAATAATGGCTGTAGGACGGTACGACAGACGGCTTCAGACTAGTACTGAAAGATAACTGAACAGGATATTTGTCACAAAACGCACGGGGAAAGGGGAGAAACAGAGTGTTGGGGGGAGGGGGACCTTGCTACACTACGACCTGAGAGCTATCTAAACCCAGGGCATGTAAGAAAATATTAACGTTGGCGAGTTTAGTCGTAGCGTCCTCCTCGTTGGTCGCCCATCCCCTATTCACCGCCAAAACGTTGTCTAGAATCTTCTCACGCAGCGTGGTGACCAGGTGCTGCTGCTGTTCCAGAGAGGCGTGCAGGGCGATGGCCGCGAGAAGTTGCCAGACTTGTTGATCGGCGATGTCGTGTTGAGGCGTGGGGACGAAGGTTGCTCCAGCGATGGCGGCAGCACGCGTCGAAGGGAAGAGGAGTAGCAGGTGTTGCGCAATGATATGGAACAAGGTGTTGAACACGAGTTGCCTGTTCGGGGGGAACTTAGTGGACACGACTAGCAAGGACTTGGGTGGGACTACATACCATTTATCGAGTTCCTCCGGAGAAGGAACTTCAGCCGGATCTGCGGTCTGCTTGAGATCCTCAACTCGGCTCAGGAAAATGGTAAGCAGCGCGACCAGCGGCTGGAGTGGGATCTAATCAGCGGAGACGCAAGCAAAAACTCGATGGGTACTCACGCGTGCATGGCAAAGTTTCATGACGTCGTTGTGCCTCATCAAGAGTTCCAATAATCCACTGATAGGTGTCAACGTGATCTTAGCGACGACGAGCATCATGGTCTGCATCACTGTTCCCAGGAAGGTATCCGTGGCCTCTGAGACGTCGAAGATGATCGTAGCATCGGTGACGACGTCGAGTTGAGAAAAGCAAGCGACGAGCAGCGTGAGCATGGTGAGCATCCGTTTCTGGCCAAGTATGTGTGCATCTCGTGAGAGGAGTTTTTTTCCCTTCGGCGGGACGAGGAGTGAAATGAATGGGTGGGGTTTGCTGCGGACGCGGCGTCAGTCAATGGAACCCGGGGGTAGGGTTTTGAAGTACCTAGTCTCGAGGGTGACCATAACCTTCCAACCGTCCCACAATTCCTCCACGAGTTCATCGTCCTTGTTTTGCCTTCCGAAAACGTGATTAGTCAACTGGTCCGAAGATGGTCAAATTATCTTACCAAATGGCAGTCATCACAGTGTCCGTCTCAGCAGGAATAGTCCGTCTGTGCGAATCGATGTGCATGGTGAGCTCATACAAGTGCTCAAGAATCCGGAGTGATTCTTTGTATGTGAGAGGGTCCTTCTTGACAACGCCACTCGACTTTATAAAGCCCTGGTGAGAAAGATTCCCAACGAGACGAACAAATCACTCACGTCTGCGGTAGCCCCGTTGAGATGCTTCGCAAGGTCGGCTCCGGCGCTATCCCCGTTCGTGGCACCGCCAGCAGCGTGGTCTGAATTCACGGAAGAGCTGGAATCTACTTGAAGGAGCTGGCGGGGAGCGGCCTTGTAGCTGCGACCGGAAGTCTTTCCCAAAGCGCCTTGCAGGCTGTTCAAAGCTGATAAGTAGAAGCAATCAGCAGACATTTCCCAAGCCCAGAACTCGAATCGAGCACTCACAGGCTTTCTCCTTCTCCCGCACTCGAGCGTTTTGAACGATGCGTGCCACTTGAGCCTCCATCTTCTGCAACGCATTTGCCCTTCTTCCGCTGCCCTTCTGCGTAAGACCCATGCCGACGCCTCCGCTTTTTCCGAACTTCACAATGTGTTCTTCGCCAGGGTTCATCCCCATAAGCGATCGCAAGTTCGAGGTGAACACTTGGGAGTAGTAGTCGTCCGCGTAGGGGTCCTGAGTTACGAGCTGAGAGACTTGGATCCGAGTGATGAAGTCCTTGTCCGACTGCGTCATCAAATCGTTGTACCTGGACTGAAGAAAACCTGAATCGCCGGACAGTCAAGAAGCGAAGACGAGGCTGACCATGTGAGCGACCTTCGCCTGTCGCCTCCTCCTCTTATCTTCCATACGCTCGGCTTCCATGATCTTCCTCATAGCCTCGGCCCGGAGACTCTCCTGGTCGATTTGGCTAGGAGTTCCTTTCAGCTGCTGCAAAAGCTCAAGTTGGGCAGCCTCCGCGAGCAACCTCTGTTGAACTCGGATGTCCTGAGGAAGGTATTGCATGCTCTGCTGGAACGGGACCTCGAGTTGGTCGTTGACAAAAGGGGCGGGAGACTGCTGTTGTTGCCGACGGCGTAAAAGTTGCTCCACAGCCTGAATCTCCGCTGCCGTTGGCTCACCCGAAGCCTGGCGTTGGTGTAGAGCCGTACGAGCTTGTTGCTGCTGCTGGGCCTGGTAGAGGTGTTGAGCGCGAAGCCGCCTCTCAAGCTCTTCCATCTGAAGCTGTTCCTGGTATTCCTGAAGTTCCTGAAGTTCCTGGAGCTGCTGCTGCTCCCTAAGCTGTTGCAGTTGCTGCTGCTGCTGGAGCTGTTGCTGAAGCTGTTGTTGCTGCTGAAGGAGAGCCTGTTGCTGTCGTTGGTGGAAACGAGGGGACTGGGAATGGGGGTGCATCCGCGGAGGTGGGGTATTACGCTGCTGCAAATGTTGCAACTGCTGTAACTGCTGCTGTGGAGTCTGCTGTTGCTGTTGATAAGGGGAAGGCCGAGGCATCGCGACGGTTTCTCTACTCCGCTGAGCCAACGCCCTCATCTCCGCCTCAACGTCCTCCAGAGTCCGCGCCACACTCGGTTGGGGACCACTGAACGATCCCTGAGGCTGTTGCTGCGGCAGACCATGGGAGATATGGGGCGATTCGTAATGTACGGTCTCCGACGCCCCAAAGGGATGAAACCTGGCGGATGAAGACGGGGGCCGCTGTTGCTGAACTTGCTGAACGTGCGGGTGCTGGCCGGGCGTCCCAGACCGTCCGTTCCCATTCGCACGCGGTAACATCGAGGTGACGGAGCGATCGTCCCATCGTGAGTCTAGCGAAGGTTGGGATGGCCGTGCTGTTACGGAAGGAGCAGGGGGGGAAAAAAAAGTTTAGAAAACCACAAACGAATCCTGAAGCTGCGCCACTCACTGGCTATGTGAGGTCGTGATTCCAACAACGGATCCCTGCCGAATGCGTTCTGTCTTGGTTCCGGCGCAGATGATTTTGTGGGCACGTCGTCGGTGAAAAACGCTGGCTGGGAGAAATCAAAGTCCTTGCCTGCACGAAAGAAGCGTCAGTGAGGGGCTCTAAAGTTCGCAAGAGGTAAAAACGCACCGATTGGACCAGCCCCGCCAAAGGTCTCGTCGTTAAGATCATCATCACCCTCTTGGAGGGCCTCTCCCAGACCATCATAGCGTTCAGTTCCCCAGGTGTAGACAGGAATATCGGAGCCATCGTCGAGCGTTCCTTCTAGGTACTTTCGTTTTTCATTTTCTAAGTCGTTATTGTCGATGCCGAAGAAAGACATTTATCTGGCGAGCATAACCACAATGCACAAGAAGAGATCGGTGACACGAAGCAGGCGCGAGCGGGAAACTCCTGCCGCTTTCAGAAGAAAGACGCCCGGCCGGCCCGGTCACCGTGCAGGAAAAACAAGTTACAACGGAATCGCGGCCTCTCGATTGCTCCCAGTCAACGAATCAAGTGCGCAACTATTCTACCTCCAGCTCTCATAGCTTTCCAGTCCTCCTCACTCGCCAATATCTCATCATCCACGAAGAGCATCACATCCCCACCGGTCCTCTGCTTGACTCGACCAGCAAACCCAGCCAACGTCTCCCCAGGGATCACCGGCATTTTCCATAGGTCGCCCGTGTCGGGACAGATCACCTTGAGTACTGCGCCTCTAGCCTCATCGTGTCCAACCTGGGATGGTTTCACGGCCTGCACTCTCGTTTCCTCTTCGTCGACCCTGACCACAGCCGCTGTGCGCTCGGCTGTCCTCCATTCCGAGGTACTCCTGACCACTGGTCGTGTGACCTCGGCTTGCCCGAGAGCACGGGCTTCGGGGTGATCAGACGGTATTTGCGAGTCCATACCGATGAGGTTGTTGTCCACAATGATCAACCGGCGGTTGGCGCGTCCGAAACGTCCGTTCAGATCACCTACAGGTCTGGGAGTAGGAAGCTTCTCAGCCCCATACGGATCAGGGAGGTTAGACAAATCAGTGAGCTCTTTGTGGTTTGGCGGTGTAGAGAGGGCAACTCGGACATCGTAGTCCGTATCCGAGTCCCGAGGTTCAGTTAAGTTGACGCAATGTAGTGTTTGCACAGGAGCGAGCGATTCCTGACTAGATATCGAAGGCGTCGAGGGCGGAAAGAATACTTCTGCGAATACCGATCCTCCTATCGACGTACAACTCGAGGAGTATGAGCTTGGTGAAGAAGCAGAAAAACATCTTTCTGGTTGTATGGAAACGTTCTCAGGTGGTAGAGGTTGTTGTTGAGGTTGCCGAGGGATTGGGTATGTACGTCCAGGGTGCGTAATATGGTTGAAGTATACTTGTCCGTGCGGTCGTTGGTTTCGGTAAGGGGTGGATGTGGGTGCCCTTCGGTACGTGTATGGGGGAGGTTGGGAAGTATAGCGCAATTCTGGAGAACTCAGTTGAGGTCGAAGGCGGTGTGGACTGACCGTTTGGTTACGAGGCTGATGAAAGTGAGAACTCGAGGGTTTTGCACGTGTATGGATGGATAGACTTACGACGTGTAAACTGCGTGAATGGGTGATCAACCGGCCGATGGTGGCGTCGACAGGTCTATCGGAAGAAGGGTCTCTGTAAGGAGTCGTCGGTGTGCGGTAGATTTCGTGAGTCAGCTCTGGCTCCTGATCCATTCTCTCCCTCCGTGGCAGACAGGAGTATGCGCAAACCAAGCCAGCCAAGGAGAGGACGGAGAGAGAACCGAGAATGCCGAAGATGATGATAGGAATGAGCCAAGTCCCGAATCCCTGGCCAATCTTGAGCATCGGCGAGGCGAGTGCAGCCATGGCCATCTATGTGTTCCAGTAACAAGGAGTGAAGACCGTAAGCGTAAAAGAGCGTGTGATAGAATTTCAAAGTGTCCCCGGAAGTGACGGTAGAATCCAGTAGGGTGTTTGCCAAATGTCCGAGATAAAAAGGGTCATCGGCGCTTCACCTTCAGCCAGCAAGTTGCATTTCCCCAATTCGTTCTCTGCCAAACGATTTAAATTGCATCCCAGCGCTCGGCACCCCGGCATGACGCAAATTCAACCTAGAGAAACAAAATAGACAGAAACAATATATTCATCAAGACCGAGAAGCCCGCGCCAAGACTAGAACAGTTGCTGTTCACCCAGAGGGCGCCGAACAGAGGAGACCTCCTGGCCAACGCTAGGACATGCGATCCAGAACAGACAAGGCACAAAAACAGGCTGGGTCGATCTCGTAACACCCGGCGAGCTGCGGAAAGTGGGAAAGAAGCGTAAGGGGACGGAAAGCCTCGCAGCGAACAAGTAATCAAGTCATATAATCGATATCGATGGGCCGTCGAGGTGTGCAAGCCGTTGTACATGATGCATGATGGATTTGGCCAAGTCAGCCAAGGCCATATGATCTCACCGTCGTCCAATCTCGACGGGACGGTCACGTGCACACACATTTTCTGTTCCGCATCCCCGGCTCCCGTCCATTCCTCGAGATCCCTCTCCGCCGCCGCTCGACGATGCAAAGCGACGACGTCATCTGGTCTGTAATAAACCAGCAATTCTGCTCATACAAAGTCAAGTGAGCCAACCGCCTTCCTACACATCAAAACTTACAACGCTCTGATCGCACTCTTTTTTTTCTCTCGTTCAGAACGGTCACACAAAACTTTTGCCGGAACGAATACAATGTCACTGGTCTTTGCAACCGCCAATCGTGCCCACTGGCAAACTCCAGATATGCCACCGTCCGTGAACACGAAGGTCATCTCTCCCTCCCCCCGTGGGGTGTAGCCGCCACTTTTAGCGTTCACTGATCTTGAGAGGTCCGCAGGCATCATGTACTTGTACGTCAAGACCATCGAACGAGCGCACACACCCGCCCGCATGTGGGAAAAAATCAAACTGTCAAACAACTACACGAAAGCCCTCGAACAGGTGCGGCACACCCCCGCACGTTTTCGTTTTCGCCCGTGGTCAGATGGGAGCGTTGAACCCTCCAGCGCGTTTTTTTAGATCGACAAAGAGCTGATTTACTGGCCGAATTTCACCGTTCACAAGTGCAAACAGCGGGTTACGAAAATCACCCAATACCTCATCAAGATGCGGCGGCTGAAACTACGGCAACAGTGCGTGTGCTCTCTAACTGGTTCCGTGCACGGTGGCTGAACGTTCATATCTAGGCCGAAGCTTGTCGGCGTGAAGAAGAAGCTAGACAGAAGAGAAGCCGTGCGTGAGCGTAAGGCCCTGTCGGCCGCACACATCGAAAAATCCATCGAGAAAGAGCTCCTCGAGCGACTCATGTCCAAAGCATACGGCGATGCTCCGCTGAACGTGAACGAAGCCGTGTGGCAAGCGGTTCTGGATCGTGAAAAGAAGGCTTCCAAGTCCAAAGATGCGGAAGCTGAGTTGGACTTGATGGACGACGAGTCGGAGGAGGATTTGGACGAAGCCGAGTACGAGTCTGAGGACGAGCGGGAGTTCGTCAGTGACATCAGCGGGGAGTCCGACGACGGGTTAAGCGATTTGGAGGGGGCCGCGGTGAGTGCCAGCACGAAAACATACAGACGCTGGAACTAATCTATGGTTCAGGAGGGTGATGAGGACGATGAAGATGACAGCGACGATTCATCAAGAGGAAAACGGCGACAAAAGAGACCGCGATCTCGCTCACCTGAACCACGGGCGAAGAAGCGTCGTGGTCCGAGGGTGGAGGTCGAGTACGAAGACACGGAAACTCTTCCACTGACTCAGAAGGTGCTTGCATCCTGGTAATCATGGTGCAAATTATTTTGGTAGCTACGCATACACTCCACCGAGATCGGTTTGAGAGAGATCAGTCCCAAGAGATTTCACGGGCAGAGCTCCGCTAAACAAACCTTCGAACACGCATCAGCGAGATGAATTCACGTATCGAGATGCCAAACTTACGATCCGTCCGCTTTCAATGACCTCGAAAGTGAGCTGCCCGACCAAGGGGCGGAGTTGAGCGATGGCCTGCTGGGCATCCGAAAGTCCACAACCCTTCACGACGAGGCGGAACGCGTCCAGCGGTCTCCCCAACTCACACCTCAAAGACAAACAAGGCACAAGATCCGAGGGAATTCCTTGCATGGAGTCGATCCACAGGGTTTTAAGAGACGGGCAAATGAGACCCTCTCCCCCCACTCGGCACAAGAGGCTCCAGAACGGGAGGTGATCCAGCAGATCCCTCCATACTTCGGGCCGCATTACAAGCCCACAATCTAGCCAAATGGTCAAAGCCCGAGTATTTTGCCCCACGCGGTGGACCGCCTCGACCAACGGGAGGGCGAATGTCATTTGCGCGGGGTTGTCGGGCGCAACCACGAAATCGCCACGTTCTTTCAGGTAGCGAATATCCGTACACCCGATCTTTAACGCGGGACGACGTTGGTGACCAAGACTTTGGTTGAGGGCTATCCGAGTCGCGCCATCGATGGAGAATGAGTTGGGAGGAAAAAATGTGGACAACAACCCATGCAGTTGGTCCGGTGGGGTGTCCAACTTCAGGAAGGTTCTGGTCGTGGGAGGGAAGTGGAGGTGTCTTAGGAGATAAGCCACGTTGAGAGTCTTGTCAAACAAAGTGAGTTTCTGGAGGAGGGGAAAACTGATGACTCGGTGGGGTCTCGCGTCTTGTAGCAACCCCTGATTGTGACATTGGGGAATAGCGAAGTACAGAAAGCACTTCTTTAAGCGGGGAGACTGAGATAATACCTCGAGAAACGAGTTCATCGGGGATGAAGCCTCTGTAGTCCAGGTGGAAGATATTCGAGGCGCACAGGGCGAAAATTTGTTGGAGGAGAACATCCTTGAGCGTTCGTTGAGTGTTTGGGTTTACCTCCCAAACCTCCAGCACTTCCTCGGGCTCATATTCAAATACGATTCCCGCTTCCATGTACCCTGAGACAAGTGTCAAGCTCTCCAGGTTGGGCATATGATAATTGAAGGTCCACGAAAGGGCATCGAAGTCTTCGCGGTCCCCGGAGAATGCTATCGATTCAAGCCGTGTGAAGTGGAGGTTTGGTATATATTTCCAACGGTCGACATAGGCGAGTGACCTCGTTCTCCCTTCGAGGTCCCATATCGCTGAGTTTGATGATATGATGGAAAGAAACGGGATTCCACCGGCATCGTTCCAGAAACGTGGGGCCAACGGATGAATCCATGTTGACAAACCCCCATAGTTTCGGAGGCGTCGAACGCGAGCGTGCGGATGTGATGACAGATGGAGATGATGAGCTGCACGGCCCACTCGTGGGTAGCGCTTTTCTTGATAAGTCTGAGAAGGATCGAGACGAGGATTTCGCTAGGGATCTGGAGGATCGGTGCGTGAAGGCTGTTGAGTCGAAGTCTGGCAGCGGCAATCTCCGTGGTGGCCATGGGTTTATAGTATGTTGGGCCTGCTCCTATATACAGCATCGGGTCGGTATTGCTATCATCGATTGCTGACGCGGAATTATAGTTGGCTCACCTGGGACATATGGAGGGACCGAATGATGGCAGTTGTGGTGGCGAGAGGGTGGAAGAGTTGGTCCGTAGCGCCTTGAAGCTTGACTCCTAGACGGGTTTCACGCTCGCGAGTCCCACGCTGAGGGAGCTGCTAGACCCAGATCGAGGGAGCGAGGTGGGCTTTGTGGGAGGCGCCCATACATGGAGCGGCAGTGGTTGTAGGCGGCCCGCCACTATGTACGGGCGAGCCTTACGATCGTGCCAAGCAGGCGTCTCGTCATCGTCGGAAGTGGAACTGTTTTTTGTTCATCCCGTTGCGTTCACAGCTATGTATATGCAGGACTACTTTAGTACTCCGACGACGCGTGCCTGACTAGAGGCGTCGTCCCCCTAGGTATCGTGCCCTTCCGAATCGCGTCCTCCTCGCCTCTAAATTCGAGGCTGGATTCCAGACTATGCCTGACCGAGTTTACCCCGGACAGATCGGTTGTCTTCAGGAGCAGATCTCAACTTTACGAGGAATCAATGTGTAAACCAGCCCACCCGCACATGGTCGAGTAACTTACACGTCCGTCAGCGCATCTCCTCGGGCGTTGTGCGCGTCCCAACGCGAAGTCCTTTCTTGATGTGGGTGTGATACTCTTCGCATCCCCCTTCCATTCCTTTTTGGTACACACGTTCCCTTCACCTCTACTGTGTTTTGGTGTCGCCTATATCGTACCGCGCGTACTCGCTCGTTCTTTTGCTTGATATTTACTGTTGTTACCAACCCTCCTCACCATCGCATGTCCCTTTCTTGTCGCTATTTGTTACACTCTCGTGATATTTTTCGCTTGCTCTCACCGGGAATATCAATAATCTCACAAGGACTCTTGGGGTTTGATAGGCCTGACCCCTGAACCGAGTTGAGCTGAGGTCCCCGAAAGCGATCGGTTGGTAGAATGATGAGGCCCATAAAGCGATAACCTGTTTCGTCTTCGTATCAAAGCGCTCTGGGATTGTATCAAGTTGCCACAGCGCTGCCTGCGAACAGCTCCTCAGTACTGCTAGCGGAGAGACAGTCATTCTCAACGTGGACGCCTCGGAAACCTCGGGGAACGCCGATTCCCACTGTTTCATTCATTCATGGAAATTTACCGTTTCCCACGCTGGTAATCATCCTCTTTCACTTCGCCATGGGAACTTTGCCTCCAGATTTCACCCTCTACCACCTCCGCGACCAGTACTATTGGCTTCTGCCTGCTTATGTCCTTCGACAGGTGCTGACATGACCCACGGTGTCGTGGATCGCTTCAATTGCGTCGCGATCATTGTCGAAGTCTACTAGATTTGGGTATCCGCCATTCAATGTTTGTCCGCTAGGCCCGATGCAAACCGAGGGGGTGCCATTTAGACATGCAGGTATTCTGGGAGGCTGCGTCACCTTATAGATCTTCCACGTTCCCTTAGGTCAATTCAGCACACGATAACTACAGGGTGAGATGAATTAAACAACGTCCTCATGTCTGCTATCTATCTGTAACAGCACTCCGCCTGCGCCGAAGCTCAAGGAATTGGCGCGTTGGCAAGGCCTGGTGGGGGATGGCGGACCTTCAGATCTTGCAGGACTGAGAGGAATGTAAGTTAGTGTAAATGTTGTTATTGTGATGAGTGGTTGGACTAATGCTTACCTTCCATGAGTAAGGGCGGACGCTTCCACACCTCTTCCCCAGAGTTGCTGTCCAGTTGGTAGTACCGGCTCAGCTCCTCGTACCGCCTGCGTTCCGCATCCCTCCTTATCCGCTCATTCCTGGCTCTCTTTGAGCTCTCTGGTAACGGTTCGGTTGCCCCCGTTGCAAGGCGTGGAAGCTGGTACACCGCCGCCCGGACCGTCGGGATGTACTCAACCGCGACTGAATTGCGACCAACCGGGTTAGGTGCGTCATTCTACCTGCCACGAAATGTTTACTTACAGGACAGAGCCCTCTCGAGGCTTGGCTTTGTTTGGAGGCCCTTCCACCTTTGTATCAGGCTGCGTAACTCGCGGCTATCAGCCTGTTCCCGCTTACGGGCCTCACGAGGTTTCCCTTGGCCGTTGGCAAGCCTGGTTCGCTTCGGTGCCTGATGCCGCATGACCAATCGTTCACACGAGGAATATGAGAACGGTAAAAGTGGCTTACCGGGACCTCTTTTTCTTCTGTTAATGGTTGCGTTTTGTCGGCGTCGGCCGTTGCCTCGGGTATCGTACCCCCGGTAGGTTGTGTTTTCGGGAAGCCAAAGTGTAGGACGTGCGGAGGCACAGCGGTTGGTTGATGTACCTCCGTGTTCCCGTGCTCGTTTTCATGGGCACGGGATGTCCTGTACGGTTGGAATCGCCCTGATGAAACGCGTCCCGTTCTAGCGGGACCGAAACCGGATTGACTGGATGTGTTCACGTTCTGTCGCGGGAAGGCTTCAACGAAACACCAGAGAGATAGTTTAAACCCACACTCACCCAGTCGAACGTGCTAGTTGAGGGCTCGTTCTGGTTTTCCTCCCAGTGGTGGAACGGCACTGTTCATGGTGAGTATTCAATTTCTTAAGGTTGCAAAGTGGAAAAGATACTTACCACTACTAGGAGTGGGGATTGCAGCGAACGCTCCCGAACCACCGGCGCTCTCAGTGAAGGAAGCGTCCGCGTCGAGGAAGTTGACTTCAGGTCGTTGGGGAACGGTAGGCCACTGGTCACAATATATCCACGGCGGCAGGTCATAGTCGCTAAGCCCAGTTGTAACAGAGGTGGCTCCGGCCACCGATCCTAAAGACACGCGTGTCAGACGCTGATTGACAAATTGGTTGTAGTTTCACTTACCAAAATTTGCCTCCTGAGGGAGGCTAGTTGGCAGACTGGGTAAGGGTCCTTCCCAAGGGGCCATACCCCAGCGTTCCCTAAGGATATCATGACCCTGGCCATGGAACAGGTCAACCGCCGGCGGTTCTTGTAGGGATGGGTATGGTCCAAACTCCGTGGTCGAAGTGGGGTAGAAGCTAGGGTCCTCTTGGTTGTTGTGGTAGGCCATGAATGCTGGTTGGAGGGAGAATGAGGAGTGAAGTATGCTGAGCGTTGAGTGGACGGAGTTGGGTGGGTGAGGAATTGACTTTCCCCCCAACTCTCCTCGACTTAAATAGCTTCCGATAATGCAGGACAACGACAATTTTGCTTTGTTTGGTCGACGATTTGTGCCACTCAGCACTACTACCATACTGTGGCGTTAGGACGTCAAGAAGTACCAATTGACAATCGGAATCTTTCCCTTGGCTTGCACGGTGCCCCTTCCCCGTGGCGTCTTTCGGGATATCGCACGTCCCGGTTGGTCCGTGGGTACACCATGGGGCATTGCTGGCATTGTCTGCCCTTTCGTTTGGTCAGGATTCTTTGAATCTCCGACCACAAACCGTTCGAAAGTTGTGACGATCGCGACGGTTGCGTAGCGCTTCCCATGGCTGAACTTCCACAGGTCGGACGAAATCTTTTTGAAACGGCGTGGCCGAGATTGAAATCAAAGGCGGCGCGAATATCGCAATTTGCTCGCGTGATCCGTGGATTCCATTCAGGTGGTTAAACAAAGGAGAAATACAATGATGGTGATCTTTCAGCGGTCACGGATGGAAGAAATTTTCGGGATTCGCGACGGCTATGCACTTTAGGAATCGCGACAATCCCAAAGCGCTTTGGCCTTCGGAGGCGCTAGTACAAACCGTCGGGAAGTCTTCCCTGGGAGATGCACTGACCCCATCTCTGGTTTCTAGTCTCACCGATGACCTGCCAGGGCCCTTCCGAAAGGGAAAGAAGCTCGTTAGCATTGCTGCGTCCGAACAGCCGGTCACACCCTGGTGTTTCTCTATCACATAAAATTAGAGGCCACAGACCAATCGAGTGTATCGAGAGGGAGGACAGATCCTCACCGAGTGAACGCGTGATAATCGTCACGGTACACCAGGAATTTCATCACTTCCGCACCCCCTTTCGCGACTCTAGCATCCCCGTCCCACTTGAAAAAAACTCTCGCACCTGCCATGAGACGGGAAGGTACTCCCCTTCAAGATCGAAACTGAGGCTGGTCGCTCCTGACGCGGAGACTTTGAGGGACCGAAATTGGTTGGGTACGGATGCAAACAAGGCACTCCAGGATCACGAAAGAATCTTGGTTCGCGCAGTAGGACGGGTCCGGCTTTTCTGTTCGTTCCAATGGGGTTCTTGGGTCTGGATTGTGTTCGCCTTCTGTTGGCTTCCAGATCACGAATTCTTGCCTCCCACATATGCGGCGCTCACCTCCATCACCTATACGATCCCAAGGTCCACTGCGGTCACGAAAACGATTTTGAGGGAGTCGGAGTTGGGTGTGTGGGTTATCACAAGATGAACGAGGGTAGCTGGGACTCATATGTGAGAGTTGGGAGGATCGGAAAAAGGCGGTGAGACGAGGAATTGTCGAATGGATGCTAATGAATGCCGCAGACAAGATGAGGTTGAAGACAGTTAGATTTTCTAAATATTTCTCCGAGGGTGGTGAGGCGTCGAGTGAAGGAATTGATACAGAGACGCGAGTCCTTTCATGAAGTCCACCTCTAGCCTCTCGCGAGTGGGTCGATCTCGGATAATCCGATATTTCTGGGCAGCATTTTACTCGCACAGATCATCGATAGAACATTGCGCCAACCAAAACGCAAGCAGACTTGTTTCGAGCTCTTGACGATGACGCTGGTAGAGATCATTGGTGGACGGGGTTATCCATCTCTCAACCTGATAATCTCGACAGGCACCGATCTCCCAGATGCCCACCTCCCCCCATCACCGCTCTGCCTAGCGCTGACCCTATTAAAAAAAGATACGGTTTCTATTGACAACTCGCCTTCCTCCAAACCACCTTGAAACCATGTCCGCCCAACTCGATATTGTCTACAAGCTCAAGGAAGCGTTAGAAACAGGCAACCCGGAGGTTGCAACTCCGTTTATGGCTGATAATTTCACGCATCAAGCCTTGCCCGCACAGTGCGTTTCTCTCTCATCAGGGGCCTAGTCCTTGGACTACGGGTGAACTCGGTCCTGACCTCGAGCGGTGTTCGACTAGACTGGGGGCTCCCCGACGCACGAAGGATCAATGGAAAACGCACGTTGTCGCGATTAACTCCAGACTGAAGTCTCTCAAGGTAGGAATTTGTTTCTGGAGCGGTCCGGTACACGTGCCAAACTTATCTTGTCGACTCCAGTTCGAAATCCTCGACACTATTGACAACCCCGGTTCTATCACGCTGCATG
This sequence comes from Thelephora terrestris, assembly GCA_015956445.1. Taxonomy (NCBI): domain Eukaryota; kingdom Fungi; phylum Basidiomycota; class Agaricomycetes; order Thelephorales; family Thelephoraceae; genus Thelephora; species Thelephora terrestris. The sequence continues at coordinate 357,200 of WIUZ02000023.1, read as the reverse complement.
TGAGCCGCGTCCCATCCTACTGCCGAGTAGCGTTGGTTGGTTTATTGATAATGTCAACTAAGACCATGGCCCAATGTACGTTTGACGACGGGGGAGAGAATATCCCTGTGGAAATCGTGTTCGTGTTCAAGTTCACCGAGGACGAAACCGGCGCTCCAAAGCTTATATCCACGCTGGAGTTCATGGACTCGTTGGCGATGGTGAAGGTTGCCGAACGCCAGGCGAGAGGGAAAAAGGTTTAGGATTACCTGTATGAAGCCTTCGTTGCGGCCCCTGGTGCATCAATTTGGCGTCCTGCTATTCCCGAATACACGGCGGGGTAATGTATTCTTCTCACCCTTCGCGTTGGAAAACCATCCAGTGAGTTTTGCAAACAAAAAGCTCGAGTGAGGCCGCGCAAAAATCGAGAGTCCCACGGCGACGAGGAATAGTTCCGTTATGGGGACAGCGCACTAAATCCGAGCCGGGCGTTCAGAAGTCCAACTTGTATTCGAATTTCAAAACTCACGTCAAGCGGTGTGGGGCATTGACGCCGAGATCCGTGCCAGGTGTCGCAGTGTTGCGGAAATGGGGCCCAACTTTTTCTAGCCTTTTCTCCTCCTGTCGCTGCCACTACCACCACCGCACCCCTCCGTATGTCTCAGGTACACCAGTTGTCAATGCTCTAGCATCCAATCCAGCTATTGAACACTATATTACAGGCATTTATCCCCCACGGGGAGGTCGGACCTTGGTCCCCGATGGAGGTCGCCGCTGTCAGGCCTCGAAACAGCCAGCACGCGGCAATCCTCCGACTCCCCACTGAAATCCTCGTCTCGATTCTCCGTAAAGTTATAAAGGCTGGCGCTGGTTATCAGAAAGCCGTCCAGCTTGTCACCTCCATATGTCGTCACCTCCGCACGCTCGTGTTTGGCATCCCGGAGTTGTGGGGGTTTATCAGCATGCGCGGGTCTCTCGGCCCCCTCTTCCTAGAAAGATGTCAGGGCAATCCCATCTCTGTCGTACCCTACTTCATGGAGGGAGATGCCGAGGGTAACGAAAGGATATTACGCTGCCTGAACTACTGGAGGGGGATGCAAAACCTTCACCTCACACGGCTGGAAGTTGTAGAATTCTGCGGATCCTTCGGAGAATTCTTGGCTGTGAGGTGGATCTTCAACTATCCCATGCCTAAATTGGAGACCTTGACGCTCGCATCCGGGGCCCTTGTAACAAGCGACGTGGTTCCCCTCGAGGATGACGCGGATCTTTGGAATATCAACCCGATTACCCAACGCACGCTGAAGGAAGTTCATCTCCAACAAGTCTTCGTTCCGTGGACGTCGAACATCTTCTACGGATTGTCCACGCTTCACCTGGACTACAGAAAGTTCATCCCCGGCGCCATCTCAATCACGATGGACGCGTTCCTCGAGGTGTTGTCCCACTCGCCTCGTTTGGAGAGCTGTTCTCTGCACTTCGCTCTCCCCCAGTGTTACGACGAAGAATTTCTCCGGAACGTCAGGCCCACGCGGACAGTCGTTCTCGCCTTCCTCGAGGGCCTCGCGCTGTTCGACAAGACCCTCAACGTGGCTTATTTATTGAGGCACATTCGATACCCTCCCGCGGCGAAGGTCCTTCTCAAAGTAGACACCCCGCCGAACGAACTGGAGGGCCTACTTTCCATTTTGTGCCCGACCAACTCCCCCATCTTCGATGCACCATCTCAAATATCTTTTCAGAGGGTATCTGTCATTGAATCCCGTCCCGCACTGGAGATAGGGTGCACGAAGATCCAATATCTAGACGAGTGGGCCGAGATACTCGGTCCGAACGATATCACGTACACGACGTTCACCCTTCTGTTGGTAGAAGCGATCCATCGCGCAGGCCCGTCGATTCGACATTTGAAGATCAGCCTCGGTTGTGAGCTCGTGATGCAGCCAGCGGTTTTGAAGGAGATCCTGGGGCGCTTACCCAACCTCGAGGTGCTATCTTACGCGCCAGGGGAGGACGCGGTCCATGATTGGCCAGCGTTCTGGGACATATTGTGTCAGACGGGGGAAAATGGTCTTATTTGTCAGTCACTTCGAACCCTACGGGTAGTGACCACGAAAGAAGGGGTAACCCCGGACGTTGTGGCATGTGTGGTCGCGAGATGGAGGCTTGAAAGGCCTCTGGGCGTGTTTCAGCTTCGTGTATTGAATCTTGACCGTTCGCTCGCTTCACAGATGATTGCCCGCCTACGCCCATTCGTCGGACAACTCGTTCTTGAGGTTATCGAGGAGAGTAAAGTCGTGAGTCTGGATGTGGTATGTGAACCAACCGTCTCACTCATTGGTTTTGTTCTAGGTTCGTTTGACGTAGGCGCCATGGCGTCGATCCTTCTTGAGTAATCAAACAGCAGAGTATTTGGCGATGTAACAATAGATGCCTCAATAAGACCCGACGGTGTTATGCTATACCAGGACCAGCGTAAGGAGAGGGCTGCGAACACGACTTAACGCTCGTGTAAGGATTATCAGCCAAAGGAGTGCCCCCACTCCCGTTGCAACCGTTTGTTTGCAACATGGACAAGCAAACGCCCATAGGAATTTCGTTTCTTAGCTTGTCTTTGCTCGCGGTGATTTCTTGGAGTGGTTTAGGTTAGTAAAGTCGGCCCTCGCGAGTGCGAGAGATCCGAGTCGGTGCCATTACGAATTGTAGGAATTGAGTTCAGCTTCGAGTCTCAGGGCAAACCTCAGTGCGTTAGGTCGCGTATGCTGGGTTCAATAAACTCGTCTTATCGATACTATAAGTTCGGAAGATGGTCTACAAGAGCCGTTGCGTGATTGTCGTCGCCTCCACGAGGAAGTTGCCCACAAAACAAAGATATCTGAGCCCACGGGCAAGGAGGCTTGTGATTCCAAATTCAGGCTCCCAGCAGGCAAGATGGTACTCTAAATCCGACGGGTAAACATGAGCTCAAGATTCGTTGAAAGGTTGAATTGAAGAAATACAAAAACAATCACCGGTTGTCCGGCTCGCGCGAATGGCTGTCAATTAACACACCACTCGTTTTCGTCCTTGGCCGCCCTCAGAGCTAGTGGTGTACCGGATATAGTGTCAAGCCGATCTGCACAATGTATTCTGTTCGTTGGATCTAGGGCACTACACGCAGGGTGTCCATCCACACTAGAAACCACGCTCAGGTGTGCGCGAATTTAATGGTAGTCGAAGACCGGAGGGTTTTCGGCGGAACCATAGCGGCAACCTTAGTGGATAGCGAAATTTCTGCCTCTATGCCACTGCTCTCAGGCGGAGCACAACCTTTTATTCGAACTCGGTCCAGGCTTCCAAAGAGTTGAGGCCTGGAGCTAGGCCCGGGGGTACAGTGCCCTGGACCTTGATTTTATCATCACTTGCTGTGGTGCGTTGTGCGGGAAATCCCCCCGGCAATTAAAATATTCTAAAATCAGGCAGCATCGTGCCATCGCCAGCTACTGAGCGCTGAGTACTGACGCATCAAATGCACTTGTACGGTCCGTTATGCTGTCGGATTGGGGCTACCAGAGGTTGTCGCTCGTGTTTGCAGGTGAGTCCAAGTGAACCTCTGGATTGTTGACGTTGGCTTGAGATCTAGATGAATGTATGAGCGGTGCGAATTAATGCTAAATACGTGATTAGGAGCTGTGAGACTCGCAAAGTTGTAGTCTACTTATTCAAAGTGACCCCTCGAATGGCTGGCCGGCGAGGAAGAGCAGCCCAGGGGAACTTTCTACAGGTAAGCCCTCGCCGACCGCCTGGCCATCTCCATGATCTTCCATCCAGCCGTCAGTTCGTTCTCAATATCGTCCTCGATCCTCGTGATGACGGCAGCATAATGACACTGTTCCACTCGGTCTTCAGCACCGACGATGACCTCACCAGTCTTAGCGTTCTTGAAACAGAGGACTTCTTGCGTCGCGAACGTTACGACGAACACCGGTACCTCATTCTCCAGCATCTTTCCAGTGGTGATCTGTGAATGGAAATCGAATGGGTTGGGTGGAAGCGGAGAAAGGCACGCTGTGGACTCACGTCGACCTGTCTGATGTCGAGGACCTTGCTGGCGCTGACAAGGCCTTTGCTGAGATACACCTCCATCGTGGCCCAAAGGACATTATACGTCTGCCAAACACTCGTTAATTCCATTGCCAAGCGGTGATTTGAAGAAGAAGGGGCTCACAGCTTCACCACACCATGCCTTCAGTGCCTCCCGATCCGCACTCAAGTATGCATCGACGACCTCTGGCACAATGTACTCCCTGAGTTCCCGTTCAAACCTCTCCCTGTTGAAGTCGGGGTCCAAGTTCTTCATCATCCTCAACACCTGCGCGGTCTCATTCTCGTCGAACCAGGAGCCAATGGTGTCCGTGACAGTCCGCATGCTGGAGACGAGCGGATTTTCCGACTCATCGTAGGCTTGCTTGAATTCAGAAAATTTCCGTAGGACTGGATTTGTGGATTTGATTTCCTCCCATGCTTGTTGGCGTGGAGACAGATTGTGGACCACCACAGAGGAACCGGCGCTGATGAGAGAACATTTGATCAAGGGTTATAAGGTCGAAACGTCAAATTCTGCTCACTCTGGGTTGGCTTTCACCCGACCGAACTTTCCTGCTCGGCCCTCCTGTCCAGCCTTGGCCAATCGAAGTTGTCGTCGACGCCTTCGAAGTTCCTTGTCCTCAAAACCAGCGTGCTTGGCTGTCCCGCTGTCGTCTAAAGCATCTACGATAGTATCTGCCAGGCTCTTGTAAGCGGCGGTTTTCCGGATAGGTTCGGTCGATTTCTCTATCGTCGAAGATACACGGGCAGTTGCACGTGAGATCTATCCGTACGTGGGATAGTTGAGCCGGAACATCGAGGGGTTGATATTACTCCAGAGACGTACAGCACGCATGACTTCGGACTCTTCCATGGATTTGAGAGCCTCCGACACGGCATCTCCGACTTGAACTCCCGCTTTGCGAAGTTCTTCGGCCGCGGCGCGTAATTTCGGGTTCTCCTTGATACTGGAGGCAAGCTGTAACAAAAAAGGTTAGCGGACAAGTAGAACACGGTACACGGGGCGCAGAAAACGCACCCTGGCGCGTTCGTATGCATCTTTAGCCTTTTTCATAGCTTCCGAGTCCTGGAATTTATCCACATCCCCCTGGAGCTGTTTTACATTCTCGGCAAACTCTCGGTTCTTGCGCAGTTCATCCTTGAGCACGTCAACGAACGTTTGGAACGGAGATTTTGGGAGTTCGTTGTGACGACGTGCACTGGAATGGAACTGCGCCGCCGCTGCGTTAATGAACAGCGCATTGTTCGCTCGATGGCTGCCAGCGGGGTATATCCGGAGGGTGCTGGACGGAGCATACTGAGAACGACGACGGGCTGCAGACCGGGCAACGGTCGAGAGAAGGTTCCTCGGCAGCATGGCTCTGGCGAAACGCGAGGTGACCTGGGGGTGAAGAACGGAAGGGAAATGAGACTCGGAAGGAAATGCTCCGTTAGGTCACGTGTGTCGATCATCCCGCGGGATATCTCTCATCATCATCACATCAGTCATCATCAGGGTAGAGAGCGAAGGCGAGGGTCACGTCTTAATAAGCTCAGGTCTGAGGCTGTGTTCGGAAGTTGCACAGGTTTGGGGAAGAGTATATAAGAAATGACTGCTCTTCGAAACACTCTCCCTCGCATGCGTTTCTTGTCAAATCTCATCCGCCCAAAGTCGTCCGCTCCGTTATCAACGAGCGCACCCACCTCCGAACCATCCACAACCATGACTGAAGGGTCCAAGCAAAAGCCGGATTCCGAATGGAGGGCCATCTTGTCCCCAGAGCAATTCAGGATTTTGCGCCAGAAGGGCACAGAGCGCGCCGGCACCGGAGAGTACGAACACAACAAGGAGCCGGGGGTTTATTCTTGCGCAGGATGTGGGACACCGCTCTACAAGAGCGATACCAAGTTCTCGAGTGGTTGTGGTTGGCCTGCTTTCTTCGACGGTAACCGATTCACCTTATCGTTCCCCCGCTATTTACCAATTCCGCGATTTAGCTGTCCCAGGGGCCGTCAGTCGTCACGAAGACAAGTCTTTTGGGGTTACCCGCACAGAGATCACTTGCACCGCTTGTGGTGGTCACCTAGGCCATATCTTCAAAGGAGAAGGATTCCCAACACCAAGTGCGTGATTTGGGCTTCTGAAACTCTGACCTCCCTCACCGTGTTTACTCAAATTAGCGGATGAGCGTCATTGTGTTAACTCAGTATCGCTTAAATTCCATGAAGAGTAAGCGATAAGTCGGAGGAGTTTATTTAGATGTAGAATGAACCAATGAAGTATACAAATCATTTGTCGTGTGAGTCTGCTGGATGCAAAGAAGTTATCCAAACTGGGATCGATAGAGTAAAAATCATCCTATTATCATGAAGGCCCACCCCGCACACATAGATGAGTCGAGGTGTGATCATAGATCTTGCATGGTGGCGACGAGATCGTCGAGCTCTTTCTTCGACTCCTGATACTTCGTGTGGGCCTCCTGTAGAAAGATGGGATGTAAGTAGGGAACAACGACCATCGAATAATTTGCCGTACTTCATATTTCTTCTCCCATTGGTCCCTCTCCTGCTCCAATGTGTGTACCTGGCGTTCAAAGTGCTCGGCCTTCAGATCCATCTGACGGAGCCTAGATACACATCGTGTGAGGATCAGTTAGAGGGCGGCGGCCCTTCGAAGTACCAACGCACCTCTCCACGGTCTCTTTCAAGTTCTTCTCAGCACTGTCGAGCTCCTCTTCCAAGAGTTGGATCTTGCGCTGCAGGGCCTCGTTCGTTGTCTTTGACGTTTCGTGCTCGTCGTGAACATGCTTCGCATCCTTCAATTTGTCCTCCGTCTTTTCCAACTGGTCCTCTGCAGTTGCAAGTCTGTGGCTGAGGGACTGGATATTCTGATCCTTGGACAAGATATCCTGCTGCAGCTTCTTGATCTCCCCCTCGGCTTTCTCAGCGCGTTCCACGGCGTCATCTGCCTCCTTACGGAGCTGAGCCAATCGCTTACAGCCCAGCGGGTTAGAAGCGTATCCCATCAGAGGTGTGATAACAAGAGCACGTACGTCCTTGATCCTATCCATAGTTTGGTGAGCGTAGATGATCTCTGGAACTTAGGTTGAGAGGTGTTCGACTGCGAGATTGTCCCGTCGGAGTTCAAATTCGATAACTTTACCCCCACGTGACTTAATTGGCCTCGCCTAATCCAAGCGGCGAGCACGCAAGTCATCTTCGGATACTCAAACCACCGCCGACACGCACGTCTACAGTTACGAAGGCAACCCGCACAGATGGCTGCACCAGTGGCCCAGGAAGGTAAGGCCCGCTTCTTGTGTCAATCGGGCGACATTTGCCCCACCCAGAGGCTGACTACCCCATGTTCTGTCCAGAACTGCCAATCTTGGAGGCGGTAATCAAGTGCGTGTTCTTCATATAGTCGACCAAGATCGCATCTATGTGTGTGGAGAATTTACTGACTTGTTGCGGCATTTATGCCATACAGCATTCGCAATCGGTTGACAGCACTCAAGAAAGATCGAGGCGAATTCATCAAACCTGCTGATGTCAACTCACTGTACCAGGCCGTGATCAAACAAGGTGCGCTCGCCCGGCCTACTGCGGACTGATCCCGAGCCCTGTTTGGACTGGGCGGACTGACGAAGTCACTTGTTCTTTATCTCCGGTCGGGATCGCGCAGTCACTAGGCTGAATGAAGTCAGGGACGAACAACAAACGTACAACAACAGGCTGGATACAACCATGGCGGATGTGTTCAACCTCCTTTCTCTGTTTTTTATGACCATCGGCAAGACCAACGAATGTCCGGCTACTTATTCCCAGATCGCATCCATGCGGGTGAGTTCGGTCCTCCTTCCGAGGGGTCCCTCACATCATTTTTCACGCTCGATGGTAAAGGACTGATGCAAACGGGTTATGTAGCAAATTCTGGACCACATGAACGAATCCGGGGTGTACAACGAGAGTGATCTCAATCCGTTCCACAAGCGGATTGCCGAGCTTCGCCAAATAATCAAAAGCGATGAGGAGAACAAACGTCACCCGAAGGCTATGGTCACGCTCCTCGAGCGGCAATTGAAGGATTGCGGTAGGTTTCCTCCAATGAGTCGAGCCCCGCATCAGGCCACGAGCGCTGACCACATTCATTTCCAGATGCAATCCTCAAAGCGCTGCAAGATTCTCTCTCGGTTATCTCCCCTGAACTCATCCCGATACACGAGCGACTGGTGAACATCCGAAGGCAACTCGTTGCTCTAACGGCCAAGGACAAACTCAAGCACACGGAAGTGAAACCGTTGTTAGAAGAGTTACGGAAGATCGATTCGTTGAGTCTTTTCATCGTCAATCGCGTTAGGAAGCTTCGACTCAACGGTTCTCTCCTAATTATCGGCTACCCCTCTTCGACACCGTGATCACAACATGCAGCAAGCGAGTCGATGGAAAGTTCCTCGGCCCGAACGGCACTATTCCTACTTCCCAAGCCGCCTGCTCTTCCCTTCTCGAGGAATGCTTTGATATAACGCAAGAGATCAAAGCACAGGATGAGTCGAAACACGTCGCAGACTCACTGAAACCAATCTTCGACCGGCTGACGGGGATCAGGAGGGAACTGGAGGGCTTTGCATTGACCCACCGGTGGAGTTTGAGAGAGACGGATCTGTGGAACTATACACTGAGCTTACAGGAGATTGATAAGATGAGGGTGGACGGAAAGTTCGTTGACTTGGAGAAGAACGTTCCGCAGGGACAGTATGTGGGTATTTTGCTATTCTTTTCGCCGGTGACCTCCAGACTTTCGGAATGTTCTCAACGGTTTACTATCTTCGCAGGCGCTTTTGTATCTGCTGCGGAGGTGTTACGGGATCCTCCATCGGTTACTTCTGTCCAGTGAGCCGGTGTCGGAAGAACTCGTCCCAATCGTAAGTCTAAGCATCATTCATACGTTGGTACAGATAGATTTGAATGATCTCTCCGCAGGCGAACAAGCTTTCAACGGTCAAAAAGTGCCTTAACGAGGTGCTAAAGTATGGTGGATCGTTCAGCACGAGGGATCTCTATCCCGTGAGTCCCACTTCTCTTCTCTGTTCCCCGAGGCTAATACACGTCTCCAACCTCTCAAAGTATCAACTGGCGCTGTACCAGATTGATTCGTTAAGAGTGAACGGAAGGTTTCACGGTGCGGATGGATCGATACCCGAAGGACAGGCCATCATAATGGCGAATTTGAACGAATGCCATGAGCTAATCGAAATGGTATGCCCGTCGCTTTTGACTTTTTCTCCTTGGTGATGAGGCTGACCCCACTTTAGTTGAAGGAGCAATTGAACAACGAGCAGGATGAAGAGGATGAGGAAGACGACGAAGACGAAGAAGATTTATTGGATGAGGAAGAAGAAGACTAGGGAGACCCCTTGAGTCGAAAGGTTGTTGGTGATGATGGTCTGCACCCAAAGTGACTAGTCCCCCTCGCGTTGATGGTGAAGGGGAGCGGTGATGAATTCAGACGCTTTCCCTGCTGTGCCGCCTCGGTGAAGCCCGTTTTGGATCATTCTTTCGGCTTCATTATCTTCGGTGTTCTAGAAGAGGAGATGGGCCCGGAGATAGAACTGGAGTGTTTTGACGGGCTGTTCGGTGAGGCGGGAATGTGTCGTCGGCTTTTCATTCTCTATGTAGATCTCATGGTTGTAAATCACTCGTGTTGTGCATTCGGTAACTAGAGGAAACGGTTCAAATGCTCGAGAAGGAATGAGTGAGAGGTCTCAAAACAGAGATGTGAATGTACTATAAGATAAATACGCCATGTTTGTGTAGTTTGCGTCTTGCGTGGGGTGGGGTCTCATATATTAAGTGCTTTAATACTTTCGCAGGTTCATCTCGTTCCTTCACGGATACCCTACTGAATTAAAGTGCCTGTGTGTGAGATAACGCATCGATATCCTGTTTGGCACACGGGAATTACTACCGTATATCGCTGCCGCAGGAGAGAATCGGACTGGAAATGGAACAGCCGATCACTTTCAAACATCGCCACCTGACAGGCAAATGATGACGCTCCCTAACTTATCATAAATGTCTCGGTTACCGATGCCCAACCCGAACGCTTCTATAGTCTCCTTGACTTCTCCATTCACCAGAAGATCCTTAAGGACGGTCAAGGAAGCGTTGTCGGCAGCGTACACCACGGAATACGCCATCAATCCCACGGAAACTCACGCGGCGGTCCTAGTCCCGCTCTGTAACCTGAACGGTGCTCCCGGTTTGCTGCTCGAGGTGAGAGGAAAGCTACGGACGCATTCCGGAGAAGTTAGGTAGGTGTATGCGTTCTGTTGGCACTCCTTTTCGCCGTCGTTTTGTTTATCGAGGACGATCAAGTTTTCCGGGTGGAAAGGTTGATCCGACCGATGAATCTATGTTGCACGCTGCGCTGAGAGAGACAAAGGAGGAAGTGGGATTAGGTGCGGATAAGATTGAGATACTTGGGAGGCTTGGCCCGCCTGTGCGCTCGTTGACCGGTCTCAGAGTCTGGCCTTACGTGGTGGGTCACCCGCGTTCCCATTCGCGTTTCTACAGAATAACCCCGGGATGAAAGGCGTTCCTCCACGAAAATCCCCACGAAATACCTGCCAGCGGACACGAAACGTCACCACTCCGCTCCCCAATGTTATCTTCTCTGACGTTATCCCGAACCGAGGTCGCTGCCGTCCTCCATCTCCCTCTCAACCGGCTCGTAGACCCGAGTTACCTTCGGGAGCATCGATTCCGTGGGTCTTCCCCGTATTGGGCGTGCGATGTCACAGACCTCGTGGAGCCTGGGATCGAATGGTCCAATCCTGGTGTTAACTCTGGGGATGAGCTGGTCGGGGGAACCTGCGGGTGGTTAGAAAGCTGGGGGTTGACAGGCTGGTATCTCAACCTGTTGATGAAGGTCTTCCTTGCTGGTCACTATCATTAGGTGTGTCATGGGACAGTAGACATTGTTTCAATTGTCAGAATATTCTTGAATACCTGGTTGCAATTCCAGACCTTGGAAGTGAGGCCAGCATGCAAATTTCTGAGGATCCTTTTTAACCCTTCATTGAATAGCCCTTGCTTAAACCTGTTGGCAGTCATGGTAATGAGCTACCCCTCACACTTACAACAGAGCCAAATACCATCCAGACCCAGGTGCTGTTCATTGACTTCAAAAATCAGATGAGGATTTGGATCGATTGGGGATTGAGGAGAAGCCAAAAGAAAACTTGGTAAAGAAATACAGAGCTACTGACAGGAAGGAAATCCACAACAGAAAAGGAAAAATACCAACCACTCTAGTAACTTTAGAATGTCAATCTCTGGTAGTTGGTAATGCAAAAATGCAAGAAACTGGCCACTCCATACTACAAACTTTTCATCAGACCTCCAGTGAGGGGGTAACCACAAGAGTTGCTTCTTTTTGGGACTGAGAATCCACCCTTCATCTGTAACCTTGTATCCATGGGAGGGTTTCCAGGGACATCCTTCTGACAATTCTTGGGTTGGCTCTAGTGACTCCAACAAGACTTCCCCAGATTCACTGTCCTTGATATATGACCACCCTTGGAAATCCTCATTGGCATAGTACCAGATCCTATCCCCTCCTGCAGCAAAGAATGGGATACTTGCCCAATGGGTGGAAAGTTCCCTTAGGCATTGCCCAGTAGGGACATCATAGAGGTATAGAATACTCTTCATCTCTCTGCTATGGATCACAATGGCCATGTGATGCAAATCAGAGGATATTGAAGCAATTTGCCTAAACCTTGATGATTTAGGGATGAGAGTTGGGTAATCAAATTCTGTTATCCAAGAGCTATCATCAAAATTTGCTCTTGTACAGTCTCCAGTAGACACATCCCAAGCAATGACTTTTCCATCACCAACAACAACAATGACATCCTCAGCCATTCTTAGACCAGAAATCTCAAGGCCTGTATCAATGGTAAACTGTGGGGTACCAGGCTCAAGGCTAAGGACTGTAACTGTGCCACTGCTGAATTGTGTAGTTGCTACTGATGACCCATCTGGTGAAAATCACAGGATGAAAAGCCTGCCCCCAAGATCTTGGGTTGGATCACTGGGGGAAGCAATTAGCTCTCTGGTGTGCCATGCTTGAAGGGTTGAACCAGCATCAACAGCCAGATATTCACCATCTGGAGAGAGGAATGGTATAGCCACAGAACCACGGTGAATATTACTAGCTGTAATTTTCTTATGAAGGGTGTACCCAGTGGGACAATCTCTCCAGAGGTAAATCTCAAGGTGGTCAATTATACAGGCAAAGCCGCCATCAGAAGTGATGGATATCTTGATGACATCTGATTCACCTGAGAATTCAAGGAGGAATCTGGAGTGTTGAGTATCCCAAATATAGGCAGTCATATCAATAATAAAGGCAAGGTAGTGGAGGGTAGGGAGGAGGAAATAGCTCTCTGCATCATGGAAGTTGTCTGGAGCGGGCAAGGACTTAAGTTTTGTGATTGGATGCTCTGAAGTAAACCCAATTTCCCATATGGTGGTAAACCCTGGTTCTATGGCAGTGAGCCAAAGGCATTCACCATGTGCCCAGATATTCTGTGAGTTAACTTCCATTTCAATGGAACCTATGTGTGTGCCAGAGAGAACATTATAGGTCTGGATAACAGAAATTCCTTTGGTTGATTGCAAACTTGCAAACATTGTTCCACATGTAGAATAGGTGTAGAATGGAAATTTCTCAGAGGGGACCTGCTCCTCTAGTGGGATAGAACTAACAAGACCACCCGTCTGAAGGTCAAATGTGATTAATAGATCTGGGGCAAGACCGTAACATGTTAACATATTACTGTCTGGAGAAAAGAAGAGCTCATGGACACTGAAGTTCAGTGGGGTGCGGAGGATTGTGAGCTGATCTAAAGTCATTGGATCTAGAACATTGATTGGTTCTCCAGGATATATGGGGGCAGCTGCAATGAATTGACTGCATGGTGACCATGAGATAACAAAATCAATGTCATCACCACTAAACCTCTTTGTTGTGATGCTGAGATCCCATGAAGTTTTAGCCCTTGGAAAATCCTTGCTAAGGGCTCGGAATACTGTTTGTATTTCTCCTGTACAATTGATGTGTGGGGGGATAGGGGGAGAGCAGAGTGATAGACATGTGGAGCAGATTCACTGATGACCTCAAAGAAGGTAGTCACAAATTTGAAGCAGTCATTGACCAGGTCAAGCATTGGTGATTCCTGATTTCACTCTGAGTTAGTTCAGTCAATTTAACAAGTGAAGCAACTGAAAATACCTTTAACCATTTTGCAACTACTCCCAATGCTACAACTGCTTCCCTTGTGGCACCAAGGACACTGAGCACCTCCAACCAAAATAGAAACTTCTTTTCCAAAAAGCGGCAGAGAGCAGAAGTAAACTTGGGCTGGTGAACCATGTCCTCTGTAGTGAAGTGCTTGTGCCATGACTTGCAAGCATACTGCAAGGCAGAGCTGATGTGTTGCTCTGCCCTTTACTGTAAGTCACCCACTTCAGAATTGATGGTGGCCTCTGGGAGTTTACACATGTTCCTCTCCAACTCTCTATCCATTAACTCAAGACAGCCAACCAAGAGTTGAAGGTGATGGTTAGGAGGGAAAATGTGGAATCTCTGGTTGATGCACCGGGTTGGATCAGTGATGAAATCGGGGAAGGATTTGTGAAAGGGCCGAACAGGGTGATTGGCATCTTCCCGAAGGATAAGAAGGGAATGGACTGATGACAAGAATGGGGTGACATCTTCGCTGTCAAAGCCGAGCAGTGTGGCAATATTTGATGGAGAGAGGGGGTTTGCAGCAAGGACAACAGCACCAAGGACAGAGCGGACCTTGGGGTCATCCTCTGGAACGTCATCACTGAATGCCTCCTTGAGAATTGATGTGTACAGAGAATCCAGGGTTGTGTTTTCATTGAATTTGATCTTCCCCTCCTGAGCAGTACTCTTTGGCATACGGAGGAGGATATCCAGTCGTTTCCTTGGGTTACTATTCTGGCCATCAATGAACTTGACTGTTGCAACAGCATAGACAAATAGCCCTGCTGCTCGTTCACAAAGAAAGTCCAGTTGTTCCTCGGTTGGCCAGTCGTCCAGCCCTTGTCGACGGAGAGCAAGGTCACGAAAACTCTGCTCAAAGTACAGCCGAATATCCTTGTTAACAAGGCTTGGTTTGACGTCATGAAGGAGGAATATGTCTGTTGCTTCCGCTAACAACGGGAGGCAGAAGCCCTCCCGGATTTGGGGCTCCAGGTGACCGGTCAGGAAGAACTTGACCTTTGGCACCTTGGAGACAAGCCGCTGACCCGCTGTCTATTCGCGCGACCTTCGAATCTAGTGCTAGTCCCCAGTCCCTACCTCCCTACCCCGCTAGCTACTGACTACGCGAGCCGACGACCCCTCGATCGGTCACAGGAGGGTCACGCCCACTTGACGTCCCGATCATCGAACCGTTCCCGCGATCCCTTCGACGCGCGTCATCGCACGCTGTTTCTGCCTCCGTGGCCGTCCTCCCCGAACGGCACGTGATGTTGCGATCGGCCGATGTCTCCCGATCCCTTATCTCGCCGAGATGACGTGTCCCCTCCCTCGGTCCGGTTCCCTTCAGTCTATACACGTGTCGACTCGTTCCCTCTCGCTCGCCAATCATCTTCGACTGCTCCCGCTCTCCCGCCCGGTTACGATCTTTTGATCTCGAACCCGTAAACTTCCCCTTTCGGTCCTGTTTCTCACGATCGCTCCATCCTCTCGGTAAGACCTGTCCCAGCCTCGTTCCGGCCTCCCGATGAACCGTTTGTCTCCCTACCCTACATCGGACTCTCGTTTATCCCCTTCTATCTACCTGTTCTTATTCTCCCACCGTTTCTCCATTTGTTCGCTACTTTTCCCATCTCTTTCGCGTAGATCGCACTGTCTTTACCTATAAATACCCTGTACTAGCTAGTTGAACGACCAAGAAACCCCTGGGCCTCTTCACACCTCTTCTCCCTTCTGCTTGAACGACCTGATCATCGAAAACCTCCAGCTCCTCGCTCTGACATCGATTCCACTAGCCCCATAGTTCCAATAGACCCCTAGCCCATCGTCATCGTCTAGCAGGAGTTTGCTAGTACGGAGTTCTCCCTTCTCGTCCCGACAACGTCGCGACCTACCGTGGTTCCCTCTCCTCTGTCTAGCTTCTCTCCCCTTCCCGACCTCTGCACAACCGGTGACCCCTCACCCCCACTTCTGCTATTCTGGTCGTGTCCCGACTCCACCCGGATAGTAGCAGTTCATTTTGGAACCCACGCCGAGACCGGTTCAGAGGTCACTTCTGGCTAGAAGCTATCAGCCATTCCACCCCGCGGACGAGGTCGTGCGCAGAAGGTTATCCCGCTAGATTTCTCCCCCCCTCAGACGCGATCTCGCGCTCGGCTCCTGGCTTTGCAAACCCCAGCCGAGATTAACCAAGACGTTCGGGAAGCCCGACAGGCTATTCTCGACACTCGCCAAACTCTCTCTCTACTCGACAACGTCGTTTCCGCCATCGTAGCCCGGCAGATCGCTTCCTCATCGAACAACCCTCTCCCGCATCCCGAACAAGACGAGACCTTCTTCCGTACCCCACTATCTTCACCCACCGACTTGCCAGGCACCGTTCCGCCGTCGCGATCGCCCACTCCCCCAGACTCCCCGTCGCGACTCGCGCAGGCCCTCCCGATAACGACACCAACTTTTCCCACCCGCCCACCCGTATCTTATCCAGCAATGACGGCCAACATGCCCCTGACGCACAGTCGCGAGGCTCCCCGGTTTGCCTCCGATACTGAGCAAGGCTTCAAGACCTTCTTTGACGAGCTCGAGGAGGTAGCCAAGCGCGCAGGTCTGGACGACGCACAGATGATTGACTGGGCTCAGCGTTACGCCGGTCGCGCAGCTGAATCCTGGGAGCACGTTCCCTGCTTGCACCCGGACGTCCTCGCTCACACTCCCGCCACTTGGGCTCAGTTCAAGATCGAAGTTAGACATCTGTACTCCCACCTCCAAGCGGATCGCCGCTGGACCACTCGAGACCTGGATACCCTCCTGGAACGCACTCGCGGGTACCGGGACATGAGTCGCGAAGACCTCGGCGACTACCACCGGTCCTTCCTTACCTATTCCGCGTACCTCATTGCGAAGGGACGCTACACCGCTCGGGAGCGTGACGCCGCCTATCTCAGGGGATTCCCCCAGCCTATCCGCGCACGAATCCTGCATCGACTGTCGATCAAGAAGCCTGACGTCCTTCCCGACGACGGTTACCAGTTCTCTGATGTCCACGAGGCTGCGTTGTTCGTCCTTAACGCACGCGCTCCCGACGACAACCCCGACTCTCGAGCCGTCATCCCGAAGACGGAGCCCGCAGAGCAGGGGAGCGTCAGCGAGCTCATTCAGGCAATGTCAAACCTGACTCGGGTCTTCACCGCGAACGTACAGCCTCGCCGTGGGCCCCCTCCTTCTGCCCCTCCACCGCGCCTCCCTCATCCCGCTACTTCCCAGACTACTCCGGGAGGAGTATTTCAAAACGTCCCCCGGTGGAACACCCTAAACCCAGAGCAGTACACCCAGAACTGCGTGTTCTGTAGCGCCCATGACCACTTCGTTCGCAACTGCCCCATCGCAGCGGACTACCTCGTACAAGGGAAAGTCATCAAGAACGGCTACGGGAAGCTATCCTTGCCCGATGGCCGCTACCCTCCACGCAACATCCCTGGCAAGAACCTTCGCGAACGTATCGACAACTACTGGACATCAGAGGGCCTCGACGAAGGACAAGGTCGCGACGCCTTTGCAACCAACTTCTTAGAAGGCCCAGACGAGTGTGTGTTCACCATAGACATAGACCCCCCTGCCGAAGAGTATGACGCCCATCCCGACGAACAGTACGACCTCTTCGAGGAGGAATGCGATCCCGACCAAGAGGACTACGCGACTACCAGCATACCACACACTCCCGTCGAGAACCGCTACGCTCCTAACCCCCTCTCCAAGTACGACGACGAGACACTAGAACAAGTCGAACTGATGCAAGCCCAGCTCGACTCCATTCGCAACGCCCAGATCTACGCCCTGCAGACTGGCCCCAAGAAAGTCAGGTTTGACGGTGTCGAGATCGCGAGAAGGACGGGCCCACCCCGAAGGGATGGACGATTACCACCTGCCCCTACAGGCCCTACCCCAGCCAATCGCGAGTCGGGACCGTCCAAGCCCACTTCTGCTCCTACCCAGACCCAGACGAACCCCGCCAACACCTCCGGAAAGCCTGGAGCTCGAGCGGGAGATCGCCAGACACAGCGCCCCCAAGGACCGATGCGACCAGTCTCCTATCCACCTAGACCACCCCCCGACGACTCCAAGTATCGCTTCCAGGCCCCAGTCGAACACAACGTGAAGACAAGCGACATAGTCCATCGTGTGCTCGACTCCAAGGTCAACCTCAGCGCTCGCGAACTTCTGGCCGTCGCTCCCGACCTTCGAAAACACGTCAGGGAGATTGTCACCAGCAAGAAGATCTCGGCCAACACGGTAGAAGTCGATGAAGTGGATGCTTACCTAGCTGGATGTTTCGATGCAGAACCCCCCTCAGTCTTCTTGGACCTCGTGAAGTACGACTCCTCATCCTCCGCAGCAGCCTCCTCCCTTCCCCTTCGCGTCATCCACCCGACGTTTGGGCCGGGTGTCGAACCCGAGTGCATTCTCGACGGAGGTGCTCAGGTCGTGGTGATGAGAAAGGATGTTTGGTCCCGATTGCAAGCACCCATCGTCGCGAGTCGTGCTATGCCAATGGAGTCGGCGAACGCAAGCACCACCATGACGCTAGGCCTTATTGAGGACCACCCAGTTCAGCTCGGTCCCATCACTATCTATCTCCAGATCCAGGTCGTCGAAGAAGCGCCTTTCGAGGTTCTTTTAGGACGACCTTTCTTCGATGTCATCAGCTGCTCCGAAGTCAGCAGCGCAGGAGGGAAGCACGAGATCCGCGTCAAAGATCCGAAAACGGGAAAGCTCTACGTGTTCGCGACGCAGCCCCGAATCCGCAAGTCTCCTCGACCAAATCCCGAGGAAGCGGTAAATTTTCATTAGCAGACGGCACTACGGTCGCGACAGAGCCCCAACCTCCCCCGCTCTCGCGCAAAGAGCCCCACATCTTCGTGGAGCCGTCTGAACCTACTCCCGCGTCCCGACCCAACCGACTCCCAGTGTCTGCAGTGCACGCCAAGCTGCAGGCCGCAAAACATCGGATACCCTATGATACCTCCCTGTCCCAGTCCCCTCTACCAGAACTTGCGTCAGTTTCACCTATGTCTCCTCTCCCACCTCCTCTTGTCTCGATTTCCTCCGTCCTTTCTCCTTTTCTCTCCTCTGCTCCCTTCCCCATATCATCCTACTATGCTGCCCCCACCCCTTTCTCCTCTTTCTTCATAGGATACGATTCTATAGATGGCCATCCTGAGACCCCACCGGATCGCTCCACTCTCGATATCCCCGATCCTCCCGACGTCGCGACCACCTCATCGACACCAGCTCTCACCCGCCACCTGGCATTAGAGGTCTACAGAGCTCTCAGATCG
The DNA here is from genome assembly GCA_015956445.1 of Thelephora terrestris. Classification (NCBI taxonomy): domain Eukaryota; kingdom Fungi; phylum Basidiomycota; class Agaricomycetes; order Thelephorales; family Thelephoraceae; genus Thelephora; species Thelephora terrestris. Next base: position 338,525 of record WIUZ02000023.1, on the reverse strand, counting down.
AGTGTGATGGAAGGACCGCCCCAAAACAACGCAGGCACCCAGGACGGTTACCCACCTCTCGAAGTGGCAGGAACTTCGTCAGAACGCCTAGAACATCTCTTCCTCGCGATGGGTAACGCTCCCGCCCGTCGCGACCTTTCGACAGAGTTTGCAGCCCTTCGCGAAGAGTTACCATCTCCCCCTCTCGACCCTCTTACTCCCGCACAAGCAGCCAGCATGTGGTTATCGGAGCTCTACTCCCGGATCCCGCTCGCTAGCGAAACCTTCGGTGGATCCACGTTCCTGTACAAGAAAGTAGCGAACAAGACTCGACCCGTCGCCACCACCCTGCCAGAGAACTTTCGGATCATTCGGCACGACCATCCCGACCCCCTTGCCGACATGCCCCCCTTGCCTACGCACCCTCCCGAATACGCCCCCGTCCCCCGCTTCACTCCCGAACGCCGGAAGCAAATGGCGCTTGGCAAAGGACTTCTGCTACCAGAAGAAGTGAAGCTCGCGGAGTGGATCGTTAGCACCCATCACACGGCATTCGCATGGACTGACGACGAGAGAGGGACATTCGATCCCAAGTACTTCGCCCCCATCGAGATCCCGCACATCGCGCACACGCCCTGGGTACTCAGACAAGGCCCCATCCCTCGCGGGATCCTCTCTGAGGTTACTCAGATCATCGAGAACAAGTGGCAGTCCGGTGTCTACGAGCCCTCGTCCTCCTCCTACAACAGTAGATGGTTCTGTGTCTACAAGAAGGATGGGAAGTCATTACGTCTGGTTCATTCCTTGGAGCCTCTCAACGCCGTTACGATCAAGAACGCCGCTATGCCTCCCTACACCGATGTGGTTGCCGAAGACTTCGCTGGTCGCTCCATCTACACCACGCTCGACCTATACGTGTCAGGGCCACTCTACCCCAACAACTACCAGTGCACTGAGCCGACTCCGCAGAGTACTCACTAGTCCAACTAGCTTGTGAGAGAACGATCACGTCTCTATTCTTCCGGTAGGTTGTCCGAGGTCACTACAAGTCAGGTCGAAATCCTAAAGAGAAACCCAACCTAAACCGTACTTCGTTCGGTTTAACAAGCAAGGGTTGATCCCTACAACAGGATTTGATAACTCCACCAGTTGATCGACTGGACGCTCGAGGTGTTCTAATATGACTGCTGGGAGTCTATAGTTACGAGGCGCAGGCGACGCGCAGAGCGGGAGGGAGAGCAGATGGGGATGTCTTGGATCAAACAAGAAACTCTGACTTGTCCTTAACTGCAACTGGGCTGAGAAGGGCAGAGGATTTCCTGAGGTTACAAAACTAAGGTACTACGATACAGCCACAGTTGCTACTTATACTAAAGGAGTGGCCATGACGTCAATACCCTAATATACCCTTATCAAGTCCGAACAAAGGGAGATAAGGAGTGTGAGAACGCTAAGTAAGGGAAGCGAACAAATATGACGCGTGGGAGAATAAAGGACAAAGGGCCCTACTAGCGTGTGAAGGATTGCATAAAAGATAAGGAATGTCCGCATGAAACATAGGGGTAAAGATAACACTAGTCCTAAAAGAAAAAGGGGCATAGGGTCATGAAAGTTCGTACCTGGGGATCACACCCAAGGGCTAGGTGAGAATCTTCTTGGATGCTTCCTTTGGAGAGGCCAAAGATAGAGACCATGCAGCATCCCTTGTTGTCTGTAGGCGGTAACAGCATCACGGACTAGTGGCAACCTTATCGTGCGTCCGAACATGAGGAGCGTGGGCCTAGACTCATGGGACATAAGGGATTACAGATTCGCCGGCGTTTCACGCTAACGGCTACTCCACATGCGCTGAGCTAACCAGAAGGATCCTAAGGCAATGCTTCCGAATAGCGGCGAGTCCTTCCTCCGGTTAGGAGACTGTGATGTGACTGTCCACGTGTGTGATCAGGGTCCAGGGTTGATCGTAATCGTAAAGTCATGAGGGGTCGTAAAAAGGGGTTCGTGATGTCATAAAGGGGTCATCAGGGTCTTGAGACCTATTTTTAGTGCGCGCGCGTTCTAGGCGTTCCGGAACGAAGTTCTTCCAAGGCCGTCCCGCGGGCCGAGGTGTCAGCTTGATGTAGTAAGCCAACGATGATGGTACAGGGGCGGAAGTTGATGTGACCCGGACCAATGAGGTTCGTCGAGGTAGGTCACGTGAAGGATCACCGATCTAGGCTATAAGAAGGACGTCTTCTTGGAGCCATCCTTGATCAGCAACACCAGCAACTTCCCCATCATCTTACCAAAACATGTCCTTCCCCAACAACCATACCTACAAAGTCGCCAATGGTATCTCCACCATCTCTCGCATCGACCGTCGTGCCGCCGCTCGCAAGACCTACGCCTGTGCGGCGGGGACTCCCTATACCACGGATGACCAGGTATGGGGGAGACCTAGAGCTTTCTGTGCTAGCACTAACGCCTTCCTCTAGGTAGAGGTTACGTTCTTTTGGGCGTTGATGTCCAGCTAACGGCTTCTAGATCTTGGAGGTCGTCACGGAAGTGGACGCCGAACGTCTCAGGGAGACGATGCCTCATTTGATGGGGTTAACCTGGGATGATGAGCTTTGGGTCCGTACGATCATCGCCGAGAAGGTGGCATTCCGAATGAGGGGTAGGTTCGGGGAGCTGGAGCATCCGATCAAGAAGGAGCTCTGGTACACCCTGCAAAGGGGAATCTACGACCAGGACCTATTGGAGCACGGAGCAACCGTTCCTCGGGCCGTCCGCCATGCCACTGCCGCTACCTCGTTATTGTGGTCGCTCGTTCGGGAAGGGGAGAGCAAAGTAAGTCCTTCGTTTGGATATTCGAGTATGACTCTCGACTAACCAAACTGCCTAGGTTGAACGATTGGAGCGTGAGGTGAAGGAAGCGAAGGCAGACGTCCTTCGTTTGTCGGCGGAGGGTCTTCAGATGAAGGAGACTCTGGCTGCCTTCCAGCAGGGGACGAACGAGGCGTTGGAGGCCATGGTCGCCAACCATCAGGAGTTGATCGCAGGGTTGAAGGTTCGGGACAACAACATTAAGGGGGCGTTGGCCAGGAGGGATGAAAAGGTAAGGCCTCTTTCATCATTGCTTAGAATGATGGAAGCTGACATTTCCTAGACCGAAGAACTCGAGAACGTGGTGGCTGTGTTGACAGCGCAGGTCGAGTCCTTGCAGGACAAGACCTGTAACTGTAAAGAGGGTCCCAAATTGGTTGGTCAGGGGACAGCTGACGTTCCGTTCGAGTTGGAGTACGCCGACGAGGTGGTACTCCCATCGCCTAACCCGTCGTCCTATGCGACGCCTCCGATCGAGAACGCGGTTCCCGTTCCGACTCCAGGTCCGGCTTCCACCTTGGCCGCTTCTGACAAGGAGAACTGTGGGCGCTGCGCCTTGCAGCCGATCCGTCAGTTGGTGAAGATCGAGGATGTGGTCATGGAGGTTGACCGAGCTGAAGATGCTCCGAGGGTCGCCGAGGTACGTCCGGTGACTAAGGGGCAACGTTGCAAGCGCTCTCGACGCCGTCCTGCTCATCGCATGGCTCCATCGGCTTACCCATACCCGCGTCCAGTTGAGTCAGATGGTGACCAGTCTGGTCGAGATAGGGGACGAGAGTTCCGCTATCGAATCAACCGTCCCTACCGACAGGTCGAGTCGGAGATCCAGCTTCGCCACCAGCTTCGACTCGCAAGACAGGATTCCGCCCAGGGGTCCGATGAGGGAGACGGAGGGTCGCTTGCCGACTACGTCGACAGTGCTGTCGAGCAGTCACCCGGTGATGGCGATGTGGGACCAGGTGTTCCAGAGTTCGGTGACATCTGGGAGACTGATCGGTCCGCTCGAAGGTATCTCTTCCTATCGGCTTGAACTAGTCGTTCAGCTGAGTGCCGAAGATGGTGACGCCATGTTTGGGGAGGTCCTAGCGAGGAGGGGCCAGCACTATGATCTCCGAGATGGACGTTTGATGACCTTCAGGCCTGCCGTAGATAGAGTCGACTTTTGAGGACGTTGTAGAAGCATTTGTATAGCCAGGTTGTTTCGTATTGCCGTGAATGTATGCGCGTTTGTGTGTTTCGAATGATTGGTGTGAAGGATAAGGAGTGTGAAGCATTCGAAACATAAGAAGTGATAAGAAGAGTTCGAAGAAAGAGCGTGTTATAAAAAGTTTAAAAATACCATGTTCCTGACAATACGTTTCCTTCGACCAGCGTCAGCTTCATCCCGACTCTCGCGACATGACCACGTTCAACACTCCCCTCGGCGCGTTCCGACTCACAGTTCTACCGATGGGTTGGACGAACTCCCCAGCCGTGTTACAGGGCGACGTATCCCACATCCTTCGACCCGAGATTCCACACTGGACCCAGCCTTTCGCCGACGACGTCCCCATCAAAGGCCCAAAGTCGCGATACGAGCTTCCCGACGGAACGTATGAGACTATCCCCGAAAACCCAGGCATACGACGATTCGTCTGGGAGCACTTCCAAGCAGTCCACCGGATCATCCAGCGCGTCAAGTCCTACGGGGCTACGTTTAGCGGGAAGAAGGCCTTCATCGGAGTACCTCAGGCCGACATCCTTGGACACATCTGTACTTACGAAGGTCGTATCGCGGATCCTTCGCGAATCCAGGCCATCCAGGACTGGCCAGTCCCGACAAATGTTTCAGAGGTTCGAGCTTTTCTGGGAACCTGTGGAGTCCTTCGAATCTTCATCAAGAACTACACTCTCGTCGCAAGGCCCCTCATCCAGCTAACACGGAAAGACGAACCCTTCGAAATTGGACCCCCGCAGTTGGCAGCTATCGAGAACCTCAAGGCCGCGATCGTAAACTCACCAGCTCTACGCCCTATCGACTACGAGTCGCAACGCCCAGTCATCCTAGCCGTCGACTCCTGCATGAACGGTGTTGGTTTCATTCTCCTTCAGGTCGGTGAAGACGGAAAGCGCTACCCCAGTCGATTCGGGTCCATCACGTTCAACGATCGCGAGTCGCGATACTCCCAGGCCAAGCTCGAGCTCTTCGGGCTGTTTCGCGCACTCAAGCAGACGCAGATTTACACCATCGGCGTGAAGAAACTCACTGTGGAAATGGATGCCAAGTTTATCAAGGGGATGCTCAATAACCCTACGCTCCATCCCAACGATGCCGTGAACCGATGGATATCCGCCATCCTGCTCTTTGACTTCGAACTCGTCCACGTCCCCGCTGACAAGCACACCGGAGCTGACGGTCTCTCCCGTCGTCCTCGCGCCCCTGAGGATCCGCCTCCCGACGATCCGGACGAACTAGAAGAGTGGATAGACCTCGGCACAGGATTCTTCCTTGAAGTCAACACACCTCGATCCCCCCTAGACCCAGCACCTTCTATATTATTCGCCATTGAACCCGAACCAGCTCTGCATGCCTCCTCTCCTTCCCCTCGACCCTCTCCAGAACCTCCCGACGACTCTGCCGCTCCGTCGCGATCCTCCTCACCGGATTCTGAGACTGATGTCGTGATCCCCCAGTCCCCCAAAGGCCTCCGTCGTGAAGAACGGCTGGTCGTGATACAGAAGTTCCTGTCCGACTTGGAGCGCCCTCCAGACCTCTCTGACCACGACTACCGGCAGTTCATCCGCCAAGCCACAGACTACTTCCTCGTTGGCAACAAGCTGTTCCGAAAGAATCGCAAGGGTAGCCCACAGCTCGTTCCTCCTCCTTCAGATCGCCTCCGCCTCATTCGGTTTGCCCACGACAACCTCGGCCACAAGGGAGCCTTCGCGACGACAGCCAACCTCCTTCTGCGTTTCTGGTGGCCCTGCCTCAGTGAGAACGTCCGATGGTACGTCAAGACATGCCACGAGTGTCAGCTGCGCCAAACCGAATATTTCTACATCCCGCCAACCGTCCCGACCGTTCCCGGCTTGTTTTGGAAAGCCCATATCGATACCTTTCTTATGCCCAGGACTGGAAGCTACCGATACGTCATCCACGCTCGCGATGCGCTTACATCTTATCCCGAAGCTCGGGCAACTACCTCCGAGTCTGCCAAGGTCATCGCCGACTTCATCTTCCAGGACCTCCTGTGTCGTTGGGGTGGCATCGCCGAGATTGTCACCGACAACGGTTCCTCCTATATCGCAGCCCTCGACATCCTCGCATCGCGATACGGTATACGACACATCCGCATCTCTGGCTACAACTCCCGAGCCAATGGGATTGTCGAGTCGAAGCACTTTGATGTCCGTGAAGCTGTCATGAAAACCTGTCATGGAAACGAGTCCAAGTGGCGCGAGGTTCTCCCGCAGGTCTTCTGGGCCGAGCGGGTCACTGTACGGAAGGCGACTGGGTTCTCCCCTTACTACATGGTCCACGGTGTCCACCCCATCCTCCCCTTTGATATTCTCGAGGCCACTTACCTCGTCCCTGCCCAAGACTTTGGCATCTCTACCGAGGGACTCATCGCGATCCGGGCTCGTCAGCTTGCGAAGCGTGAGGAGGATATTGAAAAGATGCAGGAGACAGTTACCGCTTCCCGCATCAAGAACCTAGAACGGTTTGAGAAGCGCCATGGTTCACAGATTGTGGACTTCGATTTCAAGCCTGGATCTCTGGTTCTCGTTCGGAATTCTCGCATCGAAGAGTCTCTGAACCGTAAGACCAAGCCCCGGTACAATGGCCCCTATGTCGTCATTCACAAGAAGGCTGGCCCCTCTTACATCGTCGCTGAACTCGACGGCGCCAAGTCTCAGCTCAGGGTAGCCGGGTTTCGTCTGATTCCCTACCTTGCTCGTACAGAGACTCGCGACCCAAGCTTCGCGACTCTTCCCGACGACGAGGACTCCACCAGCGAAGACCCTGAAGATGTCCACTTCTTCGATTCCTTGGGCCCCGCTGCTGGATCTTATCGCGAGGTCCCCTCCCCTTCGTTCTAGGACAGACCAACCTGTCTCGTATTTATTCCGGACTATAGCTATGCACCTCTCTATTGACTCTCGCATCCACCTCCTTCTAAGATTCTAATGCCGTCTCACTTTCGATCTACCTTCTAGACACCCACATTTCCTTCGTCCGCTATTCTTCTTTCATCGTCTTTACAACCCCTTTTTCTTTGCAGTTGCGCACCAATGACCAGCTAGTTCACTCTTACCTTGGGCTATGCCCCGTCACCTCTGCGGTCGCGACCCTCTCCAAACTCAGCTCGAATGCGTCGCGAGGTCTCCCCAACCACGTTCATCATGGCGTCCTCCGTGGGGTCGAGGTCATCTTCATATCCCGCATATCTGCCCGTGGATCTCGCGAACATCTCACGAGCACGGAGCATGTAGGCGACAGCGTGCTGCAACATGCGCACACGAGCGGCCACGTCTGATTCCGCAGGAGGGAGTCGCCCATAGTTGCGGTGGCGTGTATAGGAAGGCGGTGGACCCTCTTGCGGGATGGTGTTAGCCCCGACGACCGTCGCACCTGGTGTTGGTACCTACGATTTCCCAGGTCAACCAGTGGACGTTGCGACAAAGCTGATGAACTCACATGATCAACACCCCCCGTGGTATCAGCGTTTTCTGCGCGCTCGAGCGGCACCGGAGCCTCCTCGCGATCCTCCCCCTGCGCAAGAACAATATCCCCGTCCTCGTCCGTTGCCTGAGCTTGGACCTCCGTAACCACAGGCGGATCTTCCACCCCACCAACGGCTACCGGCTCCTCCGCGGCGGCGGTGACTTCCTCGCGACGGACCCCAACTTCCCCGTAGTACTCCCGACGCATGAGAGACGCCTCGACGAAGTCCGCGAGCGATTGCTCCAGCCACATGATCCTGCCGTTCAGACCCCTGACCTGTGCTCCAGTCAGCGTCACGACCCTGCGCGGGACAGCTAGGACTCACGTAGTGACTCCCGGCCTCACTCTCTGCGGTGTAGTGCTGATCCATTTCGCCCATGGCCTGGTCCATCATTCCCACGCGGATCCTCAACCATTCATTGCGAAGACGGACCTCCTCAATCTACCATTCAAGAGTCAGCACTATGCTCGGACGCGACCAGTCCCGGCGACATACCCTGTTTTCAAGTCCCTCCTGACGCCTCATGAGCTCGTTCGCGATTACAGCGGTATAACGAACGGCCTGTCGTGTCGCGATGCTCTCGCGAACGTCTCCCGACATCCCATCAGCAGCGAGACCCATCTCTAGGAGGCGCCTCCAAACCCTGTCCTCCCCCAGACGGCCTGGGCGACCTCGATCGTCCTCAATAGCCCTGATAGCGAATCCGAAGAGAGCATCTGAGCTCGTGGCCCTTTCCAAGGCATCGCGATCCCCACGCTCGCTCCGAACGCGTTCCACGATGTCTGCAAGAGTGATGTCGAGAAAGCCGACCCCTGGACGATCAGTGGGGGGATCACGAGCTTCAAGGCTGTTTATCCACACAGGATTGTCGCCGTCGGTGAGATAGTGATTCCCGATGAGAGGCATTGCGGTCGTGCTGGTGGTGGTGGACTTCAAAATTTTTTTTCTCACTCGATCCCCACCCCCGACGTTTTCCCCCCTCCTCGCGGACCGTACGGCGTCCCACGTGGTTCGGAAGACGCCGGAAGCGTCCCGATCGTCCCGACCGGACCGCGAAGCTGTACCCCAGGTGCCGTCGACTTTTCCCCTCCGCGCTCCTCGCCCCTCCCGTCGCGGAACGCCTCCCAGACCTGCAGGACATCGTCATGGTGACCGAGGACGGTCAGTGTTTAAAAGTCTCGAGGAGAGCTAGTCCCCACTATCGCGCCTGCCTCCCGATCATCCCCCGCAACCCGCCAAAGAGGAGGCAGACCGTCCCCATGTCTCACCCAGCTGATTTCACGGATCTCACCACTTCTCAGACACGACAAACCAAGAAAACAAGTCGATTCAAGAAACCAAAAGTCCAAGAAGCCAAGAAGTACATGATGGTAGTTGTAAAAGTTCGTCGCGACCTACCCCTCGTCCCTCAAACATCCCGCAACCCCTCTTCAGCCACTCCAGACTCGCCCACACCTTGAGATCCCCCTCCCGCACCTACCGCCATATCCTCACCGTCCGAAAACATATCTTCGTCGCCCGCAGCACCCACAGAAACGTCGCCATCACCTCCCTCCTCTCCCGAACCCTCGAGATCAGAGGTGTCCCAGATCTCCTCCCCACCTCGGCGATCGATCTCCGCATTCATCCTCGCCAGGATCCGCTTCGAGATGTAGCGACGACCCGCGACCAGATCGGCGAGTTGATCCACCTCATTGCGTTCCCTGGACATCTGGACACGCAGGGCTGTGCGAAGCTGCTCCACAGCAACCGGCGAATCCTCGGACTCACCCCAGTTCTGCTCAAAATCGCGAAGGTCGACCTCCCAGCTGTGCAGCCCCGAGGAAAGGCTGGAAGGACCCCCGACGGACAGACCAGCCATCGCGACAGTGGGAACCGCAGTCGAGGACCCTAACGTTGCCGCCCTAGTCTTCGAACGGGTGGAAACGGAAGGCGAGGGATCCAGAGCCGCAGAAGCAGCAGACTTGCGCACGCGAGGGCGAGGGGCTCTCTTTGGCTTCGGGACACTCCCGTCGTCACCAGCGAGCTCGTCCGTGGCAACCTCCTTACCTCGACGTTCCGCGGCATCCTTCCTGCGACGGGCGTCCCCTTTAGCTGTACGGGTGACAGTAGGCCAGTGGGTAATCCCGAGCGTGAGCCACTTAAAGGAGCAGCCCTTCCTGTCCTTCCTGCAGCTCGCGCAAATGAAGGTTGGACGGTCCTCCTTGATCGGGACACACCAGGTTGGACGACACGCATCCTTCACCTCCTGTAACGGAGACCTAGCGCACCGATCGCACGTCTAGCAGGGCTATGAGAAACATGGATACGACGCGAGAAGACGGGGGACTCACAAGGTTGCGCGCACCCGGAAACCTCACGGTGTTCAGCTGAGCTTCCTCTTCATATGTCTCCTTGGAGAGATCGACCTCTGGAAAGGCCGGAACGTGAGTGCGTTGAACGCCTTTCCCCTTCTCCACGGTACCGGTCGTTCGCGAACGTTTCGAAGTCGACTCCTCCTTGTTCGGCGAGCTAGGGAGGTCCCTCTTCGACCCGACGCTCGATTCCACAGCCGGAAGACGCCTTTGGGTAGCTGTGGGACGAGGAGGAACGGCAACGTACGGAATGAGCGTACTCTTCCCTCCCTTAGTGCTCTGGCTGCTTCCGACGCTCCTCCGAGGCGTATCCTCCATCTCGAAGTCCTCGTCCCGCTCGGACGTCTGCGGAGTCGGTTGAAGAGACGGCTCACGACTGGTAACCGGCGGGAAATCGTCTCCCGCGTTCCCGATCGCCTGGATAGACGGCTGACGACTCATAGCTGGCGTAGCAGCCTCCCCAGCATTCCCGACCGGTCGAAGCGTCGATTGACGACTGATCACGGGTGCAGGAGCCTCCTCTTCATCCTTGCCAAAAGGAGTCGAGCCCGGAGTCAGCCAACCGATGGACTCTGCCGCGTCTGCCCAGTCGACGATCAACTGTAGCGGCGGGAGCCCAAAACTACGGCACACGTCCCGATGACAAGCCTACAAACTCGACGATTTAGTCCCTCCCTCCCGCCACATCGAAACGTCGCGACTCGACTCACCAGCCAAGCCAACGCATGCATCGCCCAAGGGTCCCGCAACTCCTTATCCCCCTCCAGCCTTTCCTCCAACCCCTTGAGCCGCCAAAACGGCAGGACCGTCGCCCAGACGGGCTCGAACGCTTCCGGACGTCCCTGAGCCGACACCAAGGCCTTGATCGTGGGGCGAGCCCAATCGGGATGCTTCTCGTCGTCCGGGATCTTCACCGCCTTGGCGCTCTGTATCATAGCGGCCAGGATAATCGGGTCGCTGGCAGCAGCAGGAGGAGTCCATTTAGAAGAGGAAGACATGATGAGGACCAGAAAAGAGAAGTGATGAGCTGGCGAAACCGCGATCTCGTCGTTTTGCTTCCGCGCGGCCTTCCCGATTCGGACGCCTCACGTGTGCCTCATGGCGACCTCACGCAACCAAGGGTGGTTGAATTTTAAAAGTCTCGAGGAGATGACCCGCTGTCTATTCGCGCGACCTTCGAATCTAGTGCTAGTCCCCAGTCCCTACCTCCCTACCCCGCTAGCTACTGACTACGCGAGCCGACGACCCCTCGATCGGTCACAGGAGGGTCACGCCCACTTGACGTCCCGATCATCGAACCGTTCCCGCGATCCCTTCGACGCGCGTCATCGCACGCTGTTTCTGCCTCCGTGGCCGTCCTCCCCGAACGGCACGTGATGTTGCGATCGGCCGATGTCTCCCGATCCCTTATCTCGCCGAGATGACGTGTCCCCTCCCTCGGTCCGGTTCCCTTCAGTCTATACACGTGTCGACTCGTTCCCTCTCGCTCGCCAATCATCTTCGACTGCTCCCGCTCTCCCGCCCGGTTACGATCTTTTGATCTCGAACCCGTAAACTTCCCCTTTCGGTCCTGTTTCTCACGATCGCTCCATCCTCTCGGTAAGACCTGTCCCAGCCTCGTTCCGGCCTCCCGATGAACCGTTTGTCTCCCTACCCTACATCGGACTCTCGTTTATCCCCTTCTATCTACCTGTTCTTATTCTCCCACCGTTTCTCCATTTGTTCGCTACTTTTCCCATCTCTTTCGCGTAGATCGCACTGTCTTTACCTATAAATACCCTGTACTAGCTAGTTGAACGACCAAGAAACCCCTGGGCCTCTTCACACCTCTTCTCCCTTCTGCTTGAACGACCTGATCATCGAAAACCTCCAGCTCCTCGCTCTGACATCGATTCCACTAGCCCCATAGTTCCAATAGACCCCTAGCCCATCGTCATCGTCTAGCAGGAGTTTGCTAGTACGGAGTTCTCCCTTCTCGTCCCGACAACGTCGCGACCTACCGTGGTTCCCTCTCCTCTGTCTAGCTTCTCTCCCCTTCCCGACCTCTGCACAACCGGTGACCCCTCACCCCCACTTCTGCTATTCTGGTCGTGTCCCGACTCCACCCGGATAGTAGCAGTTCACCGCCCAAGGACTGACAGGATAGCTGAGGCAGGTTCTTTATCTTTGCATTCGTCCAGGGCGTCAACGACCACTACAGTCGAGACACCAGATTCCTTGAGAGGCTGCACGATAAGCTTATCCATTTGATTGTATAGGGATTCGTATGCAAGTCCTGGGTCCGACAGAACCATGGGAGCAAAGATTGACCGAAACCCGGCGAATTTGCGAGCGAGCTGAACGGCGAGGGTCGGAAAGATCAATTGGAGGTTGCTCCGGGCTTCGAAGTCTCGTGAACAGAAGAAGGAGGCTCCCAGCTGTCCATCTGCGAAAAGTCTTTCTGAAATCGTTTGTGCGATTGTACTCTTCCCTGTGCCAGCTAATCCATTCAACCAGTAGACCGGTGTCTTGTCAAAGTCCCTTGCCCAGAGTCCGATCCCGTACAGAACAGGTCCACGTGTCCCCTTGAGGCAACCTTTGCGATCTCCATGTTGATGCTCAGCCCCCTGTGCACTACGAAAGTTGTTGAGGGCCGCAGCATCAGCTATTTGGAGGTTTGTAACAGGCGCGCAATGTAGAGTGGGGGGATGTCCTGACCTGGGTCCTGCCGAGAGGTCATTACATTTATTGTAAGACGGAAGAAAAGCACTCACTATCAATTTGCGCTCTCCTTCGTAGATCCCATTTTGTCGCACCAGCTGTTTTTCTCGTCAATATCTACAAGGGTGCCAGAGTCGGAAACAAACCTGGTAATTGAAGATAGTCTCTCGTATATCTTTGAGGGCCCCAAAGACCTCTCCGTGGTCTTGGGCGAGATCAGCATGCAGCTGCAGCTCAGGGTTTTCAGCTGAAAACTGCAGTCGTCCTTCAATCCCCTTAAACCTTCTGGAAGAAACTCAATACCGAGCCCACAAGAGAAATGATGACATACCGTATCACTTCACTCCGGTGTCTCTGCTCTGCCACGTCACCCGGATATGAACCGAAGTGTCCTTCCAGCGTGGCTACGCGCGAGAGAAGGTCTTCAATCTTGTTTTCGATGGCGGTAGTTCCCTACAGATGAGAGCGTTAGCGAAGAAGCTCGGGCAAAGAATTGTAAACGAACTTCGTGATCAGCACAAATTGCAGAGATTGCAACTAGGACGGTTTTGAGAGAACCAAAACCATCTGCAGCCCCCCTCACTATCTTGACATCGTCAGATATGATGCCCCTAAGCATATGATCCTTGCGCTCGCGCTCCGGAACTGGTTGGTGTTAAGATGATTGAGGACAGCACAACGATATCAGCTCGTACCCTTCGGTGTTGCCGCCGGTTCGCCTTCTTGCTGTCCTACTGGGGAGGGGAGCAGAGATTGAATTGAATGTCGGTTTCAATAGCAGGGATCAGGGACACTCACCTGCAGGGTCGTTACCAGGTTCAAACCCTCCACCCACAACACATGGAGCTGAGGTTCCCGGTGTGGGAGGTTTTTGAGTGTCACTCTTTGTTTGGTGAAATACGATTCGTGAGGGCCTACGGTTGTCCGCATCTAGGGTTACAGTCGAATCTGCTTGATCTGCTCTCGAGTCGTAAGATCATGATCCCACTCACCTTCGGTGTTGGTGTCCAGTTCTACTCGGAAGCCGAGCGGACCAGCGGCGATGTTGGTGGGAATTCCCAACAAGAGGTGATTTGCGAGAGATTTGACTGGTTTCTTGGACTTTTTTCCGGGCATGGTAGAAGCGGAGCGTGAACGGATAAACGCGAGCGCTTTCCATATTGTTGCATTACCTGCCTCGGTAGATGCCGTCCTGTGTTTGACACCCAAGGCGTTGGAGTGAAACTTCACCCGACGACAGGCTTAGCGTCGTAGGGTATTTCAGAGTTCATTTTGAAGGATGGCCCAAATGAAAACGCACCCAGCACGATCCCTCGCCACTTGTGCGAAATCTGCGGGGGGAGGAATGAACCCTTTGAACGGGATGACTCTGTTAGGAAAAGACGAACCAGAAACTCATTGCGCACGTGTTTCGCGCCGATTAACCAAACCATGACCAGCTTTTGGCTACAAGATGTACGTTAATTTTGGGGGCCGTTGTGTGCTGTTGTATGACGCCAAAAGATAGCTAGACAAGTTTCCCACGCTTGGTCATCCTTGTGCACAGTCAGTGCACAGTCAAGATTTTTTTCTCTTGGTTTCGGTGATAACCGCCACAACTCCTTTCGCTGACCTCGCGTCCTCCAACTTCATCAACTCTCCCCCCATGTGGCTCATTCAATCTTTGCTTCTGGCTTTTCCTGTGTCTACCGCCCAGGCGCTGAACTCGACGGCGGTTAATTCTGTTCTCGGTGACCTCAGCTTGGGACTGAAGTAATGCCAGATCCTTTGTAACACGGCCTTTTACGTTGCTGTGAAGGTACGCCTTAACGCTCCCGAATTACACGCCACTTCAAGATCATGAATACGAAGGCAAAACAGAGCCACAGGAGAGAGCACCGTATTTGAACGCCCCCCGACTATGTGCCCCGATCCCATTACAGAGATGTTTGATACCAGTCCAATTAATGAGCCGCTGGCAAAATGTGCCCAGTTACAAACCAGCGTGACTCATGGACATTCACGTGAGTAGTGCCAGTAAAGATTTGTATCACGTCAGACTTGGATAAGAAAAGTGTATATAAGCGGAGGTCAAAAGGTGGAAAAATATATTGAGAAAAAAACGTGGGATGTATAGTGCGGATCACTTAGAGACCACCACTTTCTGACAGTGGCGAAATTGGGTTGACAAACCTTGTGGGCATCAAAACCTCTGCCGCCGCATCAGCAGCACTGCTCCTGAGCAGGATATACATTTTAGTGGCATTGATTCACATATTTTTGCTTTCTCTGGTGGTCTGCAGTGCCCATGAGCAACCAGTTGTTATGATTTTTCAAGTTTACTTCACCTTCCCAAAGAATCACATTTTGTTTTACTTGACTGCTTTTTTCTAACATATTTGATCATGTGCTTGAACTATTTTGTATGTTCCTGCACTTCATTTTTGAGATGTTCCACTTCCCGCTTGGTAGATAACCTCCATGTGGTTCATCTGCTTCATCCCCTTAGTGTTGCTTTTCCCCTTACTTGCTGAGGTTTGTCTTCTTTCATATATTTATGCTAATACCCCTATCTGGCATGCAGCTGGATCTTATTTTGTTTACTTAGACAAGTTCCCAGCATGCTCACTCACCAGCTCAGACTGGTGAGGTTGCCAACTCCCAAAATTTGGGTGCCTATCGTGGGAACTTCTTTCCAAATAAGGTAATTTAAGTGTGCGGCAAATTTTGTCTTTGGTGAGAAAAAATAACTCAACAACCAGAAGGTTTTACGAAATTCTGTCTGACAGGATTGTTCTACAGTCGAATAGCTCTAACTGCATGACATCGGTCGCACGAAAATCCTATGCATTTAAACAATTTATGCAGGGACAACGCGTGTGACAAATACGTAACGTGTTGTGACTAACTCAAATGCGTGACCAACAAACCATAAGTCCAGCATTCTACATCTCGTCGTGTAATTTCACCTTGTGCCAGCGGCTTTGAGGGCAGGGCCCCTTAAGTTATGGTTGGGAAATTTAGGCCGAACGGCTAATTTTATTTATTTAATCAATTGCATAGTCGCTTTTGCATTGTTTCAACTTGCCACCTGGTCCCGGTCATTGTCTATCTCTTCCACTAGTAAAAATGACCACGTGGTCCGATGTCGGATGGTTGTAAGCGAGGTGGCCTACCTGCATAAATGGCTGACAGAAGGCATCCCAAGGTCTATGCATTATTTCTAAGCGCCCCCCTGAACCACCATTGTTCTGGCCGAAATCCGATGCATTTTAGGATTTATGCAATAAGATACTATGCAATTAGAGCTATTTGATTGTATGTATAAAAAGGAACCTTTCTGTCAAATTAGATAAGCCCTACGGCGATTGGAAGTGCCCTTATTTTGTTGGGTGCCTGCTTGTTCAAAAGTAGTGGTCTTTAGGTGATTGGCACCATAGGTCACTCATCTAACGCCAGAACGACAGCCACTGAGAGTTCACGATGCAATAAGCCACGATATTCTCCACTCCAGTCCCTGTTCGTCTCACCCAACCTCTAAGCAGGAGGCAACCATAAAATTCGCTTCCTGCTGGGGTGTAATCATGCTCCCATGATTACGACGTCATTATGTTCATGTTGAATTACAGTACAGTATATAAACAGTATTCGACCTCGATTACAGTAGGATACCTTTCTCTGTCTCTCTGTCTCTCGTGCAAAACAAACCGTTGTCCCTTCCGTCCCCGTTCTGAGTGTTGCCGCCTCACGGCGGCTTCCATGGGGCTGAGTACTCGGAAGCTGAGCGAGCCAATGGTGACATTTACAGTCGTACACTGAAGCGGTGCGAAGGTCTGTCGCCAGTAAGAAGAAACCACGAGGATTCCAGCCGAGGAGGATAGGGAAATTGGCAGTGGATTAGTTCATCTCCTGCGTGTGTTCTCGTGAGCGTGTTCGGATTACAACGAGTTTGACCGCTTTGAACAATACTCCGCCGCACCTCAGTCACAAGTTCAAAGGGGTTCACCCTTCGCGGCCAGTCAGATTTTTTAGTAACTAACTTGGGTATACGAGCCTTCAGGTGCGCCTTCCGATCGGTGGAAAAGGCGGCTTTGAAAGCACAGAACCTCGCTTCACCTGGAAGGTAATGTCACTTTGGATACGATTTCCATAATAAAGAGATTCGAAGGGCTTTCAACGCAAGTAGAGCTGGCTGCTGGCGAGAGGACCTGGGGGTAGGAAACCACTTCTTCGTGGAGTCGAGAATGAAGAGCCGGCAACCTAGCCGAAAAGGAAAACCATCTGAGCTATCAGCAATTAATCATCTCAGCTAGTTACGCCTAGGTTGAGACACCTGGTAAACGCACTGTGATGTACGTGAGGAAGTTGATGCCGCGGACTTTGCAGATTGTCTTTTTTCCTCGCTGCGAACGCCCTTGCGCGGTTTGAAGATCAAAAATGACCAAGCGTGAGAAAGTTTTGGAGCCCTTTCCTTCTGCCCAGCCACCACCGACGCGGACACGATCATGAATTGGGTATTCACACCTTTCGCCCCTACAGCCCATGGCCCTGAGCTAACCTCTTCATTGAACAGACGGAGCACAGGAATCCCGAGGGTCGGACATACTGGTATAACCCGACGACTAAGGAGAGCGTCTGGGAGAAACCTGAAGGTTAGTCACCGGATTATCTGGCCCGACTTTGTCGTATCCTGACCCCACTCTGTGGTTTGTGTAGAACTAAAAACCCCGTTTGAGGTGCGTTTGGGGAACAAAAGTAGTTCTCAACAAAGGACGAGTACTGAATGATTTGTGCAGCGCGCACTCGCGCAGACCTCGTGGAGGGAGTATTTTTCTGGCGGGAAGAAATATTTCCATAACGTGCGTATACTATATTCGTCACTTTGGTGCGCCACGCTTGACCTTCTTTCAAGGTCGAGACAAAAGTATCAAAATGGGAAATGCCAGAAGAGCTTCTGTTGTTGCTAGAGAACGTTGAGAGAGATGGCGCAGGTGCAACGATTCCGTACGTCTACCTCACATCGTCGTCCGCGGGCCACCATCTTACAGTTTGTCGCATGGTGCTAGGCAATCCGGTCAGCCACTGGCCATCGCAGAGGGCCCAGGTGCAGCCGGTCAACCTCAAACCGCTCTAGCCATCACGAGCCCTTTACAGTCCACACCGGGAGACTTATCTACAGCCCTGATCATCCCTGGGTCTCTGCCAATTTCGTCCCTTCCAGCCAGACCCAATCTCCCAGACGACCCCGTCATACCACATAACGGATTTGCGACCGTGGAAGAGGGCGAGAAAGCGTTTTTTCATTTGCTTAGAAAGGCGGGCATCGATGCGAACTGGACATGGGATCAGACAATGCGCGCGATTATCACGGACCCATTGTACAAGGCGTTAAACACGTTAGCTGAGAAAAAGGCTGCGTGGCAGAAGGTAATTACTCCCAACCGCGCATTTTCGCCGTCATGGGCGTTTACTAACTAGTTGTTGCGGATTTTTCATAGTACACCGACGGCTTGAAAGCCAAAGAGCAAGAGGAGAGAGAAGCCAGGCTGGCGAAACTTCGACCTTCCATTCGAAACCTACTCAAAGGAAACCCAAACGTTAATCACTACACGACATTCCCCACTGCCGACAAGCTCTTTGCACAGCATCCTATCTGGCAGCAGGCCAAGATCGAGTCTGAAAGGAGACTGATATTCGAGGAGCATGTCTCGGAGTTAAAACAACGAGAAATGGTACGTTCCCTGTCCATTGAGATTACCCAACCACAGCACGGCTTAATCTCTCTTTGCACCTTTTTTGTAGCAAGAGAGCCGAGCATCTCGCTCCCGGAGCATTGGAAAGCTCGTAAATCTGTTTAAGGAACTGCAAGTTGACGTGTTGACGAAATGGCGGACCGCCCATTCGATGGTACTCGAATCGGAGGTTTGGAAGGCAGACCCCGAGATACAGAAGCTTCCTACTTTGGATATCCTACTCGCTTTCGAGGACTACAGTCGAGTGCGTGAGAGAGAATTCGAGGAGCAGACGAGGAGGGCGCAGGTGGAGAAGAACAGGAAGGAAAGGAAGGCGAGAGAGGGGTTCAAGGTATGCGTGACTTTGATTTCGCACTCCCTGGTCACACTCATGACGATTTCAGGCACTTCTACAAGAACTCGCCGATCAGGGTCATATCAAAGCCGGCGCAAAGTGGAAGGCTGTCTATCCGCTGTTCAAGGACGACGAACGTTACATCAACATTCTCGGAAACCCCGGTTCTGGGCCATTGGAACTCTTTTGGGATGTTGTCGACACTATGGATCAGAAGCTGGAAGGCAAGATCGAAATTGTAGAAGGTGCCATCAGGCGATACAACGAAAAACATAAATCCGGTGATGGTATGGAGGTGGACGGTGGAGCGGTCGCATTCAAGGTCGTAACCGAGACCACAACAAAGGAATTCTTGGAGGTTGTCAAGGCTGATACCGACGAACAAGTCAAAGGTTTGACTGACAAGGAATTGTCTAATGTCTTCCGTGCTGTGAGCTCTCTCATCCTTTCCCCTGCCTGACGTGGTACTGAATAATATACTGGAAAGTTACACGAAAAAGTGCTGAAACAAACCGCGGACGAAAAACGGAGAGCCGAAAGGAAGCTCAGGCATCTCCAAGACGACCTGAGGTATGCCTTGAAAAAGCTACCGGAACCCCTAGATATCAACCTATCCTACGAGGAGGTAAGAACACACAGTTGATTGGCCATGGTCTTGTCTAATCACTCTCCAGGCTGTACCGCTCTTTGAGAACTTGAACGAGTATAAGGCTCTCGAAGACGAAGAAGCCCGTAGGGCCGCCTTCTCCAAATTTGTCAAGCGACAAAAGGAACGTCTTCGCGAAAAGGAAGCTTCAGAGGACGGTGGGTCCACCACTAGCCGTAAACGCAAGGAGCCGGCAAAGGAAAAGGAGGACAAAGATAGAGACAGTAAGGATCGAGGGGACCGCGAGCGCGAACGAGATCGTGACCGTAGTCGTGATCACCGTGAGAAGGAGAGGGAAAGGGACCGGGATCGTGACCGCGACCGTGAACGGGAGAGAGACCGAGACTACGATAGTCGAGGGGGGAAGTATCATCGACGAGATGATCACGAGGACGGTCATAGGTCCTCAAGGGACCATAGGGACCGGGATTATGGTCATCGGTCGTCGAAACATTACAAAGATCACGACAGGGATGACAGGAGGAGGTACAGCAAACATTGGGACGAGGACCGTAGAGATGAGAGTGGGAGCAAAAGGGATCGGCCGGCCACGGAGGAACGCGATGAAAGAAGTGAAAAGGTGAGAACTCTCCCTTCCATTGCTCGCCTTCTTGGTTGCTCAAGGACCGCAGAGGGCGAGGTTTAAACACACACACGTTCCGGATGGCGAGCCGCCCAAGGATGACGCACCTGAGAGGGAAGATACACCAGAGGAGGGAGAGATATGACACTGCGTTCAATGTGATGTCTGCAGTCTGCTAAGCACTCTCTCGGCCCTAAGTAGGAATGTGCTTGTAACGAGCCCCCGTCTCTGCATGACTGATGGTAATTTAGGTTATCGTACGTTCAACCCCTCCCCTGCCCTATCTACCTTGAGCTGCACGATCGTACTTCGTTCGTCTGATCGTGACGTCCGTTCTAGAGGATGGTCCTCGATCACATCACAACTCATCGGATGTATTCTGTGTCCGAAATGGTCAACTCCTCACTGAACAACCTTTGAGTAGGGTCTCCCGTATCCTGGGCCCTGTAACCGGGGCACAGTACGGCTTCAATCGAACGCCGCTTATGACACATGTAAGTGGCGTGTACCTGGTTGTCCCTAGAAGCGGCCAACGCTGTCACGATCGGACGTCGAATGCTCTTGTTACTCACTTCGATTTACGAAAGCTGCCCTCGCGCACGGCGCTTACGCCAAGCATCAGAAAGCACCTCTGAACCGCTGGAATTTCACCTTCAGGAATCTTCCCTCGTCCAATGTATGGGCCCTCGAACCGATCGACTTCATGCGCAGGGGTCCAGACTCATCCTAAGTGGTATAAAAGGCATCAGCGAATTGTGGAAAGTCTGGCAATCGATTGTGAGCGCCTCTATCGCAATACGTACCCCTGTCCGAAGCGCCGCCCAGGAAAATAGTGCTTCTCTGGCAAGGGCCGGTAACCCCTTATACTCCCTCAAGGCCTCGCAGCTCGTGACGACTTACCTCATGGTTCTACGCCTCGATCACCAGTGCGTGAGTATCAGAACTTCCATGACTTGTTGATGGCACGTCGACAAGATCCGACGAACCCCAGAATGCGAACGAGACTCGGTGAAGACGACCAATGAGTGCTCAAAGTTACAGATTAGACTGCGAGGCGATAGGGAGGAGTGTGGAAATTTCATCTGTTTGACATTGCTCCCGCGTCGCCGAGGTGATCACCTCGCTCGTGGGTTCGTGCATATGTATTGGCATCACCGTCCGATCACGCCCTTTCCAGCTCTTATCTCACCTTGGTGAGAAGGTGGCGCTTTCAATGGTGGTTATTCCCGAACCCTCAACTACGGACCCCGTATAAACGGTCGGGGCGTCTTATGTACATAGATCCCTACCAGGGGCAACATCCGACAGATGATTCAGAAGGTTCTCGTCCGGCAAACCCCGGAGGCCAAGCAATCAAAACCGGGCGGTAACACGGGACCGTATCATACGGGAAACGCACGAAGCAGAGGGGACGCTTATTTCCGACCATCCCGTCCGAGGTTGCCGCTAGGGCGAGCGATCGTATGTCACCGGCGTCACTGGTGGCACCGCCCATTACATGTACCGGGTCACCCTTCAATTGGACTCATGGGGTGCTTATAACTGCTCTACTTGTCTCCGAGATCTTTTCCCTTCACCCCAATCTCCCCCCTCCCTTCGCTAAATCTCTTCCCTATGAGCAATGTCTGAGCCTTCGGAGAAGCCCTGGTCCAGTAATCCGAATGCACCCCAAATCCCGTACTGGTTGTATACTGCCGAGAAGGAAAATTTTGCAGGATTTCTCCTCGGTGCTATATTCTACGGTACGTCGAACTACCTACCTATATATCAGTGCTCACCTGGTCTCTTCAATCCGTAATTCTAGGTGTCATCATCGTTCTGTTCTTCCAATGTATGAGCGCCTTATTTGATCCCGTCAATCGCACGATGCAGGGGATCAGGTGGGGATTCGTGATCTACACCGCAGTTATGTTCTCGATCGTCACGACATTCGTCGCGATGAACCTCAACATCCAATCAATTTCCTACGTCGATAACCGAGCGTTCCCTGGAAGCGATGCGGCACCTCCAGGGCCTTTTGGATACCAGTTCACCCTCTACTCGAAACCGATCAGTTTTATTCCAAATTTTATGTTCCTCTTGAATAATTGGTTAGCCGATGGTCTTTTGGTAGGCTCTGTTCCCAGTGAAACATCCAGGTGTCTAACGTAGCCCATTCCCATAGCTCTATCGTTGCTACATTATTTATTCCAAGAACTTCTGGGTCATCGCCTTCCCGTGCCTGATGTACCTTGCCTCTGTAGGTATGTACTCAAACCCTGATGTCCGCAGCGGTAACCCCGTCTAATGCCACCGATATAGCAATGGGCATCGCAACCGACTACGAGCTCGCCCGACCGGAAAGCATCGCCCTAAAATCTTTCGCCATATACCGCTTTGGCATCTCATACTTTTCGATCACCCTTTCACTGAACGTCTTCCTGACGCTCATGATTTCTGCACGATTATTCCTACACAACAGGAAGCTGCAGAATATCTCAGAGACGTCAGTCCTGACCAGCCGGGCGCACATGACTGTCGCCACGATGCTCATCGAGTCTTGTGCCCTTTACGCTGTTACCTTGTTACTATATATCGTGCCGTGGGGTACCAAGGGTTACGTCGAGTACATTTTCTTGCCGCTCCTCGCAGACGCCCAGGTTCGTGCTGTGTTTTACATCCACCTAGCGCTTTCCGAGTCTTGCGCATCGTTGTCTAATCGCTTTAACAGGTCATTGCACCGTTCCTCATAATTATAAGAGTCGCCAACCGGAGAGCTTTCTCGGGCGACGATACCCTTTCCGTGACCGCGGGTTCGTATAATGTTAGGAGTCAACGGGAATTCACGGGCAGTGGCAGAACCCTTCCTGATGGATATCCGATGGAATCAAGGGACAGGGGCAATGGAAAGTACCACGGCGAGCTGAGTATTGGTGTGGTGAAGACGATTGACTTCCACCGCGATGAGGTCTAGAGTTGAATATCTGAGGGGTGTTGAGATCAGCGGGTGCGTTGAGCACCTCAGCATCTTCGGAACTAGTTCTTCTGTTCCAGCTCCTGCGGATTTGGCGTTTGCTCATGTATTATCTAGCTTTTGGTTAAAGTCAATTCATTCAGCTCCCCCATTTGGCTCATGGCTTGGGTTCTTCTCTCCCTATCGTGAATTACATGAGCGGCTGGATATAAACTCGCCTCGTTGCCGACCCCGCCATTATGCAGATGATCATTGGCGCTTCAGCGCTGATGAGCGGTCCGGTGGCACACGATCGCCGCAGAGCCCCACAGACCCTAGATGTTGATTCGTTGGATCACGCAACCCTGTTTCATTCCCTTTTCTTCGGTCTTTCCGTCCCCCTCGGCACCCCCGTTAATTTCGTACAGCCTCAATGTATGCATAAGACCCTGGATGACTCCGTCAATGAAATGTCATCGCTAGAGCGGGAACCCGAATCTCACTCCTCCGATCGGGGAGTTACACCCAATCTCCGCAATCCAGGTCGAGTACCCGTCCTTCATCTCGGAAACCGAGGAGAAACATATCGGACTCTTGAAGACTGAGAGGGGCTTGGTGTCAAGGTGGTTGCACACAACAAACCCGTCTCAAGGTCGAATAGGTGGTTACCCAGCGTTTCCCTTTACACTTACCGGTGCTGAACAAAGTACCAGTCGCGTCAAGCAAGCTGGAATTATCGGGCCCATCGAGGGGTGCATCGGCAAAATCGTCCGACTGTTGTGGTGCTGGGTCGGGCGTTTAAGGGTGCTGTGAGGTTGCCACGAAACCGCAGATGCTCACAGCGACCCGACGGTTTTGTTGATGGTCCCTACTCTTCACACCGCCCACAATCTTGTGGTTATTGACGGAGTTCCTCTTTGAGTACCCTTGGACGGGCCTATGGGAGATTCCTTCCTCAAAGTCATCGAGAGCTTTTTGCGGCATAGATTCAGTATATCATTCCGACATCACTCGAAGGTGGTCAGTCAACATAGTAGCGGCCTGTAAGGAATCCACTTCTGAGTGGGAAGTGATTAGGTTGAGTGGACGAACGCACGATTTTTCGTCCAGACTCAGAACGCAAAATCAAGTGATTCAATCGGGATATGACACCCCACGTATCAAGTCAGACGGTGAACTGAACCTGGTTGGAGTGGAAATCGTTTGCGTGCTTAGAGAGATTGGCCTGAAGCACAGATAAGAAACGCGGCGATCGTGGGAAAGCTGACTGCCAGTCCGTCTTGGCAGAGGGGGTTGATTTGGGGTTGACCGACTCGCGTTCTAAGTGCCTTACTTACTAGGAGCCATGGTGTTCCGGAAAGTTCCAGTGGTGTTGATGAGGTGATGTAAGGCGAGAACCAGTGGTAAGATGACGAAGTCACAAGCTGACATGAATGCACGTGGCGGGGATTCGGGGGGATCGTGAGAGGTGTCATCAGGGGTCATCTAACTTAAGTTGCCACCATGTTCTATTTCCGCAGACGTATATAAGGAAGCGTTAATCTCTCTCGTTCCAGACCCCCTGGCCCCGCGAAACCATGTCCCACTCCCCGACCACCGTAAAAGCCATCACGTTCTCCAAGACGGGGGGCGTTGATGTGATTGAAAAGACGGAACAAGCTTATCCCCAGCAAGGCGCTGGAGATATCATACTCAAGGTGTGTGCCAGGACCATAGGGCCTCCGTACCGATATCTAATTATCTGTCTTGTTCGCTCATTATTGTGAGGGTAGGTTGAGTACGCCGGCGTCAACTTCATCGACACCTACTTTAGGAGTGGACTCTATCCCGTCCCACTCCCCGCAATCGTGGGATCGGAAGCTGCTGGGGTGATCGTCGCGCTCCCCACCGACCCAGCCATATTGAACCACCCAGAGTACAAGGCAAGATGTTATGCTGTCGGAGCCAAGGCCATCGCCGTACGTTCAAAGCGTAGCTTTTAGAGTCCGAACAGGTTATCTTATCTAATCTACCCAGAACGCTAGGGGCACCGACGCAGAATATGTCGCCATTCCTTGGGACAAGATTTTCCCCATCCCACCCGACTCGGGCATCGACACGCGAACCGGTGCCGCTGGTTTCTTGCAAGCCACGACCGTTCTTGCGTTCATGAACGAATCGTACGAAGTCAAGAAGGGCGACACGGTCTTCATCCACACCATCGCGGGAGGGTTTGGTCTTATCGCCACTCAGTATGCCAAATCCAAAGGAGCCACTGTGATTGGAACGACGTCGATCGAGAGTAAAGCTGAGCTCGCGAAGTCTCATGGAGCGGATCACGTTATTCTGTATACGAAGGAGGATACCGTGCAACGAGTGGCGGAGATCACGAATGGGGTGGGAGTGGATGCGGTGTTTGACGGTGTTGGAAAGGACACGTAAGTCTCGTTCAGATCATATGAGCTGTGCATATGCATAAACCCCCGCATCCAGGTTCGACAACAACTTCAAGCTGTTGAAGAGGAAAGGAACGCTCGTCACTTTCGGCAATGCTTCCGGTCCGGTCCCACCATTCTCCCTCTTCAAACTTTCGGAGAAAAACATCAAACTTCTCCGTCCGATAGTTGGGAACTACATGGTCACTCCCGAGGAAGGCACTCACTACTCTAAGCTCTTCTTCGATGTCGTGGATAAGGGTATCGTGAAGATCAACATCTTCCACGAGTATCCCTTTACCGCGGAGGGTGTGCAGCAAGCCCAGACCGACTTGACTCGTGGAAAGTCGACGGGAAAATTGATCATAAAGATTGGTGATTGAAAAATGGAGATTTAAACTAAGAACTATACGCCTTGCCTGTACCATACGTGACCAACGAAGTAAACACATTGGAACAGCTGGGTGACCAGCTCGAAACTACCAATTGTACCCCATGAAGCACAACGAGAACGAGATTGAGGGATGTGAGTCAGAGGCCCAAGAAATTCTCAGCGCCTTCAATGTCCTGAGCTCATCCAGCAACGGGAATGGCGGTACGGGCGAATTCTGTTGACCAAAGGAGGTATCGGATGGCCCGCGTTGCCCACTGCCACCAGATCATGAGCGATGGTCGTGGAGAGCGGAAACCCATAGCGGAGGAGCGCCGACGGCGAGCCGCCACAGGAGATGATGCAAGAGCCCGTTTCATTTTTATTCATCCGCCGGATCACGGTAAGTCTGGAGAAAGCTCGCTCGACGTGGCGCATCCTCGGAAAGGATAAGTCGATAACCCAATTTCTGGACCACCTGTAAGCTTTCCTGCAAAGTGCCCCGAAGTGTCAAACCACAACGCGGCTCCTGTTGGACGCCGCTCTAAATGTACGTGGTCATCCCCAGAGCAGCGTTGACCGCAACACCGAGTTGATTCTCAACAGATATTCACTCCAGGTAAAATTCCAGTGGGTGCCAAGAGGTGTTGTGAGCCACGAGCCTGCATTCCACGTCTGATGCTGCCCATTCCGGGAGCCATGTGCGATTTGAGAGAGGGAATTTAAATAACGTGAAAGTGGAGAGAAAAGGGACGGAAAAGTGCTGGGGCACACAGCCAGCAACAAGTTGGCCTTACTGGTTCTCTCTGAGCACAAGCGATCACCTCGTTTGTGGATCGGTACTCATAAACGCACACCACTGCTCAATATTGCACCCTAATCAGCTCTTATGGAAACAACGATATATTCCTCGCTGGTGCTGACAATTGTATCCCACCGTACACTTATAACCCCGGTTCAGTCCGTTTCTCTCCAAGATCCTTTGCCTTCACCCTGATCCCCCTTCCTTCGCCAACACCCCTTCCTCCAGCTGCAAGCAACTGAGCCATGGCCGATTCTTCAGGGGAGCCCTTGGCCAATAATCCTAACGCTCCTCAGATCCCACACTGGCTGTATGTTGCAGAGAAGGAGAATTTTGCCGGAATCTTTCTCGGTGCGATATTCTACGGTACGTCGAACGACCCGGAGTCTGTCTACCTGTCCTCACCTGGTCCGGTCATTCCGTATCTCTAGGGGTCGTCATCGTTCTCTTCTTCCAATGTATGGGCGCCTTATTTAATCCCGTCAACCGCGCAATGGAGGGGATCAGGTGGGGACTCGTGGCCTACACCGTGGCCATGTTCTCGATTGTTACGACGCTCATCGCGATGGACCTCGATATTCAATCCGTTTCCTACGTCGATAACAGAGCGTTCCCCGGAAGCAATGTGGCGCCTCCAGGGCCTTTTGGATACCAGTTCACCCTCTACTCGAAACCGATCAGTATTATCCCCAACTTCCTGTTCTCCTTAAATAATTGGTTGGCCGATGGCCTTTTAGTGAGTTTTCTTACCAAGTAGCTATCCAGGTGTCTAACCCCAGCCACTCACACAGCTCTACCGTTGCTACGTTATCTATTCCAAGAATTTCTGGGTCATCGCCTTCCCATGTGTGATGTACCTTGCCTCTGTAGGTCCGTACTCGAGCCCTCCTCAAGGCCGCAGCGACACTCTCGACTAACCTCTCCGATGCAGCGATGAGTATAGCGACCAACTACGAGGTCGCCCGACCAGACAGCACCGCCCGGTACTCTAACGCCATACGTCACTTCGAGATTTCATGGCTTTCGATCACCCTTTCGCTAAACGCCCTCCTGACGTTCATGATGGCCGCACGGTTGTTTTTGCACAACAGGAAGATTCGAAATATGGGAGGGGCCCCGGCCCTAAGTAGCCAAACGCACGTGACCGTCGCCGCGATGCTTATCGAATCTTGTGCCCTTTACGCTGCTACCTTGATATTGTTTATCGCACCGTGGGGTGCCAGGGTTTACGTCGAGTATACCTTCCTGCTGCTCCTCGCCAACGTTCAGGTATGTGCTGCGGTTTACCGCGAGTTTTGGCCATCGTTGTCTGATCGTGGCTGGCAGGTCATCGCACCCTTCCTCATCATCATAAGAGTCGCCAACCGGAGAGCCTTCGCGGACAGCAATGCCATTTCCGGGACCACCGGTTCGCTTATGGTCAGGAAACCACGAGAGTCAATGAGCAGCGGCGCGACTCTCCCTGACGGACGTATGGTAAACTCGATGCATGGGAGCGATGGAAAGGCACTTGGCGAGCCTGCTGCTGGAGCTGTGGCAACGGTTGACTTTCACTGTGATGAAGTCTGAAGCTGAAGGTTTGAGGGATGTCGAAATCGACAGATGCGTTGGGCATCCGAACTGACCCAGTCTGTTTTTCCTTCCGGGTCCCATGGTTTGGCGTTCGCTCGTGTATTTTTGTATACAAGGCTGAATAGAATCCCACGTCTGGCGTGACATCAATTGTGTCGAACGAGGTAAAGGCTGAGTCAAACATCACCAGAACATATTGGTAGATATCGACCAGCTATTTAGGTTTTATGTATCGGATAATGCTCTCAGACACATTGCATCTAGGCTACCAGACGACGAACCTAGTTGACGATTTCGTAGAGGAAGATGTCAGGATACTCCATCTTCATCTGCTCTTCGATCCACGGGTAGGGAGTGAGGCACGTGACGTTGATCTTTTCGGCGGCACCGGCAATTGAAGCAGCCCGACAACCCCGGCAACCCGGCCCCTCGTGTCGATCACTATGCCATGGCCACCCACATGGAGCCAGAGTGTCACACGGTGGTGCCTGTGGTCTTTCCGTTCTTGACGACAATCATACATATTGTTGAAGAGGAAAGGAACGCTCGTCACTTTCGGCAATGCTTCCGGTCCGGTCCCACTATTCTCGCTCTTCAAGCTTTCGGAGAAAAACATCAAAACTTCTCCGTCCGATAGTTGGGAACTACATGGTCACTCCCGAGGGAGGCACTCACTACTAAGCTTTTCTTCGATTTTTTGGGCAAGGGTATCGTGAAAATCAACATCTTCCACGAGTATCCTTTCACCGCGGAGGGTGTGCAACAAGCCCGGACCGACTTGACTCGCGGAAAGTCAACTGGAAAATTGATCATAAAGACTGGTGAGTGACCCAACGAAGTAAATTGAGGATGTGAGTCAGAGGCCCAAGAAACCCCCGGCGCCCCCAGCGCCCTGAGCTCACCCATCAACGGGAACGGCGGTGCGGGCGAACCTCGTTGACCAAGGGAGGTACTATCGGATGGCCCGCGCTGCCCACCACCAGATCATGGGCAATGGCCGGGGGGGAGGAGAGCGGGAATCCACAGCGGAGGAACACCGACGGCAAGCCGCCCATCGGGGGTGTTGGTGATGCAAGAGCGCGTTTCATTCTTCTGCCAGATCACGGTCATTCCGACTCATTCATGGGGAAGCTCGCTCAACCGCACATTTCACCGGATACATGGTGCATCCGAAACGGATGGTACCTGTTGAAAGCGGCTCTAAATGTGCGTGAAAGTTGTCCCGACGCACGCGGCAAGCGAGCGTGCGGGAAGCTTCGTCACTAAAACGGAGCGAGCGACAACCCTACATTCCACGTCCAATGCTGCCCATTCCGGGAGTCAGGTGCGACTCGGGAGAGGGAGATTTGTATCAAAACGGGGCAAAAACATGCTAGGGCACAGCCAGCAACAGCTTGGCCTTACTTTCTCTCCCCGGGCGCAAGTTCTTGTCTGATTGACGTCCGAGTCGCTCCCGCGCGGTCGAAGCGATCACCTCAGCTGAGCTTGTGTCAAGCTTGTGTGCCAGATCGGTACTCATAAGCGCACACTGCTGTCCAATACTTATCGCACCCTATTCAGCTCTTGACTTGATGAGGGGATCCGCAGCTCGAGCGGCGACCGGGCGCTGTATCCTGTGGGAAACTTTGTAAACCAAAGGGAACCCTCGCTGGTGCTGATAATCGTATCTCCGAGTCACTGCACATTGCATGTACGTTCAGCGTTTCAATTTGGCTCTCGGGTACTTATAACCCCGGTTTATCCATCTCTCTCCCAGATCCTCTGCCTTAGACTTGATCCCCTTCCTTCGCCGACACCCCTTCCTCCAGCTGCAAGCAACTGAGCCATGGCCGACTCTTCAGGGAAGCCCTGGACCAATAATCCTAACGCTCCCCAGATTCCGCACTGGCTGTATCTTACAGAGAAGGAGAATTTTGCCGGAATCTTTCTCGGTGCGATATTCTACGGTACGTCGAACGACCCGGAGTCTGTCTACCTGTCTTCACCTGGTCCCGGTCATTCCGTATCTCTAGGGGTCGTCATCGTTCTCTTCTTCCAATGTATGAGCGCCTTATTTAATCCCGTCAACCGCGCAATGGAGGGGATCAGGTGGGGACTCGTGGCCTACACCGTGGCCATGTTCTCAATCATCACGACGTTCATCGCGATGAACCTCGATATTCAATCCATTTCCTACGTCGATAACCGAGCGTTCCCCGGAAGCAATGTGGCGCCTCCAGGGCCTTTTGGATACCAGTTCACCCTCTACTCGAAACCGATCGGTTTTATCGCCAACTTCCTGTTCCCCGTGAATAATTGGTTGGCCGATGGACTTTTAGTGAGCTGTCTTACCGAGCAGCTATCCAGGTGCCATCTAACCCCAGCCACTCACACAGCTCTATCGTTGCTACGTTATCTATTCCAAGAACTTCTGGGTCATCGCCTTCCCATGTGTGATGTACCTTGCCTCTGTAGGTTCGTACTCGAGCTCTCCTCAAGGCCACAGCGACACTCTCGATTAACCTCTCCGATGCAGCGATGGGTATAGCGACTAACTACGAGGTCGCCCAACCAGACAGCACCGCCCGGTACTCTAACGCCATACGAAACTTCGGGATTTCGTGGTTTTCGATCACCCTCTTGTTAAACGTCCTCCTGACATTCATGATTGTCGCACGGCTGTTCTTACACAACAGGAAGATTCGAAAGATGGGAGGGGCTCTAAGTAGCCGAACGTACGTGACCGTCGCCACGATGCTTATCGAATCTTGTGCCCTTTACGGTGCTACCTTGATATTATTTATCGCGCCGTGGGGTGCCAGGAACTACGTCGAGTACACCTTCCTGCTGCTCCTCGCCGACGTTCAGGTTTGTGCTCCGTTTACTTTTTCCAAGTGTAGGCCATCGTTGTCTGATCATGGCTGGCAGGTCATCGCACCCTTCCTCATCATCATAAGAGTTGCCAACCGGAGAGCTTTCTCGGACAGTACCGTTATTTCCGGGACCGCCGGTTCGGTTGTTGCCAGGAAACCATGGGAGTCAATGAGCAGCGGCACGACTCTCCCTGACGGACGTACGGTAGATTCGGTGCATGGGGGCGACGGAAAGGCACCTGGCGAGCCTGCTGCTGGAGCTGTGGCAATGGTTGACTTTCACTGTGATGAAGTTTAAAGTTAGAGGTCTGAGGGATGTCGAAGTCGACTGACTGCGTTGGGCATCTGAACTGACCCAGTTTGTTTTTTTTTCCTTCCGGGTCCCATGGTTTGGCGTTCGCTCGTGTATTATGATATACGCGGCCGAATATAATCCGACGTGGGGTGTGACATCAATCGTGTTGAACGACTGGTTGTCCGGCTGCCAAACATCGCAAGGCTCAATATTGAGGACAATCCAGGAGAAACACGACAACGTTGTGTTAACGTTGCGTATTGAGGGATAGAAAGTGGCCGACTAAACTCACCGAGGTAATTTTCCCCATTGGTGGTGAGTTCTGAGCTCGCATGAACTGGTGGATTGATAGTGTAGAGGTAGCGTTCAACGATTCTCAACGGTATCATTGGTGATGCTCCAAAGTTGAGAGCATAGCAAATGCTGTCGTTGAGAAGGCTGCTCATCGTTGCAGAGGGGAAGATGGAAGCGAGGCAAAGACTGAGTCAACCATAACTCAATGTCCCCAGAACATATCGGTAGATATCGACCAGCTATTTGGTTTTTATATACCGGATAAGGCCCCCAAACACCTGTCATCTAGACTACGAGACGGCGAACCTAGTTGACGATTTCGTAGAGGAAGATGTCAGGATACTCCATCTTCATCTGCTCTTCGATCCACCAGTAGGGGGTGAGGTACGTGACGTCGGTCATTTTGTTCGCGCCGGCACCGGCAACGAGCAGCCCAACAACCCGGCCCTTCGAGTCGACCACTATGGAGCCAGAGTCGCCGGGAGCAGAAAAGGCGCCGTCCTTGTTGCTGTAAGGGTAGACGGCGATTTCGATGGACGTCTTCTTGATGCCGTGCTCGTGGTAGGTGCGAATGAACGACTCCATACCGCTGAGGCGACCAAGAGTGGTGCCTGTGGTCTTTCCGTTTTTGACGACGATCAGACATTTCTCACCGCTGGCATCGAGCTGCTGCGGCTTGCGGAGCTCGTCGTCCTTTACGACCCCTTTGACCTGAAGGAGCCCACCGGGGGGGTACTTAAAGTCGGACCGGCCCTCAGGGTGAGGGTGCATCTTGAGGATAAAGTCGGGCGGCGAAATCTTGCCGCCTGGATACACTAGAACCGGAGATGGTTTTGCCAAGATAAGATGGAAACGTACCGACAAAAATTTTGTTGCCCTGGAAAGTGTCCCAGTCGATCTTGTCGCGGTAGAGGTCGATCAGGGCCCAGTCCCGGGTGAAGCGCTTGGGGCCATCGTCGACGGCAATGGCAGGGGCGTGGACGACGTAACCAATCATGCGCTGGTTCGGAGCCGTCCAGTGCTTGGTGACTTCGTTGTGGATCTCGTTTACGTCCTCGATGTTCCTGTTCGCCTTCTCCACCAAGTCCTCGTAATTCTTGCGCGCGCGAGTCCTCTTGCGCTCCTCGCCCTCGACGAACGGACCCAACCTCTTAATCTCAGCGTTCCATGTCTTGATGGAGAGAAGTTCGTGGCGGATGGTGCTCATCATACGATTGATGACATCGGTGTAGGCATTGGTACCAAGAACGATGATCTCCTCACGAGGCTGGCTGCTGTGCTTGCGCGATAGGGGCTGGTTATGGTGTACGGGAGGTGGGCGAGCGACGTGGTTGGCGGTGAGAAGGAAGACGCGGCCGCTCTCGCCGCCCTCTCGGAGGTAGACGGCACCCGTGCCTTCGTAGAAAGGTGTCTCTAGCGGAGCGATCTGGATGCCAAGCGTGGGAGTGAAGGGGCTACGAAGCTCGGGGACGGGGTCGACAGGGGGGTCGAAGGAGAGAAGCTTTGGGCCAACAGACTGGGTGACAACAGATTCGCGGAATGCAACCTCGACGTCGGGGAACCCCTCTCGAGCCAGAATGTCCTTGCAGCCCTTGGCTGCCTCCTTTGCAGCCTCGAAGGCGAGAGTCCCAGGAATCACCCCTATCCAGAGATGGAGCACACTGACCTCCTGTTTCCCTGCCTCGGCAAAACGGACGGGGTCAACCGACGACCACTCGACATCGCGGGAGTCAAGGTGCTTGTAGATGAGCTGGCCAATCTTGAGCCAGCGGTCCTGCATCGGATGGTCGCAGACGGGGCGGGCCTCTCGTAGAATGCGCTGCGCCTCGGGACCCGTGCGCACAGGCCAGGCTTTGCCTGTTTTGAAGACGCAGCGAGGGTTGCTGGGTAGGCCGTAGAAGTCGGTGAAAGCCCCAGGGTAGGGGTCGGAGAGAAGGGACTGGGGGGTGGCGATGTCCTGCATTATATAAGAAAAACCCAAAACAATGTTTCCGGTCAAGGAATGATCGACATCTTCTGTTTAGCAAAGAGGTTCGCTTGCGGCCGGCCCTGGTTGCTGCAGGTGATCAATGCCTCAGGAGACTCTCAGTCACCGGAGGGCCATCAACTGACATTTGTTGAGAGAATCCGGAGGCAAACCGCTGAGCGAAACGCACGACCGCATATACTCCTGCTACAGCAAAATGACACGAACTCGCTGGGGACCGTGTCAAGGAAGCGAGAGACCGTCAGAAAGCAAGTCGATCACACCATGGGCCGACCCTCGCCAGGAAGTAAACCCAACGAACGAGCGGCGGAAAGGGCACGAATACGGTATGCGATTAGCTGATGTTCTATGCGATGCTTGTAATAAAGTAGTACTATGATTGTGTCTGTTGTTGTGGGAACTCGAATGGTCCGATTCGCAGGCGCGTGTAGGTCTGTTTGTGCTGGATGGTCTTTTTGTACCCCTTTCTCCGCTTCTTCTTCACGATGAATTCCATTTGCCCCTTGGTGTGTTCGACAACGGTGGCGGAGATTTTGACCACATCGGGCGTGAGGTGCGGTGTGCCTCGGAGGGTGTATTCGCGTGACCCAAGTTCATGGACGCTGTCCAGTCCGAGGACATCTCCCACCGCGACGTCGTTCAATCTTGGGACTGTCAAGAGGTCTCGGGGGGCCAAGAGGTATTTTTTGCCAGCGACTGCAGCGACGGCATATTGTGACGGCTGGGAGCGGATGAGGGCTAGCGCGGAAGTAGTCGAGGATGGCTGGGTATGGAGACATCTCAAAGAGGTCTGTCTCAATGAAAAAGACAGAGAGTTCCCTGTAGCAAAAATTCTCAGTATTTGTGAGCCCAAGGCTGGAGGAAGAAAAAGAGTCACCCAGTAAATTGGCCATGGCTCTCAGTGAGTCGCGCGAATGTCTAAGCGCGGAAACACGTGACGTTGAGCTTTTCCGACACACGACTGTGTTCCCACGGTAACTCCTCCCTTGAATATTCTGGGGGTAACATGGGAAATTTAGCTACGGGAGTGCGATGGCATGGGAAGTCTTAATCCCTGTATTATTTTGACGATATATATGCATGCGTCGGATTGCAAGGGTGCGCCGAGAACGGGGATCAAAGGATTGTGTCGGAGATCGAAATTAACGGGGAAGGGATTCGGGCGAGGCCGGATTCTGAGGTTAAGAGTGAACTCGAGTACCAGCTCACAAATAAATCATCAACACTCTCACCCTCACCTCTTCCTCTTCCTTCATCCACCTCCCCTTCCTTCATGCTCCATAGATTAGCTCTTAGAAACGCCCGGGTGGCTACGCTTGCTGTTACCCCCAAGGTATTTCCACAGCCAGCGGGCGCAAAACCGTCTTTTTTTCTCAACATATTTTCTTAGCATGCCGCGTCCCGGTCATATGCTACTGCCAAAGCCTGTGCGTCCTCAACTTTCTCCAAACCGCTCGGTTGTTTTCTGACATCCTTTGCAGCTGCTTCCGAGGTTTCCTCAATTCTCGAGTCCCGCATCTCCGGAAGCTCCATTGGCGGAAACGTTGAGGAGACGGGACGCGTTTTGAGTCGGTCTTTTCGTTCCGCAGCCAGCATACAACCATCTTAATCTCATTTAACAGGCGTCGGTGATGGTATTGGTCGTGTCTGGGGCCTCAAGAACGTTCAAGGTACTCTCCGTTGCTACCCGTTCCGGCGCGACTCCTCCGACTGACAACTCTCTACAGCCGAGGAGATGGTGGAGTTCTCTTCCGGTGTCCGTGGGATGTGTCTCAACTTGGAAGCCGACAACGTCGGTGTCTCCATCTTCGGTAACGATCGTCTCATCAAGGAGGGCGATACCGTCAAGCGTACCGGTCAGATTGTCGATGTCCCAGTCGGCCCGGAATTGCTCGGACGTGTCGTTGATGCACTCGGAAACCCCATTGACGGAAAGGGCCCTATCAACTCTTCTGAGCGTCGTCGTGCTTCCCTCAAGGCCCCTGGTATTCTGCCCCGTCGTTCCGTCAACCAGCCCATGATGACCGGTATCAAGCCCATCGACGCCATGGTTCCCATTGGTCGTGGTCAGCGTGAGCTGATCATTGGTGACCGTCAGACCGGAAAGACTGCCGTCGCTATTGACACCATCCTCAACCAGAAGAGGTGGAACGATGGAAAGGATGAAGAAAAGAAGCTGTACTGTGTATATGTCGCTATTGGCCAGAAGCGTTCAACCGTCGCTCAGCTCGTGCAGACTCTCGAGGAGAATGACGCTATGAAGTACACCATCATCGTTGCCGCCACGGCCTCTGAAGCCGCTCCCCTCCAATACCTCGCCCCCTTCTCTGGGTGCGCTATGGGAGAGTGGTTCCGTGACAACGGAAAGCACGGTGAGCTGAATTCATGCCTCTTATGTACAGCTTCGCTCAGTCCTTCCAGCCCTGATTATCTACGACGACTTGTCAAAGCAGGCTGTCGCTTACCGTCAAATGTCCCTTCTCCTCCGTCGTCCTCCCGGTCGTGAGGCTTACCCTGGTGACGTCTTCTACCTCCACTCTCGTCTCCTCGAGCGTGCTGCCAAGATGAACGAGAAATTTGGTGGTGGATCTCTGACTGCCCTCCCCATCATCGAGACTCAGGGTGGTGACGTGTCCGCCTATATTCCCACCAACGTTAGCCTCTTCCTTGATTCTTCTCCGAATTCAGTGTCTCAACCTCCTTCAGGTCATCTCTATCACGGACGGTCAGATCTTCTTGGAGGCTGAGCTCTTCTTCCGTGGTGTCCGCCCTGCAATCAACGTCGGTCTCTCGGTCTCTCGTGTCGGTTCTGCAGCCCAAACGTAAGGTTAACTTCCATTGATGCTTTGTTCAATGTTGTTTACCATATCCGTCCCCAGCAAGATCATGAAGAAGTTCGCCGGATCTCTGAAACTCTACCTCGCCCAATACCGTGAAGTCGCTGCCTTCGCACAGTTCGGTTCCGATCTCGATGCCTCTACCCGGTTCTTGCTTGCCCGTGGTGCCCGTCTGACGGAACTCCTGAGTTAGTCAAACCCATATGTCCCGAACGTTACCTGACCACTCGTCGAAATAGAGCAAGGCCAATACCAGCCCCTGTCCATGGAGATCCAGGTCCCCATCATCTACGCCGGTGTCAATGGTCTTGTATGTAGCGTCTCATCTTTATGTTGTTCCTGGTGTGCTCATCCGTTGCGCAGCTCGATACCATTCCCGTCGACCAAATCACAAAATGGGAGGCTGAGTTCCGTTCTCACTTGACCTCGGCACAATCCGCTCTGCTGGAAGAAATCTCGAAGGGCAATATCACTCCCGAGATCGAGGGTAAAATCAAGAAGGTTGTCGAGGACCACGTCTCCTCGTTCACTTCGTAGAAGGGGCTTGCTAGTCCATTAATTCATATCCTTTACCTTCTTTGTTGCTTTCTTCCCCTCGTTACATTACACCGTACAAACAAAATGGGGTGAATTTCCTCACCAAGGATCCTGCTTGCGATTGAGTTGTGATGCCCCCGGATGCTTCAGCGTGTACGATGCTCCACGTGGG
This sequence comes from Thelephora terrestris, assembly GCA_015956445.1. Taxonomy (NCBI): domain Eukaryota; kingdom Fungi; phylum Basidiomycota; class Agaricomycetes; order Thelephorales; family Thelephoraceae; genus Thelephora; species Thelephora terrestris. The sequence goes on along the minus strand of WIUZ02000023.1, from coordinate 301,562 downwards.
GGCATTCTGTAGCATGATGTCAGGTGTCTTAAACCGAGTTTAGATATAAGACGATAGGGAGTTGCCTCTGCCGTCCTCGTATCACCAGCTTGGGCCTTAGTTATCCGTACACGGTTCTTGTCATAAATCTCTCGATGAACGAGTGAGATTCTGGTGGGCGGCACTGGCCTGGACTACAGGAGGATTTCTACTCACAATTTTTGTGTGCGCAAACTGGGGAAAAACTTCTGCGCCCACCACCCACACATCTTACGCGAGTTGATTTGGCCCTGCTGGTCTCGGGAGTGGTGCTCAAGGGGGCGAGGGTTTCTCGTGGGCAATCTTCATTCTCCTGGGTCAATGAAGTGGCTGGCATGGGTGGGAATTCCCGCGGTCAAGCCATCCTCTAGCCAATTTCCCACAGATCATATCTACATTCCAGCATATGCGAATGCACTACAAGTCGATATGCAAGCGACGCAAAACTTTAGGAGATACATACAAACCTATGGAACTGTTATGAAAGGTGAAACCAGAAGCCGACACGAGAAAAATCTAGCAGGGAGACCCAAAGAATGTTGGAACGCCCGGCGTGTCCGTAGGTGTTCGACGCTCGTGGTTTATTATTCATGATGGGGGAAAAAAGGATCTCAAGCCTTTTCCTGGTGCTCGGAAGCAGAGTCTTGCTTGACTTGCACATCTCCAAGCGTGAGTTCTTCGCCCTCGCGTTTGAGTTTCGCGCGGTAAGCGACAGAGCGCATCGGGGTGGTGTGCTGGTACAAGAGGTCGATCTGTTCGAGCGATAGTCCCTTGGTCTACAAAAGGGCATCAGCTTTTCGGCGAGCACCAGGAATGGGTAAAAAAATACCTCGGGAACGCAGAAGTAGGTGAACAACAAGCATCCGGCACAAGTGGATCCCCAGATGAAGAACACCTTCACCTGCAGACCGGCAGAACCTGGCTCCTTGTTGACCAAGTACGGGACGGCGTAGCCGATACCAAAGTTCCAAAGCCAGTTTGAAGCGGTGGAAAGGGACATGGCCTTGGCGCGGATGTTGAGAGGGAAGATTTCACCGGTGACGACCCAAGCGACGGGACCCCAGGTAGAGGCGAAGAAGGCAATGTAGATGCAGACGAAAGCGATCAAAACCTTCTGTCCAGCGATGTTCGAGGTAGAGATTGTGACGCCGACGATGGCGACCAGGTATTCGCAAAGGCACATGCCGGCGGCACCCACCAAGAGCAGCCTCCTACGGCCGAACCTCTCGACACCCCACATTCCGGGGAGAGTCATGAAGACGTTGATGATGTTGATGGCGATGGTGGTCAGGAAGGGGTCAGAAATACCAGAGTTCTTGAAGAAAACGGTACCGTAGTAGATGATGAAGTTGATGCCAGTGAGTTGCTGGAACGCCATGATGAAGATACCGGTGAGGGTACGGAGGCGGATCTGGTTGTGGCTGGTGCGGAAACAGTCGAGGTACGAAGACTCTCCCAACTCCATCTCCTGCTCAAAGGCAAGACGGATCTCATCGAGCTCAGACTGAAGCTCAGGATGGTCGGGTGAGAGGGAAATGAGACGAGAGAGGGAACGGGCGGCATCGGCGTCGCGGCCTTTCTTGATGAGCCATCGGGGTGACTCGGGGAGGAGAATCATGCCGACGGCGAGAATGAGACCCCAAATGAACTGAATGGTGATGGGGATCCGCCACGATGCGTGAGAGTTCTTGTCTTTGGTAGCATTGTTGATGACTGAGGCGACAAGGAGGCCGATGGTGATTGCCCATTGGTAACCGGAAACCACAGCGCCACTGTTAGTGATGGCGCCAGTCAGTGATCATGGAAGATAAGATGACATGACAAGAGAAGCTCACCGAATCCATTTGGGAGAACACTCGGATTGGTACATGGGAATCGACATGGAGACCATTCCGACACCCCAACCGGCAAAGATACGACCAACGACGAAGAGAGGAATGGCAGTAGCAGCGGCTTGCATGGCGACACCAATTGCGAAGATGCCGACGGCAAGAACGACACAGTATCGCCTACCGAGGAAGTCGGCAGTGGGAGCGGCGAAAAGAGCACCAAAGAAGGTTCCAGCGGATAAGATGGAAACGACGAGAGACTGTTGGGACGAGGTGATGGAGCAACTGTTGGTTGCAGAATTGTATTTTCCAAAGGTGCACAACCAATCGTTCATGGTTTGAACACCAGAGATAACGCCGGTGTCGTAACCGAAGAGAATACCACCAAAGGCGGCGAAGAGAGTCTAAACAGGTGGAACCGGTCAGAACGTAGGCGGTATACGTCGAAGAGCTCGAACGCACAGAAAGAATGCCTGCCCAAACGTTCCTGGGGGCGTCGGCCCCAATGCCATTACCAGTTACAACTGCTCCTCCTGCCATCTTTGAGGAGAAATTACCTAGTGTGTGTTGAGAGACGACTCGTACTTTGAGGTGGAGGTACTCAGTAGGTGCTGGGACAAGGGATCGGAGAAGAGAGGTGGCTTCATCTTTTTATGTGCGAAGGGAGGGTAGCGGGAAGACCCTCAACAGAGGTTGTGAATGGCGAAGCAGAGATAAAATAGACCTTTCGCCGGGAGACGGCCATCCACTTCGTGTTGCCGCGAACTGAGCCGAAGCGACTCGAGCCATATGGTTTTCCCGGGCGACCACACGCCTGTTCTATTCTCTCTCACCTCAACCTATCTGGGTCGAAAGTAATGAGCGATGGTGCAACTCAACGACGCGGTGTTCTCGCTCGAAACTCAATCGGGACGGGATTCTCGATTGAAAGAGTTGATGGGGAATGGTCACGTTTCTCCGACATGTCACAAGCGATCGAAGATCGCCGAGCCGTCCCAATGTTTCCTCCAAGTGCTCAAGCGCTCATAAGTTTCTTCGCTCTCTCTCCCGTGCAAACGCGTACCCGAAGTGGACCGAGAGCACGCGGGTCACCTCGGCACATCTGCTCCACTCCTACGGCCGAATTGTGATATCCGGCCGCCTTGACAGCTGCTGGAAACAAATTTATGACATTCTAGCCCTCCCAAAGTGTTGGAACCAGCGGCTCCTGCCGGTCACGGCCGTCCAAAATTCCCGGTGGTGAGTTCACGGGTCCAGCACAAGATCTTCTGGGTTTTGTAAAATTTCGGTTGCAGGTTTGCCCAAACTGTCGGCAAGCCTGACAGCGTCCCCAAAGCCAGGTGTAGAACACCGTTGAAAGTGCTTCAGTAACCGCAAATGTAATCGGGGTGCACGTTACAATGGCAATAGTTGAACATCGACGAGAACACCCAGATGATCGCTCACATATACCTCCAGATCCAATTCCTCATCCTCCTCGTCAGAGTCCGTCGCCCAATTTTCTTTCGGGATCAGCTCACCCCCGATCAATTCACACTTCGTAACCTTCATTCCTCTGGTCATGACGTAGTCCAACCTCCTTGGCGGTCCGTCCATGTTCGGCATGGACGATCCGCGTAAACCAACGGTTCCGAACGTCACCCCAACCTCGCGGAGGTCAGGCGAGGTTGCGAAATCGGGGTTTGTTTCGAGCCACGAGTCAACGTAGCCTGCGGAGAGCAGAGGTTGAAGTTCGGGGTAAGTGTCGATGTTGGTGTCGCCACAGAACACGCTTGTTGGCGTCGCTGAGAGGGTTGATATGGCCGAGGCGAACTGGGTCGCGCGGATCTCAGGGGTGTAATCCATGTGAGAGGTCGCGATTAGAAGCTGGATTAGAGATTATCGAACGTCAGAGGATACTACATGCATCAGCGAGGAGTTCGAGCCCATACCGGATGTTTCGACTTGGGCGGTGTCAACTCCAAGACCAAAAGTCCTCTCCCGGTCTGGCTGACCTCGAACGGTTCGAACCAAGACTTAACCTTGAACCCCAATCTCTCAATCAACTCCCTTCTTACAAATACCATAGTTCCGTAACTATAGTGTGTGACGGCGGATTGGTCCGCGCACTTGGTCATCGCCCACGTTTTCCTCCACCAATCGTTTTCTTGGAGGTGAAGTTCAAATCTGGGGGTGCATTCTTGGAAACAACAGACGTCGGGAAGTGGATCGAGCGATTTGATTGTCTCGACGAGAGCGGTGGTCCGCTGTTCTTTATAGAGGGTCTCGAACCAGATGTTCCAAGTCAGGATCCGGAGTGAGATCGAAGTTGGAACCTCTTCAGGTTGAGACTCGTTGATGGCATTTGCAGGATTTTTAGCGGCAATAGCGTCGGCGGGAGAGGATGGTGCCGCAGATCTGGGGCTGAACAAGCGGTCAAGCTTGCTCATCAACCTGCTCCCAGATTTCTTCGGGGTGGATTCATCTGGTTCAACACCTATTGGGCAGAAGCCAGAAACGCTAGAATAGGCGTATAGGGGAGCGGAAACTTTAGTGGACATGGCGAGTGGTCCCAGAATGCTGTAACACCACTTGGTGGAAAGATAAACACGAGGACAGATCGCCGCTCTCGGCGCTTTTCGAGTCCGTAAGCGGTTACCGGTGAGTCAGAGGCTTGATTCCACGCAGAAAGTAGTGATTATTAGAGACGGCAAACAAGACCCTAATCGATACATCGCAGTCATGCTGGAGAGTTCACCAAACGGAACAAAAAAGACTCTAGAGTGTCGATCTCCGGCTCAAAAGCAAATAAGAAAGCATTCTCGACATATACAAGATACCAAACCCAAGGTCGTGTAAAGAACGTGTACCTCGTAGATGCCAGCTATTCATAAAGGCGACAACTTTGGTTTTTTATCTCCTTCCTGGAGGTCGTCGTCCGCCTTCCTCTTCGTGCTACTGCTTCCAGAAGCGACAGCAAGTGGTTGAGTCACCGCCCCGTTGGGTTCGGGGATGTTGACAAGAGGTTTCTTTTTCTTCTTGACGATCGAAGTCAGATCGTTGACCTTGGTTTCTGTTGTGATATTTGTCGTGGGTCGGGTGGCGTTCAACTCCTTGTCAAGTGCCTTGGCTACGAGTTCAGGAGCGGAGGCACTGGCATCATCCTCTGGTGCCGTCTTCAGCTCTTCAATCTGTTCACCTCGGGGTGAGAGGTGGGCGCATGTGAAAACAAAAATCAGGTACCTTGAGCATCAGATCGCTCCGAAGTTCATCCATCTCCTTCAGTTCGGCCTCGATCTCCTGAGGAGATAAATCCTGCACCGCGTCACCCTTTAGCAACGAGGACGCGACCGCCTTTCCCTTCCCTTTCCCCTTAGAGTCCGATGCTGATGAAGGTGGGGCACTCTGTTGCTGGGGTCCAACCCGAAGTTCCCCTATACGGGCTTCGACACTTTGCAAAGCTTTCTCCACATGCGAGATCGCCGAGGATAATTGCCCTGGCGTCATGTCTAAGACGAGGCAGAGGCGGTAGTGGGCTTCAGCGATATGACGAGAGGAAAGAGGGAGGAGTTCCTGTTTGAGGATAAGCCCGGTCGTATAATCCTTAACTGCTTGGTCGAATTTCTCTGTGGAGCAAACTAGAGTTAAACGCCAAACGCGCGGGTTTGAAAGGCAAACGGACCTGTCTCTAGTGAAACATCCCCAAGGCACATGTAGGTATCTGCTAGCTTGAGTTTGGCCATATCGTCCTCGTCTTTCTGTTTCTCAAAGATTGCGCGGGCGAGATCCAATACCTCCCAGGCTGCGTTGAAGTCGTCTTCTGGCTCAGCGTCGGGGTCTTCCTCCTCCTCCTCCTGTTCGGCAGCCTTCTCAGCCTCGGCGAACATATCCACAGGTTCATCTTCAGCATCACCAGAGAACGACAAGAAGCCTCCGAGCTTGTTAGCCTCAGAACCTGCAGGCGTCGAATTATTCGTCAGACGGGCAGGTTGTATGCGCGAGGAGGATGAGTGGCTCACTTGAACCTTCGGCCTCATCATCTCCTTCAGGCTGGTTCTTGCCCAACACTGAACTTTGAGTGATCGCGTTCTCGAGCAAGGCTTTGCCGTAGGCAAGATACAGGTCAGCGATTTCTGGCGAATCTTCGCCCAACTCTTCTGTCCTGATCACGTCGGTTGGTCAATCGTACACATATCATCGAGAGGAAGTCAAGTTGTGGCGCGTACTTGAGTTCGAGAGCAGTGGCGTAGTAATCTACTGCCTGCTCATACTTCTTGAGCGCGAAGGCGCGTTTGGCGTGTTCGATTGTTTCCTCTGCTGAGAGTTGAGGTTTCTGTTCTGAAGTTTCTCTGTGTATCATGAGTCCTGTTTCCCCTCCGAAATATTCGAACAACACGTACCCTGTCATTATATTTGAGGGAAGCCACTGAGACGCGTTTAGCAGAGCAAGTGGCTGTGGAAGTGAGCAGTCGGCACTTTCCGTCTGACAGACGGTGACCGATCCCTTCGCCTCGTCCGTGCCGGTGTCCTCAACGTTCCTACAACAATGTCCTCCTTTGACAAAGTCGTCAAAGCCGCTTGTAAACCAAAGGCCGCCGTGCCAAAGCCCAAGGTGTGTGCCGAGCCTGCAGCCGAGTCTGGCCTGAGCGTCGACAACCGACGCTAAATCTGGCTGTTCTCTCTCCACAGTACCTGGACGCCCTCATCGCCGCCACTTATTCCGAAGACGGTTCGGTCCATGACGTGTGCAAGGCTCTTGCACCGAAGTTCAAGGAACCCAATGCAATTGTGAGCGTCAACCGCAGAGATTTGGGCTCGGTTACGCCGTGCCAAGGCTTGCATCTCACATCCTTCCCCCCCGCGACAGGTCGTTTTCAAGGCCTTGCTCACGCTCCACAAAATCATCCGCGATGGCGCGACAGATAACATCCTCGCGTACCTTTCCAGCGGTGATGTGCTCAGGCTGAAAAACGTCGCAGCCCCCAACTGGGAAGGTGGGCTGTTTACAAAGCATCCCGATCCCCGGCGCCAAGATGACAAGACTGACGATTTACGCCCAGGATACAATGCACCAGAGAATCTCTCCAACTATGCCACCTATCTCGACACACGGATTCGAGCTTTCCGTGATCTCAAGCATGATGCGATTCGCGTCCAGTCGGAGACTAACCGCGATTTGAGGAATTCTGCTGCGATCGAAGACGATGCGCTCAGGCGGAATGGCGCACCCCTCTCGGACCGTAGGAAGACGATAATAGGCCGGAAACTGAGGATAATGACTGTCGAGAAGGGTTTGTTGAGAGAAACCAAGGTGGTGCAGAGGATGGTCGACGCTCTTTGTGAATGTCGAGTACGTATCTCTTTTTCATCCTCTCAACCCTACTTCTCTCATTATATCTTAGTTCTATCTTGATAACCTGGACGATGGGATGAACATCATGGCATTACGGATGTTGGTCGAGGACCTACTCATCCTTTTCCAAGCGTGCAATGAAGGCGTCGTCAACGTGCTTGGTGACTAGATCCACCAACATTCCGTCGCTTGTACTGAACACTCAGTTAGAACACTACTTCGAAATGTCGAAAGTGGATGCTACCGAGGCGCTCAGACTCTATCGACGTTTCTGCAAGCAGGCAGAGAAAGTTGTCGAGTTCCTGGGTGTCGCCAAAAAGCTGCAAAACCTCCTTAATGTCCCGATTCCGAATCTAAAACACGTCAGATCGTCCCTCCCCATGGCGAAGCTTTCATCTAACCTATAGAAACAGGCACCTGTCTCCCTCGTTGGCTCTCTGGAAGAATACCTGAACGACCCGCATTTTGAGCAAAACCGGATCGAGTACAAGGCGAATAAGGAAGCTGCAGATAAAGGAACGAGGAATGGGGGACAGTCTCGAGGAGTCACAAAGAAACTCGATGAACCAAGTGAGTTTTACTGCCTATTCCGTGGCAACCGGCTGAGCGTCCACTGTAGCTCCGAAACAATCCGGTCTCAGTAGTCCTCCGCCGAGTACCTCTAACCCACCTCCAAAAACTTCTGATGCCACTAAGGCCATGCAAGACTTTTTCTCCGCGATCGAGGAGGAACAGACGACGATATTCAACCCTCAGACCGGCAGCCCGTCCACCGTTTTCTTCCAACAACAGCCACCGGCCTTTAATCCCTTTTCACAGGGCGGCGCGTTCGGTACATCGCCATTTCAGCAACCATTTGGTGTTCAGCCACAACAAACAGGGTTTTTTGTACCCCAGCAAACGGGCTTCCCAGCTCAATCGGGGTACAATCCATTCGGCCAACATTTGCAACCTCAACCTACGGCTACCCCGATACATCCTCAAATGACTGCTATCAACCCATTCCGTCAGAACACTCTGGATGGAACAAACGGCGTACACACGCAGGCAACCGGGTTCAATCCTTCGCCATTCGGTCCTTTGCCGACAAATCCTTCACCATTCGGTCCTTCGCCTACCTACCAGGGCACAAGTCCGTTCCCGGTCTTCGTCCAAAACCCTGAACAGCAACAGCAAATACCGTTCAACTCCGCTAGCCCGTTCAATACCGCCCAACAACCGAACACCCACTCGCCATTTACACTACCACACCAAATACAGCAACAACTTTCACAACCTCCACCTCTCCCACAGCACCCGATGAACAACATGTCTGTTCCTCCTCGCCCAGCGTCCGCCCCGCTAAAAACAAGCTCTCCTGAGCCTATCAAGCCCCTTGTTGCACAACAGACCGGATCGAGGAATCCGTTTGGCATCCCTACTGCACCTCCTCCGCCCGTACCGAAGGTTCCGACTCTGATGGAACTGGCGATGAGTAAGCAGCAGCAGCTACGACAGATGCAACAGCAACAACAGCAACCACAGAATGGACAGCTGGGGCAAGCATCTTTGACTACGTCCAATCCCAGCACCGGTTCAGCGATGTCGAGCGTTGCTTCTGACTTCGCCTCGCTGAACTTCGGGAATAACAAACCGGTTGCGAGTTCACTCTCCCCCCAGATGACGTCTACGACAAACAGCAGTTTCTCGACAGACACTCTGTTCTCTGTCTCTACTCAACAAACTGGTGCCACCACTTCTACGGTTCCATCAATTTCAGTCCAACCCACTGGCGGACTGACTTCACACACGACCGGTTTGGGAACGTTCACTGGTTTGAAGACTTTCAAGCCGTCATCGTCGTTCGGAGCATCGTTACTGGAGAGTTTACCCCCCATCCCTGGGTCAGGGCCGACAACACCAGCGGTGACAAGTGAGACACAAGGACAATTAGGATCTCCACCAGTCTCAACGGTTTCGTCACCTGGCCCTACAACCACTTCGTCTACTACCTTCGGGGGGGTTGGAGGTTTGGGAACGCCCGGGCTAAACCTCGGTTTGGGAAACCAAAACCAGCCGAACGGGTTGAATTCTACCTTTGGGGGATCAGGGCTGAACACGCAACCTACCGGATTCGGCGCTCTCAACGCGCAGCAACCGCTGACGACTGGGCTGGGGAGCGGGATCGGAACGGGGTTTAGTACCACCGGGTTTGGATCCAACCTGAGCACAACCACTGGTACAGGTTCTGGCGGTGTGGGTGTGGGATTGGGACCTCAGACTAATGACGTCCAGGAGACAGCGAACCCGTTCAGGGTGATGACAATGTTCCCGAGTAGTACGTTCCCGCCTCGTCTCGGTGGCGGGTTGGGACCGAACCCTGGGTTTGGCGGAGGTTTGGGAGGGTTCAATGGCACACCATTCGGGCAGAACCCAAATACGCAACCTCAACCCCAGCAACAACAACAGGGTTCGTTGATCTGATCCCGTGGAGGTGCAACTCTGGCCAAACCCCCTGCAACATCCGGCCCCATCTTCTCGCCTCTCCCTGGAGCCTCCCCTGCCTTCGCAACCTCCACCAAACACTGTCCACTACCACGGCCACAGAACCCGCAACGACCTGTACTCCGGATACCACGCCAGTTTCCTCATCTCCTTCTTTATTATCTCATTCGCCCTCTCCCTCTGTCTCTTTTTGGTGGAATGTGCTGTTCTCACGGATTCTGTAAGTTACTCAATCGCTCACCTGGACCCCCCCCCCTCTTTCACAACTTCTTTTGTTTTACTTACCCTCTTGATCAGTACGTCACTACCTCCGTCCTGCGTTGTTTTCATATCTCTCCCCGTGGAACACTCTTTTCTTCTGTTTTCTGTTACTTAACGGTAGTCATCTTCCGCACCTTTGGATTGTCTCATAATACCAACCTTCTTTTTCGGCCGTTGACGTTGTCCCAGTAAGCAGCAGGCACGAGCAGCGCGATTAGGTGGGGGGTGCGCATAGGTAGGTCCATAACCCCCCACAGTTTGTGGTCCTGCAAGGCCATGGATTTGGGGCTTATGGGTTTGCAGCCATCCGTGGTGTGCACGTCGAGGCGCAGACCTGGCTGTTCAGCCCCGACAAATGACACGCAAAGTTCTTGTCCGAATCCACCTGGAAGGTAAACTTGATTTCAGTCATTACGATCTTCACAGCTAGCCGGTCACACGCGGGAGATTTCCACCTACCAGCTGGCTGTGAGGCGATCACACATGAGAATGCGTGATTCTAAAATATCACATTGAACACAGGCGTAAGTTGTACAGGGAGGAATGTTTATCAAGTCTACAAAGACGACAGGCGTCGATTATAACTTTAGCAACAACAGGGGATAAGATGGAAAGTAACAAAACCAGGAATGTGAAGGAAACCGGTGAAAAACGAGCGCATACCAAGCCGAAGTTGGACCGAAGAGATAATCCCAGAGAAAAAGTATATATACAACAAGAAACTTCGCTCTCAACAGGTCAGCTATGCCAAAATGCACAGCTGAATCCGTCAGAGAAAAGGTGGAGGCTAGACAGCCGTGCGTATCGGCTCCATGGGCAAGGCGGCATACCCGTCTCTAGTGCTCCTCCCCGCGAACACTCCTCTAATCCTCTCCAACACGCTGAACCCTCCAAACGTGGAAGACGCAGCGTGGGCGTTAGGCAGCACACCAAAGGAATCATCTCCGTTTTCGACCAAAATGCTCTCTTTCGGCCTCTTCCACCGCTTGAGCATCAAGGAACTCGTCACCACGCTAACGCTCGAAAACGCCATCGCCGCACCGGCCATCATCGGATGAAGACTCAAACCGAGCGGAAGGAAGAATCCCATGGCGAACGGAATACCGAGTAGGTTGTATACGGTCGCCCAGATGAGGTTTCGTTTGATCGTAGAGAAGATCTTGCGGGACAGGTGGAGGGCTGCGACGACGTCGAGTAGATCTGAACGCATCAAGACGATGTCCGCAGCCTCGACAGCGATAGTCGTCCCCGATGAAAGTGCAATGCCGACGGAAGCGGCTACGAGGGCTGGAGAATCGTTGATTCCGTCTCCAACCTGGTAAAATTATCGTCAGTTCACTCGCATAGCAGAAACAGGCGGATCAAAAGACAAAACTAACCATCGCGACGCTATCCTCTCGTTCGATCATTTCTGAGATCACTGAAGCTTTGCCCTTGGGACTCATATTCGCCCAGACGTTCGCAGCCTCAATCCCAACTCTCTTCGCGATGGCCAGAGCAGTTTGCTTGTCGTCCCCCGTCATCATGAACACCTCGATTCCCATCGATTTGAAGGCGCTGATGGCTTGAATAGACGAGGGCTTGGGATTATCCCATAACGAGATGGCCAGAACTGGTACCGGAGTGGCGGTGGGGGATGAAGCGATAGACGCGAAGATGACGGATCGGCCCAGGGCGCTCTCGCGTTCTTCGAATGTCGTCAAGTGAGAAGGGAGGTAGGCGTCGTCCCTCTGGCTGGCGAATCGAGCGTTACCGATAAACACGGCGTACTTCCTCTGCGGTGCCGAAGTAGGGTTCAAAAAGGACACAATGGCTTTGACACCTGCGCCAGTGACACTCTCAAACAAGTCAATGGTACAATCCGAGTGAGTGAGTCCCGCATTTCTGAGGGTCTCCTGGCCATGAATTGCGATCGCTTTGGCGAGAGGATGTTCAGAGCGGGCTTCAGTGGCAGAGACCATGGCGAGAATGGTTGACCTGGGAGTAAACCCATCGGCACTAGGAGTTGCTAATGTCTCCAGCTCAAGGACAGCGGCGTGTGAAGGGACCCAGGACAGCTCTGCAACTTGCATCTTTCCCTCCGTGATGGTCCCTGTCTTATCCAAGACGATCGTCTTGATGCCGCTACTTGCCTCCAGAGCCCTTCCACCCTTGATCAAGATGCCGTTCTGGGCCCCAACTCCTGTGCCGACCATTACGGCGGTCGGAGTGCTCAGTCCAAGGGCGCAAGGACAAGCGACGACGATGACGGAAATGCAAAGTCGAAGACAGACGGCGAATTTTGAGGAGCCGGGGTGGCGAAATATAGCAGGAAGGGAAGAATCATCCACGATGTGGCCTAGAATCATCCAAACGACGAAGGTGACGGCGGCGAGAGATAGAACGGCCGGAACGAAGACTCCAGCGACTTTATCGGTGAATCCCTGAATTGGAGCTTTGGAGGTCTGAGCGTCCTCGACAAGCTTTACGATTTGAGCAAGTGCGGTGTCTTTGCCGGCTCTCGTGACAACCATGTCGAAAGTGCCTAGGCCGTTGATAGTCCCACCAATGACAGCGTCTCCAATCTGTTTGGTTACCGGTAGGGGCTCCCCGGTTACGGCGCTCTCATCTACGGCAGAGGATCCCTGAACCACGGTGCCATCCGCGGGGACCTTTTCTCCTGGGACGATTTTGACGGTATCTCCGACCTGGACTAACTCTGTGGCGATCCTCTTTTCCTGGGTGCAATGAGGAGCGTCGGTGTAGATGGTCGCCATAGACGGTGTCAGAGACATCAGATCTGTTAACGCTGCGCTGGTCTTTCCCTTTGCCCTGTTCTCGAGGTACCTCCCAAATGACACAAACATCATCAACATCGTGCTAGTTTCGAAAAAGAGAGATGGGCGGTAGTCGGGATCTGAGTCGAAGATTCCTGCGATCATTGCAAACAATGAATAAAAATATGCGGCAGAAGTTCCGAGCATCACGAGAACGTCCATGGTGCCGCTGCCGTGTTTGATGGCCTTGAAGGCGTTCTTGTAGAACTTTGAACCTACCCAGAACTGGGAGAGAGTAGTGAGACAGAAGATGATGAACTGGTCGAGGTAGATTCCGTGGAGAAGTTTGAAATGTAGGATTGGGCGGAGGGCTGGGATGCGATGGGCAACCATGTGCAGGAAGAATACCGGAACGCCGAATACGGTGGACCAGAGGAAGCGCCTTTTCCACTCCTGGGTTTCCTTGGTTCGGGTGAGGGACTGGATCTGAGTGGCATCATCGTCGCCGGCCAGGATGGCGTCAAAGCCGGTTTCTTCCACCCATTCAACGATGTCCCGAGGGCCAACCATGGTCCGGTCGAATTCTACCTTAGCGCTGTTGAGTGGCAACGAAACAGCGACGGTCAGAATTCCTGGTTTGGGAGTGAGGTTGTTCTCAATGGCTGATACACATGCACCACAAGTCATCCCGTAAATGCGGAGGTTGACGGTATCGGAGCGGGTGACGGGTATTTGGGCGGCATCAAAGCCGATGTCAGATATTTCCTGGAAGAAAGTGTACGGTGAGTCAGCGAGAGGGTGAACTGAGATTTGTGCTAACATTGGTGATCTTCTCGGGATTCCAGACCACAGGATCATATTCTACGACTCCTCGTTCTGCTAGTAGAGCGACTCGGACGGAATGGATGCCGGGCATGTTACGGAGCATGCCTTCAATCGACTGCCACAGGTCTGAGTGGATTGTCGGACGCTGACGGTTGACCACGAAAACACACCTCTACGCAAGCACTGCACGTCATCCCTTCGATTCGTAGTTCGCACGTCTCCGAGGGGCCCTTGGTGAGCGGTTCGTCCTCAGCTTGAGGGAGTTCGACTGAGCCTCCGGCCGGGGACTTGCTCAGTAACTTTGTAAACATGTCTGATAGCGTCGACATTATCGCATCAAATAATATTGGGGTGAGTTGGGCGGAATTAGGGGTTATAGTTGGGGGAGTCAATCGTAGGCCGGCCTACAGAGGAGCGAGGAAGGGGTGAGGTTACCGAAGTGTCAGAGTCTGGGAAGAGCTATTGTCCTCAGCGCCTAACTCAGGCGAATGTGCTGGGAATTGTTTACCAAATCTGGAAAACATGGTTTTCCGCGATTTAAATTTCATCGACTTGAGATTCAAACGAACGCAAAATCGAAATGGGACGACTGAGAAGGTCAAGAACACATAAGGCCCAACGCGACACCCACAGAGCATCCAGGACGAGAGCTCGCACAAAGGATCTCGACCAGATCCAGTTAATCGACATGGATCCAAAAGTATGCGATCGTCTCTCGCATGCGCGCGGGGGACATGCTTGGGTTGACAGCGGTTCATAGAATAGGGCCAAACTGGAAGCCCAGCCTCTGGACTTGGAGAAGCCCGGTCTAGCACAACACTACTGCGTTGAATGCGCCAAGTGCGCACATACTATCTCTCGTACTCCGGGCAAACACTCATGTGGGACTTTGACAGGTACTTCGAGACCGACAGTGCCCTCGGGTCACATCGAAGAGCCAAAGTTCACAAGCGTCGACTGAAACAGCTGCAAGAGCCTGCGTACACAATTGAGGAATCGGAGAGGGCCGCCGGCCTTGGTCGAGAATTGAGACGACCGAATGTCGCCCTGCACGATACAATGGCGACCTCAGCCGAGTAGGCTGGTATGCTTCGAACTTATAGATTCCGCCCCATCCCTGACTTCCTTTCAGTCTTTCGTCTTTGCATTACCGAGCTGGGTCTTATGTCCTCTCTGCCTTCGAATGTACACTTCGCCAAGATATGTCCTGGTATCAGTGCCACTCGCAACTTTCCTACCGTGAATGTCGTGTCCGCGGCAACACACACCTCTGCCGACCCGCCTTTGTCCTGGATTGCATGCCTGACTTTGTTTTCGTCAATTGCACACGGAACCGTTGAACCTCTTGAGCCACCCGGCTCGTGCAAATTGCCGTAAAACCGGAACGTGAGACACCCGGTTTTACAATTCCACTCCCCCTTGAACGTGAATTGCCCAATGTCGATGAGCGCGTATATCTCTCCTAGACGGGTATATCGAGAAACACACACAGCATTGTGCAGATAAAGTTGGTTAACGATCTGGGAGTTATTGGAAAGTTTTGTGTCCTCCCGGTTGCGAGAACTTATCCAACGGTTGGACAATCTCGCCTCAGGTCCCGATTAGTTAACAAATTTTCGTACAGTTATCAACAGTTGGTAAAGTCGTCGTCTGGTTTAGAATCATTCAACACACCCCGAGACACCTAATATCTACCAACAGACCAAAAGAATAACCAATTCTACCTGCACAGAGCATGCAGGAAGGCGATGCACCGATACACACCCGTCTAGCACACACCGTCCAACTCGTTGTCGTACCACGAGTTTTGAAAGTTTCCATTTGCCACTGCGTCGCAGACTCATTCAAAGGTTCTGGTTATCCTCCACGTCTGGTCGTGCGCTGCGGTCTTCCGGTCAGCATATTGCAAGCACGCTCCACGGATTTTCACTGAATCCAAAGCGTGCTGCCTCCGGTTTCCCCAATCGAGCTCCCTCAACGTTGACCGCATTGAGGTTGATGTGCACATCCAACTGGAGGCGAGATGCCCGCACGGCCGCATGAGGCCCTCGGCCATTTCGCTGCCTCTAGCAACAAATTTGCTACCTTCATAGGAAACCATCTCGAGGGGGTAAAAACCTCCCTGTCTCGTCGGCCCAGATGCGTGATATCATGTTCTTTACTATCCCCAGTGAAAAGATCAAACCCGTGTTGGTAGGTAATGATATATGTCATCAGACCTGAGCTGAACAGCACACATATTTTGGGCTCATGGCCGCGTATGGCGGCGGAAGGTTTGTTGGTGTTCAGAGCTGATAGGTGTGGGTGAGTGTAACCGCCCCTCGTAATATACATCTAAATGCGTCTAAAACAAAATAGATCAACTCGTCTACTAGTACACACGGGTCGAATACCAATAGATATAAAGGTCACGAAGAAATATATTAAGGCCACAAAAATTTGCATAAGGTGAAATATCGCGGGGAAATGGGAACAGATGCACATGATGGGAGAGAGAGAAAACTCTGCGCACTGGGTCACTCGAAAAACTCCAGGATGACGGCTTCTGGAAGCCCTTCTTGTTTTAACCCAAGAAATCGTCCACTCCATATCCTCCGCACATCGTCTGACCTCCAATGATGCGGCAACCATAGAAGTCGCTTCTCGGTGGGGCTCAACACCCATCCATCTTGTGTGACTTTATAACCACACCGCGAGTTCCAAGGGCGTAGCTTCTGTGGGCTCATATCCCCACTTAGGGGCTTCAACTTGGTGGTGCCAGACTCACGGTCCTCAATGACTTCCCATCCCTCCATAACATTTTTAGACTCACGGTCCTCAATGCCTTCCCATCCCTCTATAACATGTCCAAAGTCGCCCCAGACCTCGTGTTCACCCAGGTCGATATGCAAGCATGCTTGAGGAAATGGTTCGACGTCTGCAAGCCGCCTCCCGGTTGATGTGTCATGGATTTGTAGACGTTGGGTCAGCGGTTCAGGAGTATGCGTGAGCACGGCAATGCGGCTGAGATCAGGGGATATCGATTTTTCACGTGGACCGTATAGTTGTAGATCTGAGAGATCGAGCGTCGCAGTATGAGCGCTGTCCTCGACGCTCGCCCTGGCGCTGACACAGTGTTCCTCTGGTATGTTCCAAATGATGACTCTCCCCTCGCCGGCAACAGCGACAGCACTCCTTGTCACCCTCAGGCACATAATCTCCATACTTGCGTCAATATCCAACCACAGGTCACCAGACTGTAGGTCGCGAATTGTGACCGTGGTTCCCGGATGGCGCACGGATGCTGATAATACATTTTCGGAGGAGAAGTCCAGAGTGTGGGAGCGACCACTTTCGTAAGCTGAAGCACCGGGGAGGTGAATTCGATCTCTGGTGTGCCATACGTAAATTGTCTGGCCGCCGACAGCAATAATTGTTTCTCCGTCTGGTGATAAAACGGCTACCACGTACAAAGAGGGGAGTGTGACCATTTGATGAAGAACGTAGCTTGAGGGGGACTTCTTCCAAACGTAGATGTTTCGCCCGGCGCTGGTTGAAAAGAAGCGACCATCGGAGGAGAACGACATCTTGAGACCAGCTGAGACGGGAATTTGGCTGTGGTTCAGAGAGAACCGGGAATCTAGAATGTCCCAGATCGAAATTGTATCTTGGGCAGCAAAGGCGAGTTGGGAGAGAGCGGGAAGGAACAGACACTGTCCCCGCTCTGCATCAGCGATATCGTCTGGTGTAGCAAAAGATCCGATTATTGCTGGTGTGTGTACCGAGGTGAATTCGGCTTCCCATATGTCGATGGACCCTGGTTGTACAGTGGCAAAACGAAGACAATCACGGTGAGTCCAAATCGGGGGCACAATGCGTCCTTCCGGAGCATGATAAGAGCGTATGTGGGTCCAGGGGAGAAGGTCAAAGGTGACAATGGTGAAAACGAGGGTGAAGTCAAGCCATGAAGAACCCAAAACTGCAAGTATCCTTCCATCCATAGAATACGCAGATGAGAGGAAGTCAACGAAGTCCACGTCTACAGAACCTCCTGGACCGCCTGTCTGAATGTCCCAGCTGTTGATCCCCTTTTTGCAGAATTGGGTTAGAGTGCAACCGTCCGGAGAGAAACAGAGCGGGCGATAAGGGACGCCTTTAGGGGACCGGAAGACGTTACGTCGCTCAAGAGTTGCCGCATCAAGAATTTCTATCACTCCAGATTTGACGACAGCGATGAACCTGCTGCACGGCGACCATGCGGCTGACCCCCAAAAATGCGCATCATACCTGGTCGCAGGAATCGGGTCCCACGAGATCGGTAACCCTTGCACGACCCTTGTTAAAGGACAGGCGTATTGCTCGTACAGCTTGCGTACAATTGACGTTTGGGGGGATAGGGGAAGCGCTGAGATATAGACATGTGGCGCTGACGTGCTGATGATGCCAAAGAACTTGAGTACGAAACGAAAATAATCTCTGGTAAGGTCGAGAGTCCGCGGGAGCTGGGCCCAGCCCGATAAGCTTTTGGAAAACAACAGAAGATGAAATACAACATACATCTGACCACTTTTCTGCCCTTTCCATTGCATCAACTGCTACCCTTGCGGCACCAAGGACGCTGAGTACTTCTAGCCAGCACAGAAACTTTTCCTCCAGGAATTTGTTCAAGACAGGAGTGATTTTGAGTATCTGGGTCGGTCTCGTGTCGTTGAGGTGCTTGTGCCACGATCTACAGGCGTATCCCAACGCTTTGTCGATGTGTTGTTCTGCCCTCCACTTCAGGTCTTTGACCTCTGTGTTGATGACCCCATCCGGGAGCTTGCACATGTTCCGCTCCAGCTTGTGGTTCATTAGCTCGAGACAACCGACCAGGAGTTCTGTGTGTTGATCAGGAGGGTGGACGCAGAACCTTGGATCCGCACAGCGGGCTGGATCGACGATGAAGTCGGAAAAGGACTTGTGGAAGGGCTGGACAGGATGATCGACGTTCTCCTGGAGAATTAGGAGCGAGTGCGCTGATGACAGGAGAGGAAAGACGTCTGCGACATCAAGACCCAGGATTGCAGCGACGGCGGATGGAGAAAGAGGGTTTGCGGCGAGTATCACAGCACCAAGAACCGACCGGACCTTGGGATCGTTCTCTGGGTCGTCGTCGCCGAAAGCCTCACGAAGAATTGTCGTGTACAGTGAATCGAGGGTGGCGCCCGCTCCAAGTTTGGTCTTCCCCTCGGATCCGCTCTCCTGTGACCGTATGAGCCGATCCAGTTGTTTTCTGGGGTTCATGTTCTTGAGGTCAATGAACCTGACCGTGGCCATTGCATAGATGAACAGCCCTGCCGCACGTCCACACAGCAGGTCCAGCTGTTCCTCGGTTGGCCAGTCGTCCAATCCGTGTCGACGGTGCTTAATTTCTGAGCAGTTGTGTTTATAGAACAGCCGTATGTCGCTATTGACTCGACCCAGCTCGACATCGTGGAGGACAAACACATCCGTGACCTTGGCCAACAGCGGAAGACGGAACCCGTTTCGAATTCGTGGCTCCGGACGACCAGTGACAAAGAACTTGACGTTAGGGATTTGATCCATGAATTGGCCAAGGACAGAGAGGATTGCAGAAGCGGGTTCGTCATCTTTGCATTCGTCCAGCGCGTCGATCACGATCACGGTTGAGATCGCGGATTCTATGAGGGGCTGAACAATCAACCTGTTCATCTGGCCATACAGCGACTCGTGGGCAACCTCTGGGTCCGACCGTACCAGCGTGACGAAGATCGACCGGAATTCGGTATATGTCCGCGCAAGTTGGACGGCCAGGGTTGGGAAGATGAAACGGAGGTTGCTCCGGTCTTCGAAATCTCTGGAGCAGAAGAAGGAGGCACCGAGTCGCCCCTCTGCGAACAACCTCTCCGCGATCGTCTGAGCAATGGTGCTCTTTCCCGTTCCAGCGAGTCCATTCAGCCAGTAAACAGGAGCTTTGTGAAAGTCGCATGCCCAGAGTTCGATCTCGTCCAGGATGGTACCGCGGGTCCCCTTGAGACAACGGTTGCGGTTGCCATGGCGGTACTCGGCCTGTCTAGCGCAGCGAAAATCGTTGAGGGTACCCGCTTCGGCTGCAGAAGGAAGCGCGTCAGGGATCCGTCACTGGGAAAGAAGGAGCGGAAGGTTCTCTAACCCGGGTCCTGCAGAGAGGGGTCATTTCCTTGGCCCAGACGTAATTGGGAAAACCCACCATCGATTTGAACCCTCGATCTACGATCCCTGTTTGTTGTGCCATCTGTTATCCTTGTTAATATCGAAAAGAACGCCCCGTCGTGAACAAACCTGATAGAGGAAAATTGCGTCTTGTAGATCTTCGAGGAGCGTAAACAGATCTCCATTGCATTGAACGTTATCGGTGAGTCGCTGCAACTCCAGTCCCCCGCAAAACAACCGTAGTTGCCCTTCGATACCCTTGAGCTCACTGGAAGGGTGTGTCAGCACTGGGCGCGAAGGGGGAGGGTCACACCATACTCAATGACTCTATTTCTGCGCCTCTGCTCCGCCACGTCACCTGGGGGAGTCGCAAAAAGTCTATCCAGTGAGGTTACACGTGAGAGAAGCCTCGCAGCCACATTCTTGATGGTTGCGTGCTGTTACGGTGTGGTGAGTCAAAGCAAGATTTCAAGCAGGGAATCGTGGGCTGACTTCGCAATCCGTGCAGATATCAGAGATGGTTCTAAGGAGAGATTTGAGCGGACCAAACCCCACTACGCCTTCATTTGCGATATCTGGGTGGCTTATAGAAGCGTCGAGCACTGTGTCCTTGCGGCTTTGCTCTGGAACCGATAGGTGCTTAGAGCATACGAATAGCACAAGGATATCAGCGCATACCCTCCGATGCCATGTCTGGTCCAGCTTCCCGTATTATATGACCGACGTTTCCTGCTGAAGGGCAAAGACACCGAGATCTAGGTGAACGTTTGCCGATATGACGAGGATTGGTGGGACTCACTCATAAGACGGGCCCCTTGTTCGATATCGGGGATCGCTACCACGGTCGAGGATCCTGGTGTGGGGGGTTTGTGGGCTTCACTTTCCCTCCCGACGAATTCGATCCGTGAAGGCTCGGGGTTGTTCTCGTCTAGTGGAACCGGGTCGATCAGCTCGGATTCATAGTAAGGCAACTCCGCTCACCTTTGGGGTCGATATCCAGTGCTGCTCGGAAGTCGAGCGGACCGACGGCGATGTTAGTTGAAATTCCCAACAAAAGATGCTTCGCAGGGTATCCGAGCGATTTCTTAGGCTTTTTGTTGGGTATTAGTTTCTTCATGTTGATGGTGAGACGCAGCAAACGATGTCGATCCGATCTGATTTTGAGTTCAAGGTGAAGGGCCACCCGGAAACTTGAAAACACGAGATCTTTGACTCAAACGCAGGAGTTCAAGGTAAATACAAGTTCGAAATATCAGAACATGGAGACAGTTCAGTGCCACAAAAATGACCACAGTCGTACAGTCTAAGGCTCTCCCGACACGCGCAGCGCTAAATGACTACACCGTGAGGAACACAGCGTCCTAATATACGGCCAACGTAATGCATGCCATCCTGTTCCCTTACTCAGAGCGGGGTTGGTTCAATGCCTAAAGCCGCCACGAGAGGATCCGAGTGAAGTTCCCTACCAGCTCAGTGGCAATTAAAACAATTCTGGGGTTGTTACAACTTCGGGCGTTTCAATCACCTCACGCGGTATTCCAAACCTCTGGGGGGCGGGTAAGCCTGAATTCCGGCGGGAAACCCCTCTCTTTTGTCAGCCCTGCCGACTCATCCCACAAAAGCTTGAGACTCACAAACTTGAACGCGATCCCGTGCGTTCTCGCGACATCCCTAGTGAGGCGGAAGACGTTCGTGAGATTTTCCTGGTCCCCTGCCTCCGAATCCTCTCTAGGGATCTCCTCCGCGAAAAGTTCTACAGGTTCTTGGACGTCCTTAACGACCCCGAATCTGATACCCCTCGCAATATTTCGGGCTTTTCCCGACTTGTCTACGTGGTTTAAACCAAGGTAATCTTCCAAAGCGAACTCGCGTTCGGGGATAATGTCGTCTAATAGGTTGTCGCATCAGTCAGAGTTTGAGACCAGGTGGCGCATACTGACCATCCTCGAGGTAGGACACCTGACAGGGTGTAGCGGTCCGCACCAGAGCGAACCTGAATCGCGGGAAGTCCTTTTCTGAGACATCGAGGCGTTGTTGTATACGTTTCTTCATCTCTGACAATCGTTCCCCCTTTCGGTGGGTGGAAACGGTTAATGGACGTGTTGGCAGTAGCAGCGGAGGTTGAGGCTTACCGGTTTAAGTACGAACTTGAACGGAATTCCGTGCGTCCTCGTAACACCCCAAGTAAAGTGGAATACGTTGATGATCTTGCCGTTGGCTCCAACCTCCAACTCCTCTCGAGGAATCTCCTCCGCGAAGAGTTCCACGGGATCTGGACCAACGATATCCCCGATCATCTCAAATCCAGTGAACTCTCTCCGTGTCCTTTCATCTTGCGCCACTTCGAACACCCTAATCCTGCCGGTACCCGATGGCGTTAGCTGAACTCGTTTCGACAGATGCTCAATCACGTCATGAACCGAGCTATCCGTGGACGACAAGAACAGGTGGGTCAATTCCTCCTTGTTGTGAGCACCCGTCCAGACCACCTTGAGAGTTCGCTTGGTCTCGAGCTTGATGATGCTCACATGGAGCTTTTCGTAAAGGATGACGATTCGGGATGAGGGGAAATGGGGAAGAGAGGTCATCTTTTCGATGCTTTGGTTCAGCGAGCGTTTGAGAACAGATTTGGGTACACGACTTGATCCGTATGTGGTGGTAAACCTCAGCTTGATCATCTCGTGCTTGAGCTGTTCCCCGACCTTGGAAGCCATCTGATAAAGATAGGTCAAAACACTCAACGTGCAGTTGATCAGGAGGATATAACATACCGCATCATAGTTCTGCTTCTTGCTGAACACCAGACTGAATTCTGGGCAGTCGGCGTCGAACTTGGGCCTGAACAGTATCGTCACCCGATTCTGCAGGAAATCGTAGAGCTGCAAGGGGCTCGAGTAAAAACCCTGGGACTCGAGCCGGTGGATTTGTTCAGGGGAGATTTCGACCTGGAAGCAGATGATATCTCCATTCTGGATTTCACTCTGAGCAAGGGTGTACGCCAGTCTCATGGGTTCGATCATGCCGGGTTTGATTTCCTTGGAAAGGATCATACATGAGTGTGACGTGTAGGCGAAGGTGCACCAACCGTTACCTCGTAGAGCTTCAGTGATGTACCAAGTGCCCACCTCATCCTCTTGTTAATGATCGGAATGAGGTTCCTCACTTTGCACGTCCTCTGCACATGGATCTTGCCAACTCCGTAGATGGTTTGCTTCGTGGTGTCAAAATGTTTGAGGAAGATCATGACTCCTCCTGCATTATCTGACTGCATGTCCTTTGGGTTCGGGTGAGGGACGGAAAATTCCCAGTGAGTGAGGGTAGAGAACCTACCGTAGAAGGACCCGGGAGGAAGTCGAGACACAACCGAAGCTCAGTTTGTTGTCGAGGATCCATGTTCTCCCGGAGGGTCTCGATCGCTGGATACTAAAGTCAGAAATAGCCTGCGTGGAAAGTCGCTCAGCATACTCAATGAGGGGTCATCCTCAGGAATGCATGCATCTGGCCGCACAGTTCTATTCTGACGGTTCACCATCACCCACAACCTGATCTAGTTCTCGGGGTAGCGAAAGCGTTGGGCCAGCCTCGACTTGAACGTGCTGTACATCTCCCGCTTGAGGACGCGAAATGTTGGGAGATCAGAGACCGGCCAACCCCTCTCGTCAAATAAGGCGAGGTCGAAACCTTCGTGACGAGCAAAGGTTCTATCCGTGACGACTTTCACAGTCAAGAAGAGATTTTGCTCCTCCCGTTCCTTCTTCTTGGTCTCGATTTGGACGCGCTCCTCGTCGAGTCTTTGTTCTGGAGGAGGGATGAGGCAAGGATCTCTACCGCAAACCCAACGACAACTTACTCAGGTGCGGGGGAGTATCTTCCTCGGTGAGTGGCGCCAGGACCTCATAGATCTCTGTCTCACGAATGTATACCAACACATAAGCATTCGTGCCAAACGGATTCGTTACCGTGTCCCCATTTCCCTGAGTTGGAGGGACAACCACGTCCAACGGTTCTCTCCCATAATTTCCCTCTAGAACCTCCTGGCCCACCACAGGTGTCACGCGGTCGTCGTCGAACTTGAGCCACAGGCCGTCCTGGTCCGGTTTGATGAGAGCAATGCATTTCCCACATTCAGCGGTACCGGAGTGAACGATCACACCGTGGAGTTTGTACTTCCAGGATTTATGCCTGTCAGCCGTCTCGTCGAGGAATTCGTCGAGGTCAATTTCGGAGGGGAACTCAAACCGATCGTTGATCTTTAGGGTGGGGTGAAAATGGTATCAGCGAGCCACAAGTATAATTGATACGTACCTTAACCATGGCATCGCGCTGTATGTCATACTCGTAGCGCTTCAGCTGCAAATGCAGCACCGGCGGAAGTGACTGGAATATGATACCTTTCCGGGCCTCCTGCAATCCAAACCCTTCTGCCTGGTACATGTTTTCACCATCCATCATTTCCACAGCAACGTAATCTCGGAAGGCGTCATACAGCGTCTTCATTCCCTTGACGTTCAGTTGGATGTCTGCCCAACGGGGAGTATTTAACACCTTGCTGTCCTAGTCTTGGTGTGCTCGAGTGCTTTTCTCACCGCGAAATTCCTCTATCCTAGATGATTCGTAGTCGACGTTGACGCATTTGATGAAACTTTTCATCTTCCCAGAAAAGAGTTTTGCGATAGCACCCTCCGCACGCGTACCCTGAGACGTAGCAAATCACTCGACCACACATTCGGGCGCCGCAGAAACAGGCCACAAACCTTCATCCTCGACTCTAGGCTGTCTTGCAATACCCTGTTGAATTCTTGTACATCGTGCGGTAAGAACGATTCGGTACTATTCCAACCAAAGGACGTTGTCAATTCCGCCGTGCCTGGAGCGATCGCGAACGGTCAGTTTAGTAATCCGACTTGCCGAGCGCTGAAGGCTGTACCGACCGACAGGTTGTCCGGAAGTCTGTAAGCAATAGAACAATCGTTGTAGCGCCAGCGGGATGCTCTCAGTTGGACGTTCAACTTCCGTCGGGATTTGGTAAACAGCCTGCGCGATGTTACGGACAGGCTCAAACCGGGAGAACAGACGTCTGTACCTTGCGGAAGTAGCGGATGCAGAAAAGAGACTGCAGCAGAGAGTTCAGATAACTTGTGGCGCCCAAGTTTTTCAGCCCAACAAAGCCCGTTTCCTTCCTTGAATCAAAGCTGAAAGAGGCACGTTAGCTCAAAGGGAGTAAGGATGAGGTTTAGCTTACTCGACGAAATTATGCCAAAGCACACCGGCCGGGTCCTCCAAGACCCTCACATAAACCGAGACTATGGCAGATCCTCCTTCGATCGTTGGGCGACTTAGACCGGGCTGAGGGTGCTCCAGTTTGTTCAGCTCGCTGAAGCGGGTGAAACCCCAATCGCTCTCTTCGGCAGTGAATCGGTGGCGTGCATCTAAGGGGAGAAGTGGTGAAAATCAAGCAAAGATGTCTCTGCGTTGGACCCACGCACGGCTAACTGTGTAGAGGGTCGGATCGTACGGGTTCGAGATGACTAATGCGAACTGGGCACAGACGTGCCAAGCCTCTTTCTCGTCTATGGTGGTAACGCGATCGAGATACAAAGAGACCACATCAGCGGTGCAATTTCCGGACGGGAAGAGGAGTATCCGCCTGCGTGCCAGCTCCGATCATGCGAGTGCAGGAGAACAACGGTCGGAGAGAACATACCACTTATGCCCGCCGCAATCAAACTCGGGGCTACGTAGCGTTTTATCAAGTTCTTTCCAGTTCTGGAGCTTCCAGTGGAAGGCCTGGAACTCCTCAACGACATGGCCCAGATCAGGCATGTGCTTGGCGACGAAAGCTTCGGCTGGGATATGAGAGAGAAGTGGTTGATAGTATGGCGGGGAGCACTGGGGGGCGCTCGATAAGAAACTCACGGTCGAGGACGGGGACGACCTGGTCAGGCTCCGTGAGAGGGTTGTGAGCATCGATCTCCATGTTGTGGGCCTCTGATCAAGGTGAGGGAGGATCTGATGGCGAGTAATCGAGGGAACGAGATCGGGGGAGGACTGGACAAACTGATGGTCAGCGCGCGCTTTCTCCCAACCAGATAGACCTAGTTGGCACGGAAGACGCGGAGGGTAATAGGGTATCTCCCGCTCGATGGGGCACCGGGATTTCACCGGCCCGAGTTTCCTTTTTTGTCTTCCCTTGCAAGGCCTCGGAGTCTAAGCAAAAACGGAAAGTTTTCTAGCTACCGCACAGGCCCTGCCTCACGCCGTCGGATTCGTTTGTTCACTGACGGTTGGGTAGGAGCCTGCTCGCTGCTCCGTTCCCTCGTTGGCCTGGAACACCTACGCGCGGTGATTGAAATTGAACGATCGACGAGTTTGGGACTTGGCGGCGCCATGCCTTGCTCATTCCACACAGGAAGGGTGAGAGCTCCGCCTAATTATGCGTGGCCATAGAATCAGAAACCTTCGCTCGTTGGAGATCCTGTATGGGTCAGGTCACGCGTAAAGTGGATGGGGTCATCGTCCATCCTGGGCTTGCTTAGGGGCGGCGTTTGTTTTTTCAGGCCGACGGCAGAGTCGCGGTCGAGTTGTGGATCACCATCACCGATGCCCATCGAGGATACAACGCATTATCGTGGACCGCCCGCTTCAACGAGCTTTTAAGTTGAGCCGCGCCGTGCTCAGTTCAATGCGAGGATGGGCGAAAACTCCACTGAGATTGGAATGGTGGTGCATAATGATTCGCGGATATATCTCGGACCTAGCACTTGGTTGTTGGCTCGATCCATCTCAGATTCTTACCCTCTGCAGACAGGCCGCTCGTGCTGCGTACCATCAGGAACTTTGCGGTTTTTTCACGTTCCGTGGCCTACCTAATTCGTTACCCTACTCGGGGTCATATTTGATATTGATAGTCGCAATGATGTCAACGTTCGAATTGTCCCAAGATAAAATACGTTTACATGCTTCAAAACACTAGACACAACTTCGTCATAAACCACGGCAGTTTATCATAGACGGGTGCTCGTGTAGACCAGCGATAAGATCACAGCCGCAGGCACAGCCATCATGGTGAGGGAAACCTTTGACCGAAACACGGCCCATAAGCTAGCCACGACCTTCAGACGTGAAACGTTCCTGATTCCCTGCGTGAGAAAAGATACGACCCTCACTGGTAGCAGCGGAAATCCTTACGCTTCGAACTGCATAGCGCGGTTCGTGAGGATATCGTATACCCCACCTTTGATGGCCTCGCTTTCGAGCCGCAAAAGCGGGCCGCCGTCGGGTAAGACCCACGCAGCTCCCGTCGTCGACATATCGCGGTCCGTAGCGGCCAATATGATGGTCCCACCGACCCGCTCGATCGGGACAAAGGCAAGACCTGCCGCTAGCACCCTGTTTGTGGTATCCAACAGGGCGGTGTCTGTTAACCTCTGTAAGACGAGAGAGAGATTATGGAAGCACGCGAGCCGCGAACCTGTGAAGAACGGATGGACGACGGCCACCCGGATGTTCTTCTGCTCCAACGGGTAGGCCAACGATCGAGTCATCCCCAATACCCCACACTTTGTCGCAGAGTACATCGGACCCGTGGCGGCGGGTTTCCAAGAAGCTGTTCTGAACTTTAGGGACGTGGGAGTGGAAACGACGCAGGAACCTACCCATCGAGCCCAGCACTACTATGGATTTCAACACATTGTCCTGCTTTCTATCGAGCTGTAAGAAGTGGGTAGCTAGGTGCGTAGCTGGGATATATGCAGATAAGTGGTTGTCGCTTGGACTGTTAATGAGTTCGTTCTCCTCACTGTATGCTGTGCCCATCAGGTTCACGTCGATAGTGGTCATCGTCGGTTTCTCTAGCTTCCCATCCTTGACCTTTGGCGTGGTGTAGTCACCGGTCTCGTTTATCCCAGCATTAGCGACCTACAAACGACCGACAACCATGAGCGCATAAAACCTGAGATACCAAGCATACCACAACGTCAGCGGGGCCAAAGGCGTCGAATGCAGTCTGGAAGAGATTTAGTTGGTCTTCCCACGAGGTGACATCACAGCGTAATCCGATGGCCTCGCTGTTGCTCTTGTCAGAATTCGAACCCCATAGTCGGCGGATGTTGAACCTACCCGCCATCGTCTTTGATCTGTGCGGCCACACTTTGTGCTGTAGATTCGTTGATATCGCCCAGCACGAGTTTGGCTCTGCACGCGGAACGCGGATGGGGAGGTTGATTCACTTCCGACAGGAGGCATCTTACCTGAACTTGGCACACTGTAGGGCCGTCTCCCTTCCGATTCCTGCTCCCCCACCTTGACCATCACGAGATTTCAGCTCCAATCACGGGGGACGGGAGGACATGCAAGCGAAGAAAACTCACCGGTTATCAGCACTACTTTCCCTGCAAGTCTGTCGCTGTGCGAGTACAGCTGGTCGTCGAGAATGGTGGTCATGACGGTGGTGGGGGAGAGAACATGGGAATGGGGCGAGGCATGTGCATATATAGTGCCAACGCGGAGACGTGAGCATAGGACCTTCCCCGCGGATACCAGGAGAGGAATGGATCAAACCGATCCGGGATTAGTCTGGAATCCAGCCTCGAATTCAGAGCGAATTCGGAGGAGGATTTGAGGGGGGGGACTGCTGTTGGGGGGACGCTCCCCGAAGATACGTTTCCCGTTTCTGATGTTTCTTGGAATCCTTTCCCACCGTCCAGCCACCCACCCCCACAAAACTGCCTGTTCCCCTCCCCCGTCGGACCCGAACTTAGGGGTGCTTGAGTCCCTGAGGCCCTCTATTTTGGCAATGACAGCGAAAAGCAAGCGATATCCGGGATATGAACCGTTGAATTGGAGCTAATTAATGGGGGTTATGACACCCACAGAACGCCCATGATGAATTGCTGTCAACAATGACACCTGAGACCTTTTACATCGTCGAGCGGGCTCCCTTTTGCTGCAGTCCTTTCCCTCCAACCACAAGGAATGATACGGCGACCTTTACCCCCACAACCGATCTACCATGGTTGCGCTTTGTAAGTCCCCTAATGTTGCTCGGCAATCTCGCTTGACGATTTACGGTGTGCGTGCATCGATCTTTCCTTCGGAATCGTTTTTTTGATTCCCCACAGCACAGCTGACTGCGCATTTACCACTCTCCAAGAATTTCTTGCAATGCTTATGCTCCGCAACGTTCCCAACGTGGGTAGGCATCATCTTTGCAGAGCCCTTTGCCCGATAATGGACTTGACCACATCGTTGCTCTCGAGATCTCTTACGTACGTTTCTGGTATGTTCGTTTTTTCCTTTTGCTGAGTCCAGAGTTTTAAAAACACGGGATTTTCCCGGGAGGCGAGCTGATTTTTGTTTTCTGAAGACTGCTTGCCTTTACTATTTATTCAAAGCCCGGAATCGCTTGCTTCCCCACCACGGCCACCACGACGCGCATACCCTTTCCCAAGGCCCTAGCAAAAGGCCAGCTCAAACTGACCTTGCGTGAGGTGTCCGGTCTTGGCCTTTCGTTCGGATTCTTGCAAACATGAATACTCCCGATTCGCTAGAGATTTGGTTTCATGATCTCTGTGCAGTGCTACGAGCAGAAGGATATATTCCCACGTACCAAACTGTGTGCCTGCTCTCTTCTTGTGCAAGACACACCGATGACACCTCTATTGCAGAACTTCACCCCCTCTCCTTCCCTCACAGGAGATCCTGCAAACCCAAGCGAACAATCTATCGCAGCAGGAGGTCAAGATGTCAGTTTTAGCGATTTTGTTGCAGCCGGTCAGGAGGCATTTCATGATAGAGAGGAGGCCGTCACCGAAGCGCCAGATTTGGCCAACATACCGCAATATCTCACTCCAGACCCAATTCTGTCGCCGCATGTACGTCCGCCTCCACGCCCAGCCTGATGATCGACTAACGAGTTCGTAGGACTCGGATCCTTTCTACATCGCACTGACAGCAGAATCCAACCGTTACAGAACGGAGACGAACTTTCCCCTCAATCAGGACACCACGCAACTCCCTTCAGCGTTACACCCCCACGCCTCTCTACCGTGCAGCGGCCCGTATGATAGTATAGGGTATCCCTCAAGCTCGAGCGCGACACTGAACAGTAACCATGAGCCTATATCGCCAGAGTTTCCTGGTTTAAACCGCGCATACCCACTATTCATGGGGTCCATCCAGCCGCCGGATAATACAGCATGGGCTAGGCCTACAGTCGCCCATGAGGGTGATCCTTTGGGAGCTGGAGATCCTCCGGTTTTTAGTCCCCCTGGCAGGGTGGAAAACGGGGGAACGATCACGCTGCCCAAGGGGTCACCGCCCTCCGTAACCCACAATGTCGCACCCTGTAATCCAAAGAAAAGGAAGCGACAGGATTCCCAGGACAAGCCACGCAAAGGCAAGCACAGCCGGTCGCAGCATCACGATCAACAAATTGGAAGATCAATTCCGGTGTGCATTCCAAACTCAGACCCAGTCAGGAATCGCGACTCACAGCCCGGTCATTTGTAGTCAACCCCTTCGTCCCCGCCTGGACCCTCCGAGCTCCGTATAGTGCGACAGAAAAATTACGAAGTCGCGTGTAAGCAGAAGTGGGACAAGCTCCCCGACATCGTTTTCACGGTCGGAGGCGTGGACGGAATGAAATTGACCCAGGCCATGGACGCATATTTCCCCGGTCCTGACGACCGCGACCTGCCCATGTTCACGGATGGAAAGGTTGGGAGTTCTATCTCCTGCAGAATAAATGTATGTGCTCTCTGCGACGGCGACCGTCGTAGTTACTTATGCAGTTCAATCAGTTTGAGGGCCCATACAAGGCAAGCGGAGAGGCAAAACAGGTACGTCTACGGTGTTTGTCTGTATTCAAATCCCGTGTAATAAAAACGATCACCATATTACAACCTCGAATTATAAGAGGGAAAAGGGGCGAATCACAAAGAAACGGTTAGCGGATTACACCGCAAAGCGCATCAAGGCTTATCTGGAAGAACTGAGAGTAATTCGGTTGTGAAATTAAATCGACCTGTGCTAATTTGGCATTCAGGTTGCCGGGACCCCCTACCCTATCTGCTTTGAAGACATGATCCTCACCAGACTTATCCATGTCTCGAAAGGATCCTTTCAACCAGAGATTCGGTACCAAATCACGCCTTCAAGCTCTATCGATGCCTAAAGATGTTCTTTGCGGCCCGCGTGATCGCCTGTGCATACCCGACCTATCTGAACATATGCTCTTTGGTTTTACTTTTCTCGTCTTTGCTTATGTCCCGCTGCTTCATTCCTGGCGACGTTAGAACTTACTGTTCCGCACGGCCACACTGTAATTGGATGTTCCCATGTTCTCATCGGATAAGGATGGTTATTTGCTTTTCTGTTCTCGCAACTGCATGATACGTACTTAGGAGACCCCAAAATGCCGGTTTTTGTTTTCCCTCAAGCTGATTAAGAACCAGTTCCTTGTGCTAGCTTTCGCTGCCCTTGACTGCGAGTCGCTACGACCCGTTCGAAAAACAATTCTTCTGATGGTCGTGGATATCACCCTTCGTCGGTGATCATGAGGACCCATCGCAAAAGGCTAGTCGCTGATGCCAATTCCCCAAGGCCTTGCCCTCGGGGGCATATTTCATTCGCCGCGTTCGGGCCCGAGTATATGGTATGGCGGGGCTATGCCAGGGTAGGATCAGTGAGGAATGAATTAGGAAAAAATTGACGACAAATCAAAGAAAGGGGGAGGCAGGAAATCTATTGCTTCGATTGCTAGGAAAAAGGACTCGGAAACAAAGCATTCAATACAAAAGATCTATCAGAGGGTAACATAGGATGGGGCGCATGATGGTAAACGTTTACCCAAGTACAAAATCAAATCAAATCAAACCAACCGAACAGGGCAGGGAGAACTTCCATATTTCTAGGGTGAATTATGACCAGGAGTGCTAACCTCGTACCAGAGATCTGGCTGCCAGGACGACTTCGAGACGTGGCAAAGCCTGGTCAAAACCGCGTTCTCGAACGTCGCACCTCCACAGCTAGTTTGAGCCTGCGCGGTTGGGCGTTAAGCATTGCGCGCGAGGGCAAAACTCCGCGCTCACCTTGATACCTTCAATGTTGCGTTTCACGAGTTTCGCAACTTCAAATGCGAGCTTCCCCTTGGTGATGGACCCTCGAGCGTTCTTAGTATTGGTCGTCAGGATCTGGTAGTCGCATCCGTTAAGGCGTCCGCAAGCAAACGTCTCATATGCCTCACCCTCCACTTCCCAAGCTCGCGACCTGAGAACTGGCAGATGCAGAGAGATATGGAGTCATATTTACGGGGTTTGTGGGAGTCGACGCACGTTTAACCTGCATAATATTGAGCTCCCAGCATCTTCGTCGTCGAAGACCTTATCGTTATGGCCAGCAAAGCCAGTGTGCTCTGAATTTTCGGCATCGGTCAAATGGAGCCATCCGAAGTCAATGGGAGGTTGCCGAATCCAGTTGTCTTGTCGAACGCCACTGGTGTAGGGAGTTTGTGAAATCCTCTTGAATTGCCCTGAACCATGTGTTGAAATATTAGACTTTCCGTGTTTCCGAACCTTTCCTTATCTCGTTACGCTTTTAGTAGTTACTTCCCACGACCGCTACCGCGTACAGGATCAGTCAATTTTCGTTTCGACTCCTCAATCGTCTTTACTCTTGATTGAGGAGTGCGTATATTTTATTCTCTCTTTCTAGAACCCTCGCTTACCCAGTCGATAGCTTTTCGCTTACAGCGATACGTCTAGGTACAATAAATCGTCTTTACTCTTGATTGAGGACTTTTCGCTTACAGCGATACGTCTAGGTTTCGCCGTCGTCCAACAGGTTATGAGCCCGGCTCGAACGCTCTAAACCTCAGACTACGCTACCCACCTCGTTTTATCAAGAACCATCTCCCCTCCTACCTCCTTTGCATCCTACCCTCTTCATCACAAAAAGTCTTACGCGATGTCCGATCTCGCTAAGCAAATTTCAAGCGTCCCTGTCCTCGCCGGCCAGGCAAATTACGCCGAGTGGTCCACTGCAGTAGAGAACCTAGCGTTGTTAGGTGACTGCTGGGACCAGATCACTGGAGAGGACGTACCTTACGACGATTCCGTCGCTGAGAAGGCCAAGTTTCGCAGTCGCTACAACAAGGCCAAAGGACTCATTGGATCCACCGTCATCACTCCAATTCAGCAGGCACTAATGGTGGTCCCCATCGTATGTAAAATTGGTGATAACTGTGTCACCATGTTGTGTTATCCAGGCTGACAAGCATGTTGTGGGCATTTTTGTAACGTTCACCTCAAGCACCCAGAATCCAGGTTGAAAATTAGGTTTCCAAATTGGGCCAATCCCATGAGGCCATATTTGGGTTGTTCCCTATGGCTGCCAGCGGCGCTCCGCAGCCTTTCCCTCTGTAAATAATGATTATTTTACCAAATATATCGATTTTTTCCGCCAATACTGGGCCCTGCGTTGCCATTCCCAACGTGAGCGACAATAGCAACCGTGCGAAACGAGAGCTTCGACCGTGATGGCGCGCGGGCATCCCGCGATCAGCAAAGAACCTGGCGTCCCGGGTTCTGAGCTCGCGATGAGGCCCTCCCGCAAATTCCTGCGTAGGGAATGGCCCTCCCTCCCCCCTCCCTCCCCCCTAGGCCAGCTTCTCGCGTTCGAGGATGCGTCGCGACTGTGGGAACTTTATCCCGCATTGCGATTGGTCCGCATCCACCCGATTACTCTGATCCTCATCCTACACGCTGCAGCCACATTGCCTAATCCCACCTCTCTCTCTTCCCCTCCCCTCGCAACGTACGCAGCTACTCTTTTCGGTCTGTCCGTCCCGCCGCTCTGCTTTGCGATGACGTGGCACCCGTACCGCTCGTTTCTCAGCCGAGCGGATGATCCGGCCTCCAGATTAGGTGGGTAATCTGTCTTCCCTCCTGGATATTTTTCACTTATCGGGTTCCCCTTGGGTAGACGCCCCTCACTCGACGACAGCGGGTGTTTCTTGTGCAGTGCTTCTGATTGGCCAATGTCTGTTGCTCCGATCCCATCCTTCGCGCCGTTGTGAAGTTGGCAATCCCTTTTCCCTCTCACTCAGCATATTCCCAGCATGTTATGCGATGGGCAACGGTCCTCCCCCTATCCTCGCGCGTGCCTCATGGATCCCCTCCGCCTATTGGTCGACGAAACTTGGTTCATCGTCCCGGCCCGCTTCTCCCATGCCCTGCTTGGCGATCCTCTTCCTCTTCCCGCCCGTTTCTTCTGTTGTCGCATTTCTCCGGGAGCAACAACCTCTCCCCATGCTCTCGCGTCCTTCGTGGATGCTCCTTTTTGATTGGCCGACGCTGGTCTGCCCCCCCGATCCGCGCATCCCACTTTCCGAGCGCTTTTTGCCCCTCTTGGAAATCATCTATACCTTTCGGTCGATCCTGCTCTATTGCATTTCATCGGGAGCAGCCGCTCTGCCGCATTCCCCCACGTGCTCTAAGGACGTTGCGTTACGATTGGTCGACGCCAGTCCCGCCCCGCCGATTCCGTCTGCTCCATTTGGCAAGTCCCTTCCCTTTTCCCTCGTTCCGTGTCTTATCGCGCTTTGTGGCGAACAGCAGTCCTTCCCCAACCCCTCAGGTGCTTTGATGACGTCAAAATATCACTGGTCGATGCCACTTCCCCATCCCGTGCCTTCTTTCCGCCCCGCATGGCAACCCTCTTCCCCTTTCGATCTCTTCTTATCTTATCGCGCTCTGTTGGGTGAAACGACCTCCCTCTCGCATCCTTCCCGATCCTGCATCGTGATTGGCCGACGCCGTTCACTCTGCTTGGTAAGTTTCTTTCCCTTTGCCTTTCGAATCATCTCGCCCCTTCCCCTTTGCTCGCAAATCCGCTTCCAGCCGACTGCGTGTTATCTGATTTCCACCTTGTCCATCCAATTACTGATCATGGCTTGAAGCAACACAGCTGCGACTAAGACGACGGAAGGAACTTTGCACAGCTCGCGTCTGCCTACTTCTATCCGACACGTTGTTTGCCCTCCATTAGTAGATCACCTTCCCCTTCCATCACATTGCAGCCGCTTCCTTCCGCTTTATGTCCCTATTCATTTCGTAGGCTTCCCTGACAGTACAACGTTCCCTTTTTTGTCGTTCCCATATGTCTTTGCATCGCGTCGTGACCCTGCTCTCCCTTCCTCATTCCAAAACAAGCTTGACTTATTTGTCCGAGTCGAGTCACATCATATATGTACATATTGGGCGACATTCAGTCGACTGTCCGCGTGATCTCAACTGCCTCCCTTTCCCATCGCAATGGCAACGAGGACCTGTGCAGTCGGGAAACCTGTGCCGGTGACCCCTTTGGCTTCGACAACGCCTCTCCAACGTTGCCGTTAATTTTGGTCGAGTCTCGCTCCTCACGAATCCGCCTCTCGTCCGGCAGATTCCGCGGCGTTGTCTTCCTTCCGCACGTAGCTTTGTTCGTCTAGGCTGGAGACTAACATAAGTCCTTCCATACAATAAATTTTAGGATAGACACCTCTGCACTCATGAAACAACAAGAAATATATTGTGGATGATGAGATCAAAATAGGTACAACCGGGCACTAGCTAGTCTTCGACTTCAATTACACAAACGTGGCCGTCAATCTGGGAGGTCTCATTGCAGACGATCCTACGACAATAGTCACAAACACGGAATGCCTTGTAAAATTGTTCCTGGAGGACACCGTGTCTGCTGAGGAGGTTTGAAACTGTTGAAGCGACCCCTGCAGATGGGCAATCGTTTGGATGTGACTTGGGGCGGCTCGACGACGAGGCAACGTTGAGACTGGCCGACTTCCCCTTAACATCGGGAGCCCTCTGTCGAAGGTTGCGCTTACGTTTCTTCGGGACAGCCTCTGCGGTGATACCTAGAGTAATCGCGTGGTAGTAAGCCACAGTACGCACTGAGGTGGTTCAAATATACTGACCACTGCTCGATGTCGCCGAGTCGCTTTCGCTCGCACCTGCGTCTCTAACGGACAGGACTTGGTCCCTGTAATTACTCATAAGTTCGACAACGTTCACTAAATGCCGAAGTGTCAACAATCTGTGAGTGTAGACGTGACGTGCAAACTCACCGAAGTAGGAACAGTCGGACTCGGGACAGACGAGACACATCATATCAAACGATGCGGACTCCCGCCAGGTTGGGACGAGGAACTGTGCCTTGCGAGGGGATCCACGCATCACACAGAAACATGACGGACGATCCCAGTCATGTGTCTGAAGGAACTGCGGCAAATGTGACGGCTCGACTGGTGATCCGTTCTCATCCAGAGGGCTGACCCACGGCAATGTGAGCGGAGCTAAAACAGGAAATCAAAACGACTCACTAAGGAATGGGAACGAGAGCGCCCTTTGAAGTTTGAGCATCCCACTCGAAAGTGACGAGGGTTGTCGCACGCCTCAAAATTGCCTTATATTCACTAAAAATGCTGTCGTCTCGGCGAGACTTCTTGGAGGAAAATTCGCGTGCGGAAATGGGGCTTCGCAAAAGGTCGTCACCACCACGGACACGTCTTGGAGTGGGAGTAACAGGAGTGGCACGACTAGAGAGCGCGATACGGGCCTCGAACAGGGCAGGGGACCCAGTCGTTCTGCTGTTCTGCATGGGGGGCTAGGAGGGGGAAAACTGTGTCATCTGCCCGCACGAGCATCCTTTTATCACGACCAAATATGGGGATGTGGCGAGATAAGAAGCCAGCAACGGACCACTTGGGAAGTTGCCCATCCTGAATAGATAGTGCTCGCGCGAAAGGATGACCACTACTCGAGAAGTACTCCGAGGCGGTTACCTCATTCATTCATTATTGGCATTTCCGGTGCCCGACTGAAGACAAAAGTGATCGATATATCCAGCGTGATCAATTTTCATGTGTCGAACGATATGTCAAACACGATGACAACGATATTGATCGGTAACTTGTAAAGACAGGTGGTTAAGGTGGTGTAAAAACAAGGGCGAGAGGCAAAGTCAACGGTAGTCGGGAAAGCGGTATACATCAGCACTCGTAGATATTTGCAAAGACAGGCGGGTGGATTGTGAGAGAGCGTCAACAAAAAAGAAAACGGGCAGGAAGGTGATCAGCGGGCAATGGGGGTGAAGACAAAAGCAGCTATAGAGGAACAATCAAGACGACCTCTTCTTCTTTCGCGGCGAAGCGTTTGCTGGCTCAGCTGCTCGCTTCGTTCGTCCGGAGCGTGCTCCCGTGGTCGCGGGACCACCCTTGGCGGGAACCGGCCAGCCCTGTGCACGCTCCAGGACGTATATCAGGTCGCAGAGGATATTGAACCAGGCGCAATCGTGAGCAGGTAGACTGCGGGGATCCAAGTTGGCGTCGTCCTTTGTGGCAGCTCGTGCAGCTACATGGCGTTCAGGCTTCTCTCCCTCCAACTTCTGGGCCCACGCGCGGTCCCACCAAGCCAAGCACAAGATGAGGAGGAACACGCCCTTCTTCCCACCGGCGAGTATATAAGAGTAGTCACTGTCGTGGGTCTTGGACTTGGGACGCCATTGGGGTTGAATACTGTACCACCAAAGCGCGACCTCCTCGCCGAACTCCGGCAATACGACGGAATCCCCTTTGGAGGGGTTGTGATGCCATTTGAAGTATTCGCCAAGGATTTTGGGCTTCTGTGTCGAGTTCAGGTTTACTCCCTGTGGGAAAGTGATTAGAAATGCAATGGGGGACGACATAGACTCCTACTCACAATCTTTTCGTCGAGGCCAAAACCGAGCCTTCTCTCCTGACGGAGCCAGGTCATAATGAGTTTTTCCCAGAGACCTCCCGCCTCCACGGATAGAATGAAGTCGAGTCTCCCACGGTCGATGAGCCAGGACGGGATGTCCGATCGGTCGATATGGTAGGTGGGGATGATCCGGGGAGTAAAGAGGGATAGTTTTCTGACGACGGGGGAAGATGCCTCGAGATGCTCTTCCTGTGGTGGGATAGCAGGTTCACCGGAGATGGAAGAGAGGGTCGTATTGATCTCCACAGGTATCGTCAAGACCCCCTCGAGCGACTGTTGCGACGAGGGTACAATGAGGTTGTCAAATGGGGTCGTGGTCTGTTTTAAGTGATGAGACGTGGCAGATGACGCGGTGGAAAGGGGTGAGTCATATGGGCGCCCTGGAAGTTCATACCCGGACCCGCCGAGTGTCAAAATGACGTCAGGGGCTCCTTCCACAGAATCACGTCGTGATTGAATGGCGAGTGCTCCCTCGGTCCATACCCGAGTTTTGTAGGTGCTTCTGGTCGTTCCAGACATGCCATTGGTGGCCCCTTCTGCAGGATGCGGGCCGACAACTTGAGGGGCTTGAGGGAGGTCGTGTGTACCGGAGAGCTTATCAACGACGGAGTGATTTTTTGCTTGATGAGGCGAACCAAGAGCATCAGAGGAAGAGACAAGATCTGTGATTTCAGAAGCAAGAGGGGAAACAACGGCTTGGGATGGCTCAAGAGGAGTGACAAGAAGGGGTCCGGAGACCACAGGAGCAATGGTGGTTTGGTGGGGTGTGGTCACCCGGGGAAAATCAAGAGGCGAAGGAGCAATGGAAGGCAGCTGGACAGCAACGGGTGAAGTGGTGGAAATGTTGTCCGCAGTGAACTCAATGGACATAGGAATCCCGAAGATTTCCTGGGGGGAGATGAACTCGATGGGCCCGGGCGTCTGTTGAGTTGCAGAGATTTCCTGAGGAACGGCCCTCGCGTCTTCAGCGTGCTCGTCAAGAGCAATGACGTCGGCAATCCCGACACCTTCAACATCGTCGACTGCGTTGATACTGGGACTAGGCGAGGCTTCGCTGTATTCCTCCATCGGAGTTGCAGAATCCCGCGTGGTGGACGAGGACGCAGTGGGTTGAGGGACAGGAGGTGCGTTGGTGAACATGAATTGCGATCGTCCACTAGTATTTGGTTCTGAAGCAAGGCGGTTAATGTTTTTTCCTCGACTATGTCTCAGGGGCACGTACTACCGAAGATCTCCATACCCCACTCTGTGAACCTCTTCTCGATGACATCGTTCCAATCATCCCCGCAGAAGTGGCGAAAGTCCAAAAACTCACCTTCCCCCTGAGAATAACTTCATTTCAAGGGCGTTAGATTGAGGCGATCTGGGAAATGCATCGAAAACTCACTTCTGAAAGGTCGCGGTTCCATCTCGAGGATTTACATACCCAACAAGCAGATGGGCAATACACCCTGCCTGATCTTCGAGGTTCTTGAGCGCACGGGACAAGGTTTTTGCCACCGTGGGCTGGTTACTAGAGTGGTGCAACGACCATATAAGAAGACGTTGCAGATAATGATGTAGGAATATCTTACTGTTCGTGCCAGGTGAGTTTCTCATCTCGTTCCTGAGGATCCACGATGTCCCGTACCGGCCGGTACAGTTTCGCCCATTCCGCATCACGACGCTCTTCAACCTGTTTCCTCTCGTCAGGAGGAAGCGCGTCGTAGAGCTCTTTTGAAATTTTGAGTTTGAAGTCGATCGGGATCTGAGCGGCAGAGGTTGGGGTCGGTTGGGACTTCAGATGTTGGTCCCAGCGGGCCTCAACGACGTCTTTGAGGCCGGATTCCCAGTTGTAATTGCAGTAGGCTTGTGCAGGGGCGAGTTTTCGCTTTTCAGTTTGGCCCAATCGCAGATCGGATTTTGACGACTTGGAGGTCGGACGACCCTTGTTGTGGAACCACGTGCGTAGATTCTATCGATGAAATGAATGATTAGAATAAAAGGTAGAGGCATCTTATAATACGCACTTTGTTATTAGCCGCACGGAGTTTCGATAATGCTTTCTCACGCGAGCCGTGTACCTTGATGTCCTCAGCAGGAGGGACGATAGGCCACTGCTTCTGCCAGCCCTCGTATACACGTGGCCAGAAACGATCCAACGATCCAGCGGTCTGATGGATAAAAAAGTTTGCCAAATGGGACGTCAGAAATTCGACCTGTTCCTTAGACTTCCCGTCCGAGCGTCTTGGCGGCATAGTGAGGTGAGACTAGCGAAGGAGTGAGGTGAGACTAGCGAAGGAGTGATAACGAAGTGAGACTGGCGAAGGAGCGGTATCGAGGTGAGACTGGCGAGGGAGCGATAACAAGGTAAGACTAGTGGAGGAGTAATAACGAGGTCAGAGGGTATGATGGGATTCACACTTGACCTGATAACTTGGATTTTATATCCACCTGAAGTGCGACCAGTGCCCTTCCATACGGAGAATCGACAGCAAGTTGCTATGGATGTCAAGGCGTTCTGGCAACCCGTACTGCGTGTTCTCTGCCGGTGTTGCGCATGGTATTTGTGAGCCTGTTTGAGGATCCCAGTAGGCCGACAATCGCTTGTCGCGATGGTACCATTTCGGCGTCACATTCAGTCTTAGTGCACCATCCTGGCGGCTAGGTAAATTACTTCTCTTGTAAAAATTCTGGTCTCGTGTAAGTCTGCCAGTTGACGCACCTGGCAGTGGGGCCGAGAGAATGAGTGGAAGGAACATGTGCACCGGCGAGTGACCATCGGGTCAGCCGACACCATCTTTGGCATGCGCCCAAGTGAAACACGGAGATATCTATACACAGAGTGAGTTACGCCTTCCAGAGTTGGTATGAAATAGCCATCGAGCAAGTCGATGACCTGAGCAAGAATCATCCTATCAAACTTTAATCCATTGAGCAAGTCGAAGTCCAACTGGGCCATAATCACCTCCTTCAACCTTTAATCCATCAAGCTGAGGGACGTAAGGCGTGTGAATCATTCAGGAGGAGACGC
Organism: Thelephora terrestris; assembly: GCA_015956445.1. Taxonomy (NCBI): domain Eukaryota; kingdom Fungi; phylum Basidiomycota; class Agaricomycetes; order Thelephorales; family Thelephoraceae; genus Thelephora; species Thelephora terrestris. The sequence continues at coordinate 261,081 of WIUZ02000023.1, read as the reverse complement.
CACGTTCCGCTCCACCGAATCTTGCCTTTCGAAAATGATCATCAATACATATCAACGAGAGAGGGAATGCTTAGCTACGCACATCACCCATATAACCAACAACCCGACCATCCATCTCCCGAACCACTCCCATGTGAGCCCCACCAAGAGGTGGTGGGTGGCTGGTGAAAGGTAGGGGATAGCTCGAAACCTGGAGGACTTGGAAGTAGCGGGGAGGTTGGTTGCTCGATCAGTTTTGCAAAATTTTCATATATGATATTCAGATGCCGCGGGATCATCGCCCCCCACGCCAGCCAACGCCTCAGGCCATGTGGCCGCCTTCGTCCCCAAAGCGGTCTGCCTACAGTATGTATTTAAACAACGGGAAAGGTTGTTTTCCACGCCCTCCCCGCCGTCGTCATCAACCTGCATCTTTTACCTCTCCCCTGTTTACAATGCGCCACCAAATCGCTGGAGCTGACTTTGTAGTGCTTCCCAACTCAACTGCTTTCGCGATGTGCGACGGCTTAATACGGATGTCTCACTGTTTAATCGTCGAGCTCCCCGAGGATGAGTTGAGGGAGATTCGGTACAGGCTAGACTCCCTCTTGATGAAGGCTGACCTGGCGTTGGATTTGATGGGGCGTAAGGTCTCCTTGGACTTTAAAGGCCTCGCCATGGACCCGCGTAAGTCTCCAGTACTTTTTTCCATCTTGTCTGACATTTTTCAGGTTCCTGCACCTACCCTCCCCCTGGGGCCGAAGACTTTGGCGCGGACTTTGGGTCGCCCAACGTCGGGATAGATCCCGATCAACCCAGCACTACTTCTTTACCTCGTCGCACAGTTACTATTACCCCTACCAGGGCCATACCCCCGGCTCCTACCTCGTCTCCGGTTCTCACTTGTATCCCTACTCCAATCCCAGATCCAGAGCAAATTCCATCATCAGCCTCACTCAAGATCCATGGCCGTTATCCTCTCATCCTTTCCTCTCGAGAAAACGTCAGGTTCCCCGACTATAGCTATCACCCCCCGTTCCTTCCCTCAGGTGTGTCTTTATTCCGACTCGAAAAGATCCGCGTGGCCTTACGTTTCGTGCCAGGGGCTCCAGGAACCTATTACAGCCCTCCTACGGCTCCAGGACATGCTCCTCCTTGTATGTATTTTGTCATCACCAAGGGTCTCTACGTGGGTATATTTACCGACTGGTGAGTTGGTTCTCAATCCCGGCGCTCATCTCATAGACCCATTGTCAGGGAAGAGGCCGAGCCCTGGGTGTTTGGAATTTCTGGGAGTTTCTACTACGCGGCAAAATCATGGGAGCAAGCCAGGGATTTCTACAACGCTAGTCTCGCTTCCGGCTCCATTCAGATCTTGACTTAGAATTATTTTGCGCTTGCTATCGAGACTTCGCACCCTTCGCATACCTGTCGTCGATTTGTTCCGTAGCCCTCTGCTAATGTCCCGAAGAGTATCTCCATATGTTCTTGTACATCGATGATATCGATGCCCGAAAAATAGACTTCTCATTTCTTGGCTCCAGATGGTGTCAGGTCATACCTTGTGTACACGAGCGCAGTTAAATGTATGGAACAACCGGCTGTACCTATACGAATATTCAGTGCTTTAGGGCTTGGGCGTTGCCTCCTGTGCAGAATCGCAACCCTGCAAGCTGGAACGCTTGGCATAAGTGTTATCTTGACGCTTAGTCGATATCTCTGTATATTTCTGGCATACGCACTCCCACTCGACCGAATTCTCACTCGATGAAGCTCAGCGTGCCAGGCCCATACGTATATACACATTTTCAGACTTATGAACAATCAATAACGTAGATAATCGTTCGGGTAGTAGTTATTATTCGTAGTCCGTGCGCTTCCCTTCTCATGCACACGCGATTGTGATGAATACTGGGCGATGATTGTGATAAAAAGCAGAATATCATTGTTGCTGCATCTGCACACCATTTACACCACTTCGAGAGTACCCGTGGCACAGGAACTACGTGTACATATGCCAAAAGAGGTTTTTCTTCAACACCTGGGATCCGAGATCCGAGACCTTGTACGGTCAGTAGGCAATGGATGAATCGATGGAATTCTGCTGAGAACAGATCTAGTAATCACATCTGCACTCGGAAGACTGGAGGCAGGGCCGTTATACTTCCTGGCCATGTCTAGGAGGCCAGGCTGTTTTCTGATGCGAAGAAATTGCAGATGGAATTTTCAAACGCACGCCGGTTGGAGTGTTGCTGAACTGGTGCAACGCACGAAGTCCTAGAATCTCTCGAAATTTGTGCGCGCGTAGTACAACCACTCAGCTTACCTGCAGTGGGGGCGGCGTTAGTGAGGTTCCTCCAGGAGAGCAAGAGAGCGTATGAATTCTTGTGCACCAATCGAACCCTCGAGTGAGATATGTAGATTATACCATCGATCGAAACAGGTGGTCAGACCGTCCAGTGAGATTGATGATCAAAGATCTCGAGAAAGCAAAAACTTGGTTGGTACGAAAATTTGAAATCGGAGGGGATATAGCAAACACCTAGCTTCCAGTATGCCTGTTAGCTCATCGTGCATCGTGCATCGTTAGTCATGGATCAACCGGCGCATACGTTTGAGCACACCTGAAATCACTAAGTGCACAGAATCTTCAATCTGGTCGCCAGTGGTGGACTCGCCCCCTTGGTTTGAACGTTAACGTTCAACGTGTTACTAATCCGTTCACCTGGCTTATTTTTAGTTGCAGAGTGCGTTCTTCCAAAGCCAAAAAAAATTAAGTCCACCGAATTTCACTAGAGGCAACACCAAACAGCGGTATCCTCGATTGATTCCTTCGAGAATCCTTTCTATGGTCTATGTTTTTGAAAAAGCGATTAACCAAATTATTCGATTAACCGAATTATTAAACTTAGATATTGAGGAAGGCCGTGTTTGCGATACCAAAAAGTGTAAATTCAAGTTAAATAATGCTCTGTGTCTCGCTGAATCAACGCTGGTCGTCCCGCTAATCTACTCGGACCCTAACTATTACGAAATAATGGATGCCTTGAGTCATGCCAAGTATGGTCAGACTCTAGTAACCTCGGCGAGAAGAAACATAGGGACCACAGGAGAAGCGAGTCCCATGGACAGTGGAACGTGAAGGAGACTGCGAAGGGGATTGATACGAAAACCTCGATGCACGAAGGCCTTGACATACAAAACCGTTAATATACGATATTTGGACGCGTCAACAAGAGATTGATTCCGTACCTGTCGACACCATTTCAGGTTATGGTTAGAGGTCAGAGATAGGGCTGAACATACCTCCACTGATTGTAAGGGCGCGGTGAAGCATCTGCACCATCGCAAGCGATCCAGGTGGCTGTACCGTCCAAAACCACGCGAGAATCATGCCCTCATTACAACGAGCTCTCAGCGATATTAAGCAGGAGCCAATAGTTGGAGGGGATGCGTGAGCGAAGCTAGCGCCAGAAGCACTTTGGCGATAACAGATAAAGAAGCGCCTGCACATGACCAGCACCCGTCGGCTGACCACGTTTCAGAATCGTTCCTGCCAGCGATATCAGCGGGTCGACCGATTTCGAGAGCATCCAACGTGTTTAAGATCTCAGGTACTCAAGCCCAAGAATGGACTGTTTACCTCCAGAGTACGTTTGTCTATACCGAGGTAAGTTTTCAGTCAGGCACAATACCCATGCCGCTCTTCACTCGCCGAGGCCCAAACCTGGAGGGGAGCTGGTGAAGGATCGCTAATTATAATCATTATTCAGGGAATTTTCCCCGGTGGGTGGAGTTTCCGGCACTCCGGCAGGGCCGCGGCAGTCGGGAGGTGCATTCATAATTGGGCAACTGCTTCCTCTGTACTCACCTTCCGAACAGGGCACCGGGCACTCCCGGCAACTTTCCTTTCTTCTCATTATGCTCAAACGTCAGGGGGCAGCTCCCAAGACGGCTCGTAAAAGAAGGAGAGGCGACGCGCCGTACACGTTTGTCGATCTTGAATTCCCCAAACATGCCGACAATGCTGCGGAGGATATTCGCGTTTGGGACGTGTCTACATCTGAACGAACTGGACGCGTCTCAGCGAGCAGGCGAACGGTCAAGCATTACCACAAGTCTTTAGACCAACCCGGAGAGTCGTCGACGAACAAGGGGAACGAAGATGCTGAAGACGCTGGTACCCTTGCCGACTCTGAATGCCTCCCCGAGGTGACGAAACTACGTCCGAAGCGGAAGCGCGTAAAGCCTTCCAAGGAGAATGACAGCGTAAGCATGGTGAATCTCTCACACCTGTGTGTACCATCTGCTCACGCGCGTTTCTAGACCAGGATGGAACAATGGCTTCAGTACCGCCCGGTCGTTCTGGACGAATTGCTCCGCCTCGATGGTCTAGGTGACGCGCTGAATGACCATACGCTTTGCGTGGATTGCTCAAACAGCCAGGGGGAGTTCAGATGCGGGGACTGTGTTGAAGAACTTATGCATTGCGCTGGATGTATCCTTTTGTCCCACCGGGACCTCCCGCTCCACAGGCTTCAGGTGAGTTGAATGTTATGTACCTCTATCAATGCTAAACAAACCCTAGCGGTGGAACGGCGGTTTCTTCGAGAGCGCAACCCTTGAAAATCTTGGGCTTATCGTCAATCTCGGCCACCACAACACTGACATCTGTCCCATCAACACGGAAACACAGCTGATCACTGTGATCGACCTCTCCGGTTATCATTTCGTTCGCGTCCGTTTTTGCCACTGCTCGAAACTTCATTCCTGGAGCCTTTTCGACAGTTGCTGAGGGTTCGTTGGTACCCGGCGTCAGTGCTTCGCCCCAAGACTGTTTTCACGTTCGATCTTTTGGACACATACCACAAGATATCCCTCCAGGGAAAGTTGAATCTCTACGACTTCTATACCACAATCATGCAAAAGACTGATAATTGTGGACGTTTGGATACGAAGGTGTGTTTTCCTGTTGAGAATTCCACCACCCCGCTTATATTTGTTGGCAGTACCGATACCACGAGATCTCAAGGTGCGCCCGGCAATGGCGTCACCTCAAGGACATAAAACGCGGTGCCGCCGGTCATACCTCTGTGGCGGTCGACGACCTCGGTGATGGATCACTCGCAATTGAGTGTCCAGCATGCCCCCACCCGGGACAGAATTTGCCTCCAGGCTGGGAAAATGTGCCAGGAGATAAAGCGTTTGTCTCCTAGTTTTCTACCATACTTCCTTCCTCAATGGCAATTTATTTTAGGTGGTTGTACAGTCTTTTCATTGCAATCGATGCAAACTTCAGGCTCAAACTAAAGTCTCGCGGTATACAAGACCCTGAGCTTGGGTCCGGACTGGCCTACTTCGTGAATGCTGCGAAGTTCGAAGCGCACCTCGGGAATCATGGCGTCGAGGATAACGTGAGTGTTCTCTTCAGTTTTGCTGCCAAGCTGTACGCAAGTTCACGCGCCAACAGATCGAGACTTGTGGCACGGAATTCCATGCCGTAAACCAGGCGAACTCAAAACGTTCAAGGGACTTTACCGTGTCTGGTGTGGGTGCCGTGGTTTGTCGCCATGGTTTTGTCCGCAAGAATGGTGTCGTCGATTTGCAAAAAGGAGAGAGGTGGGCTATCGTGTTACTGTTGTATTCCCTTGCATCTCAACGACTTATAATCAGGTTGTAAACATGGACTACATTTTCCTGTCCACTCTCAAAGACGAGGGCATCAAGACCATCAAAGTTTCTTACGATATCGCATGCCGTTGGTCCATCAAGTTGCGTCAGAGGATAGAAAGTTATTCTGAAGATCTCCAGTTTCCCGAAGACAAGTTTACGCTGGAATTTTTCATTCCGAAATTCCACCTCCCCGCCCACGGCTCCAGTTGTCACACAAAATACTCGTTCAACTACCGGCCGGGCGTTGGCCGCACTCATGGAGAAAACATTGAGTCTGGGTGGGCTCACACTAACCCAGCAGCCATTTCGACGCGAGAGATGGGTGCTGGCGCGCGACATTCGGCACTAGATGGGCATTGGGCGGCTGGAATTGGCGGAAGATTATTGGGTTTGGTATGATGTTCCATGTTATTTGAGTTTACCCGCACAATCACTAACCACGAACGTGCTCACGGTAGGACCCCTGTTGTTGAAAAACTTACGCGAGGCCGTTGTCATGGCAAGGAAGTGTGAGGAGGCTTGTCAAGATTTCGAGAAGCACAGGCCATCTAGTGTGATCCACGAATGGAAGATGATGAAGCTTAGGTGGGATAAGGACTTTTCGCAGCCAGACCCATATCAAGTGGTCGAGAGGGGTAAGCCAATCATTCGACCCATCCTTATGCTTGATTATTTCTGACTCTGTGTCATTCTAGGCTCGAACTTCAATTCTGCAAAATGGAAACTCTCGGAGGTTGAAGCGCTTGATCCTAAGTCTAGAAGTACCGCCCCGCACACACTATCTCCGTTCGCCTTTGTCCGCATGGGTCTCGAGCTTGAGAACCAACAGTAAGTGTCGTGTGGCCTCCTCTGGGGCCAACGGATATTAATTCTGCCTCATCCTTACAGACAGCAAGTTATCATGCATCAAGGATCCAAGGAACAACGAACAGACCCACAGAAACTGGAAATTCAAGAGCGACGGAATGTTCTTGCGCGACGCATCAACTTGTGGAGGACGGCTCAGTCTATATACATGCCACGGGTATCTGGCTATCTTTCTGGCGAACAGGACCTCCCTACTTCAGACGATTATGAATTTGACGAGTCGAAACCTGAACTGTGGCCGCTCTTCCTCCCCTCTCAGGTCTCCCAGGACGACCGGTCATCATGCCACCAGGGTATCACGGAGACCGAACGCACCCTCCGCCTGGCCCAAGTCCAAGACAACTTGGTAGACCTGCGGCGTCTCAGGCGGACCCTCCGAAGCCTGAGGACCTACTTCAGGTCCAACGTAGTTGGTGAGGGCCAGAAAACACAAACGAAGTCGAGGACCGCTGAGTCCGGGATCGTTGTTCGAATAGGCCGAACAGTGCTTCGTTATCGTTTAGCCTACTCTGCTCTCCTTTCTTTGGATCCCACAGGCGACTGGCGCTTGGAGTACCTTGAATTGTCCGACAAGGATAATCGCGGACCGGGGAAGGAGGTGGAGGAACAAGGCGTCGGGGATGGCCGTTACACTATGTCCTGGATCTGGAGAGGTTCTGCGGCGGTACTTCAGCAGGGAACTAATTCTCCCGAGCAGGAGGTCAACGAGACCGTCCGTCACGAGTGGATGACCTGCAGGGCAAGAGCTGACCGTTGGAAGGAGGAGTCGGACTTATTGCAAGAAGAGATGCGCCGGGTTATCGCGTTTCTTGAGTGGAAGTCCACGTGGTGGAGAGAGAAAGTCGGATCTCGCCTGGGCTCTATCGCGGCTGACATTCAGCATGGAATTGACGGTTATGCTCACAAACAGGCGAACACATATCACCAACTTGCAGTTTCCTTCGCCAACCAGTGGATACCTCACCTTCTCGCATTGAACCTCGATGTCTCATGGACGAAGGGATACACCTGGGCCGCCGAGGTCACCTCTCCAGCGTCAAAACAACCTCCCGGCCCGTCAAACTCGCACGAGAACCTCTTGTCGGGTAACCCGTCCACATCGAAAACCACGCCTCTCAGCAATCAACAAGATGACATCCTCAAGTTTGCAGGCCTTGACGGCAGTAGCGGGAATGAGAGCGATGACGGAATTCAGGAAGTTGGTAACCACGATGAGGGAGAGAATAGTGATGGTCTTGGTGTCGGGTTTGAGTATGACGATGATTATGCCAGCAGGTAGATATTTCTAGTCCAATGTTTTTTCTAGTCCGAGGTTTTTGTCCGAAGTTTTTTGGACCAGTGAGCACATCCGTGTGCCTGGCAATGCATATCTTTCTACAACGTGCGAACAGGAAGGGTCGTGGGCTAACGAGATATGTGTTAAAGCTAACTGGTATGATTGCTATTCAGAGGCGTCGCCCCCCTAGGTACTGTCCCCTCGGAAACCGTTCCTCCTCCGCCTCTGTATTTGAGGCTGGATTCCAACCTATATGATTTCGAGGGCACGTCTGAAGCGGTGTACACAGAAGGTAAATATACAGGAAGTTATCTAACGAGAATTTGCTGGAGCACGCGGGTTGTAGGTAAGCTACGACAAACCATATGGATGGGCAGGAGAAGGGGACCCCAAGTCTGAGTCGCCTTGCACGAGAGAAAGACGATACCCATGAGCGGAGGGGAAGTAAGGAGGGATCTATGGTCTACGGATGAGTGCGCGGCATCGGGGGTGGGCCTACACATGGAGGGTGGTGGTCGTGGGGTATCGTCTCGCTGCGAAATGGGGCCTGTGGCGAAATCTAATAGAAAGTGCGCGGCCAGATATTTGATAGTGCGCTGTTGCAACCATGCCATTTTGAACGAGGAGCTGTGGTTGTGGACGACTGTCAGAGTACAATTGACGTTTGTCACGTTTCAAGCTGTTGGTCAGCAGAGGGTAGCATAAGAACGAAATTCTCCACTCACCCTGTGGGACGAGAATTGAATGAAGCACTATGTGACGTGCAGAGGGTTCCAAGGTGTAGTGGGTAGGGCTTCCGACGGAGGTTTGAGTCCATTGCGACGAGGGGCAGGGAGCCAGTGCGGTGTGAGATATTAGGGAGGGATTTTGGCCGGTGTTCAAACCAGAAAGGTAGTGAGCAAAGTTGTAAAGAAAGGACGGACACGTGGGATGCAAAGGGGTGTTGATTGTGAGGGCTGCAGAGAACTCGTAAGGTAAGAGGATGCGATGGTGAGGAAGGGGTGTTCGATACACATCGTGATTTACAGCGGAGGGTTTCTGGAGCGCCTTGTGGGTTGGTGAAGTGCGTGGCATATGTTGGTGGGGAGTGGGTGTACGCTGATGCTCGAAAAGAGGAGGTAAAGAGAGCGGTTGAAATGAGGGGACGGCCTGCGATTTTGATCATCCGCAAGGGGAACAAAGGCGAAGGGAACTGAGGTTGTAGATAGCGGTGGCGTCAGCAGATGTCTCGATAATGTAGAGCGTTTCGAAGGCGCGTGTTCTCGTAACTTTTGCTGGTGGGGAACACTAAGTTGCGCGGCATGGGATGTATGTTACTGTCGACAAACTGTGAACTAATTTAATTGTAGGGTATGTGGTGCGTCTGTTTCAACAATGTGTTACGAAACAAACATTCGACGCGGTCGGTACGAAGCGAGCAAATGAGCGGACAAGGTTGGAGGAGGCGGGTGGTCGGCGGGTGGTATCGGGAACAATTAATGAGCGTCGACAAATTGTACTAAAACACACGCGGGAACGGGGAGCCCGTTGCGACGAGAAAGCACCTGATGGAAATAGGGAAAGGCCACCGCTTACCACGGCGTGCAGCGAGCGACTAAACCAACGAGGGGGGGGGGGCGGCAGGGCATGGCGAAAGAGATGGAATTAACCAATAAGAATGCGGCGCGTACAGAACATGTGAGAGGATAGGGATTGGCTGGCAATACTCAAGATCGAGAACGTGCTAGAACGAGACAAGGGAAAGGGCAGGTAAAGAAGTGAGGGGATTGCTAAACAGAGCAGAAAGGAAGTGTGGATAGGCAAAACTATCGACCATTGACATCACGGTGTTGATGAAGCACCCGAGGGCGGGAGGACTGCCGCTCGCCGTGAGGGAGAGCGAGACACGGGGGAGCGAGAAGGGAAGCAATTTCCCGAAGAGAGCGAGAGGAGATGGCATCAGGAGAGGGACCGGTATCATCCAATCGTAAAGCAGCGTCCGCAGAACATGGGAGGGGATGTGGAGAGGTCGTCGCTTGCTCGGAACGTGATTACAGAGGGAAGAGGATTTCCAGTCAGAGTTGCGGGATAGGGAAGTGTCGATGGATGAAATTGCGGCATTGACGGAGCACCTGAGGGGGGATTGCTGCTCACCACGGAGTAGAATAAGACACGAAAGAGCGAAATGGGAGGGGATTTACATGGCAGAGCAAACGGGATGAGGGAGATGGATTGAATGAGAAGGGTAGAAACTTACGGAGCAGAGCGAACGGCGTTGACCAATCACGATGCAGGAATCAGGAAGGATGCAAGAGGGAGGTCGTTTCTCCCAATAGAGCGCGACCGGAGAAGAAGAGATCGAAAGGGGAAGAGGGTTGCCATGCGGGGGCAGAAAGAAGGCGCGGGATGGGGAAGTGATGTCGACCAGTGATGTTTCAACGCCAACAAAGCACCTGAGGCCTGGGGGGTTGGGAAAGGACCAGCGCACGCCATGAAGCGCGATAAGACACGGAACGAGGGAAAAGAGAAGGGACTTGCCAAGTGGAGCAGACGAAATCGGTGGGGCGGGACTGGCATCGACCAATCGTACGACAACGTCCGCAGAGCACGTGGGGAATGGGGAAGTGCGGCTGCTCCCGATGGAATGCGATGGAGCAGAATCGACCGAAAAGGGAAGATGATTTCCAGGAGGGGCAGAAAGTGCTCGCCACAAAGCACGATGAGACACGGAAGGAGGGAAAAGGGAAGGGACTTGCCAAGTGGAGCAGACGGAATTGGCGGGACGGGACTGGCGTCGACCAATCGTAAGACAACGTCCACAGAGCACGTGGGGGAATGGGGAAGAGCGGCTGCTCCCGATGGAATGCGATGGAGCAGAATCGACCGAAAAGGGAAGATGATTTCCAGGAGGGGCAGGAGGTGCTCGCCACAAAGCGCGATAAGACACGGAACGAGGGAAAAGGGAAGGGACTTGCCAAATGGAGCAGACGGAATCGGCGGGGCGGGACTGGCGTCGACCAATCGTAACGCAACGTCCTTAGAGCACGTGGGGGAATGCGGCAGAGCGGCTGCTCCCGATGAAATGCGATAGAGCAGGATCGACCGAAAGGTATAGATGATTTCCAAGAGGGGCAAAAAGCGCTCGGAAAGTGGGATGCGCGGATCGGGAGGGCAGACCAGCGTCGGCCAATCAAAAGGAGCATCCACGAAGGACGCGAGAGCATGGGGAGAGGTTGTTGCTCCCGGAGAAATGCGACAACAGAAGAAACGGGCGGGAAGAGGAAGAGGATCGCCAAGCAGGGCATGGGAGAAGCGGGCCGGGACGATGAACCAAGTTTCGTCGACCAATAGGCGGAGGGGATCCATGAGGCACGCGCGAGGATAGGGGGAGGACCGTTGCCCATCGCATAACATGCTGGGAATATGCTGAGTGAGAGGGAAAAGGGATTGCCAACTTCACAACGGCGCGAAGGATGGGATCGGAGCAACAGACATTGGCCAATCAGAAGCACTGCACAAGAAACACCCGCTGTCGTCGAGTGAGGGGCGTCTACCCAAGGGGAACCCGATAAGTGAAAAATATCCAGGAGGGAAGACAGATTACCCACCTAATCTGGAGGCCGGATCATCCGCTCGGCTGAGAAACGAGCGGTACGGGTGCCACGTCATCGCAAAGCAGAGCGGCGGGACGGACAGACCGAAAAGAGTAGCTGCGTACGTTGCGAGGGGAGGGGAAGAGAGAGAGGTGGGATTAGGCAATGTGGCTGCAGCGTGTAGGATGAGGATCAGAGTAATCGGGTGGATGCGGACCAATCGCAATGCGGGATAAAGTTCCCACAGTCGCGACGCATCCTCGAACGCGAGAAGCTGGCCTAGGGGGGAGGGAGGGGGGAGGGAGGGCCATTCCCTACGCAGGAATTTGCGGGAGGGCCCCATCGCGAGCTCAGAACCCGGGACGCCAGGTTCTTTGCTGATCGCGGGATGCCCGCGCGCCATCACGGTCGAAGCTCTCGTTTCGCACGGTTGCTACCGTCGCTCACGTTGGGAATGGCAACGCAGGGCCCAGTATTGGCGGAAAAAATCGATATATTTGGTAAAATAATCATTATTTACAGAGGGAAAGGCTGCGGAGCGCCGCTGGCAGCCATAGGGAACAACCCAAATATGGCCTCATGGGATTGGCCCAATTTGGAAACCTAATTTTCAACCTGGATTCTGGGTGCTTGAGGTGAACGTTACAAAAATGCCCACAGCATGCTGTCAGGCTGTATGAAACAACTGTATCACCCACTTATCAGGTTGAAATTAACGATATGGACCACCACAGCTGATCATTCGAAACACACACACGCGCGTACTATTCCCCGCGAAGCCACAACGAGCTATACAAGTGCTATCCTAACCCCATCAAAAGTCGACTCTATCTACGGCAGGCCTGAAGGTCACCAAACGTCCATCCCGGAGATCGTAGTGCTGGCCCCTCCTGGCAAGAACCTCCCCGAACATGGCGTCGCCATCTTCGGCACTCAGCTGAACGATTAGTTCAAGCCGATAGGAAGAGACTCCTTCGAGCGGACCGATCAGCCTCCCAGATGTCACTGAACTCTGGAACACCTGGTCCCACATCGCCATCACTGGGTGACTGCTCGACAGCACTATCGACGTAGTCGGCAAGCGACCCTCCGTCTCCCTCGTCGGACCCCTGGGTGGGATCCTGTCTTGCGAGTCGTAGCTGGTGGCGAAGCTGGATCTCCGACTCGACCTGTCGGTAGGGACGGTGGACCCGATGGCGGAACTCTCGTCCTCCACCTCGACCAGACTGGTCACCATCCGACTCAACTGGTCGAGGATAGGGATTAGCCGACGGAACCATGCAATGAGCAGGACGGCGTCGAGAGCGCTTGCAACGTTGCCCCTTAGTCACCGGACGTACCTCGGCGACCCTCGGAGCATCTTCAGCTCGGTCAACCTCCATGACCTCATCCTCGATCTTCACCAACTGATGGATCGGCTGCAAGACGCAGCGCCCACAGTTCTCCTTGTCGGAAGCGGCCAAGGTGGAAGCCGGACCTGGTGTCGGAACGGGAACCGCGTTCTCGATCGGAGGCGTCGCATAAGACGATGGATTAGGCGATGGGAGTACCACCTCGTCGGCGTACTCCAGCTCGAATGGAACATCGGCGGTCCCCTGACCAACCAATTTGGGACCCTCCTTGCAGTTACAGGTCTTGTCCTGCAAGGACTCGACCTGCGCCGTCAATACTGCCACTACGTTCTCGAGTTCTTCAGTCTAGGAAATGTCAGCTTCCATCATTTTAAGCAATGATGAAAGCGGCATTACCTTTTCATCCCTTCTAGCCAACGCCCCCTTAATGTTGTTATCCCTAACCTTCAACCCGGCGATCAACTCTTGATGGTTGGCGACCATTGCCTCTAACGCCTCGTTTGTCCCCTGTTGGAAGGCGGCCAAGGTCTCCTTCAATTGAAGACCCTCGGCTGATAGACGAAGGACGTCTGCTTTCGCCTCCTTCACCTCGCGCTCCAAACGCTCAACCTAGGCAGTTTGATTAATCGAGAGTCATACTCGAATATTCAAACGGAGAACCTACCTTGCTCTCCCCCTCCCGAACGAGCGACCATAACAATGACGTGGCAACAGTGGCCTGGCGGACGGCTCGAGGAACGGTTGCTCCATGCTCCAATAGGTCCTGATCGTAGATTCCCCTCTGCAGGGTGTACCAGAGCTCCTTCTTGACCGGATGCTCCAGCTCCCCGAACCTACCCCTCATTCGGAAGGCTACCTTCTCAGCGATAATCGTGCGGACCCAGAGCTCATCGTCCCAGGTCAACCCCATCAAATGAGGCATCGTCTCCCTGAGACGTTCGGCGTCCACCTCCGTGACGACCTCCAAGATCTAGAAGCCGTTAGCTGGACATCAACGCCCAAAAGAACGTTCCTCTACCTAGAGGAAGCGTTAGTGCTAGCACAGAAAGCTCTAGCTCTCCCCCATACCTGGTCATCCGTGGTATAGGGAGTCCCAGCCGCACAGGCGTAAGACTTGCGAGCGGCGGCACGACGATCGATGCGAGAGATGGTGGAGATACCATTGGCGACTTTGTAGGTATGGTTGTTGGGGAAGGACATGTTTTGGTAAGATAATGGGGAAGTTGCTGGTGTTGCTGATCAAGGATGGCTCCAAGAAGACGTCCTTCTTATAGCCTAGATCGGTGATCCTTCACGTGACCTACCTCGACGAACCTCATTGGTCCGGGTCACATCAACTTCCGCCCCTGTACCATCATCGTTGGCTTACTACATCAAGCTGACACCTCGGCCCGCGGGACGGCCTTGGAAGAACTTCGTTCCGGAACGCCTAGAACGCGCGCGCACTAAAATTAGGTCTCAAGACCCTGATGACTCCTTTATGACATCACGAACCCCTTTTTACGACCCCTCATGACTTTACGATTACGAACAACCCTGGACCCTGATCACACACGTGGACAGTCACATCACAGTCTCCTAACCGGAGGAAGGACTCGCCGTTATTCGGAAGTATCGCCTTAGGATCCTTCTGGTTAGCCCAGCGCATGTGGAGTAGCCGTTAGCGTGAAACGCCGGCGAATCTGTAATCCCTCATGTCCCATGAGTCTAGGCCCGACCTCCTCATGTTCGGACGTACGTTGAGGTTGCCACTTGTCTGTGATGCTGTTACCGCCTACAGACAACAAGGGATGTTGAATGTCTCTACTCCCGAATCCAGCTGGCAGAGGCCATGTAAAGGGAGATTGACACCTGGCCCTTGGGTGAGATCCCCAGGTACGAACTTTCACGACCCCATGCTCCTATTTCCATTTGGACTAGTGTTATCTTTACCCCTATGTTTCATGCGGACATTTCTTATCTTTTATGCAATCCTTCACACGCTAGTAAGGCCCTTTGTCTTTTATTCTCCCACGCGTCACCTTTGTTCGCTTCCCTTACTTAGCGTTCTCACACTCCTTATCTCCCTTTGTTCTGGCTTGATAAGGGTATATTAGGGTATTGACGTCATGGCCACTCCTTTAGTATAAGTAGCAACTGTGGCTGTATCGTAGTACCTTAGTTTTGTTACCTCAGGAAATCCTCTGCCCTTCTCAGCCCAGTTGCAGTTAAGGACAAGTCAGAGTTTCTTGTTTGATCCAAGACACCCCCATCTGCTCTCCCTCCCGCTCTGCGCGTCAACTGCGCCTCGTAACTATAGACTCCCAGCAGTCATATTAGAACACCTCGAGCGTCCAGTCGATCAACTGGTGGAGTCATCAATCCTGTTGTAGGGATAAACCCTTGCTTGTTAAACCGAACGAAGTACGGTTTAGGTTGGGTTTCTCTTTAGGATTTCGACCTGACTTGTAGTGACCTCGGACAACCTACCGGAAGAATAGAGACGTGATCGTTCTCTCACAAACTAGTTGGACTAGTGAGTACTCTGCGGAGTCGGCTCAGTGCACTGGTAGTTGTTAGGGTAGAGTGGCCCTGACAGGGTTGCTGATCTTGATAAGAATGGAGTTTCTGATCTATGCTGATGATCGGGAATGGAGATAATGATGTGTGAAACTGATACGATCGAGGCTGTGTATGAGGCTGTGAAGAAGGCTGTGTAGAATGCTGTGCACTGTGGTTGTGTAAGTGGCTGTGCTGTGGCTGTGTTAAGGGGGTGGCTGTGCTAATACTTCTGAGGCTGTGCTGATATGTCTGAGTAGTTTTGATGATCTGTCAATATACTGCTGAGGTACGTCCAAATGCTGCTGAGATACGTCTGATAACTTGATACTGCTGAAACTTGAGGACCTGTCTTGATAAGATAAACTTCTTGATATGTCTGAGATACTGATACGTCGGATACCAATGTGGTACTATTACTAAATCTGTCTGTCACCTAGTCAGTCACTAGTCTGAGGTAGAATACTCTCTGCCTGAAGGGTCTGCCTTCAGCACTAACAGAGATAAGGATATTGCTACGTCACAGAGTCAAGTGTACTAAGCTTATTCAGAAGTCCAAACTTAGAACTTATTCACACAGAGGTGGGGCTCAAAATGGTATGTGATTACTGAAAATCACTCAACCACTCAGGCCTAAGGAGGTGAGGCAAAGTAGGGGTCTTGGTGAAAAGGGGTAGAGTAAAAGAGGGTGGGTTATAGAGAGAAGAGGGGATAGAGGGGACAACTACTGGCCAGTGGCCAACAGCTGTTGGGTAGAGAGAGAGAGGGGTAAAAGGTTATGGGTGAGTTGCCTTTCCTTAGAACTGGGGGTGAGTTCTTTATATACTTTTTCATGTGAGATTATTCTAGAACGTTCTATGGCCTTCTACTGTATTCTATGGTAATTAATGGAGTGACAGACGTCACAAGCGTGACAAAATGTCACAAAAGCGTGACCGGTGTCACATGGGGTGTGACGTTCCGTCACCTTCTAGAACATTCCGGCAAGTTCCAGGATGTTCCGGCGTATTCTAGGATGTTCCTGAACTTTCTGTAACTTTCTGTAACTTTCCATGAGTTTCTTGTCCTTATCTAATCTAATCTTATCTGATAAGACTGTTATCTTATCTAATCTAATCTTGTTGTGGTGAATTATCATAAATAATGACATGGTTGTTCTCATGTCCGACATCCGCGGGGAACTTTTAAACGATCGTCCCTGATCGCAATTATCCCAACTAGTCTAGAACAATACTGACTTTATTTATGATAATGCACATAAAGTGGCTGAAATACCTTGAATGGAATAGTCTTGGGGGATTACAAATCCCACGCCTTGGAGGAGACATTCAATGTGCTGTACAAATGACTCGTCGGTTTGTCCCATCACAAGGCATATGGTCCAGGGAGCGCAGCGATGATGAATGATGAATATTCGGTTATTGTGGTTTCCTAACTGGTCGACCATTGTTCGTAAACGGGTGCGTTCGCTTTTGTTGGTATATAGATAGCAGTAGAGCTCGAGGGCGGTTGTCCAATACGTATCTAGTCCTTGTGGATTTACGTGGTAGTGGATGATTTGCATGTGGAAGAGAGGTGGGATGTGATAGTGAGATGGTTTTGCTGTTTGAAGGCGATGTGCTGGCAGACTCGGTTGCCATCACGTCAATTTGTTTGTGTCTGTGGGTCCAATCATGTTGAGACGCCGATTTTGGTTATAACAGTTGGTGTGTCCGTCTTTCCTTATTTGGGTGAGCTTTTTCTCACGACGTCATCAACATGGTGGGTTAGGTGAGGCGAAGTACATGTGCATGATTCCTAACCAGCGCGGACTCGTTGTTCGGTGGCTAGCCTATTATTAATTAATTCTATGAACTCGTCGTCGCTGAGGTAAGTATTGAGGCATAATGGTGGGTTAAGGAGGGGGTGGACAATGTAGGTAGTGTCCCATCCTGTGAGCAGGACGTCTTCAGATATTCTTCGGAGGAGGCGTCTGGCGCTCTGGTTTTGCTGGAGGTATTCGAGGACGTCTTTGGGGGTTGCCCAGTTTAATCCCATGTAGTCGACTACAAGGATTTCTTCGTAGAAATAGGGGTGGTGGTGTACCTTCCAGGGCGTTTCCCAGGAAAGGCTGAGCGCGTGTCAAAAATCTTGATAAAAAATACGTAAGAAAACGAGCGTACGTGCTTTTCCATTGGCGGGTGCAGGGGTCTAAAATAAAGCAGTGTTGCGTGTCCATGAGGGTACACCGTAGAGTAAGCAGTGTTCTGGGGGGGGGATAAGAACTAGGGGAAGGGAGAAAGAGAAAGGAAAGCGAGAGGAACACGCTGGTGAAGCAATGCGAATGACAAATATTAAACGTGGGGAAGAAGGGAGCCATATACGTAATAAGTAATGATCCGGTGCCGAAAAGAAGGAGGCACCAGGGTCTCGATCGAAACATTGTGATATACTAAAATAAAGTTTGATGCCTTGGTGAACTGGAGAAGGGTGTCATCATCGGAAGTCCCATGATGAGATGATGAAATGTATGAATGATGAAAAGTTCGTTTATTCCTTGGTTGAACGAACGAAGGGGAAGGGAATAATGGGGCGTCGTAAACATAGGGGTGGCAAGGTAGGGAATACCGTACATAGGGTAATTAAACGTTCCCAGAGTACTTGTCTGCTACCCTCTTTAAAGTATCCAGCCGTATAGTAACCTTGCGTAATATACTTTCCTCGCTGTCATGGGGGCCAAGGACTAGGGGTACCTCGAAAAGGGGGTGGACGATGTACATTACTCCTGCTCCTTGATACATGTAAGTCCAAGCTTGACGTGAGATCAGTTTTCGGGCGCTCTTCTTGGTCTTTAAGTATTCCAGGGCTTCGACGTCAGTCTTCCAGCCCTGTCCCATGTAATCGATGAGAGGTACAGTGTCATATCGGTGGTACTCGTCTGAGCTTGGCGGGGTAGGGTTGATACTGGGGCCGATTTGAGGTCAGAGTGTTAAAAAGTTGTGCATAGCGTAGAGCTTACGCTAGTTCCCATTGATGTGTTTTGGGATCTTGAACGTAGTAAACCAATTTTACTCCCATGATTTCCGATGTGTAGGTTTTCTGGGTGCGCTGAGTTGGAATATGAAAGGCGGCCACAAAGACGAAAGTTGTGAGAGGTTGTTTCGTTGTGACGTGGCGTTCGTGGTTGGCCGATATATTGAGTCATCATGATGACAACTCATCGTTCCTCCATTTTAATTTGATCGTTCTTTTGATGGCGTTAACATGGTGGGATATACGCATAGATTTAATGGAGGAGCAGTTTTGTATCTAGATAGAGGAGGGTTACCGACTATACATCTAGATGTATGACCACGGGTCAAGTATAGACAGCTGGTATTCGAATAGTTCCTCTATATAGTCTTCGGACGTATTGGGGTAGATTGTGATAGGATAATGGAGGAGATGGTGTCTAAAATAAACGATGGCCTCCGTGTTGCCTTGCTCTTGTCGGACAGCCTGGAGTAGGGCGAGGCGGGCGTCCTTATTCTCGTAATAGTGTTTGAGGAGTTCCTTTTCCGTTTGGAAGTCGGCTTTGGTGGGAAAAGCAAGGATTGATTGGGAACGACGGAGGGTCTTGGTGGACATGGTAGGAAAAAACTTGAAGTGGGGGAAGGAGGGTTTGTTTGTCTGTTGAAACGACGGAGGTTGAATGAGGGGGTAATGACTGGAATGTTTGGTAACGTACCAATGGAATTGTAGCTTTTAATATACGCGAGAGTGCCAACACGACTATGTGTTGACGAGAGTTGGTGAAGGTGAAAGGAGAGGAGGTGAACTGGAGTTTTGAGTTCGCCGTCCGGAGCTCTATGTTGCAGTCTGAGCGCTCCGTGTTTTTGATAAGGTTCGGTGATCGGGCGGTGATTACTCCATTTAGATTAGACTGAATGTCATAACTTTTGACATAATTCCATACGTTTCTTTGATGGTGTTCTTCTGTTGGGCATACGTTGGCCTATCTTCATGTGTTTGGTGGAGGGAATTTCGTGTAAGGTGTTTGCATTGAGCATAGGGTAACGAATCTTGGAGAAGGAGGGAAAAGTGATTCTAATGAGCAGATGAATCCGAATCAGAGTCTTGGGTTGCTTCCTGGTTACTGTCATCTGATGGTTCCTGGGAGATATCACTGTCGTTTCCGTTATCTTCCATAATCCGATCTGCCCATTGGTCTAGGTTTTGTCTTTGTACATAAGGGATCAATCTATAGGCAGCTACGTGGTCCAATAGTTCACTGCCATCCATTTCTTCAAGGACGTATGATCCTCCTTGGGTTTGTCTCCCAATGCGGTATGGTCCCATGTATCTGTCGGCTGTCTTCCTTTCGATAGACACACTATTCTCAATCCGATTGTTGTGTACTAGGACCAAGTCATCTGACTGATACGACTTTTTCCTTATTCGTCTAGCGAACTTCTTCTCATAAGCCTTCTTTGATTGGAATCTAGACTTTTTAAGAATTCTGCGTGCTCTAGCCATGTCTTCTGGGAGTCTTAAGAGCTGACGTGCTCTGGCTTGTACTAGTTCATCTCTGGTCATTCCTGGTTTGAAGTCTGTTACTAGAAACGTGGCATCAGTGAGGTCTCCTGGTAACAAGGGATGGACTCCGTGTAACAAGTAGTATGGGCTATATCCTGTCGCTTTTCGAACCGTGATTCGATCAGCATAGTTAGCTGCTTGAACAAAGAGAGGCCATTTGGATAGGTCTCCTTTGCATAACTTTACTAGGGCTTCACGGATGTTATAGTGTCCACGTTCTACTGCTCCATTGGCTTGGGAGTTATAGGGAGAAATTTTGATGTGACGGATTCCATACTTCTGGAGAAGATCAGAGAATTCCTTCCCAAATGAGGGTCCATTGTCTGTTACTACTTCCTGAACTATCCCATAACGGAGGATAATCTTCTTGAGGAAAAAGCGAGCCATGACTTTGGCCTTATCTCTTGCTATAGCTTTGCATTCTGTGACTCCGGAAAGGTCATCCCTACAACTGATGAGCCATCGTTTTCCTTTTGCGTGAGGCATGCTCATAACGTCCACATGTACTTTACTGAACAGGCTTGGGGGGTGGGAAATTGTGACTGGGATGTGCATCTTCTTGGTACTTCTGATTTGACAGGTGTGACAACTGCGTACGTGTTCCTTGATCTGATCTTTCATACCAGGCCAGTAATATCGTAGTGTAAGGTGTTGCTCCACTGCCCAGACTCCGTGATGGGCTATGTCTTCATGAGCTTCCCATAGAATTTCCTTCTGTCGTTCTGCTGAGAAGATTACTACTTGAGGAGGTTTTCCTGGACGTTGCTTGTACATATGGGCCCCTTTCAGGTAGAAAGGTCTGGCTTTGCTGAGGAACAACTTCTTTTGCTTGGTTGTTCTGAACTTGGGCGTTTCCTTGGTGACTAGGTACCTGAGAATGTTGTCAAGGTCCTGGTTGGAGTATTGATGGGTGGTGGCAACTGCATACGAGTATTTCATATTGTCGTCTAGGAAGGTGTTATCACCTAAGTTGGGGAGGGGAAGGGTGTGAGCTGGGGAAAAGGAGGGTATAGGGGTTATGAAGGAGGGTCTTGATGTTTGAGGAGGGTTGTGGACTTCACTTGCTAGTACCAAACTGTCGATCCATTCTTCTGCATCTGATTCAGGGTCGTCATCTTCTTCATCTGTGGCATGTCTTCTCCTAGATAAAGCGTCTGGTCCCTTGTGTCTGTGAGCTGGAACATGTACTAGCTTGAAGGTAAACTGCTGGATTCCATTTATCCATCGGTTCAATACCGCTGGCAGGGTGTCTGGGTGTGCTAACATTCCTCGTATACTTGAAGCGTCAACTTCCACAATCAAATTCTTGACACCAGATATATGGGCTCTATATCTGTGGAGGGCACGGAATAATCCATAGAGTTCTAACTTTGACTGTCCATACTTTAGACTATATCCTGTTAAAGGAATAGATCCATATCTGGCTGGAGCACGTCGTCCGTTTTCATCTTCCTGGGAAAGTATCATTCCAATTCCGTATTCGCTGGTGTCTACAGATAATATGATTGGCTTGTCACTGGTATAGTCAATTGATCGTAGCGCTGGGGCCTTGGATACTTCTTTCTTGAGACAATCAAAAGCTTCTTGCTGTTCTGGTCCCCAAGTGAAATCTACTCCTTTTCGGGACAGATGTACCAAAGGTTTGGCAATTAGGCTGAAATTTTCTATCCAAATCCGGACAGTTCCACATAGACCAAGGAATCCTCTAACCTCCTTTAGGTTAATAGGTACTGGCCAGGATTCAATTTTCTTGGTACGGTTGTCTACTGGTTGACGTCCCTTGGCACTGCACTTGTGTCCAACAATTTCTACTTCGGCTTGGCAAAGCTGCATCTTCTTGGCTGAAATGGTTCCACCTGCTTCTCCTATCCTATGAAGGATTCTGTTAACGTCATTAAGGTGTTCCCATATATATCGTCTGATTCCTGGGTTCTCTGGGATGGTTTCTTCCTTACCATCAGGTCCTTGGTACTTGGTTGGTGGTCCTTTGATTGGAATGTCGTCAATGAATACACCTGCTTTGTCTGGAATTTCGTCTTGTAGAATGAACATCATACAAGCTTGGAATTCCGCCGGAGCATTGACATATCCCATGGGTAATGAGGTTAATCTGAAAGATCCTAAAGGGGTGTGGAAAGCGGTCAAGTCTCTACTGTGGACATCCAATACTCTTGCATGGAAACCCCAATACATGTCTAGGACAGTATAAACACTTCGTCCGGCATAGGCTTCCACGAATTCTTCTATAATAGGAGGAACTGCTGAATCTCTGATGGTTATTCCATTAAGGCGTTGGAGGTCATGAACAAGACGTAAACTGCCATCCTTCTTCAGAACTGAAAACCATCTGGATCTGTAGACTGTGTGAGCTCTTTCATACACTCCAGCCTTAACCTTTTCCTTGAGAAGGCTAATAATCTGGTCATATTTGCTTTGGGCTAGAGGGATGTTCTTCTCAATCCAGGGTTCATGTTCAATAGTCGGAATTACGTAGTCTGAGAAATAGTCATTACGGAAGGTTCCTCTTTCACTTTCATCAAAAGCAATGCTTCTTTCGTTTAGGCAGAGGACCTGTTGTAGTAGCTTCCGTTCCTCAGGCCACAATTCATCGTGCTTGTCTATGGCTAGTTCATCCATTCGTTCAGCGGTGATCTTGGTGGTAGGGATAAAGTTTGAGGGATGATGGGGTAGGATAGGGAGGTTTTGTAGGGGATTACCTGGGATTTGTCGTTGAGGTTTTTGGTGTTCTGGGATCTGTATGGCAACTGGTCGGACTTTCTGGCTGACCTTCTTGTATTTGAAGACAGCACAGGGTTTTTGATGGTAGTCGGAGGGTGGATCAGATTCCAGGTCAGAATCATCTTCCTGAGTTAGTAGGTCAGGTAGGCTATCTTCAAAGTCTGGGTTAGAGTCATCTTCACCAGAACTCATGTCCTGGGCTAATTGCAATGGGAAGTCGGAGGGAATATTTATTGAAGGGATAATTGGTAGAGAAGATATAGGTTTGACCCATACCTTCTTTCTGGGAAGTACTGGTTTTGCGAACTTGTGGGTCATGGTGACTCTAATAATTTTTTCTATAAAATCACCTGTACCAACAGGTACCCACAATGAACGGAAAAAAAAGAAAGAGAAGAAAAAAAAAAGATATAAAGCGCAGGGGGGGGAGGGAAAATAAAGGGTGGGTGGGAGGGATGTAGTCTAATTTAATTGAGGGAGAGAACAAGCGAATTTAAACAGAAATTGAGGAAACGGCGAGTTGATCGGAGGGTGTAGCAGTCGTGGGAAAAAATTGATTGAGGGAAAGAATATGCCAGGGAGAAGGCGGAAAAATCGAGATCGAGGAAAAAAAATGGGGAGGAATAAGAACGAGGCCGCGGGGAACTTTTTTCGGAGTGGAGTTACCAGACGACGCACAACCGCGGGGAACTTTTTGAAGACAAAGTTCACCGGTTCGCAAGTTTTTCAGAGGAGAAAAACTTACCAACGAATTGCGGGGCTGTTCACTGATCAGGCGAAGTTAGAGGGAACTAACTAAAGTCTCTGATTGGGTACGGGTAGATAGCAAGTAAACTATCAATCCAAAAAAAAAAGGTCCGGCAGGGACGCTTGAGACCGGAAGTGGGAGTGGGGAAGTAGGTGGGAAGGAAAAATAAAGTCGGGAGGGAAGTGAACGCTCGAGGTATATGGAAAGAGTGGGCGGCGTATACGGGCGGTGAGAAGATAAGGTGGGGTCGATGGAAGGAAGAGGGCGGAGGAGACGGTCTTGAGGCGCGAGTTCGCAGAACTCGGCTGGTCGAGAGAGAGGAAGGAGGTCTTGAGAGGCAACGAGTCTTGACGTCGCGGAGGTTAGTGAGTCCGGGGAAAGGGGAGAGGCTCGCTGCTTGTCAGGACGAGGCTAGGAGGAAAGTAATAGACGTCAGAATATACGCGAGAGGCAATTTGAAACAGGGTGAGGGACGAGAGAGAGAAAGGGAGAGGGTATAGAAAACAGGCAAGATCTACTCAGCAGAAACCCATTGTCCCTCCAAATTTTTGCTAGACTTCAAGATGTTGGGGAGACCTGGGACTGAGAGGGTGCCGATTTGCGCGAAGCGGCGAGCTTAGAGAGGGAGGAGAGAGAAAGGGAAGGGGAGTAGGCAAAGATGAGAGAGAGAGAAAGGAGAGAGGGATTGCTGCTGTTGGAGGCGGCCGTTTGGCGTGAAAAGGGTCGGAAATTGTAGGTCGGGATCCGTAGATTGAGGAAAGAGAGTTTTGAGGGCAACAGGGGTAAAGGCGGAGGTGTTGAAGGACGAGAGGCAAGGTGCGTTTGAGGCGTGACACGGTCGACGCGAGGTGGGTACCGGGAATAAACGAGCGAACGTGAGGTCGAGCGGAGGGCAGCAAACGATGCAGAGTTGGACGGCCAGTCGGTTCGCCAGGTTCCGAGGGGGGAAGAGAGAGATAGTGGAGGGCAGGAAGGAGAAAGGTGAGGGATGTGGGGAGCGGAGTGAAAGACTTTTCGCTTACCAGCGGAAGACGGGTTCAGGAACCGGAGTTCGGATCAAAGGTTTGACCGAATCCGATCCGGGTGACTGAGATTAGAATAAGTGTTTTGATGGCGCGCGCGATAATGAAAACGTCAGAGAGGGGGCTGGGAGATTACGAGTTCGTTCTTACTTTAGAAAACGCCGACGGATTTATTGTTAACATAGGAAGGGTGGTTTGCATGGGTGGCGTAGCTTGCGTTCGAGTTGGCGGCGTTGTCCGGGTAAAGAAGGTGAAGGGCGACTTGATAGAGTTGCTGGTAACGAGTGGTGAGGGCGGTAATTTCGAGGCCGTGTTGCTTGAGTTGGTGTTCTACGCTGGGTCCGATGGCGAACTTGAGGGACGCGATCTCTGACATTAGGACACTGTTCATGTCGCCTTGAGCCTTGCGCTGATCCTCAACGGTTTTGGCGAGCTTCTTGACTTCGAATTCTAGCGCCAGAACTTGATCGAGCTTATCTTTGACAGATCTCAATTCGACGCGCAGGGTCTCGACTTTGACTTCGAGCGCTCTGATCTGATCTGTCAATTGTGACAGCTGCTTCCGTACCTCGTTTGCTCTTTCGTTTGAGTTCGCAGTTACGGACCGGGTCTCATAGCGGTGGTTTGCCCTCGGATTGTTCTTCCAGGACCTCTTCTTATCGGCCCGGACTCTGTTCTCCTGCTTCTTCAACTCGTTCGACTTCCAGTTGAGTTCGGTGAGTAAACATCCGTCTGTGTATACCTGATTTTCGAGCTCCCTCAACCGGGTCGTTAAATCGCTTGTCGTTCCCTCAATTCTTTCTTCGAGTACCACAATCTGCTGCTTGACGTCCTCAAGGTCGTCAAATCCGGGTCCGGGTGCGGGCGCGATTTGCTGAACCTTTGGTACGTTAGACGTAATCTCGGCAAAATGATTACCCAGAGTTTTCGAGAGTACTTCGGGTGATTCTTCCTTGATCAGGGGGTCGGACGTGGCCGGTTTCAGGGCTTCTTCACGGCGCTTCGCTTCAAGGTAAGTTGCGATGTGTTCCCTTCAGTTGAACAGAACTTTCCCTATTTCTCCTCCCCAGTATTCGCGTTTTTGCTGAACTCCCTCCAGGTTGTCCTTTGTCATCTCGTACGTCAACTGGAGGAGTCCGAGTTCGCCTAGGCACTCGAGGACTTCACGGCGATTCTTCCGGTTCTGGAGGCGTTCGAGGTATGGTGCTAAAAAACTTAGATTTGCTTGAATTCGCTCCAGAGCCTGCTCGTTTTCTACGGGTGACGAGGGCGGTTCCTCGGGCGGGGAATCAAAGGTAGCAGGGTACAATCTTGACCATGCCTTGAGTTCTGCTTGGTGATCCTTGGCGTCCGGCAGTTTCTCGTGATCTTCGGAGAGTTCGTCGGTTTCGATGTCGTCCGGGTAGTATAGCATTGGTGGAGAATCTGGGGCGAGATCCATAGAGGGATCTAGAACTGCAATAGGTGGGTTTCCGGGTTCTTCGATATCGACCTGCGGATTCAATGTACTCATATGTCGGTTTTCTGGATTTTTAGACATGTCACTTGCCTGGATTATTCCGGCCGCAAACGACCTTGCTACGTGGACATCCGAGGTGGTCTTTTCGTTCTGATTGGGCAAAGGTGGCTCGGGCTCTCCCAAAGCTAAGTCATTTTTCGTTATCTCGCGATTTTGGGATATACCAGTTGATCGCTTACTCAATTTCCCCAGATCGGGAGCTTCTTTGATGGACTTCTTTGTGGGGTCGACACTTCCTTCGACGTCTCGTAACTTGTCTAGGACGCTGTCCACGGTCATCGGTTCATCGGCTTTGTCCTCGACTGGTACGCTCGGGAACCTGTACGGCGGCGCTGAATCAGGTAAGATAACATTGTGGGTAACGGACTGATCGTGAAAGGGGGTATTGCGGGGAACTGCTAAGTTTTCTTGGGGCTCCGGTCCGGCTGGCGCATTTGACGCGAAGACTTGGACATGCGCGTTAGCTACGCGGGACGTTGGCGGTGGCCTCGGCGGTTCATTGAGGTTGGCCGAGCTTGAGGCGTAAAGGCGGACATAGGCTTGTCCCTGGCGTACATATTGGGAGGGGCCTTCGCCTCCTAGTAGCGTTGCGCCGAACGCGAAGAACGAGTGATCTCCGGGGGGTAACATACTCTCTTCTAACTGGACGAGGTGGGCCGCCGCTAACAGTCCGGGAACTTGGTTTTCTGGAGATGGGATTTCGACGTCCATTACCTCTTCCATTTGGTGGTCGCCTTGCCCTGGTAAGTCGTGGTTCAGACTTGGTCGGACTAGGCTGACTACCCTTCGAGGGTCGTTTCGGGACTGCTGTTGAGGATTGTTAGCTGCAGGACACTTCCTACAACCACAACAACACTCACCATTCGAGGTGGGCTCCGTCTTGGCTGAATCTTGGGGTTGATCTTTGAGTTTTGGTGATATTTTGTCCAAGGTGCGTTCGACCTCTTTTATACCTTCTGGTGCTCCTAATAATTTTATTTCCTGGGTGGTCCTATCCTTTTCCAGGTGTACAAAGGTTTCTACAGGGTCTCCACCGGTTGTGCTCGTTTCCGAGCCCTTTTTCCGTCCCATGTGGACCTCAGACTCAGACGCGTGATCGGAAGTCTGTGGGTCACTTCCTAATTCGGTAAGTGTTTCTTCTTCTGCTTTCTTCGTTTCCTCGTTGGTGTCACTGACTTCTTTATCCTCCTTTCCTTGGTTAGATTTCTCTGGATCCTGGGTTGAGGGCCCGTTACCTCCATTCTTCGCAGGTAGCCCGCGTCGGACTTCGATTGTTCCGTCATCCGATTTACTGATTGTGTAAGTTCTTATTTCTTCATTCGCGACCATCGGGTCCCTACTCAATTCATCTAGCACTCCTTCCAACTCATCCTGCTCCATTACATTCCACATTACTTCGTTGTCCTCGGGTGTTTTGCTCTTGAATTCTGAGCCGAAGACCCTTATCCGCTTTTTCGGCACTGCAGGTTCCGACGGTTCCGGTACGTATGTTTGTTCTATGTTGTTATTGTCTGGATCGTAATTAAACGCATCCGGATATTCGCGCAGAATGTCCAATCCAGCTTCCCGCGGGTCTTGTCGGTATTGTTCCCCATACACGGCATGGTTACCTCCGGGTAATGATTGACTGCCGGTTCCGAACGTTGTGTCATTCGGTGCCTGGCGCCTTCTTGGCTTCTTGTTATCTTCTTTCGTCCCTGCTTGGTAAGGTTCCCATTCTTCTACGGGTTCGTGCGCTACTTTTCCTTTATCCAGGGTGGGCCGTTTGTATTTGTCGTTAGGGCCGTTGTTTTCTGCTGATGTGTATCTTCTCGGGAAAAGTCTCGATATGTTGGACCTGTGTTTTCCGTGATCGGGTAACCACTGTTCTTCATTCTCGTCTTCTTCGTCCGTGCTTGATTCCTCAAATCTATTTGGCCTGGATCCTGGGTCGTCTGACCTGTTCCATTCTTCTTGAATTGTCTCAAGTTTCCCGTATTGCATGGTAAGTTCTGATATGTTTTCTTCATGTTTTCCGTGATCGGTTAACCTGGATTCCACAGAACTTTCTTCTTCGTCAATGCTGGGTCCTTCGAGGTTATTCGGACTGGATCCTGGGTCGTTTGACCCATCTCTTTCCATTCCCATCGGTCTCCATACGTTTCTTGTGTCAGTAAGTTCGGATATGTCGTTTTTGTGTTTCCGTGATCGGTAATTTTTTGTTGATTAGACCTTTCGTCGTCTTCTTCGTCTGGCCCACCAGGGCTATTCGGGCTAGATTCCAGGTCGTCTGACCCATCCATGTCCATTCTGCTCGGTTCTAGAATTTTCTCCACATTGGTAAGTGCGGTCTTATTGAATTCTCTTTCCCACTCATTTTCCAACTCATTGTCTGCGCTATCTAGGTCTGCATGCCGGTTACCTGGTACTGCTTCCGTCGCAAATGCACAGGCTTCCACAACCACTGGTCGTTTACGGCCTTTGACCTGCTTCTGATCCTGCCGCTCGAACGTTTGCAAGTACCTTCGGAACTCGTCTCCTTGGGCCTTTTCTGTAAGTTTTCTTGTCCGTCGCATTCGCGTTACCTTGGCGATGGTGGACTGATCTTCTTCCTTCAGGCTCCATCTTCGCTTCCTGGAGGTTGGTAGGGTTGAGGGCGGATCTGGTTCAGGGGTAGCGAGAGTTTGAGAGGGTTGAGGGCTTTCCGGGTGGGGTCGCGTAGATAGTTCGGCTTCGTGTGGGGCAGGGTCGTTTTTTGCGGCCCTGTCTTCATTCTCCAAGTCTTCACTACATAGCCTTGTCCACGGCTTCTGGTCGCACGCGGCCTTCTTTCGTTCGAGTTCGCACAGCGCGTTCCATTCCTCGTCGGAAGCTCCTTTCCGGACCATTTTAATATAAGTTTCGTATAGGTCCGAACTAATAATATTTTCGTTCGACCATCCATTTATATCCTCATCCGAATATTCTTCCGTCTCCTTTTCCGCGCGTGTTTCCTCCGGCTTCCGTAGATCTTCTTCCGTCCCGATCCGTCCGATTTCATCGTCTGTCTCGCTTCTTCTGTCGTCTTCATCAAGCACTAGCGCTTCGCGTCGTTGCGCGGGCGTCGGTGGGTCTTCTCTCGCGATCGTTACTGGTGAGTAAATAAAATCATTTTCTCTTTCCTCCAGGGCTTCCGTTTCGACGTCGGCCATATTACTTCCGATCACGAGGCTTCCTTCTTCTTCCTCGCTGTCCGGTATCTCGCCTTCTTCAATTTCTTTATTTCCTCCTACTGCATATACTCTTGCTTGATAATCCTTTGATTGATACCTAAAATTCCTGTTGTCTTCTTCATTGTCCCGAGATCCATATGTAGAGGGAAGGGGTCTAATTTTTCGCCAACCTTTATTGGTAATAATTCTCAGATGAGAATTCCTACCATCTTCTATCCAAGTGGCTTTATGGTCAACACCCCATTCTCTTCCAAGCAGTAGCTGAAATCCTGCATTCTTCTTTACGTAGAGATTTCCGGGTGCCATAACTCTTCCTTTTGTAGTCTTCATTGTCATCTCTGCACAAGGTATCATTCCTGCACATTGGGAGAGATTTCCGTCAACTGACATCATCGGAATCCTGTGTTCCTCGGCGTTGGACCAAGGTATGCCTGCTGCTTCTATTAACCTTTGATTAACAATGTTGAGTTGGGATCCACTGTCAAAGACTCCAGTCATCATAGTCCCTGCCACATTGACTGGTATCTTGATCAATCCATCCCTGGGCACTGTTACTGTAGGCTCCACAAGGTCTGTTTCATCTTCTTGATCATAGTCTTCTTCATCTTCTGATTGTTCCTGGACTACAGCTTGAAATGGTTGCTGTTCCTCCTTCTCAATCACCTCGGCGAGGAGGCCAATTTTCTGCTGCATTGGGACAGAGACCTCATGCCCTTGTTTCATTGCGCTCACAAGGCCTCGTCGCAAAGAAGGCGCAGCATCGATTGCTTCCTGTACAGTTAGGGTAATGTTGGTGTTTAGTATTTTAGTGGCAATTGCTGAACTGTCTGGCTTCTTGGTAGTCCTGGGATTAGTGACTTTGGGACCATTGGTTTGCTCCAAATGCGCCGAGTCCTTCCTATTGTAGTTAGTAGGCTTTGCAGTGACCTCCTGGTCAACCTCCATTGGAAGCAACTGGTTGTCCGTTTTACCTTTAATTACGCCCTTGTTGGGGTTAGAGGCAGACCGGATGTTCCCCGTCTGGTTGCTGTTAAGATTGACGTGATTCTTGATTGGGTGCTGTGGCCTACCAGGACTCTTTGCTTCCCTGCTCCTGGGGAGCTTCTCCATCCCTTGGGGTCGGCTAGGTAAGACTTGCTGTACCTTCTTCCTGTGTTCCTTGCTGATTTGGGTGGTCCTTTCAACACCAAAAGCTTGACAGTGTTCTACCTCCCCAGAGGTCCATCCTAATTCCGCTTCTTGTTCATCAGTATCAGCATCGTCTTCATACCTATCCACTCCTATGTAGTTACATGCAGTTTCCAAAGTAGGGTTGTATGGCAAGGCTTCAGCATAATGGACTTCAGCTGCAACATGTTTAGTAATAGCTTGTATCCATGTCTCATTAGGTGCTCGGTAGATTCTTGAGTTGTCAGGCCACTGTAACCGTCCTGACGTTGGGTCCTTTACTATCTTCCCAGCTTTTACCAATTTGTTTATTTCCTCACATGCCCTAATGTGGTGACCTTGCTGTCCACAACCAAAACAGGTGTAGTTCTGTCCGATTGCGTTGGGGCCTGTTGCCATAGAGAAACTTTGAGGAGGGGGTTGAGACATTCTCTGGGGTGATGGATTGAAAGGTGGTCGATAGGAGGGATTTGGTCCTTGTCGTGACTGGGGGTTGGTGAATTGTTGGTTGCCAAAGTTCTGATGAGGTGGTAGATCCCTCTGGAATGGTCTTCTAGGTTGATTTGGTCTTGCTGAGTTTCGGTTAGGAGGAGGTTCTACGTAATTCTGGAGATGTGGGTACTGCTGAGCAAAGTGTACATATTTGACCCAGTACTTGGGGTCATCAATCTTGAGGTTACTCAGGTCATCCACTAGCTGGTTGAAGTCTTCATCCTGCCTTCCTTTGTGCTTCTTGGTCTTTGTGGGTAACTTAGGAGGAGATTTAGGTGGAGTCAGGGGTGACTTGTGTTGGATAAGAGGCTTTGGTTCATCATCTGATTCGTCTTCTGAGTTATATCCTGAGAGCTTAAATGGCTTAGTGGATTCCTCTTGGTCTGACTCTTCTTCTTCAGAGGACTGGTATCCGCCTTTAGTTGCCAGGTGCTTATCAAACCTATAAGGGTTAAGGACTGAATCAGCTCCTTCTACTATGTCTGCAATGCTGAATGGCACTGTCACATCTAAGTGAGGCGTGACCATCCTCATCTGGGCTTCAACTTGTCGCCTGAAAGAGGCATTCAATCCTTCCCAGAAATATCTATTGACATCTCTAGTGGAGATCTTCCTCATTTCTCTGGCACGTCCTACCAACTGATGGAATTTGATTTGATATTTCTTGAATCTGTCAAGGGTGTCCATTCGACGTTTTCTCCATTTGGTAGTGAAGGCTTCAATTTTTCCCACATTCAGGGATCCTTGCTTGTCCCCAAAGAAGTAATCGAGCTCAACCAATAGAGTTCCATAGTCCCTTTTGGCATGGGAAGGCCAAGTTCGCAGCAGGTTAGCGATTCCAGGGCTACAGTATCGAATGAGTCCTTGGTACTTTTCCTTTGATGAGGTGACGTCATAGCGGTTGCATAGGTGGTTATAATTCTCCAAGAAGGGCTCCAAGGTATTGGCGGCTCCTGTGAAGGTTTCTGGTGCACGTGATTTGTTGGGGGCTGGTAATTCCAAGTAGGAATTTGATTGAGTAAGGAGGTCTTCAACTCCATTGAAGGGATGTTGTTCGTTTTCTGTATCTGAGATATAAGTCATGTTGGTTGATGTAGAGGAGATGGAGGGTGATGAAGGTGTGATGGTGGGAATGGTGTTTGTGGTGATAAGATGGTGTTTTATTGAAGCCCCTCGCCGTGGGCTCCAGATGTCGAGTTTTCTGAGGTTGTAGTGAAGAGGTCTATAAGAACTCTTACTAGTCCTTCTTGGTTTACTTAGAAGCTAAGCGTTAACAACTAAGTAGGCTGGTTGAGAAGTCAGTTATCCCGACTATCAACTCCACAGGGTGGGCGGGGTTTCGTACTTTCCGGCTCCTTGTCCTGATGAGTTCGCTGAAGGAGGTTGTAGGTCCTTCAGATGTGTTCAGAGGGGTTCAGTAACCTTTATCACTACTGCACGTATATTCCCTGGTCCAAACACCTGGTAAGAATGTAAAGGGGGTTGCTGATCTTGATAAGAATGGAGTTTCTGATCTATGCTGATGATCGGGAATGGAGATAATGATGTGTGAAACTGATACGATCGAGGCTGTGTATGAGGCTGTGAAGAAGGCTGTGTAGAATGCTGTGCACTGTGGTTGTGTAAGTGGCTGTGCTGTGGCTGTGTTAAGGGGGTGGCTGTGCTAATACTTCTGAGGCTGTGCTGATATGTCTGAGTAGTTTTGATGATCTGTCAATATACTGCTGAGGTACGTCCAAATGCTGCTGAGATACGTCTGATAACTTGATACTGCTGAAACTTGAGGACCTGTCTTGATAAGATAAACTTCTTGATATGTCTGAGATACTGATACGTCGGATACCAATGTGGTACTATTACTAAATCTGTCTGTCACCTAGTCAGTCACTAGTCTGAGGTAGAATACTCTCTGCCTGAAGGGTCTGCCTTCAGCACTAACAGAGATAAGGATATTGCTACGTCACAGAGTCAAGTGTACTAAGCTTATTCAGAAGTCCAAACTTAGAACTTATTCACACAGAGGTGGGGCTCAAAATGGTATGTGATTACTGAAAATCACTCAACCACTCAGGCCTAAGGAGGTGAGGCAAAGTAGGGGTCTTGGTGAAAAGGGGTAGAGTAAAAGAGGGTGGGTTATAGAGAGAAGAGGGGATAGAGGGGACAACTACTGGCCAGTGGCCAACAGCTGTTGGGTAGAGAGAGAGAGGGGTAAAAGGTTATGGGTGAGTTGCCTTTCCTTAGAACTGGGGGTGAGTTCTTTATATACTTTTTCATGTGAGATTATTCTAGAACGTTCTATGGCCTTCTACTGTATTCTATGGTAATTAATGGAGTGACAGACGTCACAAGCGTGACAAAATGTCACAAAAGCGTGACCGGTGTCACATGGGGTGTGACGTTCCGTCACCTTCTAGAACATTCCGGCAAGTTCCAGGATGTTCCGGCGTATTCTAGGATGTTCCTGAACTTTCTGTAACTTTCTGTAACTTTCCATGAGTTTCTTGTCCTTATCTAATCTAATCTTATCTGATAAGACTGTTATCTTATCTAATCTAATCTTGTTGTGGTGAATTATCATAAATAATGACATGGTTGTTCTCATGTCCGACAGCGTCCGTTGCTGGAGGTGGTGATTAAGGGAAAGAAAGATGTCAGGGTTGTGGGCCTGCTTACTGTTTGTGGGGCGCTAGAGGATTAGCGGAGGGATGAGGGGTGTCGGGCCTAGTTTCGAAGGGGGTTCCGGGTGTAGAGACGAGAGGAGGGGGAATATCAAGCAAGAGCGGTGACTCTGTTTGATAAGGATGGACGGGCGAGTGATAGTCTTGACAAAACTGGCTTAACTGCTGGACGAACGGTTCGAAGTCTTGACCGCTGAGTTGTTCGAAGTGAACGAGGTATTCTGTAATAGAGTAAGGTAGTTCAGTTGGAATATCCCACCAAAGGACGATGAGAGCAGGACAATGGGTATGAACGTTGGTGGTTAGATGAACTTTGGGAGAGGGGAAGTAGAAGGCGGGGCTAACGCTAAAATAGACGGTAGCTAGGACGCTCTCAGTGAGGTCCGAGTTCCAAAGGAACTGATGGTCTGCACCTAGAAGGAAGGGAGGGGTGGTGACTCCTGCGTCGAGGGCAGCGAACGGGCGATAGTAAGGGAAATGAGTTAGTAAACCGTTGGTACAATTTACTTGGAGGCTTCTGATGAGTTTATACTCCCAGATAGATCTCCTGGCGTCAGGGATATTGGGGCGAGTAATCGGGCTAGTGGAGGGGAAAGGGTTGGGCGCGCTGAACATACACTGGCAGGAGGATTCCTGCTGAAATGAGTCAGAAAAGGGGTAAGATGTGAGGAGAATTCCTCAGCTTACTTGTATTCAGGTTGTGGGTAGGCGAGTACAGAAGAGATTGAGAATGGGGAAAAGAAAGGAGCGAACGCTCTTCCTTATATACCCAATCCTCTACAGGAGTCATTATTTTACAACGAGTCAAACAGGAATCAACATGGTCTGTGCGTAGTTTAGGGTAGGTCGGACGAGTCAGGGGAGTGGGACTTTTACGCGACAAATGACGAAATGAGATAGGGGAACAATAGTAAAGGAGTCATTAGGAGCATAATGGGGATTTCTCACGATCGATGGTGGTAATAGAAGACTGATGGAGATTTCCCATGATCGGTGGGGATTTCTCTCGATTCACGGTGGCAGTAGAGGACGGATGGGGATTTCCCATGATCGATGGGGATTTCTCTGGATTGATGGGATCGCGATTGGGGTCGAGGGTTCGTTTATCCTAATGAGGATGTTGATGGATAATGGGTTATTGTTTTCCCCTTTCGGTTTTCTTTGAGTCAGGATGTATTTAAGTCAGGGAGGATTAGTGATCGTTCCCCTCATCGTCTCTTTTCCACTCCCACAATCACCACTACCACCTTCTTCACCAAGCATCACCACTACTATGTCTGCTTTCGTTGCCAACAATGTCGTGCTCAATGCTGCCGCCACCCCCTTTACTCCGTCCTTCGAGACGGATGCTCCCTACAACGTGGAGCAACATCTATATGACTCCCCCGCCAACATTGCCCATGACAACCAGGTTGCCGTGGACTTCCTCACCGCCCACAACGCTCCCGCCGAATTCTGGGAACAAGCTGGGTACGAAGATCCCAGGCTTTCTAGGCCTCGTGTTCAAGCTGCTCACCCTGGAGCCGTCCTTTTGTTGGACGCCATGGAGAGGGAGAGGGAAGATAGGATTGCGAAGCTGGAGAAACGCGTGGACCTCATGTACGTCATCATGAATAGTTTGAATGATGACTTCTCTCATTTTGCTTTGGAACATTGGGGACCTTTCCAGGCATCTCTCTTCAGATATTTCGGACACCAATGTCACGGGACTTATTGCACCGACCCCCCTTGAAAGTCCCCAGTCATCCCTTCGCCACCGCCAGGATCAGGGCATTCCTCTCCCTCCATCCCCTCCCTGGAGTCCTGCCCCAGTTCGCCAGATGGTGGAGAGGTCCCAGAGGAAGAAGACCCGCAAGAATCCAATGAGTCGTTCTGGTCAACGCTGTCGTCCCTCCGACAAGTCATGGCAAGTTCGGATGAAGCTGAAGGTGGAGGTGGCGGGTCTCCAAGACCGGTATGGGTTCGCATTAGTGAGCGCGGCCTTGTCGGACGTGAAGCGGGAGATGCATGATAGCCTGTATCATGATGTGTTGGGTGTAGGGAGTGTTGGCAGGATCCGGTAACGCGGGCGTATTTGTATTGTTCTGAGAGTGTACATAACCCTCACCACTTCGCTCACCGTTGCCCGTTTGCCCAGGACTGTGCGTGCGATGTAGATCCGTTTGTTCTTGTCTGAGTTTGTAGTTCTTGTTAGCCTCCCTTGTACTATTATTACTACGAATAAGACCAATGTCTTGGATTATTTGTGTGATCTTGGCTACTATGTCACGCGTTCGTGACAAAAGAGAGACGTTGACTTAGAATTTTTTTCCCCACCGATGTTCAAGTAGGGCAGCGGGTCAAAGCGGACCTGAACTCCGAACCCAAATGGGCCATTTCGGTAACACGCGCAATTCAAATCGCTCAAATCGACCAAAGTTTGGTTGAGCCAAATTTGGCAGATGTAATCAGAAATCAAAATACCCGAAACCAACCAAAATTTGGTCGAAATACAGGTGAGTGACCTAAGTTTGGTCGAAAGCCGACCTAATCCTTTCCTACAGTGCTTGTAACCCGTTATTAGGCTGGAATCCAGCCTCGAATTCAGAGGCGGAGGAGGAACGGTTTGCAAGGGGACGGTACCTAGGGGGGCGACGCCTCTGAATTGAGGCTGGGACTGATGTCTAGCGTTTGGGTGGGGGTCTGTAATGCCACAGTTTCGGGTTACGGTTCTGAGGCTCCCGTACCGTGTATGGTAAAATTCCCGATGATATCTCGATCGGTTGCAAATAATCAAATAATCGTGCATCGAGCCCCCGTTCCTTGTCCCGTTCCGACCACTTGGACAAAAGATACAGAGACGGTACTAAGAGCCTCCCTCAAACAACGCCTACCTACATGTGATGCCTAACGGCTTCGCTTCAAGCCGAAACCGCCGCATCCTTCTTGTTTCGGCGCGTTTTCCCTCGTGACAGGGTGACAGTTGCCTTGGTTGTGACCGACCTGTTGCGTTCCACCATGTCCGTGCCACATCGCACGCTGGGCTTGCCCTCCACCTTCTATGGCTGTGGTACATGAGACCACTTAGCTTTGTCTTTTTTACCTTTAGATGACCCACTTGGTATGCATTGATTGTTTACCTCTATGCTAATGTCCCGAATCTGATCTCTTGTCATCCCATCCCATCCCAAGCCCGCGCTGACAGTCGTTGCCACATGCGAAGTGCGCGGTTCAGTAATTCGGAAACGAGAAAGAGGATTATTGTCATGGGAGCAGGAGATAGGGAGCCAACTGTGAAGGGTGATGGATGATCTGCTGGACGAGGGAACTCTAGGTGTGGACCATTGTCTATTCCTCTGGGACACTTCTGGAACCCATCACTAACTTTTCAATATCCTCATCGCTCACCATCGTTTGCGATTCAGTCACTCCTGAACCAACAACTACGCCTACCCACATGCAATACCAAACGGCTTCGCTCCAAGCCAAAACCGCCACGTCCTTCTTGTTTCAGCGTCTTTTCCCTTGTGACAGGGTGACGGTTGCCTTAGTTGTCACTTACGTGTCGCATTCCGCCACGTTCGCCCCATGCCATCGCCATTTCCCTTCACCCCATCGCACGCTGGGCTTGTCGTCTCCAGATATTGGAATCCAGCAGTGAAATCACCCGGGATTGACAGCATCTCTCTCACTGATGACAAGTCGTTGCTCGGCTACCTGCTAGACGACGGCAAGGGTGTCTACATCCGCAGAGTGGTATCACCATTCGGTCTGACCGTCAGGTCTACAATCAACGAGACGATTGAAATCCTGGCCGCATGCCCTCATGTCGAAACCGGACCAGAGCGCTAGGACGATGGACTCCGCTGGAACTTCCGAGCCGCATGTCCCCAATTCGATGGTTTGGCTCGGCTCGAATGGTGGCACTATTCCAATGCACATTGGTCCAGGGATATAAACCTCTTCTACGACAGCTTCGACAACATGCCCAACCTCTAATATCTTGCCCTCGGTGGCCAGTGGAACCCAGACACCATTACCTCCAGACAGATTAGAAAGGTCCACCTCCCTCGCCTGGGAACCTTGCTGCTTTGAAGATTATCCACCTCCTTCGCCCACGAGATACAGAGATGGTCACCTCCTTCTCTGTTCCATGTCATCCTCGAGTTCGGCTTGGGTGAACCTTGCTATGGTCCTGCGCTCCAAGTGAGTACTTCACATGACAACAAAGTACAAGGTTCTCGGCATCTTATGGGAGCACAGATACCACAGGGAGCTGTTCTGGGTGGGTAGCAGGGATAACTATAATTGAGTTGGTGCCAGGGTTGCTGTTGAGACTCGGAGGCATTCTAGGTGGTTCACGGTGGTCGGTCACAAGGGGTGCAGGGTAGCTAGGAGCTCAGCTGCCCCCTCCTTCTTGCACGTGCATCCCTTTAGGGGATGTCTAATGCCAGTACTGTTACTTCTTGCATGTGTTGTGTAAGATTCTGCCCATTGGGAGCCCGTGTTCTCAGTTCTCTTCCAGTTTCCCAAATAGGAAACTGTGGCTGGTTCGTTGCAAACCACCAAGTCTCCGTCGCTTTTGGTCAGTGATGCTCAAACTCTCTTCCATGCTGCCTCTCATACTGCAATCAGAACCTTCTTCATCTCTGTCTTGTTGCTGTATCGTCATGTCTGCAAAATCAGGCCACAAAACACTAGCAGAAAAGCTTGCAAGTTGCATGCAGCACATAAAATCTGTCGGGTTCAGATCATTTCCTGATTTCATGAAGCAACTCGTCATCGAGTTTCCCAAAGGCCAGGGTAGTGCTACTGATGGACCACACCAAAGTGTCACCCAGACTCTCAGGACATTTTTGGAGTGGGGCTCTGTGAAGCCGGTTCTCGATGGGATTGCTGCAAACATGACAGAGAAGGATGTGAATAGGGATGGCCTTATTCCAGACTACTGCATCAGCCCAGACATAGCCATCTCACCAGGTATCTTTCTATCTTTTGGTTCCTATGCCATTGATCCCATTTTCTTTGCAGGTGACTACTCCAAAGAACTTCAGCACACCCCTGTTGGCCATGGGGTCCTCTTGCGGTTTGCCCTACCAATTGTCCTTGAGGAAATCGATAGAGAAGCCAATGCCTTAATGGATAAAAACTCCCTCTTCCATGGTGCAAGGACCTGGTCCTGGGACTCACTGTTACAACTCTCTCTTGACTCCCAGCAGGCCCATGCTGTAAAGAACGCACCTGTCATTTGGTCAATACTTTCCACCATTGCTGTCAATCAGGGCCGGAGGGGCTCAATGGAGATAAAAGAGGAAGGAAGGGACCCCTGGCAGGTATGTGACTGCATATACTATCAGGGTTGATGCTCAAGCCAAAGCAGGGTACAGTTGTTGCTCTCTCTCTCCTACTCTATCTACGGAACAAGTCTGTTGCCCTCCTGCCACAAGTCATGGGTGTCGTCCTTTTCTCCTGCAACACCAACCGCTTCATATACCGACTTCTCTCACGCTTTGGGATTTCTGTCGCATACTCCACAGTCAGCAACAAACTCCACAAACTTGGTGCCTCAGTCCGTGAGTCTCTCAAAGGACTTGGGAGCAGGATCTGGAAGAAAGAAGTCTTGGTTATCTGGATCTATGACAATATACAACGGAACTATGTCGCATGGAACCAATCAGTTGCAAATAAGAACAGAATGCATACTGGCACAGCAGCGACAGTGTTAGCTATGGAAGATGTTCCAGAAGGCGCTATGGATCCCACCGAACTTGCAAGCCGACTACACCTCCGCTCCAGGTTAACTTTTGAGGACCTCGAGAAGGATATTGATCATGAACACATAAAGGGAATTGGCGAGGCAACACTCCTTTCAATCTGGGTCAAGTTTATTCCATGCCTCAAAAACTTTGCCCCCACAGTTCAGAAGAGGTTCTCCGAGGACCTCAAAAAGCATCCCCTCCGGCTCCGCAAGTCGCAGTATTATCCACTCGAGACATCAGATATTGACGAATCAACAACCTCTGGAGCACAAGCAGTCCTGATGGATATCGCATCTCAGCTCGGCCTTGAGAAGGAGGATTTTGATGAACTCCTGGTACCTGTGGCTGGAGATCTCCTTACTGTTGATAGGATCAAAAAGCTCAAGGCCTACACCACGACTGATGTCACTACTTATGACAGGTACTCATGGGCCCTGCCCTGGGTTCAACTGTGGCACATGAAGTGGGCTGTCCTTCGCACTATCTTCCATGCTCACTGGCCAGGGATGACAGGCAAGCTGCTCTGTGGGCTTCAGGCTGACTGTGAAACATTGCGCAGAAAAAATATAAATCCAAAGAAATGTGACTTCTACAGTCATAGTGACTTCATATTTGACACATTTGAAGCCCTTTGTCTTGGTGCATTACGGTAAGGACCTTATCCATAGATAATATAGTGGATTTTACTCACAATAAACAGTGCTGTTCTACATTCAGAGGGGAACACTCTCAATACAGCCAGGGAGGGCCAAAGTGCTCCAAATATTCTGGATGAATTGGAGGTCCTCCTGAACCAAAATTTTTCCCCAATCTCCTTCAACCACCTTTCAGACCTAGCACAAAAGGTCTACCTCAGGTACATGACTACAGGTGCTCACAATGCTGCTTTGGGAGACATTAATCGACCAGTGGAAGTCTATGGACAGCCAGGGAGTCAGATGGAACCCCAGCATGAAGGAGTAGAGAAGTTTAGTTGGAATGGTGATAGGCAGATGGCAAACCTCACATTGAGGATGAGGGACTCACTGTGGTATTATGAACTGTGTCATGCAATTGTTGAGGGTGACACTGGGCGAGTTCTGGAGATCATCAAGGTGAGAGCTACACTTATGTCAGCGTGCTGAATTTTATTCCCTTTTTGAACCATTTTTTACACCCAACTTGCGCCCACTTTCCTTACCCATACCCCTTTCTTATCTTATCATTTCCTTTATCACGACTCACACGTCATCAAGGAACACAGACCAGGACACTGATGATATTACACAAGGCGCGCGGCGAAGACACGAGACTACCAAACCGACGAAGCTGAATCCACCCAGACTCTATGGACGAGGACTAAGGCGTACAACCCATGGTCGTCAAGACCTAGTCTGCCAGTACTCCTCAGCACTGGCAACCTCCTCCTCCGTCCCCTCCGAGGCATTCTCGTCGACTTCCTCGTCGACCATCTCGACGACCCGAGCTTCCTCCAGACGATGAGCGACGGCCAACTGAACCTCGGCGCGAAGGCGGTTCCTCGCTGAATCGACCATAGTCTGATCCAGAGTCCTCTGGACTGACCAACCCTCCACTCTCTCGGTCAGTTGAGCCACCAGGCGAACGGCCTCCGCTGCACGCTGGACCGACAAGAGCGTAAGGTCGGTTAAGCCGTTCACGTCGACGGACTCCACCGGAATCAGCTCGCCGCGATCCACACGACACTGTAGCATCGTCGCATCGGAATAGGACGGTGGATTCAATATCTCCACCCTGGCGGACAACGTTGGGATTACTGGGACGCATGCGGTGCGCTGGACGAAGTGCCCCGCGATAAGGAACCCAACGACGAGCACGGATAGAACGTTGCCCACGCACCAGTGAGATCGACGGAGGCGGAACCGGAACAGCCACTTCGTTCTCCCCCGCGTACTCCAACTCGGGAGAACTGCTGACCGGGTTCACGGCCGTCTCCTCAGACGTCTCGCGAACGACCTCCTCCCCGCCATCAGTATGCGCAGGTGTGCGGTACGACCCATCGGAAGCTAAGAAGAGATGTCAGTGGACAAGCCAAATATGTCAACCGACATCCCACCTATGGGAGAAGCCATCCGATCTGGTATTGACTCGTCCTCGGACTCGTCGCGAACCGCAGCTACCGAACGAGTGCGGCAGTGACACAACCGCTCGCTCATCGATTCGACCCGAGCACCCAACAATGGCAAAGCGTCGTCCAACGTATCAACCTAGGGATGGCGTGAGCTCTCTTGGACAAAGACCAGGAGAAGTCGCACCGACCTTGGTGTCGAGCTCATTCAGAGCCCTTCTATGACGGTTGAGCCGTCGGTCGACCTCGATCAGGTCCCGTTGGATGGTGTCATCCCGTTCCTTCAAGGACTCGACCAACCGATTGTGCTCTTCACGCATCGCCAGCATCTC
The DNA here is from genome assembly GCA_015956445.1 of Thelephora terrestris. Classification (NCBI taxonomy): domain Eukaryota; kingdom Fungi; phylum Basidiomycota; class Agaricomycetes; order Thelephorales; family Thelephoraceae; genus Thelephora; species Thelephora terrestris. The sequence continues at coordinate 219,558 of WIUZ02000023.1, read as the reverse complement.
GCTTTCAAACGTGACGCGAAGCGTATCGTTCATCAGGACCAGCGTCTTCTTCATGTCCAACGCTTCCGAGTACATCCTACGGGCATCATCTTTCGCTTCCTTCACCTCACGCTTCAGCCGCTCATTCTACAAGCCTGTCAGTGTTATCCCACAAGCGGGATGCACAGACCGACTCACCGCTTTCTGTTCTGTCCTCAAAAGGAACCAGAGACGGTGACCAACGGCTGCTGTATAGTGCTGCGAGCGAGTCGCCCCTGGCCACCTTCCTTCGCCGTTTCCCAGATCGTAGATGCCCATCTTCAGAAGACCCCATAACGATGACGCCACCGGAGTCTCCCATGGCATACGCAACTCGGTGTCAAACGTGACCCCGCGCATAGACTCTTGTAACTTGTGGTCGATCAAGTTGTGGTACCACAGCTCGTCGTCTATGGTCAAGTAGTTGGGAGGCTTGGCTATCGTCGCCTCCAGTTGTCGGGCATCCACCTTGGCGGCAACCGCGAAGATCTACGATGCGATGTCAGTTGTTGCCAGCAAACGGCGACACGTGACGTCGCACCTCGCGATAACTGGGGTACGCCACATTAGCGTTCGGAAGAAAGTAGCTCTTGTTCTGTACGGAACGAGGATCCGCGGACTCGATGGTAGCGGTGCTGTTCTCAGCACGGAAGACACGATCAGAGATCATGGGCATAATGGATGAGTAATTGGTTGGTGGGATTGTTGACTTGGGAAGAAGGGAGTTTGATGGATCCAATGGCCGGTTCGCACTACGCTTTATTCGACCCTCGACAGCGCTCGCGCCCTATTCGCCATTGGCTCGGCCCATCGTTTCACCGGTCCAGACTCCTCATACATTCGCCCTCAACATTCAAGCCCCACTCGGTCTTTTGTTGTCCCGATCGAACGTGCTCACGCATCGTCCTCTCATTGGTTCGTCCTTGCATGTGATATTATCCTTTGTCATTCCTTTCCCACACGACGTCATGACCCCTTTCTTATTCTCTCACGAACCCTGACCCATTAGTCATTCCCTTATCATTTCAATTCTATACTCCGGGCCGCTTACTGTTCGTGCTTACTCTCGGCCCTTCTTTGCTCCGAGTTATTATTAGATAGGGTTATCTATGTCCCGGCCACTCTCCTATATAAGTACCAGTAGAGTAGCTGAGGACTCCCCATCTTTGATATCTCGGGAAGTCCTCTTCTCCTTGCAGCATCGGTGTATTTGCTGTAGGCCACTGAAGAACTTATCGAGTAACTCCTTGAACCGTTCGCTCTCCTCTCTCACTCAGTCTTGATCCTTAACCGGTGTTTGAAGCGAGCTCGGACACGACATCGAGTTCCGCACTGCTCTTTGGATCAAGTCATCAGTTTGAGGCGCCATCCTCGGGCTCCTGTATCTGCCCTCAGAAGACGATAGGGATTTACCTGATAGAGGCTCGGCACTCCTGCTGTGAATTCGGACAACCTACCGGAGAACGCTCGTCCATCGCGTTTTGGACCACGTAGACTTTGGGTGGATATAGGGAAGTCGTTCCCCCTTTGCCCCATTGTTTCTTGTTGGTTGGAGTTGCGACTCACCAACAGCACTGGTACCTGAAGGGCGAAGAGTGGCCCTGACAACTTACAAATTGGATGGTAACTAATATCATCCTCAGCTCATGCGATTTTCATTCTGGGGAACCAGGGCATCCAACTATGGCAAAGAGCTTCTTGCACTTGCAGCAATGTTCATCCACGTCTTCAATGACAAGCAACGTGAGGCAATTCTCAACAACTGGCTTGTCAACCTCACAGGAAAGGCAGGCCAGTGGTATGAGGTAGACCTTCTCCAGGAGCATCTCAACTTTTGGATAAAGGTGTTCTTCAACAGCAGGAGCTCTGCTTTTGACTCCCCCTTTCTCCAAAATGTTGCCCTCAACATCACAGGATTCTCATCCCTCCGTACCATACTTGAGCATGTCCTTGGTATCTCAGCCTCAACTGGCTACCATCATAAGCCAAGCAAGGTTGCAGACATCCTCACACTTGCCGCACGCCATAAACAGGATGATGTGTTTACCTTCCATCCTGGTCGCACTCAACCCTTCAAAGCCACAGATATATTCCAAATTGGTATGGAAAAGTTGAGAAATGGGGAACAAATCAAAAAGTCCCTAAGCTTGGATGATCTAGTAGATGATGACCATGAGGAGACTCTTGATGGGGAGCTCAGGGGAGATAGGGGGGAGGATGATCCAATTCCTGGATATCTCCGGGAATATCTTGGTGCTGGTGCAGGCTCTAGCTTCTGATAGAAAACTTCAGAGTTTTTACCTAGCATTGATCAACATGACTTTGTGCTTATTCCTCAGTGTTTAATTTTTCTGAACATAGCCACAAATAAATCGGTTCCATGATCCTGGTTGCCATTTTATATTATTGGCTACAATAGGTAAGCAAGGTAGATGATGTACCATAAACATGTAAGCTTTGATATCAGAGTAACATGCTGGCCTTGAACCAATATCTCCAACCAAAATATCTATAGCCCCTAAACCCAATGTGTAATCCTGTAATTATGATTTTAACTTTAAATCTGAATTGCAGATGGTGGCCTCAACCCCATTCTCCTTCATTGACACCCCTGAACTGTCTTCTGACCCATCAATCATCTCCGCCTCCGAGACGCCTACCCCTGCTGTCGCTGTGACCAAATTTCTGTGGCCAAACATTTCACTTGTGTTCAACAATCTTCAGCAAAAGTCCCTCTGACCCTAACTGAGGAAAAATCACACCAGAAATACTGCATTGCTGGGAATGAACGTGTGCCAAATACTTTGATCACAGGAAGATCTGGTGAACCGGCTGAAAACCTGGTGTGGTTGGGAGTCTCAAAGTCTAAGACTCAAGCAAGCAGGTTTCTGAGCAAGTGAAGGGTTGGGTACTGATTGGGATGTTGTAGTCTATATGGCCACTGAGACAGAATCTGTCTGTCCCAAGATGCTGCGGAAAGTCTTGCAAGGTAAGGAAGTTGTTGGGAAGAGTTCAAAACATGGCAAGAAGCATGAGTGGTGAGACAAAGCAGAGAGAGAGAGTCAAGATAGAGGCACAAGGAAAAATGGGTGAGAGAGCTATTTGGGGTCCTAACCTAACCTAACCCAACCTAACCTTGTTGAGCAGGTAGAGTATAATCCTATACTACTACATGGGTACTCTAAGTCTTACCTGAAAGGGAGGATCTTATAGTTGCTAGTGGGGGAGAGAGAGAGAGAAGCGATTGATTGATCTATGGACACATGAGGGGTATATATACTATCTACTCTATTATCGTCACATCTATACAGTGTGACTGATGCATGGTCCGTGAGGCGGCTTAAGGCACGCGCGCGTTATACCGATTGATCGGGTCACTGATGTGACACCGTCCCTTCGGGTCGCTTATTCAGCGCTCTCCGGCATCGGCTCTCGCACGAAGCGGTAGAGCCGGTTGACCCGTTGCCGGGCACAGACCTTCGGTTCAACAAACCTAACTTAACCCAACCCAACCCAACCCAACCCAACCTGACCTAACCTGACCTCCTGAAATAAGCTGAACCTACTCTATCTGGGGTCCTAACCTAACCTAACCTCACCTCACCTCACCTAAACTAACCTCACCTAACCTAACCTAACCTCACCTAACCTAACCTAACCTAACCTAACCTCACCTCACCTAACCTAACCTAACCTAACCTAACCTCAGAGGTGTGAGATGGAGTGGAACCGGACCGGAGGAGGGGATGCATCATTGGGCCAAGATAAGGGACCGGGAGACATCAGCTGATCGCAACGTCACGTGCCATTCGGGGAGGATGGTCAGGGAGGCAGAGATAGCGTGTGGTGATGTACGTCGATGGGATTGTGGGAATGGTTCGGTGATCAGAACGTCAAGCGAGTGTGACACTCCTGTGACTGATTGAGGGGTCGTCAGTTCACGTAGGTGGGGGGGTTAGCGAGATAGACGGGGGAGGAACTGAGATTGGTGCTTGGGTTGGGTTAGGTTGGGTTGGGTTAGGTTGGGTTGGGTTAGGTTGGGTTGGGTTAGGTTGGGTTGGGTTAGGTTGGGTTGGGTTAGGTTGGGTTGGGTTAGGTTAGGTTAGGTTGGGTTAGGTTAGGTTAGGTTAGGTTAGGTTAGGTTAGGTTAGGTTAGGTTAGGGTTAGGGCTAGGTTAGGTTGGATTTGGCAGTTTAGGTGAAGTTGGGTTTAGGTGAAGTTGGGTTTAGGTTGGATTGGGTTTAGGTTGGGTTAGGTCAGGTTGGGTCAGGTTGGGTTAGGTTAGGATCCCAAATAAAGTAGGTTTAGGTTAGGTTAGGTTAGGACCCCAGATAGAGTAGGTTTAGGTTATTTCAGGTTGGGTCAGGTTAGGTTGGTTTAGGTTAGGTTAGTTTAGGACCCCAAATAAAGTAGGTTTAGGTTAGGTCAGGTCAAGTTAGGTTAGGTTAGGTAGGGTGAATAGAGCCCTTACTGTTCAAAACACGGGGGCGTGGTGACCCGCCGTCTATTCGCGCGAGCTTTGACTCAAGCTCCAGTCTCAGCTCCTACCACGTCTATCTCGACGAACCCCCCCCCCTACACGAACCGACGACCCCTCGATCGGTCACAGGGGGTCACGCCCACTTGACATTCCGATCATCGAACCATTCCCGCGATCCATTCGACGTGCGTCATCGAACCATTCCCGCGATCCCTTCGATGTGCGTCATCGCACGCTGTTTCTGCCTCTGTGGCCATCCTCCCCGAACAGCACGTGATGTTGCGATCGGCCGATGTCTCCCGATCCCTTATCTCGTCGAGATGACGTGTCCCCTCCCCCGGTCCGGTTCCCTTCAGTCTAGACATGTGTCGACTTGTTCCCTCTCGCTCGCCAATCATCTTTAACTGCTCCCACTCTCCCGCCCGGTTACAATCTTTTGATTTCGAACCCGTAGACTTCCCCTTTCGGTTCTGTTTCTCACGATTGCTCCATCCTCTCGGTAAGACCTGTCCCAGCCTCATTCCGGCCTCCCAATGAACCATTTGTCTCCCTACCCTGCATCGGACTCTCATTTATCCCCTTCTATCTACCTGTTCTTATTCTCCCACCGTTTCTCCATTTGTTCACTACTTTCCCCATCTCTTTCGTGTAGATCGCACCGTCTTTACCTATAAATACCCTGTACTAGCTAGTTGAACGAACAAGAAACCCCTGGGCCTCTTCACACCTCTTCACCCTTCTGCCTGAACGACCTGATCATCGAAAACCTCCAGCTCCTCGCTCTGACATCGATTCCACTAGCCCCATAGTTCCAATAGCCCCCTAGCCCATCGTCATTGTCTAGCAGGAGTTTGCTAGTATGGAGTTCTTCCTTCTCGTCCCAACAACGATGCGACCTACCGTGGTTCCCTCTCCTCTGTCTGGCTTCTCTCCCCTTCCTGACCTCTGCACAACCGGCGACCCCTCACCCCCACTTCTGCTATTCTGGTCATGTCCCGACTCCACCCGGATAGTAGCAGTTCAGTGGGCAACTCATACCCTCGTACAATCAGGTTCTATTGTCCTCCGAACCCTATCAATCACCTCAGTCCCCTCTTTGTGATCATTCTTGGCACTTGTTGCAGATTCCCTTTGTTCCAGCCCTTGCCTCTTATCTAGGTTAGGTTCAGGTTAGGTTGAATTTGGGTCGAGTTGGGCTGGGTTTAGGTTTAGGTTTGGGGCAGACTAGGTTAGGTGAGTTTTGGTTATGTCAGGTTTAGGTTAAGGTTAGGTTAGGTTTAGGTTGGGTTAGGTTTAGGTTAGGTTAGGTTTAGGTTAGGTTAGGTTAGGTTAGGTTAGGGTTAGGTCAGGTTAGGTCAGGTTAGGTTAGGGTTAGGTCAGGTTAGGTCAGGTTAGGTCAGGTTAGGTTAGGTTAGGACCCCAAATAGAGATATGGTCATGACCCTGGATTTTTTGCCGCATTTTTCACCAATTTCCCAGACTCACACTTGCTGTTTTTCTCTACCTTTTGAACACCTAGTTGGTAGGAGGTTGAGATATCTTTGGGAGTCTGATGGGAGTTGCAGAAGGATTGTGTAAGTGAACAGGCTTCATGTCAGGGTTGTAGGCCTGCTTACTGTTTGTGGAGCGCTAGAGGATTAGCGGAAGGGTGAGGAGTGTCGGGTCTGGTTTTGAAGGGGGTTCCGGGTGTGGAGACGAGGGGAGGAGGAATATCCAGAGAGAGAGGTGATTCTGTCTGATAAGGGTGAACGGGTGAGTGGTAGTCCTGGCAGAACTGATTGAGTTGCTGCACAAAGGGTTCGAAGTCTTGGTCGCTAAGACGTTCGAAGTTGACGAGGTATTCTATAACCGAATAAGGTAATTCAGTTGGGATTTCCCACCAAAGGACAATGATAGCGGGGGAATGGGTATGGATGTTAGTGGTAAGATGGACCCGTGGAGAAGGAAAATAAAAGGCCGGGCTGATACTGAAGTAGACGGTCGCAAGGACGCTCTCAGTGAGATCCGAATTCCAAAGGAATTGATGATCTGCTCCTAGGAGAAATGGGGGAGTTGTGACTCCGGCGTCGAGAGCTGCAAAGGGTCGGTAGTAAGGAAAATGGGTGAGTAAACCGACGGTTCGGTTTACTTGAAGACTCCTGATGAGTTTATACTCCCAGATAGATCTCCTGGCGTCAGGAACGACTGGTCGTTGGACTGGACTTGTAGAGGGGAAAGGATTGGGAGCGCTGAACATACACTAGCAGGAGGATTCCTGCTGAGATGGGTTAGAAAAGGTAAGGCGTGAGGAGAATTCCCCAGCTTACTTTTATATTCGAGTTGTGGGTAGAGAGGTACAGAAGAGATTGAGAATGGGGAAAAAGGAGGAGCGAGCACTCTTCCTTATATACCCAATCCTCTACAGGAGTCATTACTCTACAACGAGTCAAACAAGAGTCAACATGGTCTGTGCGTAGTTTAGGGTAGGGTAGATGAGTCAGAATGAGGGGACTTAGGACGATAGATAGTAATTATTCATACGGAAACAATAGGGGCACGAGTTGATGGAAGCATTCAGGGATTTCTCGTGTTCGATGGGGATTTCTCTGGATCAATGGTGGCAATAGAAGCGTGATGGGGATTTCCTGCGATCAATGGGGATTTCTCTCGTTTCATGGTGGCAATAGAAGACTGATGGGGATTTCTCGGTTTTGATGGGATCACGATTGGGGCTGAGGGTTCGTTTATCCTAATTGAGACTTTAATGGATAATAGGTTATTGTTTTCCCTTTTCGGTTCCCTCTTGAGCCAGGGTGTATTTAAGTCAGGGGGATTAATGGTCGTTCCCCTCATCGTCTCTTTTCCACTCCCACCAAACACCAGTACCACCGTCTCCTCAATATCCATTACTACTATGTCTGCTTTCGCTGCCAACAACGCCGTGCTCAACGCCGCCGCTACCCCCTTCACCCCGTCCTTCGAGACGGCTGCTCCTTACGACGTGGAGCAACATCTATATGACTCTCCCGCCAACATCGCCCATGACAACCAGGTTGCCATTAATTTCCTTACTGCTCATAACGCCCCTGCCGAGTTCTGGGAGCAAGCTGGGTATGAAGACCCCCGACTTTCCGGGCCTGTGGTCCGGGCTCAACACCCTGGAGCCGTCCGTCTATTGGATGCTATGGAGAGGGAGAGGGAGGATCGGATTGTGAAGTTGGAGAAGCGGGTGGACCTCATGTACGTTATCATGAATAGTTTGAATGATGACTTCTCTCACTTTGCTTTGGAACATTGGGGACCTTTCCAGGCATCTCTCTTCCGATATTTCGGACACCAGTGTCACAGGACTTATTGCACCGACCCCCCTTGCAAGTCCCCAGTCGTCCCTTCGCCACCGCCAGGATCAGGGTGTTCCTCTCCCTCCCTCCCCTCCCTGGAGTCCTGCCCCAGTTCGCCAGATGGTGGAGAGGTCCCAGAAGAAGAAGAACCGCAAGAGTCCGATGACTCGTTCTGGACAACGTTGTCGTCCCTCCGACAAGTCACGTCAGGTTCGGATGAAGCTGAAAGTGGAAGTGGCGGGTCTCCAAGACCGTTATGGGTTCGCATTAGTGAGCGGAGCCTTGTCGGACGTGCGACGCGAGATGAATGATAGCTTGTATCATGATGTGTTGGGGTGCAGGGAGTGTTGGCAGGATCCGGTGTCGCGGGCATATTCGTATTGTCCCGAGAGTATTTACAACCCTCATCATTTCGCTCATCGTTGTCCTTTTGCTCAGGAATGTGCTTGCGACGTAGACCCGTTTGTCCTTGTCTGAGTCTGTAGTTTTTATTAGTCCTCTTTGTATTATCTTTACTACGAATAAGACCAATGTCTTGAACTATTTGTGAGATTTTGGTCACTATGTCACGCGTTCGTGACACTTCACGCTGAGTCATGATGGCAGGTGAGTGGTGTTATGACCATATTTCAGATGGTATCCGGAATTGTGGCCTTCTCCCAACCATCAACAACTGCTGCATGAGGTCTGGGGAAAAAAAATCCCACAGCATTCTCAACTGTCCCAACAAGGACTTGCCTGTCCCTCCACTTCACCACACTTCCCTCTTCTTTTACTCCTTTTTGCAACCTCCCAACACTACCCCTCTTGACCCACAACCTGCAACCTGTGTTTTCCAGTAGACAGCTTCCCTCAGACTTTGTTTCCCTCATATTCCCTCCCAATCACATCCCAACCACCAGCGGACTGTTTCCCAATCCTTCACCACAACTTTTACCCTCAGTTTTCATTTCCCTATCTCCATTTCCTGCATTCCAATCGCCCTGCTCTCGACTTTAAACCCCCCTTGTAATTCATTTTTTAACTCCAGTCCTTTCCTTCATTGTTTCCTTTGATCCCTTGTCCCTCCTATGTCATAGAAGTGTCATTAGGTCTTTTGACATCATTTTGGTTCATTGCCTTTTGGTTCTTTCATTCTCATAATCCCCAGCACTGTATATAAAGCTCCTGTATTCGATAGACCTCACAAATCAATCAGTAGCACTCTCCCCTCTCTCTTTCCCACTTCTCCTCTCTCTCTTGAGGCCTAGCAACGTCGCTACAGTCCTCCCTTCAGTTCCTTTGTCGTCTCACCCTAATTCTCACTGTCCTCCTGGTCTCCCATGTTCCACTGGTTTCCCGCTCTTGGTCTTTGTTTTCCTGACGCTTCCCAATGTCCCCCTTGGTTGGTTCTTGGTAGTTTCGTTCTCTGGTTTTCCTATTGTCTTCCGCCTTGTTCTCCCACTCATTTCTGTCAGGGCCACTCTACCCCAACAACTACCAGTTCACTGAGCCGACTCCGCAGAGTACTCACTAGTCCGACTAGCTTATGAGAGAACGATCACGTCTCTATTCTTCCAGTAGGTTGTCCGAGGTCACTGCAAGTCAGGTCGAAATCCTAAAGGGAAACCCAACCTAAACCGTACTTCGTTCGGTTTAACAAACAAGGGTAGATCCCTACAACAGGATTGATGACTCCACCAGTTGATCGACTGGACGCTCGAGGTGTTCTAATATGACTGCGGGGAGTCTATAGTTACGAGGCGCAGTTGACGCGCAGAGCGGGAGGGAGAGCAGATGGGGGATGTCTTGGATCAAACAAGAAACTCTGACTTGGCCTTAACTGCAACTGGGCTGAGAAGGGCAGAGGATTTCCTGAGGTAACAAAACTAAGGTACTACGATACAGCCACAGTTGCTACTTATACTAAAGGAGTGGCCATGACGTCAATACCCTAATATACCCTTATCAAGTCCAGAACAAAGGGAGATAAGGAGTGTGAGAACGCTAAGTAAGGGAAGCAAGCAAATATGACGTGTGGGAGAATAAAGGACAAAGGGCCTTACTAGCGTGTGAAGGATTGCATAAAAGATAAGGAATGTCCGCATGAAACATAGGGGTAAAGATAACACTAGTCCTAAAAGAAAGAGGGGCATAGGGGTCATGAAAGTTCGTACCTGGGGATCACACCCAAGGGTCAGGTGGCAATCTCCCTTTACATAGTTGTACCAGCGGATTCGGGAGTAGAGCCATGCAAACATCCCTTGTTGTCTGTAGGCGGTAACAGCATCACGGACTAGTGGCAACCTCAACGTACGTCCGAACATGAGGAGGTCGGGCCTAGACTCATGGGACATGAGGGATTACAGATTCGCCGGCGTTTCACGCTAACGGCTACTCCACATTCGCTGGGCTAAAACAAAAGGAGTCTAAGGCACTCCTTTCGAATAACGGCGATTCCTTCCTCCGGTTAGGAGACTGTGATGTGACTGTCCACGTGTGTGATCAGGGTCCAGGGTAGATCGTAATCGTGAAGTCATGAGGGGTCGTAAAAGGGGTTCGTGATGTCATAAAGGGGTCATTAGGGTCTTGAGACCTATTTTTAGTGCGCACGCGTTCTAGGCGTTCCGGAACAAAGTTCTTCCAAGGCCGTCCCGCGGGCCGAGGTGTCAGCTTGATGTAGTAAGCCAACGATGATGGTACAGGGGCGGAAGTTGATGTGACCCGGACCAATGAGGTTCGTCGAGGTAGGTCACGTGAAGGATCACCGATCTAGGCTATAAGAAGGACGTCTTCTTGGAGCCATCCTTGATCAGCAACACCAGCAACTTCCCCATCATCTTACCAAAACATGTCCTTCCCCAACAACCATACCTACAAAGTTGCCAACGGCATTTCTACCATCTCCCGTATCGACCATCGTGCCGCCAACCGCAAGACCTATGCCTGTGCGGCCGGGACTCCCTATACCACGGATGACCAGGTATGGGGGAGACCTAGAGCTTTGTGTGCTAGCACTAATGCCTTCCTCTAGGTAGAGGTTACGTTCTTTTGGGCGTTGATGTCCAGCTAACGGCTTCTAGATCTTGGAGGTCGTCACTGAAGTGGATGCCGAACGTCTCAGGGAGACAATGCCTCATTTGATGGGGTTGACCTGGGACGATGAGCTCTGGGTCCGTACGATCATCGCCGAGAAGGTAGCCTTCCAGATGAGGGGTAGGTTCGGGGAGTTGGAGCATCCGATTAAGAAGGAGCTCTGGTACACCCTGCAGAGGGGAATCTACGATCAGGACCTATTGGAGCACGGAGCTACCGTTCCTCGGGCCGTCCGCCATGCCACCGCTTCCACTAGTCTCTTGTGGTCGCTCGTTCGGGAAGGAGAAAGCCGGGTAGGTTTTCTGTCTGAATATTCGAGTATGACTCTCGACTAATCAGACTGCCTAGGTTGAACGATTGGAGCGCGAAGTGAAAGAGGCGAAGGCCGATGTCCTTCGTCTATCAGCGGAGGGTCTTCATATGAAGGAGACCTTGGCAGCCTTCCAACAGGGAACGAATGAGGCGTTGGAGGCAATGGTCGCCAACCATCAGGAGTTGATCGCAGGGTTGAAGGTTAGGGATAACAACATTAAGGGGGCATTGGCCAGGAGGGATGACAAGGTAATGCCGCTTTCATCATTTGCTTAGAATGATGGAAGCTGACATTTCCTAGACCGAAGAACTCGAGAACGTGGTGGCTGTGTTGACAGCGCAGGTCGAGTCCTTGCAGGACAAAACCTGCAACTGCAAGGAGGGTCCCAAATTGGTTGGTCAGGGGACCGCCGATGTTCCGTTCGAGCTGGAGTACGCCGACGAGGTGGTACTCCCATCTCCTAACCCGTTGTCCTATGCGACGCCTCCGATCGAGAACGCGGTTCCCGTTCCGACTCCGGCTCCAGCATCTACGTTGGCAGAGTCCGACAAGGAAAACTGTCGGCGCTGCCCGTTGCAGCCGATCAGTCAGCTGGTCAAGATCGAGGACGAGGTCATGGAAGTTGATCGGGCCGAAGATGTTCCGAGGGCCATTGAGGTACGTCTGGTGACAACAGGGCAGCGTTGTACATGCTCTCGACGCCGTGTTGCTCATCGCATGGCTCCATCGGCTAACCCTTACCCGCGTCCAGTTGAGTCGGATGGTGACCAGTCTGATCGAGGTGGGAGACGAGAGTTCCGCTATCGGGTCAACCGTCCCTACCGACAGGTCGAGTCGGAGATCCAGCTTTGCCACCAGCATCGACTCGCAATACAGGATCCCACCCAGGGGTCTGATGAGGGAGACGGAGGGTCGCTTGCCGACTACGTTGACAGTACTGTCGAGCAGTCACCCGGTGATGGAGATGTGGGACCAGGTGTTCAGCAGTTCGGTGACATCTGGGAGGCTGATCGGTCCGCTCGAAGGCATCTCTTCCTATCGGCTTGAACTGGTTGTTCAGCTGAGTGCCGAAGATGGTGACGCCATGTTCGGGGAGGTCCTAGCAAGGAGGGGCCAGCACTACGATCTCCGGGATGGAAGGTTGATGACCATGAGGCCTGCCGTAGATAGAGTCGACTTTTGAGGACGTTGTATAAGCATTAGTATAGCCATGTTGTTCCGTATTGCCGTGAATGTATGCGCGTTTTGTGTGTTTTGAATGATTGGTGTGAAGGATAAGGAGTGTGAAGCATTCAAACATAAGAAGTGGTAAGAAGAGTTCGAAGAAAGAGCGTGTTATAAAAAGTTTAAAAATACCATGTTCCTGACAATTTCCCAACTTTTGCTCTCACTGTTCACTTTCCTCCCACAGATTCCCTAGAGGCTTGCACCTCTAAACCAAGGACCCGTCCTCCTTGACTGCCATCTTAGCCCTTTCAGACACCAAAAGCTTTGTGGCTAGACTGTAAGTAATTTACAGAGTTTGATGCACATGACCCAGTGTGCTCTGATAGCAGTGACTCACTAATAAAAAACACATGTCTCAGCTTGTACTTTATCATAACTATCCTGGACCCTCATTATTGCTTCCATTCCAAAGCACCTTCAGCATTTTTTTGTCCATGGGTCAAGGCATCCCAGATCTCCAAGAACCTATTTGAGCTTCATCATGAATGCTCTGGCCCATTCTGTATAAAAATTACCTCATACATTCCTTACTTTTTTACAGCAAACCGGCATAAATACTGAAGATAGCCTAGGGCAACCCTAATAAATGTACAAGGTTGTATATCTCACTTGATATCATATGAATTTCCCTGGCTCCCACACCTCCTCTTCCTTGGGGGCTCTCCATCTTCCAAACTATCTCCCTCCAGTTCATTCCTTGAGACAGGTTGTGTGGCAGGTGTAAGGGTAGGTGGGAGTCAAATCTTGAGAAGTTGGGATTCCTTCAGCTTCTGTTTCTCCTCCATCTCCTTCTTTATTTTCTTCAAACCCTCCAGTGTTATTTGACAAAATAAGAAGAGCCGTGTTTTGTATTGTTTGAATTGAGGCCAGTGAACAAGCACAGAGGATAGATTTTCGACAGTGGTCATGAGATGGAGGTACTTGCATAACCGGTCCTGGAGCTCCTGTGAGAGAAAAGATGTTGGGGGAAGGAGGGAATTTGGCTCACGGACCCGGTCCCAAGTCCTTCGCGTCCATGCAGAAATCATGTCAGAGGCGGCCTCCTGAAGTAGGCCAGTGAAGGGAGCATGAGTCCTGTCAGAACGAAGCACTGGGTCCTTTGGATGCTTGGCAGTGAAGGCCTCAACCCTGGATGGTTCTGGTTCCAGGTCTGGCAAGACATTGCTGTGCTTGATACAACAGTTTGGGGGATGAAACAAGTCATCACCGAAACAACGGCAGAAGACGTCACAAGGACAGGAATCCTCAGGTGGGTTGAACCAGGTTCGAAGGAGTTGACACATGCTTTCCCGGTGTTTCAGATCAGCAGCTTTCTGACCCTTAAGCCCTTTCGAGTCCTCAACGACGTCTCTGACCCACCGTGAGGCATAGGTGATAGCAGTTGCTGGCTTCTTGTCCCGACCGGCTCGTCCCATCTGTTGAACAAGCTTTGAAAATGAAGAAGGCACGTCAAACACAATCACCTGCCGGATGTCGGAAACATCAACACCCCATGTAAAACAGTCACTCGCAACAATAATTTGGGTGGTCCCAGTTCGGAATCTCTCCATCGCACGTAGACGGCCTTGATCTGAGATCAGAGAATGATATGGGAGGATGATTTCTTTGGGTGAGAGGGACTGTGGAAGGAGACGTTTGAGGAAGCTGTATACGCGGGTGCCAAGGTTTATGGTGTTGCAGAAGATGAGAGACTTTGTGATGTCGGTGGCAGATGTGGCAGCAGATGGTATGAGCCAGGAAATGTCGAGGAATGTGTTGGCAGAGACGGGGTACTGGAAGAACCGCGGGATGTAGCAGACGTGGGGATTGTCGATGGGGAGATGAGTGTGGACATAGCAGCCTGGGTTAAACCCAAGGGAGGCCATAACCCGGTCAAAGGTCTTGCCAACAGGAAGTGTCGCGCTGACTGCAACCCAAGGGACAGAGGAAGGTAGACGGTGACGAATTCGCCCAATCTCCTTGTAACACAGGCGAAAATCGGCTCCTTGTTCCTCGACCAAATGGCACTCATCGACAAATACAATGCGGAGGTGGTTGCGGAATTTCGGATCGGCAAGCAGCGGTTTCAGGCGTTCACTCGTCAGCATCTCCGGCGAGACGATCACTAGTCCATACTTCCCACCCATCACTTCTTTGACCAAGTCTCGGTGTTCATTGTGCGAGGCATGGCTAGCAGTGTCTTCATCAATGGCAATAGCCGGGATTCCTTTTGACCGCGCAGAATGTTCCTAAAATGGTCTCAGTCAATCACCAGTAAATCGAGCAGCAATGTACCTGATCACGGCCCAAAGCTTTTGTTGGGGTGATGCTTAACCCAATCGCCGTTGTGTCTTGAAGGCGGAACGCAAGAAGTGGCGCATATAACAGTGTCGTCTTTCCACAACCAGTCCCTGCTGTGAATACAACATCCTTCCCATCAATAATTTCCTGGGTCAGGGTGACCTGCTAATCCTGAAGTTCGGGATATCCAAGGCTCTTAGCGAGAATGGACAACATGTTAGCTGTGAGGCTGATATGGTTGTGGGGTCCCATGGCAGGCTTGAGTTCAAGATATTGGTGATAATGCAGGATAGGGGGGAACACTAGATGGTCGCAGAGGGGAAGAGGTTGAAAATCATGTTTCGATCACATCGAGGTCATGTACAGAGAACAAATCCCACTATGTGCAAGCCGCGCGTTGGCACAAAAGCTCGTTCGGAGAAAAGAATGCTGTAGCGAACCCAAACGTGGAGGCGAAGTCTGAAGGGGTAAATCACGACCTTTCCACTTTGTCCTGGTACCTATGACATTTTGTAGTGTCTGTGAGCCCAGATCCTTATCCCATGACCCGGCCCAGGTTGGCATCTCGTTCGAGAGCTCGAAAACGAACGCCGTATTTGAGGCGGCAAAGGTGGAGCGAGTGGGATAGCTTTTGACGCGGGAGATTACAAGGGTTTTGGCGGAGCGATGGTAGGGGCAGTAAGTCGGGGCAACGCGCGTCGGTACAGCAGAGCGACGACATTTGACCCTCATGAGAGGCCCCTTCAACCTTCAAGGTCTTGATGCCGTGACTCGTTGTGAATGAGCTGTGGTTTGAAATTATTATTATCCATAGCCACATGGTTCTCTGTGTAAGATATGGTACAAAGCCAGCAAGACGTGAGTCAGAGCTCAAAATTCCGACCAAGAGCGGCCAACTGGAATACTCACATTGAAAGTACAATCCTCAAGCCAGCTATATTCCCAGCAACATGGTGTACAGCACCCCTACGAAGCCCCTTCGCTTGGTTCTTGAGGAAGGAAGGGTTGGAAGGCAGGTTTATAGAGGGAGAGGCACTTGAACATCAACGGAGAGCAACAAGATGCGAGGTGCTGGCAATGGGGGAGCTCGCGCAAGAATGTTCAACCCGGCGTGATCCAACGACGTTGATCCGCAAGCCAGTCGCAATTACGCCCCAGCTCTTTTTGTCCTAAGGCTGAACTTTCCGCTGTCCCGGTTCAGACCCAGCCGCGGATATCAACAATTAGGCTTCGGCCGTTGCCGATTACAGACCCCCACCAAAGAGCTAGACATCAGTCCCAGCCTAACCCGTTATATAGCTCTTTGCATAAAAAAGTGAACACGTCGATTTTTTCCTTTCTTTCTCGATCTCCACTATGCCCGATTTAGTAGTTTGTGCCGAACGGCACTGTCAGTATGTGACGCTTGTCACCGTGAGGGAGGCCGCAGAGCACGGCCGTTCCACGTTCCCCAATGACCATCTCCGACGACCTGAAGGGAAGGGTTATCAGCCTCTACTCCTCGGGTGATATGCCCATGCGAGAGGTTGCGGAACTACTCGATGTATCGCTCAGGCTCGTTCACAATGTTGTCTCGTGTCGTCAGAAACTTCCTGGCCAAGGCTCCAGGCGACAACGTCTCCTCAAAGACAGTGATTTATCCTTTGTACGCGAAGTCATACACGCTCAACCATCCGCCTACCTCGATGAAATTCAATGCAAGCTTGCCACTATCCGTGGGGTCCAGGTTTCGCTGGCAACTGTCAGTCGGACACTTTCCCGCATGGGTTTGACCCGGAAGGCGTTATCACGGGAGGCGAGCGAGCGCAACGAAGACGTTCGGATGTTATGGGAGCTCGATATGGCCCAATATACAGGCCCGGAGGTGTTTGTGTTCTTAGACGAGAGTGCGGTGGACAACCACACAGTGCGACGAGCAAACGGCTGGTCCCCGGCAGGTACTCCGGCAGTTGAGAGGTCCACGTTTCTACGAGGGGTTCGCCACACAATCCTCCCTGCGCTGACGTCCCACGGCATGCTGGCCTTGGAGATATTTGAGGGATCAGTCAACAAGGAACGTTTCATCCGGTTTATCGACGAGGACATAGTGGGTCTTTACCTTGATATACTGGGCGAGATACTGAGTTGCGGAGGCTCCTCAATTGAATCCCTTCCCAGGCAGACACAGTGTTGTTGTGATGGATAACTGCTCCATCCACCACGATGAGGAGATACGGAAATTGATTGAGGATGAATGTGGTATGTACTCGGTGAATCAGAGAAGCTTAGAATTACTCATTTTTTGCATCAGGTGCCCGGCTTGTTTACCTCCCTGCATACTCTCCAGATCTTAATCCAATTGAAGAGGCTTTCTCTTTCATCAAAGCGTGGTTGCGGAGGCACGAGTTTCTCTACAATGATCCTAATCAACTTCCCATGTTAGTTCACCAGGCAATTCATGAGATCACACCAGAGATCATGTTAGGATGGTTCAGTGACTGTGGTTATATACCATAGTTTTTGACTGCTCCCTTCTGTAACATCGATTCAAGTATTAAACACTAATCATACAATTTTTTGAAAACCAAGCCAAGAAATTGAAACACCGTGTTCCAAGAAAAAGGCAAGTATACAAATTTAGTTATAACGACCACGCTTGGCTTGCTTCCTCTCAACCCAATCACCAGCAAACTGCCGAAGCCCTAAAACTACACCCTCGCTGAGGCCAGTCAATTCCCCAATCCGTTTGATATCCAAATCCTTATCCCCCAGAACGAACGTGGAATACCCCTTGTCTTGCAGTGCTGTGAAAGCGGCTTCGACCACTCCATTGGACAGCCTGTAGAACTCACCGAACGAATTCATGAAGAGTTTAAGCTCCCCACAAACATCGGGAAGCGGTGATAAGGGTCGTTTGAGACCCGGAGAAAGTTGGTTCCCTAGGCCTGAATTAAGCCCATTCTGCACCATATGGTTCATCATCATAGTGTTTGATGCAACCATAAGAGTGAGCATGGATTCCGTAGCCGAAGAGGGAGAAGGGCTTGGAACGGGAATTAGTGCTGGAATGGGAATTGCGGGGTGGGGACCGTTCCGTCCACGGGGTTTCGAAGTGGTCGGAGTGGCAACAGCAGAGGTAGTTTCAACAACGGAGGCAGTGTCGACACCCCACTCTGCAAGTAGATCAAGCGGAGGGGAGTCCTTGGTGGTGAGAGTACCTCTCGAAGCCAGCTGTGGAGGAATTTAAGCAAATATCACGAAGGTGTGATGGAAAACTTACAATCCTTGTTGCCCACTGTTTCAATCTGTGCCTATGGAGCACAACGTGTTCGGATTCGGAGGAAATATAACAAGTTCCATGCAAAGAACAAAGCCACCTAGACCTAATTTGTTGTCCAATCTCTGCAAGCACACGCGACTCTGGCGGATAGTTGGTGACCTGAGGTGCCTGTGCAGCATTAGCGAGACACCTGTTGAACTAAAAGTGTGCATACCTGTGACGTTGTAGGAATAGCATCCTCAAACGGCTCTGACTAGCGGTCCCAGAATGGGGATGAGGGTGACGTAGACCGAAACATGGATGGAATATACGCACATAGGCATGGAGGTGGTGCTTTTAGGGGGTTAGGACATCAATATCGATTGACGCAAACACAGTTTTTTCCTTTCGTCTTCCTTCGAGAAGCCTTCTCTGAAACTCAGTCCAATTTGTGTCTGATTCAATAGTGGGGGCCTTCTCTTTTCCACCGCTAGGAAAGTCACATGAGATACAGGTGAGACGAGGTGAGAGTTTGAGAAACCTACTCCATGCCAGTGAACCAAGCCTTGAATGGGGGACCAGCTTGGATCCCAACGACGAAGTCATGATGGATCCCGAATTGCCGATAAATCTAGTTGACCATATCCGTGCGAGTAAAAGTATCTGACGAAATGGGAAATGAACCGGCACACATGAGAGTGATGTTCTCTCGCTTCATAGTACCCTTTCCGGGGCCCTTCTCCATGAAGTACTTTGTGACCGTCAATGGAAAAGATAATGCTGGGCAAATCCGTTAGATGTAAGGTACAATGAAGTGGTTTGTATATAATGCACCTTGTCCGTTGATGGCGTCCTGGGATTGAGGGTTTGTTTGAGTGGGTGTTGCCAGCACAGGGTGGCGGCTAATATCAGGTGGGTTCCCTTGGAGCGGTTGTGAGGGGACAAGTATCAGCTCAATAAATCTGGTGCGCAAATGAGGAGCAGGTGCAGTAGACATTTCAGTTGTCGTAGATGGGTCGCCAGTAACCACAGGGTGTGCAGGATTGGGCAGAGTGGTTGTCGTACATGCTGGAACATGATCACTAGAGCTGGAAGTTAGCTTGCCTTGAGTGGCACCTAAATCAGAACAATATGAACCAGAGATAATCAAGAGGAGGGGGGGTAATCATACCATCATCCAACTGCGTACCGTGCAATGCAGGCTGCGTGAAGGAGAAATCATCCTGAGCACTGGTGTCTGAGTGCATTCCAGGCATTTCATAAGGTCAAGCAGCGGCAGGGAGAAACATTGGGAGGACAACAAGTTCGTGAAATGCAGAACCAGGACGGAGATCTCTTGATGCCCAATGCTGCGCCGAGGTCCTATCACTGCGGTACATCGTACCAGTTAGACGAACTAAGTGGAATCCCTCGAGGGGGAAAAGAGATGTAGGTTCGTTGTTCTTGAACTCAAGCTTTATACAGACTCACCATTTGACCATCTTGAGTTATTTCGTCAGAGAACAAAGCATCTTTGGGCTGCCACACCAATGGGATGTATGCCGTGCACCCGCAACCTTGGCAACTAGTTACCAGACACGCGGGTACCTGGAAAACGGCGATGTTGTGGTCAGTTGAGCTCCAGAAACACTGAAAAACATACTAAAAAATAGCTCATGCGGACTGAGAGGGGAAAATCAAGGTCCGGATGGACAGCTTTGCGACATGTCGTACCTTGAAAACGGCGAGGTTGGAGTGGTCCATAGTCAAATAGAGACTTATCGGGACTTTGTCCGTGAAGGCGGGTCAAGAAAAGTGTGTCTCCTGCGGCTTGAGAGGGAAGGGGCATAGCGGATATTGTCCCAAGATCCGCGGAGTGCGGGCGATGTGACAACTGCGACCGGTCCTTACAGGTGAATTCGTTGGAGGAAATGGGGCTAAATAACATATAGAACATACCTTATAACCTATTGATGAGAGCCTGCTGAGTTCTCTATGAACCGCGGACCACGAATGAGGACCAGGAGAGGCGGCCTCGGTCACTCGGAGGAGGGAAATTGGCGGAGCGCGTGACGTGACCACCCCACTGATCATTGCCTCCGAGACTTACCATATCGAGAAAAGACGCGAAAACTCAGTGTTCACGTTTTTATGCAAAGGGCTGTAATGTGTTGTAAGCCATTACAAGCTTCCCGGGTGACCTTAGCGCCGTTCTATGTAATGCGTTATAAGGCTATAGCTTACCCTACCACTTTCATAGGGCTATATATTCGATTGTCGGACTTTTCCCAATTTGCTGATGTGGTTGATCGAACAAGAAACGCAGGGGTAGTGGCTACGGAAGGCCCAGTACACTTTGAGGCGAAGGTTCCAGGCAGGAAGTTGTAGTTAAGATCGCAAAGAATGTTTTATTCCTACATTACAACACAGCGTGATTCATGGTTCCAGGCCAAAGAGTCAAATGCGGGTTACCTAAAACGGAAGGATGGTTCTTGCCCTCTTTCCCCTCACCATCTCATCACCACTCTGCGTAAACATTCGTGCTTTCGCTTGACAACCTCATGCGGCCCTCCCAGGTGGATTGGGTAATGTGCGCTGTAGACAGAATTCACATAAATAGCTCAGGTTTGCCCACGCATACTCCACAATGTCTTCCAACCCAGCTCATCCTTCCAACAGCTTCCCAGCAGTACCTGATTTTTCTTTCGCCAACACTATTCCCTCCCTTGTACCCTATCCTGTCATTCCAAAGCTACGGCGAGATGGTGTGATGGGACAGGGCCGCCCTTGTGAGGTCTGTTCAAAAGTCATCGGGCTTGGCACACACGGCTCACTCCACGCATACAACTTGCACGTCGAGGCTTGTCAAAAAAAACGCATCAGATCCACTACCAGGCAACCAGAACGAGCGATTTCACTCCCGGTTGCTGTCTCGATGGCCACGGTGCCCAATGGAATCCATCAATTTACATCACTTTCTCCTCTTATCATTGGAAGACATCTCCACGCCTCTCTCTCCCCTACTCCTAGTCCAACGTCTTCTCCCACTTCTCTTTTCCAACCAGGACTCTTCGACCCCGGATCAGGTAGTGATAACAACCCGCCCACTCCCATCCAGGCAAATTCTGTCCCGCTCCCCAACAACACAAACCCTGCGATCTTGATCAACCCGCCATCGGATGACCTCTCACCACCAACGATAACTCTTTATTCACCACAGTCTCACCAAATGGCGCCCGGTATGTGCTGTGGCATTGTGGTTCAGTGGACGCCTGGAACAATCTGGGAGACATACCCTTTCCCCAGTCACTCATTCGTGAAGCACCCATGGGATATCATCGAATTTCTTCCTCCTTCACACCTCCGTTTACGTTCGAAGGACTGCGCGGGGCCGTCGGCCCTGGCGGTTACGCAACTGTCCTTATGATTTTAGTATTACTAATTACGAGTTTTTTTGAACACGAGTAATAAGAACTCCCATATGAAGAGTAAAAAGACTCCTGCTGCCCTCCCTTGGCTGAGGACGAGTTTTACTACTCCCTACAGCCGGGTATGGTTGATGGGTGGTTCCCACGAGGGGTTCCCATTCGGGCAGGCGGGTTTTTGGCTGATCAGCAATAATCCTCGGCTGATCTGGTGCTCCCAGGTGTTGCAACCGTGCGAATTCTCATGACGCGGCAGCCTCGTCGGCTATCCTCCCTTCCCCTTCGTCGGCTATTCTGCCTTCCCCCTTCGTCGGCTATCCTGCTGTTACCCCTTGTCGGCTTTTCCCTCTCGTCGGCTATTCCCAGCTTTTCCCCTCCCTCAGCTTTTCCCCCTCATCGGCTATTCCCAGCATTTCTACCTCCTCGGCTATTCCGCTCCCCGGCAATTACATTCCCGGATACCATCCTGGGTCCCCTTCAATATTTACATTTTATAGTGTATTTATGTATGTTGTAAATACATTATATAACAAATATACGGGGTTTTTTATGCAACAGAAATTTTATTCGGCAAAAAAACACGAAATACATATATAATATATATATATCTAAATAGCGCAAGGTAAACGCAGTTCATCCCGCTAAAAACTATTCAGTTCCGTGCTGAATTGAACCGTCCAGACCCCAGCAAAGTTGATCACACGGTTCGGGAGATCCCGCTGAAGAAGTGGGATCATTTCCTTTTTGGATGGCTTGGTGGGGGGATTTTGTGGGTTGCGGGCAGGTTGCAGGCTCCCGGGTTCTGGACGACACACGTGTATTTATTTTTAGTGCTAAATTTCGACAATGTGGGACACCCTCTCCGTGGCCTTCCAAACCTCACCTTTCTAAAAATAGACGTTGCAAGCGCCCGAAGAAAACGAGTGAGATTTCACAAGTCCTAAGCGCTCGTAGGGCAAAAGCACAACTTACCCAAGTGCGGCGCTTATTAGATATTTTCCCACGTTTGCTCATCCGGCCGGTGTCAAGTCAAGAACAAGAAGATTTCATTCAGACCTCTACCGGAGGTCGTGGTACTCAAGAAATAGTAAACAGGCAATTGTGGTAGTAGGTAATGTAGTGCGCGAAGGGTCATATCCTGCTAGTCAGTCCTCAAAATCAGATCCCTCCCATTCGTCACTGACGTAGTCGTCGTCATCATCAGCATCGTCAATGCCATCACTGTCAATGCCACCATCGTCGTCTTCCTCCACGGGCGGATCAATCCCCATATCAGTGCCGGGCGGGGTGGAAAGGAACGAGGGCGGGGTGGCAAGGAATGAGGGAGGTGGGCAATCTGGTTGATTGGACGGGTCACTGGCCAGGACGAGGCCAGGTTTCGCTGTTTGCTGAGAATGGCCACGAGACGGTCCGAGGGAAAGAGGGTCAACAACAATAGGAATAAGATGGAGCCACTCAGAGCCAAGGTTGTGGGGAACAAGGAGTTTTTGCCACCAGCCGACAAAGGATGTGATCAACACCTCGTAGATGTGTGCCTGGCAACAGGCATATGCATGCAGCCCACGTTGAATGTCGACGGGGGGAGGAGAATCTGTCTGCTCCCAACAGGATTGCAGAGAGAGCCACTGTGATTTCTTCCACTCAAAGTAGCGAAGAGTGCGTCCCATTTCCTCGACTGTCAGCGCAACCTCTTCTTTGTATCGCTCTGCTCGTGCCTGACACTTTGACCAATGAACACGCATGGAGTTGACAACTTCCAGATCCTCTGCGGGGGTAGAGGGAGGACTGGGGATCGCGTCAGCCGTTGTCGGGTCATCCGAAGCGGTGGAGGGGGGACCAGGGGTTGCGTTGTTCAGGTGAGTTCCGCAAGTCCCATCATTTGAGGCGTTGCCAGCAGATTGTGGAACCATCCAAATCCAGGATGGCTGGAACTTCCCCTCTGACTTCTCGTAAGACTCGCGGCCTGGTCCCCGAAGATCGGCGTCCTCCAGTTCTCAAAAACGGTCCTTCCATGCGGGACTGAGCTGCTCAGAGGGATCGAGAGCCATCATTGCCCGACGGGAATGGCGGTACTGCTTCGCAGCGCGGCGAACCCTACTTGCAAGTCCATCGAATATGCCCTTACTACGACTGATGCTTCGTTGGGTCTGGCTTGGGTGCTTAGCATTCTGGTCCTGGACGTTCTGCAGCAACCGGCAAAGGCGGCGTATCTGGGAGAGGCTATCGTCGGCTTGCGCGTACCGAAAACGGAACTCGAGGCTGGGGATACCCGGGAGACACCATGCGGCTCGCTCGTCTTCGGATAGCTCAGATGGAAGCTGTAGCTTGATTGATTCGTCCAACTCATCCTCGCCTTCAGGAAGAGGACCTAGGCCAGGCATGTAGATCTGCTGAGACTTCCGCAGTTCAAGGAGGTCCTTTGACAGCAAGTTGCGAAGTCCCTGAGCTTCGGCATTGGCATGAGCAGTGGTAATCTTCGCCTTCTCTCTCGCCGCAAGTGTGCGTCTATGTTAATTGGTTAGTGCGCGTAGCGGAGAGAGGGGGGAGGGTGGTGCTTACCGACGGTTCTCGATCATGATGGCCTTGTCAAAGAATGCTCCCGCCGAAACCTTGTGTGGGGACGGCCCGTGCTCTGTTAACTCTGCCACCTCCTCTTTCAATAGTGCTAGCTTTAGCTGTTTCATAGTGGTGCCTGGTAATAGATCAGTAGAGAAAGTGTCTGTCAAAGGGGAGCGACGAACGGTTTTCAACTTCCTTGTATGGGTTAGGCTTGGATTGGTCAAGGTCAAACTCGTCTCGCATCTTGCGCCACACATCAACAGTTTTGGGTGAGTAGCTCTGAGAAACAAGGTTTGCAACCTCTCGCTGGGATCTGCTCCAAGCAAGTGACCGTCGAAGGTTCTTTTCCAAGGAGGTACCTAGGGGAAAGCGTTAGAGAGTGTGTCATCAAAGGAAAGGTGGACAGGACACACGAAGTTCCAGGAGTTTCAACCAATTGAAAGCATTCCAGTGGTCGTCAAGGATGTTGCGACGAGCATTTGGACCGCTCTCCCGGGTCCAGGTTGCCATGCTGGTAGACTGAGCCCACCCGCTCTCGATCCGCTTGCCGTCCATCCGTCCAGCCCACTTTGTATAAGAAAGGTTAAAAAGGGCTTGACACTCGGCTCCGTGGCCGGAGATATGGAACTTGGGGACGACAACCCTCCAGTATTCAAGACCTGATAGTTGGAGGGGAGGGAAGGCGGCATAGGCATTGATGCGGTTCTGGATGTTCTTGTGCCACTGGGAACCGATGTCGTACGATATCAAGACTCGGGAGATCCCGGCATTCAATGACAGGATCAGTGTTGATAGAAGCGCGAAGTCCATATTTGAATAGCTATCATATCAATCAGAACAGGCACTCAATGAGAATGATTGAATGGAGGACGTACCGTTCGCCCTTCTGGAGATCAACGATGCCATTTGGTCGCTTGAACCCATGCCGAGCACAGTCAACAGCCCCAACACCTGTGACCGCATATCCCCTTGCATTCTTCGTGTAAGCCTGGCTGACCGCATTGAAATTGGAACCACAGGTATTGATCTAATTGGCAAGAATCAGCGTCAGTGAAGGAGAGGGATGATGAAAACAAACCTCTGTCGTCAGTTTCTTCACTGAGCAGTGGGCGAGGTGCTCCTGCAGATTTCCATTTGGGACCATAAACGAGAGTCCGTTCGAGAGTGGTGGGTCAGAAAACCCTCGGTCCTTCTCACTGGGTCCAGGATAGAATAGGTTTCTGGGGATTATTCTAAATAATATTCAGAATATAATCAGAATAATAAACATGTCTTATTTTAAACATATTCTAGCCATATCCTAGGATTATTTTATTCAAATCTGATGCCCAGAGCCAACTCTGCTGAGAGTTCATTTGCATTTGCATATTCCTTGAATGTGGGCAGAATCTGTTTTGAAAATAATACATTTACTATTTTAATTATATTCAGAATATTGTTTAGAATAATCCCCCAAAACCTATTCTACTCTGGACCCAGTGTCTGCTTCAACTTGAAGTTGGCGTCCATGGAAAGATAAAGCGTGTTCAACCAACTTACAACATGTTAATTCAGGGTTTCGTCATACAGCGAAAATTACAGCAGCTACCTGTCTACTTGTGGAGACACAAGATTTTTTCTGGGGTTGGGACAGGTGGGACATTCCACGGCCAACGACCCTGGAGCCAGTGCTTCGAAAATACCAGAAATGTGGGAGCCTCCTCCACGACGGGCCTGTCGCAGGTACACCCAAATTCTCAGGACCAAGGCTAGTTCATTATAGCGATACTATTGTAGCCAGTGGTGAGGCGCTTTGTGGGGTAAGAAGAGAAGAAGAAGACATACCATGGGGGGACGCAGTCCAGCCGAGTTCGTTATTGACGCGAGAGAAGCATGGAAATCATACAGATTGATTTTGCTCCGGGTTTGGAGTTTGTGGAGGAAATCGAGAAGACGAAAGGTGAAGGCGGTACCGGGGCGTGACCAAGAGGCCGGGAACCACCGGGCACGAAGAAGCTGAACACGGCGATTGCAGGATCATGCACCGTTGGGGTTACAGAAGCAAAAGGTGACCCGCACAGTATGTACCCCTGAGGTATCAAAGAGTACAAGGTCGATGTAGTCGGAAGGAAGGAGACACGTGTCGTCAATGTCATGCCTGAGTTGGTAGGAAGCGCCGAGGTCAAAAAGTGATGTTTTGATGAAGAAATTGCCTTCCCATTGCTGTGAGTGGAGTTAGTCGTAGAAGCACGGCGAGCGACACAGAACATACCTGGATTCTGTGGAGGGGGAGGTTGGAGTGCTTAAGAACAAGACAGTCTCTGCAAGAGAACCCGGCTGAAAAGCAATCTGGACAACGATATGGCGCGTCACTCGTGCCACATGTTTCGCAAGAGGGAGGGTTAAGATGAGCCCCCAGGCCTTCATGCCTCAAGAGTTCGTCAGCGAACTCCTCTCTGTATTCCATCCACTGTTCGAGAGCCGTCTATGAAAAAGGGGTGTTATGTGTTGGGGAGGAAGGAGGGGGAAGACTGGGGAAAGTCATACTGAGACGGAGTGGCTGGGACCCTTTCGTGCCTTCTTTGTAACGGGGTCGGCGTCATCGAGAATGCTCGGTTCAGGTTCTGGAGTTGTTAAGGAGGAAGAGGGGAGCTGGGAGGAAGGGCTGGAGGCAACGGGGATGGAGACATTGGTAGACTTGGTGAGGATCCGTTTGCGATTGGTGCGAGTGACCTCAACACACGTAACGATAGAGGCCGTTTCTACAGGGAGGTTGATGCGGAACTCAGTATGGACGCGTTTGCGTTTGGCTCTGGGCGCCATTGACCAGAATGGAGGGAGTGAGCAAGCGGGATGGGAGGAGGAAGATGCGAGTTGAGCGATTGTAATAAGAGCGACCAAGCGCCGCTTTTGGGTTCAGCGCATGGGCTCTGCACCCTCGAATTCTCCAGCTTCTTATCAAGCACATGTTTGCAGATGTAATAAAAAAATTGCACGCTTCTAAATGTGTCTTAGTGAATAACGATACAATAATACAATAAGGGAAAGTAGTCGATTTTTACATCATGAATATGGATGCGCAGGGCAGACTCGACCAAGACTCGACCGAGAAACTCGTATCGATTATCAATAATCAATAATCAACAATCAGTTGATGTCCACGATGGTAGAAGTAGCTGGGCTGTATGCAGACATACCTGTTCCTTACATGTAATACTCTATGCTGTATGCACAAGACTGTGAGTGTGCCTGGTAGAATATCAAGATGTTCAATCACTACCGGCGTCAAACAATCGCGTGAATCCACAACGCTGCAATGTGCGTCGTGCGACTACAGTATCTACCTCACTCTACCTCACGTATATTAATCTAAGGATAATTACTGAGGTTTCAATAATTCACATGAGGATGGTACAATCATAAATATTAATTTAAAAATCACCCTTGGATGCACCTCAGCACGTATTTCACTTTTGCAAGTACATTGTCTGGATAGGGGAAGTCGGTTAACAGCATCAGCCTCGTCCAGCCACGGATAGACGAGAATTTCGTTACATATCTAGAATAAAAACAATTTATACACCAAAGTGAACTGACTATCTACCTTGGTCTCGTGGTATACTTGATTTTGTTGGCTTAGTTGGCCGGTATTGATGCTCAATTTTGATACCAAGAATTCTCTCGGCTTCAATGGGTGAGGGGCAGTTTATATTGTTAGCGGCCTTAAACGTCATTACAAAGAAGTAGCGACGTGAAGTAAATAGGCGGCAGGGCAGAAACGGGCAAAAGCGATCAATTGATTAATTCTAAGGTCCCTCTAAGAAGGCACGCCTGGAGCCAAACGTATTCGTCCCGGAAGCTTTTGAAGTTGGAACGACTCTTGCCGGTGACGAGAGGGTTGACGACCAGCCTATGGGGTATCAGCAGGCCAGTTAGGAACAAGGCGATCGGACCACTTACCAGTCAAGAAACACACCAAGTTCTGAACCTCTGGCGACAGCAAACCATTTTTCGGGGGTGGGGGAGCCTGGAGGAGGTCTCTTCATCCTCCGGTTTTTAAGGGATCCCTGTGAGTTTCGTACATTGATGTGGTAGGGTTCTCTGAGGTAATATGGGTTAGCCTCGATTACGCGCTTTAGTCCTATGAAATCTGGAATGGAAACTAGTTAGCATAGGTCACGGTGACCGTAGTGGCGAGAAACATACCGGAAAGCGGCAGTTTTGACTCATCATGCTGAATCTCAGCCAGGACGGGGTGCAGCGTGGTGGGTGCATGGTCTTCTACTCGAGGTCCTGATGGGGGTAGGTGATGTGACGTTGCCGAGGGGGAAGTGTAGAAGATGTCGTCTTCGACATCAGGGAATAGTTCCATTCAAGTCGGATGTGACAAGTTGTCGTAAGCGATGGGAAGCTGCGGGGATTGGGTGGAAGCGACACAGAACACCAACGTGACATCAGGCAGCAGGACCAAATCGGGGCTGAGTGGGAACACCGGGTGAGCAAAGCGGTTGACGTTGGGGGGGGGGGACATCTTACTCGGGGTTGAGCCTTGGTTTTTCGGACTTCTTGGGCGTGAATGAAACCTTGGACGGACTGCGAGCGTTAGCAGGTACAGGGCCAATCTTCCCCCGCGAGGATACCTTTTCCAGCGAATGACTTGTGGGGGAGATGACAGTCAAAATTGATGGGGAAACATCTTCCAGTGAACGAGACGTGGTTGTAGGGGAGGTGACCGTTGAAACTGTCGAGGAAACCTTCCCCAGCGAACGACACGTGGTTGTAGGGGAGGTGACTGTTGAAACTGTCAAGGTAACCTTCCGTGGCGAACGTCTCGGAGTCGCGGGAGAGGAGACTTCAGAGGAAGTGCCTCAATTCACATGAGCAGTGACCCTGGGTGAGTGTGGGGTCAGTGGGTGGGTATCCAACAGCAAGAAAACCGACTCACCTTGCGTTCAGCGCATCCATTGCTCCAGGCAGGACTGTTAATTTTTTCCAAAAAGAGAGGCCAACGGAAGTATTTACCTTTCCTGGGGTCCCCACCAGAGAGGGAGAGGACTTCATCGAGTGCTCGGGCCAATGCTTCATCTGTGTCCATGAGGGGAGAAGAGCACAAGAGAAACGATCTGTCAACCAGCAACGGACCTCAACGATGAGATTCAGAA
The DNA here is from genome assembly GCA_015956445.1 of Thelephora terrestris. Lineage (NCBI taxonomy): Eukaryota > Fungi > Basidiomycota > Agaricomycetes > Thelephorales > Thelephoraceae > Thelephora > Thelephora terrestris. The sequence continues at coordinate 190,503 of WIUZ02000023.1, read as the reverse complement.
GCCCATCAATTGATGGTAAGTATTACATACGATCCACGAGAAGCACTATTAGGCGTGGATCGACCACACGTTTGATGTCACTTGCTGGTGGGCCAGCATTCCCTCTTATTTCCCTCTTTCCTTTGTCCTCTTCCCTTCATCCTCTTTCCTTTGTCCTCTTCCCTTCATCCTCATCCCTTCGTCCTCTTCCCTTCGTCCTCATCTCTTCCACCTCTGAGCTGGGATCCCTACTACGCTTCTTGCATCTCCCCTTGTCTTTCCTTCCACCTCATGGGTCGCGGGACCTGGTCAACGCCTGAACAGCTCGAATACCTTGAACAGCGCCTACCCGGACTCGATGCCGAAAAAGCCGGCAACGGCCTCAAGCAATTCTACGCATCTGTCGCACGTGATTTCGCGAAACTATGGCCACCGCCGGTGCTCCAGAGCAACTTCATGGACAACCGGACCCCAGCTGCTGCTGAGGCAGTTGCTTACAGTCGTAGGGAACGTGTAAGTGAATCTGTGTCATCTGAGCACGACCTGTGCTAACTTTCCCGCGTCAGCAAATCTCTGATTGGTTCAAAAATGCACGCAAGCGCAACCCTACCCCCTCTAAGCCCAAGCCTGTCCTCGACTTATCTGGGAAAAACAGCCGGAGGCCCCTCCCCCTGCAACTACATCAGGCTTACTCCGTTCGATTCTCTCGCCCAGAGGAGTCGCCACTACGCAAGGAGGTCGACGACTTATGGAAGTGCCGCAAATCACCAGACGTTGTCCAGCAGCTGACACCATTCATGCTCCAAGCCGCCGACTTTAACAACCGGATGCTCTTCCACAACGGGGTCATGCGACAGAAGGTCTCACTACTCACTGTGGAAGAGAAACTTGAGCTTCAAGCTTGGATTGACAAGGAGACACAAACCCGGATTAATCTCGCTCTGCGTCCATGGGAAGCATGTCTGGCCGAGGGAGAAGACAAACTGATGGCCCAGAATCAGTATATTCAAAGGTAAAGTTCTTTCTATCTTCGCGTGACCCTATTAACTAACATGACCGACAGCATCATGAACGGTCTTCCCAGCACTCTTCAAGTTGCGCTAGAGGAGGTTGAGAGGACCACAGGGATGAAAGCTATCCTCCTCGTTAGCGGGCCTATCCCCACTCATGATGGGAAGATTGGTACGCACCTGTAAGTCATGCCGTTGCTTTGCCTTTGACAACGCTAACCACCATTGTAGATATGTTACCGGGCGATCAAGGACCGCCAACCTACCGTTTTCGAAGGCCTGGGAAGGATATCAGACACTCCATGACAATTTTGTCCACTGGCTGCGTACCACGTACTGTTAGTAGTCTTTCCTCAAGAGGGAACATCTTGCTGACGGTCCACTAGCCGAGGAGGAGATTTCGAGGCGTAGTGGGTACTCGACCCATGTCATGAATGCGGTCCCACCCCGTTTGGACATTTCTGACCCCACCGTTACCGAGGAGTCCAATCAAGAAGAGTCCGTTGCCATCAAAGAACCTTCTGCCCTCAAAGAACCTGCCGCCGAAGAATCCACTGGTGATGAACAGCCTGCTTCCATCAACACGACCACCACTCCGGAAGTGACTGCCGTTCCCCAGATTCCTGGTCCCGCAGGCGACACCCCTCTCCCACTGGCTGCTGAGGGGACCCACGATCATTCTTCAAGCACACCTTTGAACGACTCCCATCAATCCCCACCTAGCTCACCTGAGAATGACCACCCCTCCCTGTCGTTGCCTGCTCCCAACCCTGAGGAGCAGGATCGAGCCTCGCCATCTCCCGGCTCACCCGTCGCCTCGCAACAGATGGACAATGCTTCCCCAACCCCTTCCCTTCTACCCACTTCCAACACGATCACAACTCCCAGCAACGCCAACCAAACTGCCGCCAACCCTGTTCCACCAAAGGTCTTTGCCTCCTTCGACGGGCTGTCGAAGTTCATCACCTCATCCGCCGTTGAGTATTTGGAGAAAGTCCCAGGTGGGGAGGGCTGGACGAATATGATCAAAAGCTACCTCCGTCTCGAGCAGCTGCCAACTCCACAAGGGGTAAGTACACTTCTCCTCTCCCCCGGTGCTGCGCTGAATCTGAATCCAGTCCGCTGTCCGCCTCCCAGTTGAGACCCGACCAGTTGAAGTCAGCATGTGGATGAAAGCACGGTCATACAATGACAAGCACATCCCGTGGGTTGCCGATATCAGTGCATACAGCAAGCGTTGGATCGCATGGTGGACAGCTTGCCAACCATTGTGGTGTCAAGGCAAAGGTTGGCCGCTTCCGAAGGAGAATGGTGATCACGTGTCTTGGGGAAAGCTAACTGCTCGTGGTCAGAGCGGCTTGTTTTTAGTGGTCTTGTCAACCGCCTGGTGGGCTGCCTCCCTCAATTCTGCAGATGATTGAGGCAGATTTGACGAGGCAGTGGACAACATTCACTGGGTGCTTAAACAGCTTTTGGAGGCTATTCCATCCCCTACCCCACCAGACGTTGCTTTGGGTCCTCCCTCGACCCTAGCTGAGAAGTCTGTCTCTGCAGTGGCAGCGGCAACGTGGCAGGCGCGTTCAACTGGAAAGCGCCAGTCCAAGCCGAGTCGTAAGCTTTTGGAGACCCTGAATTAATATACGCACTACATTACCTACTACCACAATTGCCTGTTTACTATTTCTTGAGTACCACGACCTCCGGTAGAGGTCTGAATGAAATCTTCTTGTTCTTGACTTGACACCGGCCGGATGAGCAAACGTGGGAAAATATCTAATAAGCGCCGCACTTGGGTAAGTTGTGCTTTTGCCCTACGAGCGCTTAGGACTTGTGAAATCTCACTCGTTTTCTTCGGGCGCTTGCAACGTCTATTTTTAGAAAGGTGAGGTTTGGAAGGCCACGGAGAGGGTGTCCCACATTGTCGAAATTTAGCACTAAAAATAAATACACGTGTGTCGTCCAGAACCCGGGAGCCTGCAACCTGCCCGCAACCCGCAAAATCCCCCCACCAAGCCATCCAAAAAGGAAATGATCCCACTTCTTCAGCGGGATCTCCCGAACCGTGTGATCAACTTTGCTGGGGTCTGGACGGTTCAATTCAGCACGGAACTGAATAGTTTTTAGCGGGATGAACTGCGTTTACCTTGCGCTATTTAGATATATATATTATATATGTATTTCGTGTTTTTTTGCCGAATAAAATTTCTGTTGCATAAAAAACCCCGTATATTTGTTATATAATGTATTTACAACATACATAAATACACTATAAAATGTAAATATTGAAGGGGACCCAGGATGGTATCCGGGAATGTAATTGCCGGGGAGCGGAATAGCCGAGGAGGTAGAAATGCTGGGAATAGCCGAGCAGGGGAATAGCCGACGAGGGGGAAAAGCTGAGGGAGGGTAAAAGCTGGGAATAGCCGATGAGAGGGAAAAGCCGACAAGGGGTAACAGCAGGATAGCCGACAAAGGGGGAAGGCAGAATAGCCGACAAAGGGGAAGGGAGGATAGCTGACGAGGGGGAAAGGCAGAATAGCCGACAAAGGGGAAGGGAGGATAGCCGACGAGGCTGCCACGTCATGAGAATTCGCACGGTTGCAACGGCCAGGGGAGGTTGTTTTGATGGGAGGGAGGGCAAGGGAAGCGAGGGGAAACGAGGGGTTGCCGTGTGATGGACAATTCACACGGTTGCAACACCTGGGAGCACCAGATCAGCCGAGGGTTATTGCCAATCAGCCAAAAACCCGCCTGCCCGAATGGGAACCCCTTGTGGGAACCACCCATCAACCATACCCGGCTGTAGGGAGTAGTAAAACTCGTCCTCAGCCAAGGGAGGGCAGCAGGAGTCTTTTTACTCTTCATATGGGAGTTCTTATTACTCGTGTTCGAAGAAACTCGTAATTAGTAATACTAAAATCATAAGGACAGTTGGGTTACGGGCATGCTTGTAATAGCTGTTCCTGGATCCTGCAGCGTGACACTTTCAAGACAATTGAGAAACGCGCACATAATGCCGCACCTCACACCCCGCATCACCTTCTCACATTTTTCCAACTTGCTGCCATTCCAAAAAATCTTAGGAAAATGCTAGATGAAGCCCGTTTAAAGGTACTTGATTAGAATGACTGAGACACGAATTTCTCGCACTAATACCTCCTGCAGAACGTAGCATTATCCCACAAACTTTTCACAAGCTAATGTAATGTAAACGACTACCAGTGTTTACTCAAGATCCTTGCATCAAATGATGTCAAGCGACTCAAATGCATTCTTGGAGTTTCACTCAAACGTGGCTGCAGCGTGTCTGCCATCATCATGCATGTCGAACAGGCCATCAATGGCTTTTACACTGCCCGCAGCAACTACTCCAAACGTGAACTCGATGTCACCTTCCTTGCCAAGTCCCTTGGTGGCCCAAAACTTCTCTACGCGCTCTGCTGCTCTCATGGCCTCCCCGCTTATCGAACAATCACAACCCACCGTACAGTCCCTCGTCTCACCCCTTCTGGATCTGTCCCAACCGCAGATGAGATCTCATCAAACATTGCTTCGTTTTTTTGCCAAGAACAGCGGCCTCAACTTCCCAGGTGTGGCCATTTGTTGCTGATTGATGGGGTTGCAGTTGATGAGAGAGGGTGCTATGTTCGGGAAACGAACGAGGTTGTTGGCTTTTGTCGTGAACACAGTGTTGGGGTGGATCGGCTCGTCATTGGAATGGCAACAGTCGAGTACCTCGCAGACCTGATTTACGAGGGAGACCTCCACTTTGGTTCCGAGGCATCTGTTGTGGCAATTGCAGCCCACAGGGAGGACAATTATCAAGCAATACCGCTTGTCGTCTCAACCAAGTGTGGCACGGGGACCGGTGAGGACTGTGCAAGCTGGTTAGGGACAGTCATCACCGCATGGCAGTCTAACGAATATGGCGAAAAATACAACGGTCCAATCTGGTCAGTTGCAAGTGACGGAGAAGCCTCCCTCCGGAATAGCCGCTTCCGATTGTGCATGGATCGCGAGGTCAAGAAGTCTTCCTCGCTTGGGTTAAAGCTATCTCGTCTGAGTGGAATGAACCTTCACACAGGTCCTGGGGATGTCACGATGACCACAGACTACAAGCACACTTTCAAACGTATGTGCCTGTTCCTGAATGAAAATTGCATAACTCACTGGATTTATGCTAGGTTTCGCAACACAGATACATGTGCGCGATGGGTCTCAGGTCTGGACTGGTGTTTGCAATCGCCATCAACTGTCTCGCTTTCTTGTGGAGTTGCATGGGATGCCGGAGAGTAAAACACATCAACTCCTTGACCCTGCAGACAAACAAAATTGTTGAGCACGTAGAGTATAATACTATACTACTACATGGGTACTCTAAGTCTTACCTGAAGGGGAGAGGCTTTATAGTTGCTAGTGGGTGAGAGAGAGAGAGAAGCGATTGATTGATCTATCTACACATGAGGGGTATATATCTATCTACTCTATTGGTGTCACATCTATACAGTGTGACTGATGCAGGGTCCGTGCGGCGGCTTCAAGGCACGCGCACGTCATACCAATCGATCGGATCACTGATGTGATACCGTCCCTTCGGGTCGCTTGATCAGCGCTCTCCGGCATCGGCTCTCGCTTGAAGCGGTGGAGCCGGTTGACCCGTTGCCGGGCATAGACCTCCAGTTCAACACTCCCCCTTACTAAGTACAACTCCCTGTATAACTTCATTGGCGGGAATTGGACTGTAGTAAGTTGGAGGTATATGCTCAGAAGAATTCGAGGCCAAGGGCATCTCTGAATTTTCTAAGCTTGACGACCCCAAGGTTTTTTGTTAGAAGATCCGTGGGATTGTCATCTCCGGGAATGAAATACACGACCACTCATCCGTCATTGATGACTTCTCGGATGTAGTGGTAGCGAATGTCGATATGCTTTGACCTCTTTTCAGTGACCGGGTTCGAGGCGATAAAGATCGAGCCTTGATTATCTCCGCAGATTGGGATGGCTTTAAGGTCATAGCCAAGCTCCCCCAGAAGGGTATGCATCCAGACTACTTGGCGGCTACAATCAGAGAGCGCCATGTATTCAGCCTCAGTGGACGACAGTGCAATGGTTTTCTGCGCTCTTGAGGTCCATGAGATGAGTCCTTTTGCCATCCGGACAAAGTATCCACTTTGGGATTGTCTCTGAGTGGGGTCTGAAGCCCAGTCTGAGTCGGTACAGGCTGAGATACCTTCCCGTGAATCTCTGTCGTAGGTCAATTGGTATTTTGAAGTTCCGATTAAGTAGCGGCAGATATACAGCGCTTTCTCAACGTGCTCTTTTGACGGGTTTGCAGCATATTGCGCAAGTTTAGTAACCGTGAAGGCGATATCTGGTCGGGTACCCAGCATGAGGTATAGTAAGGAACCAATTATGGTTTGGTACCTGCTTTGTCTTTCCGGGCATGCTACCTCTGTCGACGGAGTCGGCACATACCCGGCCGGGAGAGGGGTTGCTGCAACTTTAGCATTCTGCATCCCACATCGCTCAAGGACCGTTTGGAGGTAGGCGCATTGATCTATGGAGATCTTGCTGCCATGTCGGGTGATGTCAGGGTTGTAGGCCTGCTTACTGTTTAAAGGGGCGCTAGAGGATTAGAGGACGGGTAGGGAGTATCTGGTCGAACTTTGAAGGGGGTTCCAGGTGTGGGGACGAGGAGAGGGGGAGTATCAAGAGCGAGCGGCGACTTGGTTTGATAAGGGTAGACGGGTGAGTGGTAGTCTTGACAGAACTGACTCAGTTGCTGAACGAATGGGTCGAAGTTTTGATCGCTGAGACGTTCAAAACTGACGAGGTATTCTAAGACCGAATAAGGTAATTCAGTTGGAATTTCCCACCACAAGACAATGATGGCAGGGGAATGGGTATGAGTGTTAGTGGTAAGATGAATGCGAGGGTTAGGAAAATAGAAGGCCGGGCTTATGCTGAAGTAAACGGTGGCTAGAACGCTACCAGTGAGATCGGAATTCCAGAGGAATTGATGATCAGCTCCTAAGAGGAAAGGAGGAGTAGTGACTCCGGCGTCGAGGGCCACAAAAGGGCGATAGTAAGGGAAATGAGTTAGTAGACCGTTAGTTCGATTTACTTGAAGGCTCCTGATGAGTTTATACTCCCAGATAGACCTTCTGGCGTCAGGTATGACCGGACGTTGGATAGGACTGGTAGAGGGGAATGGGTTAGGAGCACTGAACATACACTAGCAGGAGGATTCCTCAGCTTACTTGTTTTATTGAGAGTATTGGTAGGAGAGTACAGAAGAGATTGAGAATGGGGAAAAGAAAGGAGCGAACGCTCTTCCTTATATACCCAATCCTCTACAGGAGTCAACGTGGTCTGTGCGTACTTTAGGGTAGGGTAGATGAGTCGGAGAAGTGGAACTTAGGACAACTGGTAGCGGGTACGAACCAGGGGAACAATAGCGAATGAGTCATTTAGGGTCTGGTGGGGATTTCTCTTGATCGATGGGGATTTCTCTCGTTTCATGGTAGCAATAGAAGCATGATGGGAATTTCTCTGGATTTGATGGGATCGTGATTGGGGTTAAGGGCTTGTTTATCCTAATTGAGGGTTAAAATGGATAATAGTTCTTTGTTTTCCCTTTCTGGTATCTTATTGAGTCAGACGTATATAATCCAGGGGGATTATGGGTCTTTTCCTCTCATCGCCTCTTTCCTCTTCCCACCATTACCAGTACCACTCTCCCCTCTTAAAACAGCCTCTACTACTATGTCTGCCTACGTCGCCAACAACGCCTTGCTCAACACTGCGGCCACCCCCTTTGACTTCTCCCCGTCCTTTGAGACGGACGCTCCCCTCAACGTGGAGCAACACCTCTACGGCACCCCCGCCAACATCGCCCATGATAACCAAGTGGTGGTAGATTTCTTGACCGCTCACAACGCTCCTGCTGAATTCTGGGAACAAGCTGGATACGAAGACCCCAACAGGACTCGAAGGTGGGCTCCTGGGGTTACTCCCATGCAAGATGCGATGGAGCAGGAGAGGGAGGATAGGATCTTGAAGTTGGAGAAGAGGATGGATGTCATGTATGTCGTTGTTAACAGTCTTAATGAAGACTTCTCTCACTTTGCCTTGGAACATTGGAAACCTTTCCAGGAATCTCTCCTCCGGTACTTCGGTCATCGATGCCATGGAGCGTATTGCACCGACACAGCTCCCCACTCCCCTGCCGTCCCTCCGTCATCTCCAGGACCGAGGAGTTCCTCTTCCTCAGTCCCCTCCTTGGAGTCCTGTTCTGAGTCGTCAGTTGGTGAAGAGGACCGAGAAGAAAAGTCGCAAGAGTCCGATGACTTGTACTGGATAACGTTGTCGTCCCTCCGACAAGTCACGACAGGTTCGAATGAAGTTGAAGGTGGAGGTAGCGGGTCTCCAGGACCGTTATGGGTTCGCATTGGTGAGCGCGGCGTTGACGGACGTGAAGCGGGAGATGCATGATAGTCTGTTCCATGATGTGTTGGGGTGCAGGGAGTGCTGGCAGGATCCGGTAACGCGAGTGTACTCGTACTGTCCTCAGAGCGTACATAACCCTCACCACTTCGCTCATCATTGTCCGTTTGCTCAGGACTGTGCTTGTGATGTGGACCCTTTTGTCCTTGTTTAAGTTTGTAGTTTTTATTGGCCGCTTTTGTACTTTTACTACTGCGAATAAGACCAATGTCTTGAATTACCTGTGTGATCTTGGCTACTATGTCACACGTTTGTGACAGGTGATCCTCATGTGGAGGAAATCGGTTAGGTCCCCTAAATCCCTGGTTTCCCATATCTTCATGAACTCCCCCTTGAGCTGCTCCGTAAGCGCTGTGTGGGGTCCAGTAAAGATGGCGTCGTCTACGTAGATTAACGCAATTACGAATCTTCCATCTTTATCCTGGTAGATGAAGATCCCGGCATCTGAGCTCAAGGATTTGAATCCCCGCTTTTCCATGGACCGTTTCAGGGCTCGCCACCATGCGAGCCCGGCTTGTTTCAGTCCGTAGAGGGCACGCTTTAAGCGGAGAACATGGGTCTCTTTTCCTGGAGCTACGAACCCCTCTGGTTGTTCCATATAGATCTCCTCGTCGAGTTCGCCATATAGGTATGCGTTGCGAACATCAAGTCCTTTGAGGACCCATCCTCCAAGAGCAGCCATTGCAAATATTAGGCGCACTGTCTCGAATCGGACAACGGGGGAGAGTACGGCATCATAGTCCATTCCCTCAACCTGTGAGAAGCCTTTCGCTACTAGGCGGGCTTTCTTACGACCATCTGGTTTCTGGTCGAATACCCAGTGGTTTTTAATAACCTTGCGGCCTCGGGGGCGCTCTACCAGGTCGTATATGTTACGCTTGCGAAGAGCTTCCAACTCTTCGTTGCAAGCTGTCCTCCATTCCTTGAGCTCAGCCTGTGGTAGTGTGGTGATGTCTCGGTATTTCCATTCTTTTGGAGTTTTTTCGCTGGCGGTTGGTGAGACAGCCTTTGAAATTAAGAGGTTCTGGAGTTCTACTCCCCCTTCCCAGCATAGCCTAGCTAGAAGGGCATCCGTGTCTTCTTCAGGGGTGGTAAATCCGGATGGTTCAACAGACTTTTCAACCTCCTCCTCGGATCCTGATGCCACTTCAGCCTCTTCCTCAGCAGAGGATTCTCTCTCAGGAAGTGGCTGCATGCTAGGTCTGGGAACTGCTCCTGAACTTCGCCCGCACCTAGGTGCTGCGGAAAAATCCCCAACAACCTTCTTCCAATCCTTCATACGCCGCGTAGACTTTATTATTTCTACCGGATGTTTACTTCCGTAAACATTGCTGGGCTTGACCGGGACCTTTCGTTCACGCTGGGGCCTCCGAGCCTTGGCGGGTGACGGAGGCACAACCATTGGCGGAGCGGGTGGCGCATCCTCAGGGCCGGAATCAGAGCTAGAGCTGGGGGTAGGTGATCTCGGCGGCTCCGAACTGGGCACTCTAGATTGCACCATCGTCTGCGGTTGCGGTGCGGGCTCAATAGCACGTTCCTTGCCCTTTGAGGAAGGCTTGGGGGTAGGTTTGGGACGCGCTGAGGGTGTTGCGCCATTTTCCTCTTGTTCTCCTGGAAGGGGACACTGGCAGTCACCGTCTTTGTGACAGTGATGACTGGGTAGGGGTGGCGCAGTAGATTGCAGCCGTGTGTTGCGCCGTGTACTGGCAGTTGGGCACTTTGGAAAGTGCAACTCATCGAAGGTGGCTTGTGCGGCGGAGAAGATGATATTATTCGGTCCGCGCATGAAGATCCATCCTTTTCCTCCCGGGTGGGTACCTAGGTAGATCATCAACTCCGATCGAGGTGCGAGCTTGTTTATTCGTACTTCTTCCGGGATGAAGACGTATGCTCCGTAACCAAGGACCCGAAGATGATCAATCAATGGCTTACTTCCATTCAATAGCTGGAATGGGGTCTGCCAGTTCAGGCGACGGTTTGGTGTTCGATTGTAAACGTGAGTTGTGTGGTCAATGGTGAATTCCCACCAGGATTGCGGGAGGCAAGCCTGCAATCTCATGGATTCCGCTTTATCCATCAATGTTCGAATGATCCTTTCCGCGCGGCCATTTTGTTGGTGTGCATGCGGGATAGATTGGAGGATCTCGATTCCCTTTTCCTTGAGCATTGTCATAAATGTTAGGGATGTGTATTCCCCCCTGGCATCGGACATCCATCGGCGTACTCTCTTCTGGTACTTGGTCTCAACCATAGCCAGGAAGTGCCTGGTAGCCACGAGTGCAGCGTCTTTAGTGCGCAAATTCATGGTCCAGGCATGTGAGGTATAGTCGTCATAGAAGATGATTGAGTATTTGTATTTGCGATAGGATTCAATGGGGAAGGTCTTTAGATCCGAGTGGATCAGCTCGAAAGGGGCAGTTGCTCTGGTGCTGGATGGGGGAAAGGTTTTATTGGTCATCTTACCTTGCGTGCATCCAGTGCAGAGGTGCTCTTTTGGGATTTCGACATGAGGAAAATCCTTGACATGTTTCCCGGCCTTTTGGATCACTTCTTTGGAGGGGTGAGCCAGTCGGCGGTGCATGATCTCAAAATCAGCACTGTATATGGTCTCAATTTTAGCAGCAGTGAGTTGTGCTCTGAGGAGAGTCCTGATGACGTAAATACTGTCATCCTCGGTTCGAGGGTGGAAGGTGAGAAACTCTGTCTCTTCTTCGTAAAGTGAGATTTCGCGAGCACTCTCCCTCGAGAAGAGTCCGCTTTTAAGGAACTGACCAAGAGATAACAGCCTATGGGATATTTCTGGGACAAAGTAGACGGGGTGTAGCCTAACGGCTTTCTCGTCTATGTAGAGGATCACTGTTCCTTTACCGATGATTGTTGTGAAACTGGTCGCAGTCCTTAGAGGAATGGGTTCGATTGCCTTGTATTCAACAAAATCATTCATATCGAAGGTAAAGTGCCGGGATGCGCCGGAATCGAGCATCCATACAGCCTCAGTTTCACTCAGGGCGGACAAGGTCAAACAAGTGTATTCAGAAGCTACTACTGAAGAATTACGTTTATCTTCAGCCGCTGTGGAGTCGTTAGTATTGTTACTCAACACCTGAATACTCGTTTCGTACCTTCCGCCAGACGGACTGGCAACCGACGCAGGGGACCCAACAACCATTTCATCACCCGACCATCCCAGGCTCACCTCATCCTCGCTCAGCAGGGTACGCGCCTTTTGCGGGGGCGAGGATCGACCGTCTGCTCGTAGGAGCGTTCCAGCCTCTTGAGGGTCTCGATTGTGGGCTGTACACCTATTCGAGCCGAGAGATCCCTTGCCTTCTGAACGGAGGGGTAGAAGGAGGGAGTCCCTGCACCTTCACGATGGACCGGGAGGGAGCGTAGAGGGAATGCTGCCATGGAGGCAAAGCCGTAGTTGGTGGGCGACATGCTGGAGGAGGGGACCGGAGTTTGTGGAGGGGGGGGAGCAGGCATAGGCGAGAACTCTTCTGTCTGCTGAGCTTGCTGGAATTTCCCTCGTCCACCTCTTTGTCCTCAACGGTTACGTCCTCGACCTCCTTGTCCCTGGGGTTGGCTCCCGTCGTGCTGCTGCTGCTGCTGCTGCTGGAAATTGGGGTTTCCAGGGGCGCGCTGCACGTTGGACAGCCTGTGGGCCTGTTGCTTTCCCCTACCATTGGACGTTTGTTCCCATGCGAGGATGATTGACCGTCGAAGACCATCCGTATCAAGCTTGGCAAGGTCCTCCGTCTGGCATATTGCCTGAGGGATATTATTGTATGACGGAGGTAGCTTCGACATGAGCATCATTGTTTTGATGAAAGGTGGGATGACGGCGTCTTTCCTGTTGCTCTCGAGTCGGCTGATGTGGGAGGCGAATTTGTCTAAGGCGGGTGTGGGGTCTTGTCCTTCAAGGATTCTGACTTCCATCGCATGTTTGAACTCCAGGTAGATACCGATGATACCTGGCTTTCCATACTCCTTCTTGATTGCTTTGAGAAGGGTGTCAGGAACATGTTATTTTAAAAAAAATTTATAACACGCTCTTTCTTCAAACTCTTCTTACCCTTTCTTATGTTTGAATGCTTCACACTCCTTATCCTTCACACCAATCATTCAAAACACACACACACGCGTACTATTCCCAGTGAATCCACAATGAGCTATATACGGTGCTATCATCGTCCCATCAGAAATCGACTCTATCTACGGCAGGCCTAAAGGTCATCAACTGTCCATCCCGGAGATCGTAGTGCTGGCCCCTCCTCGCAAGGACCTCCCCGAACATGGCGTCACCATCTTTGGCACTCAGCTGAACAACTAGTTCAAGCCGATAGGAAGAGATGCCTTCGAGCGGACCGATCAGCCTCCCAGATGTCACCGAACTGCGGAACACCTGGTCGCACATCTCCATCACCAGGTGACTGCTCGGCAGCACTATCGACGTAGTTGGCAAGCGACCCTCCGTCTCCCTCATCGGACCCCTGGGTGGGATCCTGTCTTGCGAGGCGAAGCTGGTGTCGGAGTTGGATCTCTGACTTGACCTGTCGGTAAGGACGGTTGACCCGATATCGGAATCCTCGCTCCTCACCTCGACCAGACTGGTCACCATCTGACTCAACTGGTTGAGGGTAAGGATTAGCCGACGCAGTCATACGATGAGCAGGATGGCGTTGAGAGCGTTTGCAACGTTGCCCCTTAGTCACCGGACGTACCTCGGTGACCCTTGGAGCATCTTCAGCTCGGTCAACCTCCATGACCTCATCCTCGATCTTCACCAACTGATGAATCGGCTGCAAGGCGCAACACCCACAGTTCTCCTTGTCAGATGCAGCCAGAGTGTAAGCCGGAGCCGGAGTTGGAACGGGAACCGCGTTCTCGATCGGAGGTGTCGCATAGGATGACAGGTTAGGCGATGGGAGTACCACCTCATTGGCGTACTCCAACTCAAACGGGACCTCGGCAGTCCCCTGCCCAACCAACACGGGACCCTCCTTGCAGTTGCAGGTCTTGTTCTGCAAGGACTCGACCTGTGCTGTCAACACGGCCACCACGTTCTCGAGTTCTTCCGTCTAGAAGAAGTGTCAGCCTCCCTCATTTCGTCTTCGAGATGAGGAAAGCTACCTTTTCATCCCTCCTGGCAAGCGCACCCTTGATGTTGTTATCCCTAACTTTCAACCCGGCGATCAACTCTTGATGGTTGGCGACCATTGCCTCCAACGCTTCGTTCGTTCCCTGCTGGAAGGCGGCCAAGGTTTCTTTCATTTGAAGACCCTCCGCTGACAGACGAAGGACGTCTGCCTTCGCCTCCTTCACCTCCCACTCCAATCGTTCAACCTAGGCAGTTTGATTATTGCACGTTTCGAAATAGTTGGCACGTGCGAACTCCACCGCGTCGTGAGAAATAGGGACCTCAAACAGTGAGGACTTCGCTCACGCTCTTCTTCGACGACAGCACAACTTCCCCGGCCCATTCCTCATCGCACACTACTTCAGGGCAAGAGTGTGCAGAACGGCGCCAACCTCAAGATCTTGAAACCACCCTTCAACGGGATCGCACCATGAGAGGCAAGAAGATATCAACAGACCTCAAATCGACTATACTGGCCTTGGGCAGCCTACATTCAGTATCCGAAATTGAAGCCTTGACAACCGTCAGCTGCCGTCAAATCTACCGTATCCGAAAAACTTGGGAGACGACGGGACGCCTTGAGCCCGAGTGTATGGGTAGGAAGACCGGGAGACCTCGTTTCCTCTCGCAGGATGAGGAAGCAGTCAGTCTCTTCTTTCTTTCATGAATGAACTACTAATGACATCTGACTTCAGTATGTTGTTGAAAGTGTACGAAGAACGCCTGACATCTTCCTCGAAGACCTTCAAACACAAATTGAAGCCAATCTAGGAGTCGCGGTCTCGCGCAAATTGATTTGGACGACCCTCCGACGAAATGGCCTCACCATGAAAAAGGTGATCAGGATAATTTCTATCAAATATCTGTGGATGAAACCGAAGATTTTTAGGCTTCACATGTTGCAGCAGAACGATCGGCCTTCAAACGCGCCGAGTACATGCTTCGTATTTCAAGCCGATACACGAAAGACCAGTTGGTCTTTGCGGACGAGACCTCCTTCGATCGACGTGTTGCACGCCGCAAATATGCTTGGGCGGTCAAGGGACAACGAGTGTCAAAAAAGGTGTTACTCTGCAGGGGCAAGAGGCAAGCCACTCGCCAACCACTTTTTGAATGTTCGGTTGACATCTCCGCAGGTACTCGGTCCTCCCCGTGTTATCTCTTGATGGAATCATCGCATTGGACATCGTCCAGGGATCTTACGACACAGAGCGCTTCAAAAAGTTTATTCGCGGCCTCCTCGACGAGATGAATGTTTTTCCTGGTCCCAACTCTGTCATAGTGGTGGACAACTGCCGAGTTCACAAATCCCAAGACATCATCAAAATGATTTACGAGCGGTGATAACCTACATGTCCAAGCATTCTGTCATTGCTAACATGGACATGTTTAGGGGCATGCGCTGCGAGTTTCTTCCCCCATATTCCCCGGATTACAATCCCATTGAGCTAGCCTTCTCGGCAATCAAGGCCGACTTCCGCCATCACCTGCCAGCCCTCGAGCGTGGTACGATGACTGACATCCAACGCGAGGTCCTCGTTTCTATTCACGACTCGGTATTTTCCATAACATCCGAAGATGCGTGTGGGTGGTTCCGTCGTTGCGGTTACTGACGAAAAGGATTTTTTTTCGAAATACAAGTACACATATGTGCTACTACTACTTGCTTCCCCCCTTACCTTTGAGTTTTTTGACCCTTGCCAATGCACTGTTTTTTATTGCGTGCGCTGTTCCATCCTTCATATCAGGGATGATGTCCATCATGTGTTCTGTGGTGAGAGAGGCATCCGCAAGCTCGTTAAGATGAAAATAGCCTTGTTCATGGAAGAAATCCGTGTAGTTTGTGAAATAATGATGACCACGGTCAGCGGCTTCGAGCTCGGCAAGAAATTCGGAAACAGAGGGATATTCGATGTGTTGATCATCAACGCTTGGTGATCGGTGCCTCCTCTTGTCTGCGGGAGTGTCAGAAAAATTGTTCGCATGGGAAGTAGGAGGATATGGAGGGTAGAAGGGGGGATTCAAGAGTCCAGGGGTAGGGTACAAAGGGCCCGGTGGCACATTCGAGGGCCCTGCTGTCAGATATGGGTTCCATCCCACAAATGGGTTGGGCGGATAAACATATTGGGCGTCAGAGGCAGGGGGTCTCCGGCCTTTGGGTGAGATAACTTGTTGGCCTGTAAGATCTGTGGGGAGCGAGACTCGAGGGTGATTTTTGTAAACTCTCTCAAGTACCTCCTTTGGAGGACGTCTGTGACTTTCCCACTCGCCATGATTCTGGTAACATAAGTGAATGGTAAAAACATGACCGCTTCAGAATGTAATGAAGATCTTACTATCATCGTCACCCACAGGGAAAGCTCCTCCATCGAGTAACGATGGTGATCGGAGTTGGTCAACAATGCGCACGGAGCGTTACAGCGGGCGCAGTTGTTTTCCCTTCTAATTTTTTCAATAATTACCTCCTCGGAGTCGTCAGTGCTCTCTGACTCTGAAGCGTCATTGACGTCTGAGTCCGATGTTTTCGACCCGGCACTCGGTGTCAGGTCAGGGTCTCGAACTTGCTTGGCCTTTTTACGAGACTGTATGTAAGTTTTGATGGGATATTGATGGAACGATGGATACCTTTTTTGGCGCACCGCGTTTTCGCTTCACCGCGGACGATTTCTTCTTTGGCTTCTTCTTTGCCTTTGCCTTCACCTTCTTTTCTTTCGACAGCTCACCTTCGTCTTCGTCGTCTTTGTCCCTTATCCGCTCTACTTTGTTCAGGACCTGGAGATCAATCCTCCACCCTGAGGCAAGATCAGCATCCTTCAGGTTACTCTCCCTCTTTGCACGGGCCCGAATTCGTTTGGCTCCCGCCTCCATCATACGTTTGTACGCACGTTCGTCTGACAGCGTGGTCCACATCTTCGAACCCGAACCGCTACTGAATTTCCATGCGAGGCGAGGTACGAAACCCTCTCGCAAACGCATCTCTCCAGAAGCCACCTTAATAAATCTTGACCAGGTGACATCTTCACTGAGGTAGGTCTCGGAAAGCACATTCTTTCCGGTCGGGAATGCAAAAAGCGGGGAGACGGGTTTATTTACTAGTCCGGTAAGTCTGTGTCCACAACGACACGTGTTGGGATCTGACCTTCAGTTCCCAATGCTCGAAGGGCTGGACCGCAAGTCCCCTGCTATCGAATGTTGAAGCTCTGGACCGATTTACCGAATCGGGCAAAACCCACCTGGTGAGTGAGGTTCTCATCGGGTTGCCTTGATCTCATCGCC
The DNA here is from genome assembly GCA_015956445.1 of Thelephora terrestris. Lineage (NCBI taxonomy): Eukaryota > Fungi > Basidiomycota > Agaricomycetes > Thelephorales > Thelephoraceae > Thelephora > Thelephora terrestris. Next base: position 173,595 of record WIUZ02000023.1, on the reverse strand, counting down.
GTCAACGTCTTTGCCACTTCTTGTACAGTGGGCATGAAATCATCTTCATCCTCCATGGAGTCAGCCTCTCCGAGCTCGGTATGTTTTCCAGGCTCGTCTCGAAGGCCAGGGCTTGAACTCCCTGACAACATAGGGGTTACTGATATTGAATGCCCTCCAGGGTCATCAGGAATGTTTTCTTTTGTGCCGGTCTCTGTGTGGCGTGTGCTACGGCGGACAGCATGGCTCGCCGTGTTTGGCTTTTTGTTCATCGTGAGAAGTGCCGATGGATGGTGATGGATGTGCGAGAGACTTTGAGATCACCTTCGATCGCAACGCGGTGAGAGGCTTCAGGCTCGGTACTATGAGAACCAGCTCAGTTCGTGGTATCCCCTGGAGCATGGAGCACCCTTGGCAGGTGAAATTTTGTTAACGGCATGTATAAGTAATACAAAATACAATAAATAATCGACGACTGTATGGATCAGTGAGAATTCCCCCTGGTCACAGGGATGCTTCAAAAATTAGGACCGCCTTGTAAACGATCAGTTTAGGCAGGGATTTAAGAACTGCCATTGCTTTGTTGCGGAGGGGACGTTCGGGCAAGTGTCAGGCCGACGCGACCTCTACAGTTCAATAGCACTCTTGCTATCCAAACCTATCACACGCAGGGGGCAAACACACAGTTATAACCCTGTTGCAAACCCAGGGATATCGGAAGTCTCTTCACAGACTAGATTGGAGAAGAGGAGAAAGAAGGAGACAAGGGTCTTCAGGCACTCTTGCTCTAAGCACACAGCAGTAGAGGTCACGGAGAGTCTGATGATAACAAATCTAAGGAGTACAGGCTAAACTACTCCGAGTATATATACTACTTAGATTTGTGATGTGACCGTCACATGTAACTATACTATGGATACAAACACAGACAAACATGGTCCGTGCGCAGCACTGCATGGTCTGTGCGTTACGTGGTGACTAATGCTACAAATTATCAGCTGATAAACGAAAGTGTGGCGGCCAATAGCAATTTGAGAGCATTACAGAGCAATTACAAAGCATGACGTATCCTGAGAATGTTCGGAAGGAATGTGGGTATGGCTGACTAACAGCCAATGGCAAAAGGGGAGCATATGACTAAAGATAGGGGCATATGATGTCATGTGGGTCATGCGCAGTAAACAATAGAAATGATGACTCAACTCCTGAGTCGTGGAAGGGGCGTGGCATTTGGTATATAACCAAAGGGGGTTGGATGACTGGTCTTCCAACAAACCCACCTTTGTTACACACTCACAACATGCCTCGTGCCTCTACTCGTAATCCTACCCGTCGCTCTTCCTCCTACTCTCCTGTACAGGAGAACAACTACAACATCGACCGTTTCTCCCATGCCCGCCGTGATCCATCCCGCCCTTATCCTACTTTGGGGGCTGTTATGGATAGGACCGCCACCGCCGACCCTAATGAGGGTTTCTCTGATTTAGGTGGGGGCCCTGCTTGCGCATTCCGATTTAGGAATTCAAGCTAACTCCTTTTAGGTTTCAGGGACTTTCTCCAGGCCGCTCGTAGGGTGTCTCGGCGCAAGTTGGCGCGTATTGAGACAAACCCCTACGCGACCGAACTCCTTAACAGGGGTGTCGAGTTTATGACCGAATCCAACGAGACCTTCAACTCCGTGTTGGAGGCCAGCGTTCTCCATACGGGGAACGTTGGGTCCATGCTTATGGACGAAGTGGCTCACGTCAACGAGCGCATTGATGGTCGTCGTGAGGAAATAGAAGCCTTGGAGAACTGGAAGGAAGATATGCAGGGAGTCATTCATGGGCAAGAGGATAGCGTTGTTCGGCAGGGGGCCGATATCGATTTGTTGAAGGTAAGAAAGTTTGGGTCAGGAGTAATTGACCTTTCTAACTCAAACTTTCTTTTAGGGAGAGGTGACCACTCTCAAGGACTTGGTCCGGGCTCTGGTTACCAAAACCGGAGAATTGGAGGACGATAAGGTAAGGGGTAGGGGTTGAAGATAATTGATCTCTTCTAACCCTATTCCTTTAGGTTCGCCTTACTCGTCGTGTCTCCGAGTTGACCGGAGAAGTCCGGGATCTCCAGAGGAGGTGCAACGAGCCGGAGGTCCGAGTCGAAGAAGAGGAGGGAGAGGAGGTTCTGCATCGGGCCGGGTCGCCGATCATCCCTAACCGGGCTGAGTCGCCGCCCGCTCGTCTGTTGGTCCGTCACGAGAACAGGTTGGTTCCCGTTGATGATGAGGTCATCGAGATTGGGAGCGACGAATTCTACCAGAACGTAGGAGTCGTCCGTAGGGACACTCCTCGTCCTGGGTTCGTTTCTACTCCTTGGGGTAGTCGCCGTCAATGGCCTGCTCTGGAGTATGATCCGTACGCCGAGTTCGTTCCCGATAGTGAACCAAACTCTGATACGGAGCTTCCAGATTACGATGACTTGTCGGACGTGGACCCGAACGAGATCCGGGAACAGAATTGGTTGAACGAGGAGTTGGTGAGATCGGCATTGGAAGTAGTACAAAGGATCCGAAGAGATATTGATTAAATAACTCTTTTGTACTGTTGGCTTCCAATGAATCTTCTATATTGTCTATTGCGTGTGATCCATGAGTCGTAAAGCATAATGGTTTTCATAAGTCCAATCCAAGGGTCAGATTAATAAGTCGGTTGACTTCTGCGAGAGGTCAGCGCGCGACACTTATTAATACATCCCTTGTTGTCGGTAGCCTGAATATCTACTAGTCGTCCAGGGGCAACGGAGGGCCAGGTAGGGGGAATCTTCGTACGAAGGTTCGCCGGTACATGTTCACGTATTATACCTCGGGTCTTCTGGGGTATCTTGACTAGTAGCACGTTCCACGTATTGGACTTTGAGTCGTTAAGCATAGAGCATACTGCATAATAAACAGTTTTCCGCCGTGTTTAGGGCAGGGCACCAACTGACTTAGTGGTGATGAGGCGTTAAATAAGGGAAATGAAAGGGGGTAAACGGCGAAATCATCACAGCAAGATCCTCACTGTGCAAGGTCTCTATTTTTTCGGGGCGCGTCGGAGTTGTTTGTGCCAAGTGTTTCGAAACCCACAGTAGTCGAGAGTCATACTCGAATATTCAAACAGAGAACCTACCCGGCTCTCTCCTTCCAGAACGAGCGACCACACAAGACTAGTGGAAGCGGTGGCATGGCGGACAGCCCGAGGAACAGTCGCTCCATGCTCCAACAGACCCTGATCGTAGATCCCCCTCTGCAGGGTGTACCAGAGCTCCTTCTTTATCGGATGCTCCAGCTCCCCGAACCTACCCCTCATCTGAAAGTTCACCTTCTCGGCGATCATCGTTCGGACCCAGAGCTCATCGTCCCAGGTCAACCCCATCAAATGTGGGATTGTCTCCCTGAGACGTTCGGCATCCACCTCTGTGACGACCTCCAAGATCTAGAAGCCGTTAGTTTGACATCAACGCCGAAAGAACGAACCTCTACCTAGAGGAAGGCGTTAGTGCAAACACACAAAGCTCTAGGTCTCCCCCATACCTGGTCATCCGTGGTATAGGGAGTCCCCGCCGCACAGGCGTAGGCCTTGCGAGTAGCGGCACGGCGGTCAATACGGGAAATGGTGGAGATGCCGTTGGCGACTTTGTAGGTGTGGTTGTTGGGGAAGGACATGTTTTGGTAAGATGATGGGGAAGTTGCTGGTGTTGCTGATCAAGGATGGCTCCAAGAAGACGTCCTTCTTATAGCCTAGATCGGTGATCCTTCACGTGACCTACCTCGACGCACCTCATTGGTCCGGGTCGCATCAACTTCCGCCACCTGTACCATCATGGTTGACTTACTACATCAAGCTGACACCTCAGCCTGCGGGATGGCCTTGGAAGAACTTTGTTCTGGAACACCTAGAACACACGCGCACTAAAAATAGGTCTCATGACCTTGACAACCCTGTTACGACCCCTTTTACAACCCTGATGACTCATTTGTGACATCACAATAACGACCAACCCTGGATCCTGATCACACACGTGGACAGTCATATCACAGTCTCCTAACCGGAGGAAGGAATCGCCGCCATTCGGGAGCATTGCCTTAGGATCCTTCTGGTTAGCTCAGCCAATGTGGAAGTAGCCGTTAGCATGAAACACCGGCAAATCTGTAATCCCTCATGTCTGTCAGGGCCACTCTTCGCCCTTCAGGTACCAGTGCTGTTGGTGAGTCGCAACTCCAACCAACAAGAAACAATGGGGCAAAGGGGGAACGACTTCCCTATATCCACCCAAAGTCTACGTGGTCCAAAACGTGATGGACGAGCGTTCTCCGGTAAGTTGTCCGAATTCACAGCAGGAGTGCCAAGCCTCTATCGGGTAAATCCCTATCATCTTCTGAGGGCAGATACAAGAGCCCGAGGATGGCGCCTCAAACTGATGACTTGATCCAAAGAGCAGTGCGGAACTCGATGTTGTGTCCGAGCTCGCTTCAAACACCGGTTAAGGATCAAGACTGAGTGAGAGAGGAGAGCGAACGGTTCAAGGAGTTACTCGATAAGCTCTTCAGTGGCCTACAGCAAATACACTGATGCTGCAAGGAGAAGAGGACTTCCCGAGATATCAAAGATGGGGAATCCTCAGCTACTCTACTGGTACCTATATAGGAGAGTGGCTGGGACATAGATCACCCTATCTAATAATAACTCGGAGCAAAGAAGGGCCGAGAGTAAGCTGGAACAGTAAGCGGCCCGGGATGTAGAATAGAAATGATAAAGGAATGACTAATGGGTCAGGGTTCGTGAGAGAATGAGAAAGGGGTCATGACGTCGTGTGGGAAAGGAATGACAAAGGGTAATATCACATGTGAAGACAAACCAATGAGAGGACGACGCGTCAGCTCGTCCGATCGGGACAACAAAGGACCGAGTGGGGCTTGAATGTTGAGGGCAAATGTATGAGGAGTCTGGACCGGTGAAACGATGGGCCGAGCCAATGGCGAATAGGGCGCGGGCGCTGTCGAGGATCGAATAAAGCGTAGTGTGAACCGGCCATTGGATCCATCAAACTCCCTTCTTCCCAAATCAACAATCCCACCAACCAACTACTCACACTGGGGGCAAGGGGTCAAATACCCAGTGGGTACATGCTGAATACATTGTGATCACAGTCAAAAAGTGATCACAATGTGCCCAGTGGGGAAAATTTGAATACATTCAAAATGTACCTGGCCATGTGAACCCAATGTGCCCAGTGGGCACATTTTGATTGCGATCACAATGTACCCATCAATGTGATCTCAATGTGCCCACTGGGGACATTTTGATTGCGATCACAATGTACACATCAATGTGATCTCAATGTGCCTGCTGTGCACATTTTAATTTCTTTCACAATGTCCCCATCAATGTGTTCCCAATGTACCCAGCTCATTACATAATAGTTTCTTTCACAATGTTGTCCACAATGTGTCCAGCATGTGGCTGAGCCACTCATTCAAAATTCTTTCACAAAGTATCCAGTGATGTGTCTAGAATGTGTACAGCCATACACATAGTGATTTCTTTGAAAGTTCATGATGAAATTGAACAATATTGTGATTACATTGTGATTACTTCAAAAAGAACCCCCTGGGGACATTATGGACACATCACTGAATAATCTTTGAAAGAATTTTGAATGAGTGGCTCAGCCACATGCTGGACACATTATGGACAACATTGTGAAAGAAACTATTATGTAATGAGCTGGGTACATTGGGAACACATTGATGGGGACATTGTGAAAGAAATTAAAATGTGCACAGCAGGCACATTGAGATCACATTGATGTGTACATTGTGATCGCAATCAAAATGTCCCCAGTGGGCACATTGAGATCACATTGATGGGTACATTGTGATCGCAATCAAAATGTGCCCACTTGGCACATTGGGTTCACATGGCCAGGTACATTTTGAATGTATTCAAATTTTCCCCACTGGGCACATTGTGATCACTTTTTGACTGTGATCACAATGTATTCAGCATGTACCCACTGGGTATTTGACCCCTTGCCCCCAGTGTCATCCACTATGCCCATGATCTCCGATCGAGTTTTTCGTGCTGAGAACAGCACCGCTACCATCGAGTCTGCGGATCCACGCTCCGTGCAGAACAAGAGCTACTTCCTTCCGAACGCCAATGTAGCGTACCCTAGTTATCGCGAGGTGCGACGTCACGTGTCGCCATTTGCTGGCAACCACTGACATCGCATCGTAGATCTTCGCGGTTGCCGACAAGGTGGACGCTCAACAACTAGAGGCAACGATAGCCAAGCCTCCCAACTACTTGACCATAGACGACGAGCTGTGGTACCACAACTTGATTGACCACAAGTTACAAGAGTCTATGCGCGGGGTCACGTTCGACACCAAGTTGCGTATGCCATGGGAGACTCCGGTGGCGTCATCGTTGTGGGGTCTTCTGAAGATGGGAATCTACAATCTGGGAAACGGCGAAGGAAGGTGGCCGGGGGCGACTCGTTCGCAACACTATACAGCAGCCGTTGGTCACCGCCTTTGGTTCCTTTTGAGGACGGAACAGAAAGTGGTGAGTCGGTCTGTGCATCCCGCTTGTGGGATAACACTGACAGGCTTGTAGAATGAGCGGCTGAAGCGTGAAGTGAAGGAAGTGAAGGATGATGCCTGTAGGATGTACTCGGAAGCGTTGGACACGAAGAAGACGCTGCTCCTGATGAACGACACGCTCCGCGTCACGTTTGAGAGCGAGATGCTGGCGATGCGCGAAGAACACAACCGGTTGGTCGAGTCCTTGAAGGAACGGGATGACACCATCCAGCGAGACCTGATCGAGGTCGACCGACGGCTCAACCGTCATAGAAGGGCTCTGAATGAGCTCGACACCAAGGTTGGTGCGACTTCTCCTGGTCTTTGTCCAAGAGAGCTCATGCCACTCCTAGGTTGATACGTTGGACGACGCTTTGCCCTTGTTGGGCGCTCGGGTTGAATCGATGAGTGAGCGGTTGTGTCACTGCCGTACTCGTTCGGTAGCTGCGGTTCGCGACGAGTCCGAAGATGAGTCGATACCGGATTGGATGGCTTCTCCCATAGGTGGGATGTCGGTTGACATATTTGACTTGTCCACTGACATCCCTTTTTAGCTTCCGATGGGTCGTATCGCACACCTGCGCACACCGATGGCGGGGAGGAGGTCATTCGCGAGACGTCCGAGGAGACGGCCGTGAATCCAGTTAGCAGTTCTCCCGAGTTGGAGTACGCGGGGGAGAACGAGGTGGCCGTTCTGATTCCGCCTCCTTCGATCTCGCTGGTGCGTGGTCAACGTTCTATCCGTGCTCGTCGTTGGGTTCCTTATCGCGGGGCACTTCGTCCAGCGCACCGTATGCGTCCCAGTAATCCCAACGTCATCCGTCAGGGTGGAGACATCGAATCCACCGTCCTATTCCGATGCGACGATGCTACAGTGTCGCTTGGATCGCGGCGAGCTGATTCCGGTGGAGTCCGTCGACGTGAACGGCTTAACCGACCTTACGCTCTTGTCGGTCCAGCGTGCAGCGGAGGCCGTTCGCCTGGTGGCTCAACTGACCAAGAGAGTGGAGGGTTGGTCAGTCCAGAGGACTCTGGATCAGACTATGGTCGATTCAGCGAGGAACCGCCTGCGCGCCGAGGTTCAGTTGGCCGTCGCTCATCGTCTGGAGGAAGCTCGGGTCGTCGAGATGGTCGACGAGGAAGTCGGCGAGAATGCCTCGGAGGGGACGGAGGAGGAGATTGCCAGTGCTGAGGAGTACTGGCAGACTAGGTCTTGACGACTAGGGTTTGTACGCCTTGGTCCTCGTTCATAGAGTCCGGGCGGATTCAACTCCGTCGGTTTGGTAGTCTTGTGTCTTTGCTGCGCGCCGCGTGTAATATCATCAGTGTCCTTGTCTGTGTTCCTTGATGATGTGTGAGTCGTGATAAGGGAGATGATAAGATAAGAAAGGGGTATAGGTAAAAGAAAGTGGGCGAAAGTTGGGTGTAAAAATGGTTCAAAAAAGGGAATAAAATTCAGCACACTGACAATGTCCCATGAGTCTAGGCCCGACCTCCTCATGTTTGGACGTACGTTGAGGTTGCCACTAGTCTGTGATGCTGTTACCGCCTACAGACAACAAGGGATGATGAATGGTCTCTATCTTTGGCCTCTCCAAAGGAAGCATACAAGAAGATTCTCACCTGACCCTTGGGTGTGATCCCCAGGTACAAAATTTCATGACCCCATGCCCCTATTTCTTTTAGGACTAGTGTTATCTTTACCCCTATGTTTCATGTGGACATTTGTTATCTTTTATGCAATCCTTCACACGCTAGTAAGGCCCTTTGTCCTTTATTCTCCCACGCATCATATTTGTTTGCTTCCCTTACTTAGTGTTCCCACACTCCTTATCTCCCTTTGTTCGGACTTGATAAGGGTATATTAGGGTTACTGACGTCATGGCCACTCCTTTAGTATAAGTAGCAACTGTGGCTGTATCGTAGTACCTTAGTTTTGTTACCTCAGGAAATCCTCTGCCCTTCTCAGCCCAGTTGCAGTCAAGGACAAGTCAGAGTTTCTTGTTTGAACACAAGGCATTCCCACATCTGCTCTCCCTCCCGCTCTGCGCATCAACTGTGCCTTGTAACTATAGAACCCCAGCGTTCATCATATAGAATACCTCAAGCGTCCAGTCAATCACCTGGTGGAGTCATCAATCCTGTTGTAGGGATAAACCCTTGCTTGTTAAACCGAACGAAGTATGGTTTAGGTTGGGTTTCCCTTTAGGATTTCAACCTGACTTGTAGTGACCTTGGACAACCTACCGGAAGAATAGAGAAGTGATCTTTCTCTCACAGCTAGTTGGACTAGTGAGTACTCTGCGGAGTCGGCTCAGTGCACTGGTAGTTGTTAGGGTAGAGTGGCCCTGACAGTACTCGCCACCGTTTACTTTAGTATCAGCCCGTCTTTCTATTTTCCCACTCCCCGTATTCATCTTACCACCAACGTTCACACTCACTGTCTGGCTATCATTGTCCTCTGGTGGGATATCCCTTGTCAGGGTTGAAGGCCTGCTTACTGTTTATGGGACGCTAGAGGATTAGCGGGGTACGGGGTGTCTGGGCGATGTTTAGGGAAGGGAGTTCCTGGAGTAGAAACAAGAGGAGGAGGAATATCAAGAGTGAGTGGGGACTCGAATTGATAGGGGTGAACAGGCGAGTTGTAATCGCTGCAGAATTCAACTAGATGTTGAATAAACGGGTCAAAGTCTTGGCCGCTGAGTTGTTCGAAACCGTTGAGGTATTCTATGACAGGGAGAGGTAAGTCAGTAGGGATGTCCCACCAAAGAACAATGATAGCCGGACTATGAGTGTGGACGTTGGTAGTGAGGTGAATACAGGGGTGGGAAAATAGAGAGACAGACTGATACTGAAATAGACAGTGGCGAGTACGCTATCAGTAAGATCAGATTTCCACAGAAATTGATGATTGTCAGGAACATGGTATTTTTAAACTTTTTATAACACGCTCTTTCTTCGAACTCTTCTTATCACCTCCTATGTTTTGAATGCTTCACACTCCTTATCCTTCACACCAATCATTCGAAACACACACACGCGCGTACTATTCCCCGCGAAGCCACAACGAGCTATACAAGTGCTATCCTAACCCCATCAAAAGTCGACTCTATCTACGGCAGGCCTGAAGGTCACCAAACGTCCATCCCGGAGATCGTAGTGCTGGCCCCTCCTTGCAAGAACCTCCCCGAACATGGCGTCGCCATCTTCGGCACTCAGCTGAACGATTAGTTCAAGCCGATAGGAAGAGACTCCTTCGAGCGGACCGATCAGCCTCCCAGATGTCACTGAACTCTGGAACACCTGGTCCCACATCGCCATCACTGGGTGACTGCTCGACAGCACTATCGACGAAGTCGGCAAGCGACCCTCCGTCTCCCTCGTCGGACCCCTGGGTGGGATCCTGTCTTGCGAGTCGTAGCTGGTGGCGAAGCTGGATCTCCGACTCGACCTGTCGGTAGGGACGGTGGACCCGATAGCGGAACTCTCGTCCTCCACCTCGACCAGACTGGTCACCATCCGACTCAACTGGTCGAGGATAGGGATTAGCCGACGGAACCATGCAATGAGCAGGACGGCGTCGAGAGCGCTTGCAACGTTGCCCCTTAGTCACCGGACGTACCTCGGCGACCCTCGGAGCATCTTCAGCTCGGTCAACCTCCATGACCTCATCCTCGATCTTCACCAACTGATGGATCGGCTGCAAGACGCAGCGCCCACAGTTCTCCTTGTCGGAAGCGGCCAAGGTGGAAGCCGGACCTGGTGTCGGAACGGGAACCGCGTTCTCGATCGGAGGCGTCGCATAAGACGAGGGATTAGGCGATGGGAGTACCACCTCGTCGGCGTACTCCAGCTCGAATGGAACATCGGCGGTCCCCTGACCAACCAATTTGGGACCCTCCTTGCAGTTACAGGTCTTGTCCTGCAAGGACTCGACCTGCGCCGTCAATACTGCCACTACGTTCTCGAGTTCTTCAGTCTAGGAAATGTCAGCTTCCATCATTTTAAGCAATGATGAAAGCGGCATTACCTTTTCATCCCTTCTAGCCAACGCCCCCTTAATGTTGTTATCCCTAACCTTCAACCCGGCGATCAACTCTTGATGGTTGGCGACCATTGCCTCTAACGCCTCGTTTGTCCCCTGTTGGAAGGCGGCCAAGGTCTCCTTCAATTGAAGACCCTCGGCTGATAGACGAAGGACGTCTGCTTTCGCCTCCTTCACCTCGCGCTCCAAACGCTCAACCTAGGCAGTTTGATTAATCGAGAGTCATACTCGAATATTCAAACGGAGAACCTACCTTGCTCTCCCCCTCCCGAACGAGCGACCATAACAATGACGTGGCAACAGTGGCCTGGCGGACGGCTCGAGGAACGGTTGCTCCATGCTCCAATAGGTCCTGATCGTAGATTCCCCTCTGCAGGGTGTACCAGAGCTCCTTCTTGACCGGATGCTCCAGCTCCCCGAACCTACCCCTCATTCGGAAGGCTACCTTCTCAGCGATAATCGTGCGGACCCAGAGCTCATCGTCCCAGGTCAACCCCATCAAATGAGGCATCGTCTCCCTGAGACGTTCGGCGTCCACTTCCGTGACGACCTCCAAGATCTAGAAGCCGTTAGCTGGACATCAACGCCCAAAAGAACGTAACCTCTACCTAGAGGAAGGCGTTAGTGCTAGCACACAAAGCTCTAGGTCTCCCCCATACCTGGTCATCCGTGGTATAGGGAGTCCCCGCCGCACAGGCGTAGGTCTTGCGAGCGGCGGCACGACGGTCGATGCGAGAGATGGTGGAGATACCATTGGCGACTTTGTAGGTATGGTTGTTGGGGAAGGACATGTTTTGGTAAGATAATGGGGAAGTTGCTGGTGTTGCTGATCAAGGATGGCTCCAAGAAGACGTCCTTCTTATAGCCTAGATCGGTGATCCTTCACGTGACCTACCTCGACGAACCTCATTGGTCCGGGTCACATCAACTTCCGCCCCTGTACCATCATCGTTGGCTTACTACATCAAGCTGACACCTCGGCCCGCGGGACGGCCTTGGAAGAACTTCGTTCCGGAACACCTAGAACGCGCGCGCACTAAAATTAGGTCTCAAGACCCTGATGACTCCTTTATGACATCACGAACCCCTTTTACGACCCCTCATGACTTTACGATTACGAACAACCCTGGACCCTGATCACACACGTGGACAGTCACATCACAGTCTCCTAACCGGAGGAAGGACTCGCCGTTATTCGGAAGCATCGCCTTAGGATCCTTCTGGTTAGCCCAGCGCATGTGGAGTAGCCGTTAGCGTGAAACGCCGGCGAATCTGTAATCCCTCATGTCCCATGAGTCTAGGCCCGACCTCCTCATGTTCGGACGTACGTTGAGGTTGCCACTTGTCCGTGATGCTGTTACCGCCTACAGACAACAAGGGATGTTGAATGTCTCTACTCCCGAATCCAGCTGGCAGAGGCCATGTAAAGGGAGATTGACACCTGGCCCTTGGGTGAGATCCCCAGGTACGAACTTTCACGACCCCATGCTCCTATTTCCATTTGGACTAGTGTTATCTTTACCCCTATGTTTCATGCGGACATTTCTTATCTTTTATGCAATCCTTCACACGCTAGTAAGGCCCTTTGTCTTTTATTCTCCCACGCGTCACCTTTGTTCGCTTCCCTTACTTAGCGTTCTCACACTCCTTATCTCCCTTTGTTCTGGCTTGATAAGGGTATATTAGGGTATTGACGTCATGGCCACTCCTTTAGTATAAGTAGCAACTGTGGCTGTATCGTAGTACCTTAGTTTTGTTACCTCAGGAAATCCTCTGCCCTTCTCAGCCCAGTTGCAGTTAAGGACAAGTCAGAGTTTCTTGTTTGATCCAAGACACCCCCATCTGCTCTCCCTCCCGCTCTGCGCGTCAACTGCGCCTCGTAACTATAGACTCCCAGCAGTCATATTAGAACACCTCGAGCGTCCAGTCGATCAACTGGTGGAGTCATCAATCCTGTTGTAGGGATAAACCCTTGCTTGTTAAACCGAACGAAGTACGGTTTAGGTTGGGTTTCTCTTTAGGATTTCGACCTGACTTGTAGTGACCTCGGACAACCTACCGGAAGAATAGAGACGTGATCGTTCTCTCACAAACTAGTTGGACTAGTGAGTACTCTGCGGAGTCGGCTCAGTGCACTGGTAGTTGTTAGGGTAGAGTGGCCCTGACAATGATCAGCTCCAATGAGGAAAGGAGGAGTGATGACTCCGGCGTCGAGAGCAGAGAATGGACGGTAATAGGGGAAGTGGATTAATAGTTCAGAGGATCTATTAACCTGAAGGCTCCTGATGAGCTTGTATTCCCAAATGGAGCAACGAGCATCAGGTATGACCGGACGCTGAATAGGACTAGTAGAGGGGAAGGGGTTAGGGGCGCTGAACATACACTGGCAGGAAGATTCCTGCTTAAATGAGTCAGATAAGGAGTAAGGCGTGAGGAGAATTCCTCAGCTTACTTTGTTTATTGCGAGTTGGTAGAGAAGTACAGAAGAGATTGAGAATTGGGAAAAGAAAGGAGCAAACACTCTTCCTTATATACCCAATCCTCTACATGATTAGTAATCATACAGTGAGTCAAATGCGAGTCAACATGGTCTGTGCGTAGTTTAGGGCAGGGTATTGGAGTCAGAGAAGTGGGACCTAGGGCGATCGATGGTAAATACAATTAGGGGAACCATAGGGGATGAATCAATCGGAGTATAATGGGGATTTCTCGTGTTTCGTGGTAGCAATAGAGGGATAGTGGGGATTTCCCATGATCGATGGGGAATTCTCAGGTTTCATGGTAGTAATAGAAGAGTGATGGGGATTTCTCATGATCGGTGGGGATTTCTCCCAGAATTTGATGAGGTCGATTGGGGCTGAGGGTTTGTTTATCCCTTTTGGGATAACAATGAATGATGGTGCATTGTTGTTACCCTTTTGGGCGCCCCATTGATCTAAACATATTTAAGCTGTGGGTTCCTTGGTCTTTTCCTTCATCGTCTCTTTTTCACTCCCACCAATCTACCACCATACCTTCCCAACCAATCTTCAAGGTTATGTCTCTCAACGGCACCACTACTCCCTTCATCTCCACCTCTCCTTATGAGGCCGATACCCCCTACAACGTCGAACAGCATCTGTACGACACCCCTGCCAACATTGCTCATGACAACAGGGTTGCCGTGGAGTTCTTGACTGCCCATCAGGCTCCCCCGCAGTTCTGGGAGCAGGTGGGATACGATGACCCCAATCGTACCGTTACGCAACCTCCCGGTGCCTCCCTTTTGCTGGATGCCATGGAGAGAGAGAGGGAGCGTCGAATCATGAAGTTAGAGCAATGAGTGGACCTCATGTACGTGATTGTCAACAGTCTCAACGAAGACTTCTCTCACTTTGCCTTGGAACATTGGGGACCCTTCCAGGCATCTCTCTTCAGATATTTCGGTCACCAGTGTCAGGGAGCATACTGCACCGACCCCCCTCAGTCCTCCCCTGTTGTCCCTCCGACTCCGCTGGGATCGGGGGGTTCCTCTCCCTCAATCCCCTCCCTGGAGTCCTGCTCCAGTTCCTCAGATGGTGGAGAGGTCGTTGAAGAAGCCGCGCAAGAGTCCAATGACTCGTTCTGGACAGCAGTGTCACCCATCGAGCCAGGCTCACCAAGTTCGCATGCAGCTGAAGCTGGAGATAGTGAAGCTTCAGGACAAGTATGGGTCTGAGTTGGTGAATGACGGGTTGGGAGTGTGCGACAGGAAATGAGGATGGGATTGGATCATGACGTGTTGGGCTGCCGGGAGTGTTGGGTGGATCCGATTGCGAGGAAGTATACATATTGTCCTCAGAGTGTATACCATGCCCTCCACTTCACACATTGGTGCATCTCCACTTCTGACTGTGCTTGTCAGGAGCCTCCTTTTCTCTTAGTCTATGGTGCGCGTCACTTAGTCACCACCACTTTGTGACAATGATCGTGGGCGAAAATTCCACAACACACAAGCACCCTATGGACAATCTAATCTGACAGATCATCTCCTTTTTGTCTGTAGAAGGGATCTGTCAGACAAATTTTCTTGAAAGTGCTTTGTTGCCAAGATATTATTTTCGGTCACCCTCAAAATTGGCCACCTTCCATAATAGGCAAGGATTCCCACGTTAAGCGCCCACTACCCGGGTTAACGAGGGATCTTTGTTGCTCCCCAAATAGTCCTACAACGCACAAAAAGGGTGAAATACAGGTGATTATACCCACTTGCAAGCATTAACTCCCAAGGAGCGGCGCCGCTGATGCAGCGGGGATTTTTTTTATGGTGCCTACAAACTCTCGGCCAGATTGGCCACTGTCAAAAAGTAGTGGTGACTAAGTGACGCGCACCATATTTTTTACTGTGATCTTTTTTTGTACTTTTATTATTGCGCCAAATAGAAACGATATCTTGGATTACTTGTGTGATTTTCCGCACTATGTCACGTGTTCGTGACATCCCTACTGATTTGCCTCTCCCTGTCATAGAATACCTTAACGGTTTCGAACAACTCAGCGGTCAAGACTTTGAACTGTTCATTCAACATCTGGTTGAATTCTGCAGTGATTACAACTCACCCATTCACCCTTACCAATTTGAGTCTCCACTCGCCCTCGATATTCCTCCTCCTCTTGTTTCCACTCCAGGAACTCCCCACCTCAAACACCGCCCAGACACCCCCTACCCCGCTAATCCTCTAGCGCCCCACAAACAGTAAGCAGGCCTTCAACCCTGACAGGAATGGAACTAATCGATCGACCGGAAAGTTCCAATTGATAAGGAATTGCGGGAACGAGAGCGTAGATTGATGAGATAACCGGAGATCAATGGCAGGAGGAGTCGATAGCGATAGATGGTGATAGCAAAGAGCTAGAACGAGGGTCGAAACGATGGTGAAAGGCGAGGGGAACGAGGTGTTGGGGACATCAAAGTTCCGGAGGGTCGAGTAGCGGGTGGCAGATGGCAGAACGCAAGGATTCGAAACAGGGTTCCCAGGAGGAGATGTGAAGCAGGGAAGAACGTCCGAGGAACAATAGAAGCGGTCTGGTGACCAGGATGAAGGTTGCCTCGAGGCAGTCATGAGGCTGGGAAGAGTCTGGAACATGATGGAGTCGAGCGACCAATAGGAAGGAATCGGAGAATGGGAGATTTGACGTCACGACAACAGGTGTTAGCCTCTTCGTTGAATGTCTCCAAGGTGAGCTGAAGGGAGCTCACAGTCGTTGAAGTAGGGTACAGTCTTCAAGACATGGCTACTGGCGTATAGTGCCCTGGGTTTGCAAACAGTTCCGGAAGAGTCCCTGCGTGAGAATCAGATGATCTTGGTGTCAACGAACTTCCCGGAAGGTATGGACTCGTTCAAAGCCTCGAGTAATGGGGGCGCACAGGCGACCATCCTGGTGGAAGTTGGTATGCATGGACTCCTACCAATCATTGGGCCTTTCGTGAGTACATGTTGCATCAGCAACATGGAATTCTACTTATTTCAGACTTTTTTCAGCCTTTTCCGACTTTTTTTGCCTTTTCCGTAACCTTTAGACTTATTTTCTAACTTCTATAAGTTTATGTCCTAAGCGCCCTGCCATTTATACCGCAAAATCTGTCAGATTTGGCTGGTGGGAAAAATAAGTTGATTTCCCTTTTGCTGATGTTGACGTTGAAAGATCAACGCAAAATCATCTTTGTGAGGACCGGTGATCCAAATTCTTGGAAGTCATTTCCGGGCGCGGCGGGGCAATCAAACCAATTCTAAGTTTTCCAAAGTCACAGGCTATATCAACTAAACCGCTCAGGCAACCACCAACACCAGAATTCCTCTCGTTCTTGTTGAACGCAAATGGTCCATTGACACCCACGTTCGCCACACAGTACACTGACCTTATCGGCAACTCTGTTGTAATGACCCCCCTTCCACCTCGGGCCGAAGAACAATACCCCAAGAGGTTCCCAGGTCTTGGTTTGTCTGAACAGTATTTTTGACCATAACAGCGTGAAATCTACGGGTGATACAATTTTGGGCATAACATACGTTGTCAAATCTACACAAACATACATAGTGCAACAAATACAGGTGGTCACACCTCGCCGAGTGGTAGAATGACCTCGAAAGGAAGAGATGACGTGGGATGGTGGCCTACTTGAACCTTTTCTTGCAACCCTGGCAGGCGGTGTTATCTGAAGAGGTTCGAGAGGTCCCACAACCAGCGCACTCCAGATGTGCAGGTGTGGTATGACCCCTTGGGCACATTACATTTGATCCAAGCGTAAAAAAAGATGGAGGGCTGGTGTGCAAATTGCAGTAAGAACGAGAGCAGCGCAGGAAGACACTGGCCGAAAGGCCTCGTCTGAGTCCCAGTTTCATCACCCTCGAGCGATGTGCTGAGTTCCCACCAATCATGCTTTCAATGAGTTCTACCCCTTTAGCGGTGCTGGCCTCGTTGTTGAATTTGTCGTATAGTAGCTCACATTCCATTTTCGCGATATCACATTGCCTGTTGTCAAGCGAGAGTCTCTTTAGCATAGCACCGGCGGGGTCAATGTGGACACTAACCGAGAGGTGTGACCAGAAAAGAGCTCAGTGACCACATTCGCGTCGGTGATCTTCAACCGTATGTCTTTGAATGCAAGATCGCGGAGAGCCGGAATCCGAAGCTGAATTTGAAGCGTAGGGTTACCCCGGAAACCAATACATATGGCATCAAAACTCACAGCTGTTGCAAGGGAGTAGATTGCCTTGGGTGAACAAGGAGGGGGCTTGTCCTGCATTGTCTGCTCTTGTATGTGTCGTGCACGCACGTCAATGCCTTGAGATTTCAGGGGCGCAAACCGTATAATGTCCGTGCACATGTAGAAGAACAACGATCTCCAACTGCCAAAAATGGTCAAAAACCCGAGCCCCGTCGCGGATTTTGTGCATACCTTGTGAATGATCCCACCGTGAGAACTGGGGGAGCTCGGGCTCTCTCTTTTCCTTTTTGTCGGCTTGCGCTCTTTGTGAAGATACACTAACTGGCTCAGGAATGCCCTCACAGTCGCTGTCCTCGGAATCTTCGTATGTGCCTGTGTCAGGGCATTTGTCATCCCGATACATCTTCACCACTGCCTGACTCGTTAACACAGAAACACAGAATCAGTTGAATAATTCACGCACAGAAATCAATGTGGCAAATTCTTTCACTAGTCACAATGCTCGAGATGTAGATAGGTCGTGGTTGAGTTGCGGTCTTCGAGTGCCTCGCCCAATACTTTCTATCGAAAAATATACCTTGGCGGATCGACTTGATCAACGCTACCTCGACTCGCATCCAATTCGCCGGGCTGGAAATTGGTTCCATCTGCAAATGGTTTAGAGATTAGTTTTGATAAGAAAATGGGACCCAGAGACTGACAGGAGGCACCTCATCCGGAGGAACCGGAGGAGAGCATTCACCCCCCTTCGAAAGTTTCCACAACTGGGTGATCGCATCCGCTGCATGGTCCAGGGATCCGCTAGCATAGCAGTCAACCTTTTCGTCAATTTTTTCGTACAGGAGCCCCGCAGAATTTTCATCAGCATGGAGCAAAACCGATACCAGGTGGTTAACGTGCAGGGTTCGGACGTCTTCATATCTATTTGTGACCACCCGTCAGCACACGGATCTGATTATAAACCTTTGTTGACGACTCCTCACTTTGACGAGAACTCGCTGAACACTTCTTCCACAGTATCACATCGCTCGATTCCATTTCTGATACTGTCCCAGGCCAGTCGTTGTAGAGCAGGGATATCATACTTGGAGAACTATCAGTCCAACATCATCATTGTGGCAACCAAGGGATATACCTTATGTGCGAGTCGGTAGATCGACTTCGGTGACGGTCGAGGTATCGAATCTTCCGACAAGGAAACAATCTCAGTGCTCCTTGACCTGCGGTTTTCTTCTGATCCATAAGGCGCAAATTCTACCTGACCGGTGTATAGATATATTAAAAAGGCCTGAAACCTGCAAAGTCGTTAGCTGCGTGGTGATATACATTTCAGAAATCTTACGTGATTAGAGCAATATCGTGGACCTTTATGATTGACCCTCTCTCAGAACATTCGTTCCACTCCCCATAGAGAGGCGTCTGGGCCCTGTTGTCGTTGGCAGGAGAGCAAAAGCGGTCGAGGGAGTTGCCCTTTGGGGGGGCAGCCTTCTTCACTGCCCTTCCCGTGGCGTTCACGGCATCATCGTCGTCCTCGAGATCGCTATCAGAGTAATGCCCGTAGTTCTCTGCCTGCTCATCCTCGTCGATGGGTTCGAAAAAGTCCTTCGGCTCTGACTCTGAATACGTTCCAGAAAGCACTTAAAGGAGGTCTTTCAATTGTATTCCTGGAGTGAGAGAGAGCGGACTCACGATTGCTGAAGTATGGCACGGATTTTAACACATGGCTGTTTGCGTACAGCGCCTTGGGTTTTGTGATGACCCCGGAAGAGTCTCTTCGTGAATATAAGATGATCTTTGTGTCTACGAACCGTCCAGAAGCGATGGAGTCGTTCAGAGCCTCTCGCAAGGGGGCTGTGCAAGCGGCCATGGTATCTGTGGTGGCATGCGCAGGTCACCGAAGCTGGGACTTTTACGTGTGCTCAGCGCTGCAATTCGACTCGCGTGGATTGTGTGGCTGGTCATAAGTTTTGATCAATAAGGTATAGCGGTAAACGTGATACAAGGGGTGGACTTCTAGTTCTGGACCCGCGGCAAAGCCCGGGACAGTCGACCCGGTGAACATGGCACAGAAACACTTTTTTTGTAAGGTAAGGTCATTTACGTCTAATAAAGTCCGTGTGCACCTGCCCGGGAGCATACCAGTTCTGTGTAAGGAACAACAAAACGTCAAGACCCCCTCCCTTTCGGTTGTGGGGATAGATGATCATGAGAGACAGTCTGGGTAGGTGAGCGTAGCACCATCAGAAGTGGAATTCATAATATTGAACACAAAGTGCCTTCGCAAGAAATGAAAACTCTTGTTCCAAGAACTAACTGACAAAGTGTTTCGGCGTTAACCTGTCCAACCGCTGTCCCGAGGGACCCTAACCCAACGACATTCACCTCCGGACGGTCGAACGGCCTGTCGGCTTCTTCTCGAAGGGTAACCACGCCCCGGATAGGGAAGGCTGTGGAACCTGTTCTACAGGCGCCAGCCTTGTGCGAGAAAAGCCTTGCCTCAGCCCAAACTTCAATGCATTGCCGTGCTGCGTACGAGTGCCGTTCGCCAGGCTTTTGATGAGGTCAACCGTGGAGGAATTTGTGTTGTGGTCATCAAACTTATCGCTAAGAAGCTCATACTGCATCTCCATGACTTCCGTTCGTCTTTTCAGTTGTAAAAGTGTCATTGCAGTGATGCTTTCTATCGGAGAATAAAATACCCACCGTGATGTAGGGCTCGCGAAGAACTCGTTGACAACGTTCGCCGAGGTTATTTTTGACCGGATTTCCTTCAAGGCGAGGTCTCGGAGGGGTTTCATGTCGAGCTAGCCGCACGGAAATGGGAAACACGGAAAAACAATAGGGGTATAGGAACAAACTTACAATAACTGCAAGCGCGTGGATGACTTTGGGTGAGCATGGAGGAGGTACGTGCGGTTCTTTGTCTGCTGCTTCCTGTAAGTAGCCAGCCCGCCTGTCTAAACCTTCAGACTTGAGGGGCGCAAATTTGATCGACCCTGAACACAAGTAGAAGAACAGGGACCTCCAACTATGGGAAAATAAACTGCGCACTTGTTGTTTACAAGATTCCAGACTTACCTAGCAAAGGATCCGATGGTGAGGATTGAGAGAGTCCCTTGGTCTGGTTGTCCGTCATCGCCAATTCCCACCTCCGATACAGAATCCCCAGAGCGGTCAGGGCCACCCTCGCAGTCGCTATCTTCGAATCTGTCATCCTTCTCGAAGTACTCATCACTTCCACTGTACTGTTTCACGACTGTCCGATCATTAGTTCACGTATCCAGGTTCAACCAGATCGAGTTACTCACGCTTGTCAATTTGTGGCAATCTTTTGCCTGCTACGACACTCGAGAAAAATACAGGCCGTAAAACCTTCCCCGCTCTCGAGTGCCGTGTCCAATACTTTCGGTTGGCAAAAAACCCCTCACGGATTGACCTAATTAGAGCAGGTTTCAAACATTCCCAGTTCGCAGGACTTGTTGCCGACGGTGCCTACGAAAGGTATTAGTGGCAAGATGGTAGAATGGTGCAGGACGGACGAAGATGCTGGTGTTTTGAGGAACCGCGATTGGGCGTCTATCCTTCGAAGCTTCCCACAGGAGTGACACGGCCTCCGCTGCATGTTTCAGGTCGCCGGCGACATATGCGTCCACCTTTTCGTCAATCTCGTCGCATAGTTTTTTCTTAACTGCCCCATCCCCACCAAACCGGACAGATGCAAGATGGTTGATCTGCATAGCCCTGACTTCGTCGTACCTTGCCAACGTGCTCGCATGTTAGCCCGCATTACTAAATGAGATGTGCGATGGTCGACTTACCTGGAAGTGAACTTGCTGAATATCTCCCCTACAATATCGCAGTGCTTGAGGTTATCCCTGATGCTTTCCGAAGCAAGTTTCTTCAAGGCAGGAACATCGTACTAGAATTTTTTAATCAGATTTTCCTTCGGTAAAGCAGGAAGGCCAACGACCTTATCTGCGAGTCTGTAAATTGACTTTGGAGATGGCCGAGGGATTGAGTTCTCTGACACGGAAATGATTTCGGCACTCCTCGGCTTTCGATTATCCTCCGTTCCGTATGGTGCAAACTCGATTGAATTGGTGTAGAGATAGAGCACGAACGCCTGGAATCTTTCAAGTCGTCAGAAGCGTCATTAGGTAGGGCCGAAGGAGAAGTACGTGATGAATGCCATGTCTTGAATCTTGATGACCTTTCCTTTCTCTGGATGTTCTTGGTATTCGCCACAGGTAGGCGGAGGTTTGTTTTCGATGGGGGGGAAATTGAAAGGGTCGGAACCGTTGCCCCTAGCAAGGGTCGTTTGCCCCTGTGCCACTTTCGAACTAGTAGAACCATCCTCGTCCTCCTCGAGATCGCTGTCGGAGCAATATCCGTAATCGTCGGCGGATTCGGTATCTTCGAGTGGCTCCGAGAAGCTCTTTGACTCCGCCTCTCCAAATTTCCCAAAGAGCACTTGATGGGTGTTAGCTTTGTTTCGTTGGTGTGTGCTGGAGGGAGCTCACGGTCGTTGAAGTAGGGTACAGTTCTCAAGACACTGCTATTTGCGTAGAGCGCCCTAGGTTTGCAAACGGTTCCAGAGGAGTTCCTGCGCGAGAATAGGATGATCTTGGTGTCGACGAACTTCCCGGAGGATATGGAGTCATTCAAAACCTCGAGTAACGGGGGTGTACAGGCGATCATCAGGCTGTTGGGAGTTGGTGTGCGCTGGTTACTGATTGCGGGCATCTACCTACGATAGAAGCCTCCTGCCCTAAGTGCTGCCTCGTGGTGATTGCGTGGCGGGGTATATGTGGCTGGTGATATTCAATGATTAATCAGTGCAAAAGTGAATCGGCGCCAAGGGACCCGACTGGAGGCCGACAACACTCACTCATATTTTGTTTGCATATTCTCCTCAAGCCAACCGCATAACATCACTGACCGGTGGAAGAGGACAAGCGACGCGCACTTCAGTAGGAATTGCCCATCCCGCGTAACTTGATCGTCTCAGCTTCTGGCGCGGCAGGACAGTCACCACTGGCACCAGGCTTCCCGAACGCATCGTTGCATATATAGAAGGAGACTAAATGAGGTCGGTGTAGCTTCGAGGGGGGGAAAAAGCCGCAGACCAGCTTGTGACTGACACCCACAGTCACAGACAGCCTACAATAATCATGTCATGACGTCCTGGTTTAGTGATTTTCTATAACACTCGAAGCTGCCGGATGCCTTGCCCAAAACGCCGCGGTGGGGAAAGTCCATTTTTTCACCCACGCAGAAAACGGTCAAGCAAACTCCATCCTGGCTCTCGCGCTTGAACTCGAGACACGTCAAAATGTTCAAGTGCACACTGAGTCGCGTCCTTCCCAACTCTTTCCCGTCGCGTACATGGCCTTGACCATCTATCAAGCATCTCCCCGAAGAGCTGGGACTTATACGAACGATTGCTCGTACCCGGGCTGAGTAGCCCAAGCGCGTCCCTGGAGACCACAAGGGCACTTCAATCATGGCTGAAAAGTCTCTGGCACTACCCGGCGTACGTATCTCCCCCTAAACTTCTCCACATGCTTACACTCCCTTTCAGGCTAGCGAGCGCAATCCCATTCCCGTTCCCTTGGTCCTTATTCCTGTTGAACATTTGGATCAATGTTATGCTAAATCCATACAGTCGTGACCTCCCCCGAATCGAGGAACTTCATCAAGTACAGGAACGAGCGCGGCCTTCCCGGTGGGTTGCCCATGGTCACTGCAAAATCTCGCACCCTGCATATAATCTCACCCGGGATCCCCGAGCTTGATTATCCTCTGTTCACCCCTGATAACATGGGCCTGTATGGTCCAGTGGTCTTGGATACCACACCAGTCGAGGTTGCAGATCCCGAACTGACGCAATGGCTCGACCGAGGGAAAACGGTGATGATGTGCATGGGTGCTCATTGCCACTACACCGAATCACAAGTCCAAGCGGTCATCAATGGGTTCCTCGGTGCGGTCGACCACGACTCCGGGGTTCAGTTTTTCTGGCCGGGAGGGAGAGGTTTGAGGGTGTGATTGAGGAGTTGTTGGCCAACCCCAAAAACCAAGAAAGGTTCAAAATGGTAGATTGGATCCACGCTGACCCAGCGGCCGTCATGAATCATCCGAACGTGACTGAATCAATCCACCACGGGGGCGCAAACTCGTATTACGAAGCCGCTCGGTGAGTGTCAGGGTGCACGTACGGGAATTTGTCGTGGCTGAAGTTCTCCTGGAAGCGCCGGTATACCCCAAATCATCCTCGCACAATGGTTTGACTTGTACGAAATGGCCACTCGGGCAGAATACCGAGGATTGGTATATTCGGAAACAAGAAAGTCGCACCTGGCTTCGAGACTGTTGAGTTTGGCACTGCGATCGCGAGGCTCGTCAAGCCAGGGAGGGAGTCAGAGGGGTTTAGGACACGAGCGCAAGAGATTGGGGAGCTGTGCAGGAAGGCTGGAGGGAAGGGGGCAGCCGTGGATAAAATATTGGAGATCATAGGTGACATAGATTGCGAGACTTTGAAACTCGGAGGTATTCCCTGTAATCTTCGTGCCGGTAGTTTGACAGGTGCTCTCTCGTGCAATGAGAAATGGAGATGTAGGGAGTCTACGCAAGCGGACTTGGATCCGTCATGGTGTTCGAAATCATCATCGGGATGGAACTTGATCGGACTTGGAAATATCCTGGCCGTTACTTACGATTCTACCACATTGACCGGTGCGCTCAGTGGCACCGCGGAAAACCTCCCTCTTCAGATGCGTCTATCCGTTTATTCTCGCCCAGGGTGGTGGGCCTATCCTAGTGGGCGCCCTGGTTTATCGTTCTCAGTAATCCCAGGTGGGTGTCGCTCTCCGATTGGAGGCGTTCCATTATAACGTGTTGATCCAGCCATGTAGCCAGCCACACAAATCCAAAACCGGCCTAACCTTTGCACGGCGCCTTTATCGTTGGGTCCGAATGGTGACTTACACCCACAAATCAAAGCCGATACGATGGCCGCCACACTTTCCTTGCGTGAGGCTCTCAATGAATCCATCTCCTCCGGACGGTTTGAAGACACAAAGGTGATCCTTTACTCGCGAAGGGACTCCTTCGGCGACATCTGTAGACCTAGGGCACTATACGCCAGCAGCCACGTGTTGAAGAGCGTGCCGTATTTCAACGATCGTGAGTCCCCACACACGATCCTTTCACAAACTACGCAGTAAATAATGCCTTTGGAGTCCTTTCTGGGACTTTTGCAGAGGCAGAATTGAAGGATTTCTCAGAGGCCATCGACGATGAAGAGATTGCCGAAGATTACGGTTATTACTCCGACAGCGATCTTGAGGATGACGATCGTGTCGCGAACCCTACAGAACCACCCGAAATAGTAGCTCCTCTGGATGAAGACCCCTCTAGTTCATCCCCTACAACTAACAAGTCACCACGTGTCCACGACGAGCTCAGCAAACGCCCTCGGCAAGGAAAAATCATCAAAATTCAAGATATTGCCTTCATTACGTACGCCTTCTCAAAAACCATACCATCATGCCGCTGACGAATTGGCAGATTCCAGGCATTTTTACTCTATCTGTGCACCGACCACATCGAGTTTGCGCCTTACGGCTCTGAGGAGAACCGCAAGTCTAGAGTGGCGGAGATCTTTTCCGTCTCAGAGGTCACAATCCCTCGGCCGTCCCCCAAATCTATCTACCGACTTGCAGATAAGGTTCGGCCTCGTCGTTTTCTGGAGGACCATTCGAATAATCTTTCATTCAGTATGATGTCCCCGCTTTGAAAAAACTCGCCTGGGATAGCGTCGGAGACGGTCTCACGCGGTGTGATATCGTAGAAGAGGCGTTCAGCGAGTTTGCATCAAAGTAAATCATCCGCCCGTGTTAATTTTCTTTGACCTGACAGGAGAACAGGCATCAAGAGATCAGGATCGCCCAAGTCAATCATTTAGCGTTTTCCTGGTTTCGTGGCGATGAAGAATCTGCAAACAGAATAGGTGAAAGGGTTGATGAAAAAATCGACAGCTACGCCAACGGACGGTTGGATCACGCAGAGGATGCGATGGCTCTCTTGTGGAGACTTTCGAGGGAAAAGGGAGATGCTTTCAGGAATTCTGAAGAAACCGTGAGCCACCTTGGTCATCTGCTACTCTTAACGCGTTCTAATCATTGCATCCTCCTACCCTCTGCTAGGGATCACAGACTGCCGTCCCTTTCCCGCCCTCAGATGCAAACACCTCCGTCTGTCCATTCCCCCGGTTTCTTCCCACAGCTGACCTATAGCGATCGCAGAGATGGAGGCCTTTAAAAATTGCATTGATCAAATCGATCCGCGAGGCCGCGTTTCTCGACACAACCTATTGGACGAGAGACTCTGAAAGCACTAGGGCGTTACGGCCTATCTACATCTCGAGAATTGCCGGTGGTGAAAACCTGCGGAAAATCTATGCTCGTGAGTGAGGTGGTCTTACCGGTTCCAGACTTTTGCGCTGATGAGTAAGTAGTGATATGGGTGGATTGGCCCAAGGCCGAGTTCTCTAATCCAGGTGACGGATTTGAGGATAGCGACTGCGAGGATGGGCCAGAGAATACCAGTGAATCTGTGCCGGAAGAGCCAGTCACCAGAAAGGAAATGACGTGGCGCCTCCAGGTTCTCACCATGGGATCGTTCGTTAAGTATGCGCAACACATTGTAGTAGTGGGGCTGGAGTTGTTGACTTTCCCAACAGCTGGAGATCTTTGTTTTTCTATCTGTATACAGACTCGATACAGTTTGCACCCCTCAAGTCTCAAGGTGCCAATGCGCGTGCGCAATATCTGCGAGAGCCGACAACACCGGACAAGCCTCCGCCCTGTTCACCCAAAACGATCTATTCCATCGCGACCAGGGTGAGTTTGTACGTCTATGCGCGTCGCGAGTCCCAGGTTCCTCAATACTCCTATTTAGCTTGAGATCAAAGCCCTTCGGGATATTGCGTTCGACGATATACGGTCGAAAGTCACCTCTGAGAATGTCACGATCGAACTCTTTTCGGGTTTTGCTTCTCGGTAGGTATCCACGTTTGTTGAGATCATTGCCATCATAACGTATCGTCGGTTGGGCCACAGGGAGAACGGCGTGATGGAAATGCTCTGCGAGACGTTGGGCGGCGATTTCAATGAGAGCACCACCGCCACAGTGACTGAGTTGGTCAAAGGCATGAAAGGTGGTAAAGCGGCGTTTCGTGCTGGTCCGTTGAAGCTTGCCCTGAGGAACGGCTGTTCGAAAGGAGTGCTCTTGCGTTGTCCCCTTCTCCACTGCTCTCATAGGGGTAACCCGATTTCCTGTCGTGATATCGGCCCAAACCGAATGTGTCCGGTAAACCACCGGCCGAAAACCGTCATGGAATGCGCGGATTGTGGGGAGTCGCTAGCAGAGGTTCGATCCGGATGTCGGGGGTGCGGGGAGTGGTTCAAGTAGACCCTTATCACACCTCTGTCGCTCGTCGCGTATCCCCTCGTCCTACTTCTCCAAGTGTGCTCTATTTGCTACTTTCGTATGTGCGCCTTCAACTATCTTCCCCTTTGTGATTGTTCGCGGTCGAGGGACAGTGTTGTGAGTACAGACGTGCTTGACGTAATGAGGTCCCTCGGTGAGATTATGCAGTGTTGGAGCGGGCGGTCGCAGCTTCGGGAAACGATAGCAGGCGAGGAAGTCCGAGACGTCTGATAGATCTTCCGAGTCCTCGGCCCATACGATGACCGACTCGACATTGTTGGACCGAATTCCGCCGCAGGCGGTCAGCGAGGTTCAGAACCTTGGATTCCTGGGGCACTGAGATGAATGCAACGTAAGGTGTCCCACGCGGCTCGATTGTGGAGTGTGTTCCGCAGGCTATCGTCGAAGGTATCCGGTTCGGCGACGGTGAGTCCCCCGCGGAGTACAAGATCGAGTGGGGCCGTTAGGTACCGAAGGTGTTGTCTTGTCCGATGTTCTAGGTGGCTACCCCAGAAACTTTAAAGCTCTGGGGTGTTCGAGGCGACCTCGAACCAGTGGAGACAAACAAATAGGAAGTTGTGAGATAACTCACTCGGGCAGCCAAAGTTTGTCTTTGGAAGAGCAAATCAGGGAGGACGAGACGTGACGGCGGTCATTAAACTCAAACGCGCTGCTGAACGTGTCCGAACTTGTCAGAAATACTCGGGGAGATCTTCTGTTGAAACGCTCCTCTCAAGCCCGCATGGGTTCGGAATCGATTTCCTGCTTAGTTTGAATTAGTTCGTGATTTTGCTTGGGTGAGAGGTCCACGCACACTGGGAAATCCTGTTGGGTTAGATTGTCGCTGATTGCGTGAGTTGAAGGCGGCATTGTTTCTTGATCGTAGTTCGTGGAGAGGGGGAGCTGGAATCCAGATAAGAAGGCGGGGGACAGGCAGAGCCAACGCACGCGCGGTGGTGGAGAGTGGTGGATAGCTAGCAGCGCACGTTGAGATCGATGCGTCCCCCACACGTTGCGCTGCCGCCGACTCAATCGGTATTTCCCGGGCAATCCCAGGCAACCCCGTGGGCCCGCCCCCCGAGGAAAAATGATGGACGTTCAGACGCGGATCACCGTATGGTCCGAAAGATCTTGGTACGGTATGTGAACAGATGGTTTCAGGATACCAGAAGGTTCTAGACGGCGGTGACTCCCCACTGACGATGGTGTTGTCCCAGACCAGGAAGCTTACAAATCGTCGTATCTCCTGTTTGGTCTTCGGCTTCCTTGACGTTGTGACCGCAGTTGATAACACCACCAAGATCCGGGCCATTGTTGTGGGGCGTTTGAGGGACTCAAGTGACAGCGCGTGGCGAGAGTGAGCACCCCACTTATTCTCGGGGAATTGTAGTGGCCAAGCGATAAGTGGGTCCCGGAGAATTCGGAAGTGACCTCAAAGTGTTGCCGAGTGGAAAGATAGCAACCCCACCGATAAGAAAGCAAGGAAGGGGTTGAACTGAATGTGTGATGTTGTTCAGTCAAGGTGGAATTGAGCTCAGCGCCGATCACGTACGTATTATTTTGAAGGCCTGTGAAGCCTGCAATGATCTCCACGATCACCAATAAAAGCTAGGCGGTGTCTTATTAAACGCCCTATTGAAACAGGAAAGGCCTTGTGACCTCACAAACGTGCTCCAGGCGAGGGGCGGAGATAGAGACTGGCAAGTGATATCCGTGCACCCGTCGTTGAAGGTCTGTGGTCAAAGTTCGCGATATCTAAAGAGCGGTCGAGCAAAGACCTCGGATCGCCTCCCTTGTGCACGGCTGGACACCAGGGCTTTCGCTGGAGGGGAGGCTGATGGCCGCTGGGTTAGCCGTAATGGAACGAAGGCATCTGCATCAGCCACCGATCACAATGGAACGGAAAAAAATCTTTTTCAATGGAACGGAGTAAAATCTTTTACAATGGAACGAAGTAAAATCTTTTTCAAAGGCCGTGTGAACTCCTGCGCCTACTGGAAAGGGACAGAGGGTCCGCCCCCGAGCCACCCTAGGCGCCACCATTCATTCCTTCAGCCACCGCCAGCCACCGCTCGGCGTGGAAAACCAGAGCAGCGAAGGCTATAAAGGCTCACCAGAAACCCTCCAAGTCTCCTCAGTTCCCCACTGCTTCTTACTTTTCACCCAACCTTCTAACAACGGTCTGCACATCCTCGTATCTGCACGACTTATTATTCTGATCTCCCTTCTCCTTACCAGCAAACCACCTCATTCTCATTTGATAACATGGCTGACTGCGCCTGCAAATGTGCCTGCACCGGACCCTGCGAATGCGCAAAGAGGTTCGCCACACCCCTGGTTGTGCTCGCCGTGTGGGATTTATACTGACCTGCATCCACAGCTGCGAGTGCAAGCCTGGTGACACCGAGTGCAAGTGCTAAGCGCTGAGCGTGTGCGCCCCCGTCGTGCTACGAAATGTCTCGTTTCTACATTCTCCTGTACCCGCCAGTGATGGCTAAGCTGTAAACGTGAAAATGGAAAACCCATGCAATTTGTGTCTCATTATCTTGTTCGATTTTCCAAGTCCCCGTATATATTCTGGTGGGTCCTCAGCTCATAAGATGTACGACGCGTGATGATTCCACCTGCAGTCTCGTGTGCTTGTTATCACTGGCAGTGAGCCTAGGGCCATAATCGTTCCTAGCCGTTGCAAACCTTCGCGGATGAGGTGGTTCCCACGCTGTTGGATCCACTGCGCTTGCCCTCACCCCCTTCCTCCTTTTCGAGTGGCGACAAATTGGCTTCAACCACCATCGTCGATACCATGGCTTCCTGCACGCCCCCCTTGCAAGAGGCCCTAAACGACTCAATCTCTTCTGGACTGTTCGCGGATACGAAAATCATCTTATATTCGCGAAGAGATAGCGCTTCCGGCACCATCATTAAGCCGAAGACGTTGTATGCAAACGGACACGTGTTGAGATCAGTGCCGTATTTCGGCAACCGTGAGTATCGACTTTTCCGCTTCCTCGCGGACCAGGCGATTGAAAAGGTCTCCCTATAGAAAAACTCGCAGAATCAGAGCCAAAGGATTTCTCCGAGCCCATCGACGAGGATGAGCAGGCCAAGAATTACGGAGACTGCTCCGACAGCGATCTCGAAGATGACGAGGATGCGGTGGACGTGGGAAGGGCTGTGCCCCCTTACGCAGAGTCGAACGAATCTTCTGGGAAAGGAGCGGTCATTAAGATTCACGATATCGCCCTCATCACGTGCGTCTCAGAAGATAGATATCGCCACATCGCTAATGCCTTTCCAGATTTCAGGCCTTTTTGATGTATCTGTACACCGGTCATATCGAGTTTGCGCCATATGGATCGAAGGAGAACCGGAGGTCAAGGAGTAAGGAGATCGTTTCCCTGTCAGAGGATTCGATACCTCGACCGTCACCAAAATCGATCTATCGGCTCGCGGATAAAGTATCTCCCTTGGTTTCGACGGTGAATCCTGGCTGACAGTTTATCGAGTACGACGTCCCTCCTTTAAAACGGCTCGCCTTGGACAGCATCAGGAATGGACTAGAGCGATGTGATATCGTGGAAGAAGTGTTTAACAAGTATTCCTCAAGGCGAGTTGTCAATGCTGGCCGGGGCTAGGGGCAGCGCACTGACTGGCAGACATGTACAGCCATGAGGAAGTCCGGACCATGTATGCTACCCACCTGGCATCGGTTTTGACTCGCGCAGAAGAGAAGTCCGCCCAGGAACTTTGGGTCAAAGTTGACGAAAAGATCGACCGTTATATCAGCGGAAACTTGGACCATGCGATGGACGCGACCACCCTCCTGTGGAAACTTTCCAAAGGGAATGTGAACTGCCCCCCGGTTACTCTGGCTGCGGCAAGCTCCGTGAGCTCCATAGCTTCACCCCTTTCCTAGGCTCAATCCATCTATAGGAAAAAAAACCTTCTGGTCCCAGAGATTGGACGAGCGTTGACGTCGCGTTGATAAAATCGATCCGCAAAGGCGTACTCTTTGACAGAAAGTATTGGGCAAGACGCTCGACAACTTCGAGGGTTCTACGCCCCATCTACATATCGAGCATCGTGGCTCGTGACAAACTCAAACGTATCGACAGCCGTGAGTGACGGTGAATTTGCTGATCCTAGCGTTTCGTGCTCACTGGTGGGCAGTCGCGAAACTGCACCCGGGGGACGAGTGCTTCGACATGGATGACGCATCCGAGGACGAAAACTTGGAGAGCAGTTCAGTGTATGCTAATGAAGCTGCACCGGTAGAACAGGCAAAGAGGAAAGAAGAAAGCAATCAAGAGCCAGTTCTCACCATGGGACCATTTTCCTGGTAGCCTATCGCGCTTTGGTGTCTGTGCTGGAGTTGCTGACTTCACCAACAGCTGGAAATCGTTGTTCTTCTATTCGTGCACAAACGTGATACATTTCGCACCCATAAAATCCCAAGGTGTCGAGGTGCGCGCACAGCACGGCGCGGGATGTTCACCAAGGGTCATCTACTCTCTTGCAACCGCGGTAAGTTCTCACCCCCATGTGTTGCCCTTTCCCGTGACCCCTTTCAGCTAGAGATCGAACCTCTTCGAGATCTCGCGTTAAACGACATACGGTCCAAAATCACCCCCAAGAACCTGATTTCAGAACTCTTCTCCCGTTTCGCCTCTCGGTGTGTGTCATTGCTAATCCGAGGTGTAGCCGTTCAATGACATGTGAATCGACAATAGACACGAAGCCATCGCGAGGATGCAATGTGAACTAATGTACGACAAGTATAACGATGAAATCACCACCGCTGAAGGAATCAAATTCATTGAAAGCGTCCCAGGCGGTAATCTAGCACATCGCGCCGGGGCGTTGAAGATTGTACTCAAAGAGGGCCTTCTCAATCGCGTCTTCCTGCGCTGTCCCAACCTTGGCTGCAGTATGCACAACAATACTGCTCCTTATCGTTCGTTTGGACAGGTCGCAACTTGCCCACTGGCACATCATTCGGCGAGACCCTATCTGGAGTGCGCCGGTTGTGAGTTTTCCAGAATGAGCTGGTGTCACACGTCTTGCCAGGGTTGCAAGAAACCGTTCAAATAGAGTATCCCTCCGATCTTCGTCTCGGAGAAGTTCCTCCCGGCTTTCGACCGGCTGTAATTGATGATTCGTTCCACAAAGATGTTCGTAGTCGAGTGTGCCGGTGTAAATTACGCACAGAGTTTGTCCAGACAGTTTGTGCGCGTCGTCGACTTCATGTTCAAGCAAGCCCGAGTTTCCTCACTCGATCCTTCGCGATCAAGATGACCTCCCCGACCGCTCTCTCCAACTCTTTCAACCACTCTTCCCCACCTACCTCGACCTTCACCACAGCCGAGGAATTCTCTCCGCCTTCTCCCCCCCATCCAGGCCCCCGAGCTTTCTCAACACCCAACGCACTCTCCATCTCCTCCAAAACCTCCGTTCTCGTCCTTCCATTCACGAACGTGATATACCTCAACCCCTCATACCTCTCTTCGTACACCCCGTTCAACCACCCAAGCCTCTCAATCACCCACGGTGGCGTGTGATACCTCGCTTGCTCCGATGTGCTAAGAGCCGAGAGTTGCGCAGGGTTCTGTTCGCCGATCCGAGGGTGTCCCGATATGAAAGAGGATTGGAGGGCAGGTGTCCATGATCGGATTATCGCCGCAGATCGGTCGACGAGGTCGATGTAGGATGTGATTGTGGACGAGGACGAGGCGAGGTTTGGGACGAGGTGTTCGTCGAGGACGGGTGAGTGCTCGAATAGGGTGGACACGACTTTATTTAGTGCGTCCCGTCCGCCGTCTGGTTCTGAAGTACCGGTTTGGATTTCGTCGAGAGATGGAAGTTGCACCAGGGTCGAAGAGGCCATGGAAGCGGAACAAGCCATGAAGACGATATATGCGCTCGGGGGAGAGGTAGAGAATGAAGCCGTTCTATAAGTGCAATGAGTTCTGCTTCGATACAGGAGACGGCGGGAAACTCGGACGGAAGGCTCAAGCGCTCAGCTGCAAGTGCGGCCGTGGTTCTGAGCCGCACGTGCCTCGGAAGATCCCGATATGGCTGGGCCACCCGGGCGCGCGACTGTACGGGTTCCCGCGTCCCAACCGCTGCGCTGACCCACTGAATTTCAATCCCCCTTTGCACGAGCTCCGTAAAGACACAATGCCGCCTTCCCCTTCTACCAACGGCAAAATGCTACCCCAGCAAGACTGCTCAATGTGAGCAGAGATGTCACCCATGTCAAATCGCGGACTAATCCACTCTAAGCAGGGAAGTCAACATCGATTACATACGGGCTTTGGAAGAACAAATCAGGGAGCACGAGACGGCGATTATCCAACTCAAACGCGCCCGAAACTCATTGTTGAACGTGTCCAAACTTCCGCCAGAAGTACTCGGGGAGATCTTCCGTTGGAACGCCACTCTCAAGGGGGATTTTGGCCCGTTGGAGGAGAGATCTCACAACTTCCTGCTTGTTTGCCATCACTGGTTCGAGGTCGCCTCGCGCACCCCAGAAGTTTGGAGTTGCTGGGGTACCCACTTGGAAGATTGGACACGACGACACCTTCGACACGCAACAGTCCCACTCGACCTTGTGTTCAACGGTGACTACCAAGGCTGGGGATCTAGACTCAATGACAGCCTGTCAAATGCACTCCAGAATCGAGCCGCGAGGGACACCATACGGCGGGTTCATCTCCGTACCAGGAATTCAAGGTTCATGGGCTCTATACTCTCTTCGCTGGCCAGCCGCGACGGGATTCGGACCAGTAGCGTCGAGTCGGTCGTCTTACGGGTTAATGATTGGGAAGATCCAGCAGAGGTCTCGGACTTCCTCGCCTGCTATCGTTTCCCGAAGCTGCGACAGCTCCAGCTTATAAACCTCACGATCTCATCCTGGGACCTCATTACGTCAAACACATCTGTACTCACAGCCTTAACCCTCGACAATTCATTCCCCCCACCCATGATAACTTTGCCCCAAATACTCTCCATACTTCGCTCCAACCCCTCTCTCCAGGAAGTCACACTTGCTGGGAGTTCGATCCCAGATGATGATGACGGTACCTCATCTCGGGTACCACTCGCCCACCTGAGGACACTCAAGTTGTTCGGACGCACGCGGGGTGGCTTTGTGCTCCTTCATCATCTAGATTATCCCAGGAACATGAACGATTTGTTCCTCCACCTATCGGACGTCACAGTCGACGATATTTCCGTGATCATCGGACCATACCTTCGGGATTACCTTCAACGTCAAAGAAGCCCCGAAAGTGGGCTGGGACTTGAGCTTTCCCACTGCCGTGGTTACCCCAGATTCACTGTCGGAGACCCAGGCCGAGGCGACGTTCCTTCCTCTGCAACGGAATGGGCACCAGACTGGATAACGATCGTCATCGGGGGCCTGGAGAACCATTTCCTCCTCGACCTTGCTACATACGTCCCTCGGGAAGAGATTACCCACCTTCGAGTACACCATGTGTCCATATCCACGGCAGTCTTGTCCGCCAAATTCCCATACGTAAGGGAAATACACTTCCTGGATGCACCTCTTCACGTCCGCTTCTCGAACCTCGGTCAGGACAAGATTTTCCCTCACCTCCAATGCCTCTGCATCACCTTTCACGAGGACGACAAACACCACAACGATGGGTGTCTATTGAAAGCCTTCCTTGACCACCTCAAATCCTTTGGGAACAGACTGGACCGACTCGAGCTTTGCGAGTCTGACCATATCAGCTACACGGTGAAGGAGGAGATCAGGGGAATGGTTCGGGAGTTGATATTGTGAACTTGCGATTCGTTCGTTGCTCCTCATCTCTTTTCCCACCGCAGTTGTCAGCGAGCATTTTTCCCAGTTTCCATCAACGTCCTCCTAGTTAATTCTTGTTTTGGGTTACGCTAGCGTTACCGCCAAAACCTGTACCCTTTACCTCCACACCTTCTGCATCTCCAATGAGAATTTTTGAAACTGTACAGAAAAACCTGTGGGCGATTTAAGACACTTAGTAGCGCGTAGGATCAATAACCGAGACTTGTTGATAGCGGTGTCTACAAGTCGTGTGGGGTGATGGGAAAACCAAGATGATACAACAAGAGGGTCGGTTCTGTCCATTGTACAATTTAGAGGTGATATGCTTGCCTTTAAAGTAGAACAGGGTGGTGACCATGAGCGCCATTAGAGTGCATAAAAGCCCAAAACCCAGTCGGGGATAGGAGCAGGTAGGAGCCTGTTCACCGCCGGTATGATTGCACTTTTTGAAATCCCGAAATCCGTCGTTCCTGGCATACCGCTGGTTTTTCAAAAGCTCATCTAGCTTGCACATGCCATCTTCACCGGCACCGCAGAACACTAATCGTTGTCTGGCATAGTTCACGAATACCCTCATGTACTCTTCCCTTGGCTCGCGGTAGTAGTCGGCTACCCCATCCACAGTCACCCAGTTCCACCACCTCATCAGTCGGGAGATCGAGGCGACGACTCGGGTTGTGCACAAGTCAGCCTTTCGACGGTCATCCGGCCAGAAATGAGGAAAGTCTCGAAAACCATCCACGTTCTATCCTCGTGGATGGGGATGAGGCGAGTTCTGGTCCGAAGCGGTCGTCGAGGACGGTTGCACCGATTGAGTGATGCAAAAAAACTAAGCTTTCGGTGTGATATATGCGTCCGAGGTTCGGGGTAGAGGATGAAGCTCCCCCAAAAGTTTCGACGAGGTGCCAATGTTACGTAGAGATGGTCAGAGCGGTGGGAAGCGCGGACGGCAACAAGGCACGGGCCGCCCGGAAAATACCGTTCAGCAGGCAGAGGTCAGATCTCAACGTGCGCTCCCATCTACCCATCACTGTTCATCACTGCACCTGCGACATAATAGTCAGCTTCGCCTGACCCCCGCCTTTTTTCTCAATCGCAGCTCCCCCTCTCCATGAGCTACGATCAGGGCACAATGCCGCCTTCAGATTACCCCAACAGCGATAAGCTATCTCAACAAGATCGCCCAGTGTGAGTGCACATGTCATCCAAGTCCAATCGAGAACTAATCCAGGCTAAGCAGGGAAAGTAACATCAAATCCATACGGGCTATAGAAGAGCAAATCAGGGAGCACGAGACAGCGATCATCCAACTCAAACGCGCCCGGAACTCACTGCTGAACGTGTCCAAACTTCCGGCAGAAATCCTCGGGGATATTTTCCGCTGGAACACCACTCTCAAGAAAGAGTTTGGCCCGTCGGAGAAGAGATCTCATAACTTCCTGTTTGTTTGCCATCACTGGTTCGAGGTCGCCTCACGCACCCCAGAAGTTTGGAGTTTCTGGGGTAGCGACCTGGAAGATTGGACAAGACGACACCTTCTACACCCAACAGTCCCACTCAATCTTGTGTTCAACGGAGACCTCAAAGACTATAGGTTCGACGACAGCCTTGCTAAATGCACTCCAGGATCGAGCCGCGCGGGACACCATACGGCTGGTTCATTTCCGTACCAGAGGTTCAGAGTTTCTGGGGTTTATACTCTCTTCGCTAGCCTGCTGCGATGGGATTCGGACTAGTAGCGTGGAGTCGGTTGTCGTATGGGCTGAGGATTTGGAAGATCCACCAGACGTCTCGGACTTCTTCGCCTGTTATCGTTTCCCGAAGCTGCGACGGCTCGAGCTCGAAAACCTCACAATCTCATCGTGGGACCCCATCACGTCAAACACATCTGTACTCACAGCCTTAACCCTCGACAATCCATCCCCCACACCCATGATAACTTTGCACCAAATACTCTCCATGCTTCGCTCCAACCCTTCTCTCCAGGAAGTCACACTTGCTGGGAATTCGATCCCAGACGACGATGACGGTAGCTCCTTTCGGGTACCACTCGCCCACCTGAGGAAACTCGACTTGGCGGGACGCCCGCAGGGGGTCTTTACGCTCCTTCACCAACTAGACTGTCCCAGGAACATGGATGATCTAACCGTCAGGCTATCGGACGTTACAGCCGGCGATGTTCCCGAGATAATCGGGCCAAACGTCCGGGACTACGTCCAACGTCGCAGAAGCCTCGAAAGTGGGCTGGGACTTGGGTTTTCCCTTTCCTTCTATGGTACCCTCATCGTCTTTGTCGGAGGCCCAGGTCGAGCCGGTTTTTCTCCCTCTGCGCCAGAATGGATGGACACATATGTGACTATCACTGTCGTCCGCCTGGGTCGGGGTCTCCTGGCGAGGGGTTTCGTCTTTGACCTTATCGCATACCTCCCTCGGGAAGACATTACCCACGTTCGAATACACAAAGAGCTCATACTCGCGGCAGACTTGTCCGCCAAACTCCCGTACCTGAGAGCCATACATTTCAAGAACACACGTTCTGACTTTATCTTCCGGGACTTCGATCGGGACGAGATGTTCCTTCACCTCCAACACCTCCGCATAACTTCGGGCTGGCAGTTCAAAACCGGCGGCAGCGATTGGGGTCCCTTTACGACCTTCCTCGACCACCTCATGTCCTCTGGGCACAGACTCGACAAACTGGAGCTTGACGGTTCTTACCATATCGATCCAAGTGTGGAGGAGAAGATCAGGGGAATGGTTGGGGAGCTGACGATGACGATGACACCTGTCGATGGATGATCGTCAGTGAGTGTTTTTGGCGAATCTGTAATCCTTGTTTTCCAGACATCGCATCAACCCCAGCAAGGATTTTCGCATTTCCCTGACGGTGTCTTGAAACGTCGAGTGAATTATATAGGTGGTGAGAAAATTAAGATGGTACAACAAGAGGGTCGGTTCTGTCCATTGTACAATTTAGAGATGATATGCTTACGTCAAAAGCAGCACAGCGCCATGAAAACTCGTTAGGAACTCGTTCAACATCTGCTGTGCCAATTTCGCTTTTCGAAATCCTGAAATCCGTTGTTCTTGGCGTACCGCTGGCTTTTCACAAACTCATCTAGCTTGCACATGCCGTTTTCACCGGCACCGCAGAACTCTAATCGTTGTCTGGCATCGTTCACGAACACCCTTACATATTCTTCCCTTTGCTCGCTGTAGTACAGCCGTTTGCATATAAACGTGAACATGGACCTGGTCGTTTTTTGTCGGTCCGATCACCGACCAACTCAATAAGGTATAGTGTCGGCGGTAATAGCGTAACAGCTATCCCCGTCACGCTCTCCCAACACCGTTCCGCGCGTTCAACATCCACGCCCATCTGGGCCCCACCGTTACCACTCACAGTGGAACAGATACTTCAAGACCCCGCATTGTCGAGAGGGTTACTGGAGGTGGCTGTATGGCCGCCGTTTGTCATCGACAGGATTCATGGCCGAGTGCCACAGGGTTCAGCTATCTTTTCTCCATGGGTCATGGACCATACATCGTGACAATTCTCCATGGGTCATGGGTCATGCAACGTTGTACAACGCGTTGTACAACCCATGACCCATGGAGAAAAGATACCATTGTACAACCCATGACCCATGGGTAATGGAATAGTATCCGTTGCCCATGCCCCATGGGTTGTACAACACTATCCCTTGCCCATGCCTCATGGGTTGTACAATGCTATCCTTTCCCCATGGGGCATGGGTTGTACAACGCTATCCAATTCCCATGCCCCATGGGTTGTACAACACTATCTGTTCCCCATGGGTCATGGGTTGTACAACGCTATCCATTCTCCATGGGGCATGGGTTGTACAACGCTATCTAATTCCCATGCCCCATGGGTTGTACAATGCTATCTGTTCCCCATGGGTCATGGGTTGTACAACACTATCCGTTCCCCATGGGTCATGGGTTGTACAACGCTATCCATTCTCCATGGGGCATGGGTTGTACAATGCTATCCTTTCTCCATGGGGCATGGGTTGTACAACACTATCCATTTCCCATGGGGCATGGGTTGTACAACACTATCCATTTCCCATGGGTCATGGGTTGTACAACACTATCCAATTCCCATGCCCCATGGGTTGTACAACGCTATCCGTTCCCCATGGGTCATGGGTTGTACAACACTATCCATTTTCCATGCCCCATGGGTTGTACAACACTATCCTTTCCCCATGGGGCATGGGTTGTACAACACTATCCATTCTCCATGGTGCATGGGTTGTACAACACTATCTATTTTCCATGCCCCATGGGTTGTACAACACTATCTGTTCCCCATGGGTCATGGGTTGTACAACGCTATCCATTCTCCATGGGGCATGGGTTGTACAACGCTATCCAATTCCCATGCCCCATGGGTTGTACAATGCTATCTGTTCCCCATGGGTCATGGGTTGTACAACACTATCCGTTCCCCATGGGTCATGGGTTGTACAACGCTATCCATTCTCCATGGGGCATGGGTTGTACAACGCTATCCTTTCTCCATGGGGCATGGGTTGTACAACACTATCTATTTTCCATGCCCCATGGGTTGTACAATGCTATCCAATTCCCATGCCCCATGGGTTGTACATCACTATCCAATTCCCATGCACCATGGGTTGTACAACAGCATCTTGTGCCCATGGGGCATCAGTTGCAGAATGGTGTCCTTTCTCCATGTCCCATGGATTATATCACTATTCCAGGAAAGGAGATACTTTATAAATCAACCATTAGCTGTGTGAATTTGAAAAAATTAGACTCTGTTTGTATGCATGATAGACCATATATCAGTTTGTGGCTCTAACCTAATGGAAACTAAACTTAACCTGATAATAGCCACAACCTAATCCTCAATCTAACCTGAGCCAATGTAAACTTGACCCATGAACCTAAGCCTAACCTAATCCTAAACCTGGTCTAATCCCAAATCTAACCCTAACCTGACCTGACCTAACCTAACCTAACCTAACCTAACCTATACCTAACCTAACCTGGTATGGGCAAACCTAACCTACCTATCATGACCTATTTTAGCCTAATGTCATATATGCCAGCCAAGACTAACTTCACCCAGTTGCAAACATATGACTTGGGTCACAGGACCATAAAGCAAACTGCAGTCCCCTCACTCTGTGCCCAACCATCCCATAAGCCCACAGACGCACATATATATCATCAGCAACCCAGCATCATGCTTATCACCCATGTTCAACCACAAACCACTCTCACCCTTTGTTCTGTGCCATCTCACAGACAAACCACAACTCAAGTTCATCCACCTCCTTGGGCCCACAAGCAAGTGGCCTACAAACATATGGTTTATAGACTTATAACATATTCCACACAAAGATTAATATGGGTGGGTGAGCTAGAGTTATGGTTAGGCTTTGAGATAGCACAGAACAAAGGGTGAGAGTGGTTTGTGGTTGAACATGGGTGATAAGCATGATGCTGGGTTGCTGATGATATATATGTGCGTCTGTGGGCTTATGGGATGGTTGGGCACAGAGTGAGGGGACTGCAGTTTGCTTTATGGTCCTGTGACCCAAGTCATATGTTTGCAACTGGGTGAAGTTAGTCTTGGCTGGCATACATGACATTAGGCTAAAATAGGTCATGATAGGTAGGTTAGGTTTGCCCATACCAGGTTAGGTTAGGTATAGGTTAGGTTAGGTTAGGTTAGGTTAGGTTAGGTTAGGTTAGGTTAGGTTAGGTCAGGTTAGGTTAGGTTAGGTCAGGTTAGGTTAGGTTAGGTCAGGTTAGGGTTAGATTTAGGATTAGACCAGGTTTAGGATTAGGTTAGGCTTAGGTTCATGGGTCAAGTTTACATTGGCTCAGGTTAGATTGAGGATTAGGTTGTGGCTATTATCAGGTTAAGTTTAGTTTCCATTAGGTTAGAGCCACAAACTGATATATGGTCTATCATGCATACAAACAGAGTCTAATTTTTTCAAATTCACACAGCTAATGGTTGATTTATAAAGTATCTCCTTTCCTGGAATAGTGATATAATCCACGGGACATGGAGAAAGGACACCATTCTGCAACTGATGCCCCATGGGCACATGACCCATGGGGAGCAGATAGTGTTGTACAACCCATGGGGCATGGAGAATGAGGTAGTGTTGTACAACCCATGCCCCATGGGGAAAGGATAGTGTTGTACAACCCATGGGGCATGGGGAACAGATAGTGTTGTACAACCCATGGGGCATGGGAAATGGATAGTGTTGTACAACCCATGACCCATGGGGAACAGATAGTGTTGTACAACCCATGGGGCATGGAGAATGGGTAGTGTTGTACAACCCATGCCCCATGGGAAACGGATAGTGTTGTACAACCCATGGGGCATGGGAAATGGATAGCGTTGTACAACCCATGCCCCATGGAGAAAGGATAGCGTTGTACAACCCATGACCCATGGGGAACTGATAGTGTTGTACAACCCATGACCCATGGGGAACGGATAGCATTGTACAACCCATGAGGCATGGGGAACGGATAGCGTTGTACAATCCATGCCCCATGGGGAACAGATAGCGTTGTACAACCCATGGGGCATGGGAAATGGATAGTGTTGTATAACCCATGACCCATGGGAAATGGATAGCGTTGTACAACCCATGACCCATGGGAAATGGATAGTGTTGTACAACCCATGCCCCATGGGGAATGGATAGTGTTGTACAACCCATGGGGCATGGGAAATGGATAGTGTTGTACAACCCATGACCCATGGGGAACGGATAGCATTGTACAACCCATGAGGCATGGGGAACGGATAGCGTTGTACAATCCATGCCCCATGGGGAACAGATAGCGTTGTACAACCCATGGGGCATGGGAAATGGATAGTGTTGTATAACCCATGACCCATGGGAAATGGATAGCGTTGTACAACCCATGCCCCATGGGGAGCAGATAGTGTTGTACAACCCATGGGGCATGGGAAATGGATAGTGTTGTACAACCCATGACCCATGGGGAACGGATAGCATTGTACAACCCATGAGGCATGGGGAACGGATAGCGTTGTACAATCCATGCCCCATGGGGAACAGATAGCGTTGTACAACCCATGGGGCATGGGAAATGGATAGTGTTGTACAACCCATGACCCATGGGAAATGGATAGCGTTGTATAACCCATGCCCCATGGGGAGCAGATAGTGTTGTACAACCCATGCCCCATGGAGAAAGGATAGCATTGTACAACCCATGACCCATGGGGAACAGATAGCGTTGTACAACCCATGACCCATGGGGAACAGATAGCATTGTACAACCCATGGGGCATGGGAAATGGATAGCGTTGTACAACCCATGACCCATGGGAAATGGATAGTGTTGTACAACCCATGCCCCATGGGGAATGGATAGTGTTGTACAACCCATGGGGCATGGGAATTGGATAGTGTTGTACAACCCATGGGGCATGAGAATCGGATAGCGTTGTACAACCCATGCCCCATGGAGAACGGATAGTGTTGTACAACCCATGACCCATGGGGAACAGATAGCGTTGTACAACCCATGGGGCATGGGAATTGGATAGCGTTGTACAACCCATGGGGCATGGGAAATGGATAGCGTTGTACAACCCATGACCCATGGGAAATGGATAGCGTTGTACAACCCATGCCCCATGGAGAAAGGATAGCGTTGTACAACCCATGCCCCATGGAGAATGGATAGTGTTGTACAACCCATGACCCATGGGGAACAGATAGCATTGTACAACCCATGGGGCATGGAAATTGGATAGCGTTGTACAACCCATGCCCCATGGGGAAAGGATAGCATTGTACAACCCATGAGGCATGGGGAAGGGATAGTGTTGTACAACCCATGGGGCATGGGCAACGTATACTATTCCATTACCCATGGGTCATGGGTTGTACAATGGTATCTTTTCTCCATGGGTCATGGGTTGTACAACGCGTTGTACAACGTTGCATGGCCCATGACCCATGGAGAATTGTCACAATGTATGGTCCATGACCCATGGAGAAAAGATAGCTGAAGGGGCTCCGAGTGCCGCTCCGCTAATATGGCCGATGTTTAAACGTCAGTGCAACTTCCGTTCGCAGATGAGCGGTGTCCTCAAGCCGAATAAAACTCTATCTTCTAGGTTGCTTTCACTCTGTACCTTACAACAAGCTCCCCATGTGCCAGGCACCTAGCTGTGGCCGCTGTCATTCAAGATTGCCGTTGTTTGAGGCGGCCGTTCACGAGGCCTCCGTCGTCGGAACCCTGGACCCAGATGTCTCACCTGGAAGTGCTCGAAGGTATATATTGTGGCAAAAAGACGGAGTGCAGGTCCGTCATTCGTGTTCACCGACCCTCCTCTCATCGCATAAACTATTTCGATGCAGGATCGCACTGCTTCTCAGAGGTGGGCCTCTCGCGACACACGCCCAGGCTCTGCATTCCATGAGCTCGTGGTCATCCCAACCCTGATGCCCAAAGCAGCTCGCCCTTATGTATGGCCAGGGCTTCAACCAGGAGCAAGCAGTTTGAACCGGGCTCCCTGGGTGCAGACAGGCCTACAAAGTCTGCAAAATGCACAAGGTTTGGACTCTTGCTTTTTTGATACTTGTATTACTAACACGGGTCGAAATAGAGAGCCTCCAAAGTTCTCAGCCACATCCCTCCCCTTCCCCCGACCGTGAATTTACAAGGTCTCCCTCTCCTGCCCAACGTACAGCCAGGCTTGAGTCCACCCCCATGCTACCCCCGAGGCAAGACCCACCACCACCTACCAACAATGCCGCTACCCAATTGGAGCCCATCACCCCCGAGCTGCAACAAAGTCAACAGCTGCCAGTTGGTGACCCTTGTGGTGAGGCTACTGTCACGTCTGGAAGACTAAAACTGATTTCGTTATTAGATCAACTTTTCCCCTTGACAGTAATCAAGACGTACGTTGAGAAGCCCATAGGAAAGGGAGCTGCCAAGTGCAAATCAGCCACTTTTTTCTGTACCGGTCGATTCCCATTCGCATCTCCTGCATTTACACAGGCAGACATGGTTAAGCGTATCTACACCGAGTTTGGTATGGAAACTGAATATCTTGTTGGAGTTGAAAATGGGCCAGCCTTCAAGGCCTGGTTTACCGGTATGGAGTAAGTTTCTGCGTTCGCACGCCTCTTATATTGGAACTTATGTGCATCTGCAGCGGTGGGAAGGAAAGGGCCGGTACCATTGAATCTGATGTAAATTGGGAAGAGTTCCAAAGGAGACTGCTCACTACACGACGCAAGGACAAGACTGTGTTTGTCTCACTCGATATGGATACATTGGTGCCGTACCGCCGCAGTCACCAATCACGAGTACGTTGGTTCAGTCATTGTGTTGTCCATCTCCTCAATTACTTGTCCAATAGTTTTCTGCAACTGAACATGCGAATCAGACAACCTCATCAGTACGCCACCCTCACCCATTCCCTACACCTGTTTTGCTGACACCACCTAGGCCCCACAAGTCACCGATTTCTCTGAGAAAGAGCGCATTCTTGGGGTGATTGGAGAGGGGATTGCAGGTCATTGGAAGTGCGAGCTTGATGAGACCCACAAAACCTGCTTCATTGATGGGGGTACAGGCAAGCATATCCCGATAAACAGGTTTAGGATGAATGAATGGGCAGCCTACATTGTACGTTGCTGGCATATGCCATACCGAAGAACGTCTAACCTCGTTGCCAGCTCGCAACACAAAGCGATATTTCCGTCAAGGAGAAACCAAAGCCGCCTCAGTATCTACTTGCCGAGTGGGAACAAGTCCCCACCCCAAAGCCGCGTGGTCGAGGAGGCCCCTATTCTCCCCCAGTTACAACTGCTCCAATCATCAATCCCTCTAATACGACCACTTCAACCATGGAATCCCTTGTTGCAGTGTTGGCGGCATCTACGACCGTCATGCTAAACAATATGCTGCAAAGTTCCCACGCCTCAGGAAGTCAACAGAAACCTCCTACAAAGCGACCTGCCTCTCCCCTCCCCGATGTTAAGGATTGGCTCCACCTCTGCCTTCGTTCGTTCGGGGAAGAAAGAGGATTGATGGATGATGTTGTTTCTGCGGCCATTGTGGCTCTTAAGG
Organism: Thelephora terrestris; assembly: GCA_015956445.1. NCBI lineage: Eukaryota > Fungi > Basidiomycota > Agaricomycetes > Thelephorales > Thelephoraceae > Thelephora > Thelephora terrestris. The sequence goes on along the minus strand of WIUZ02000023.1, from coordinate 128,807 downwards.
CAAAGGGGTACACTCCAAATGAGCTTTGCAGTGACAAGTTGGATGTTGACCGCATTTGCAAGTTGACTAACCTTCCCGAGGGTGTTGTTATAGGACTACAGATTTTTTCTAGTGAATGGGTTGATAGGCAAACTTCGAAGCGTGCTCGGGTCTAACAGGTAGGGTAGTGAAGTTGGAAGTATTCACAATATTGTTCTTGTATTTGTCTCTCCGGAGCAAAGTATGTTTTTAATTCTCAACACGTACCCCTCAGTTTCTGCCACAAATTTTGTAATAATTAAATCACCAAATACAACCCCCTCTCACAAAAACCGACAAGATGAGCAAGTCAGTGAGAAGAATACTCGATGTAACCACAGTCTTGCATCCACGCCGTTGCAAGCTCTGGCGTGATTTCAGAAATTGCCTGATGAATAAGGGCTGGTAGCTGCTCTGGGCCAATGTAGTGACCCTCATGTCTTCGCAACCATGCCTTGATGAACGAGAATGCCTCTTCAATGGGATTGAAGTCAGGCGAGTAGGCAGGGAGGTAGATCAACCGTGCACCTATCAGACGTTGTCATTGAAACCCTTTTTGCTGCTAAGTTCAGGGCACATACCACACTCGCCTTCAATCAAGTCCCGAATTTCTTGATCGTGATGAATGGAACAGTTATCCATCACAACGATGCTGAATTTCCCAGGGAATGGGTTTAATTGCGGTGCCTGCTTCCAGTGAATACAGGGTATGACCAGAAATTGAGGACAGAGCGTACTATACTCTCACGTAAAAACCGAACAAAACGATCCTTGTTTACGGAGCCTTCATAGATTTCGAGAGCAATCATTCCCTGTGATGTCAGGGCGGGAAGGATTGAGTGACGGACACCCCGAAAGAATGTACTTCTTTCAACAGCCCGGATATTGGCAGGGGACCAGCCATTTGCCCGCAAACCCGTCAGGCTGTCAACCGCGCTCTCGTCGAGGAACACAAACATGTCGGGGTCGGTGTACTGTGCCATCTGCAGTTCCCACAGCACTCGCACGGTCTCGTTACGTTCGCTTGCGTGCCGCGATACCGCCTTCCGTGTCAACCCCATGCGCGATAGGGTGCGGCTGATTGTTGCAATCGACACATAGACATCACGGGCGATCATCAACTTGTGTTGGATTTCGTCCAGGTAGAGAGAGGGTTCAGCCTTGATCACCTCTCGAATGAAAATCATGTCGATTGTGTCGAGTGTTCGCTGCCGCCCATGCGAGCCTGAGGTGTGTGGATTGGTAACCTGTCCAAACTGTCCGTGATAAGTGACTATGTTGTGGACAAATCCAAGTGAGACGTTGAATGTTTCTGCGACCTCGCGCATGGTCATGTCACCTTGGGAGTAAAGGTTGGCCACTCTGGCCTTCAGATCTTCGGAGAAGGTCATTAGAGTTGTGGGACGAGAGGCGCAGTGGGTGACAATTGTCACAGCGGTTCTCGGCCGGACCTTCTAGATTAGGGATAGTGTCGTTTCATGCTCAAGGAGAACAAATTCGGTGTTCATCCCCACGACCGATAGGGAGGGGGTCGTGTTGTTTTAATGTTTTCGATTTGGCTGAACGACTCGAAAATCGTGGGATTTTGAAATTGCCGCTCCTTTGGGCTCCTTCCGAGGGAAATTATTGCCATATGTGGTAAAGGGCTGCACCGCCTCCCAGGGAAAAGATTTCCATATGCAGCCAAGGGCTGTGCTGCCTCCTTTCCACGCTTGCGCTTTGCCATTGCTGTACTTGCGCTTCGTCGTCGTCCTCCCCGCGCTTCGCCATCGTTTGTTGCTCAGTTGCTCACTGTCACCATGACTTCTATCCAAGTCCTCGGCTATGCGGAGGCGCATCCCTGCACCTATCTGCTGGACGCCAGCTATCCTCGTTCAATGGCGTCACCTGCTTTTTTGTTTGAAAACTCCCTCCACGCGCATCTGGAAGTCGGGGGCGTGCATTCGGCTCGGCTGACTATCTCTGTTCCCTCTCAGGGGGGGTATTATTCTTCCTCAGAGTTTCTCCTCCTTCTGTCTCCAACCCGCAAAGCAGATATCATCCTTGGGGCTGATTGGTTGCGATGTTGCCGTGTATCGGCCGCGAGTAACATACTCCTGTCACCCTATGAAGGAGTCTCTGTGGTTCTACCTGAAGGTCATGTGTGGCTGGCGGATGGTAGGTGGCCTGCGCATGGACGTTTTCTCTTCGCTCAATGTACACAGACACATTTATGCCCTTTTCGCTGCTGCATTCTTGTGAAGACCAGCGTTTGTTCTCGCCGACCTGCGCCACTAGCGGCGGGGGGATCCCCCCCCCCCACCTACCCGCGCTTCAAGACCACCAGCGGCGTACGCGGAAACCCCCATGCTATGCCAGGTCACCATGATCAGGTGATACTTGACCCGAATTGTTCGCAGCTTCTTTCGCATCCGTCCGCCTCAATATCGGAGGACAATGCGAAAGACCGTGACCATCCTGAATACAATATGAATCTCGTGTTGACTTTGTTAAAAAAGTGTTTGCATGAAAATGGTGTGGAGTTTTGGGCCACAATTCAATGCCAACACCAATTCTCAGTGGCCTTGACGAGTGTGGAGGCGCTGCGATCGGGATTCATCCGTCACATATTCGATGGTGATTGTGTGTTACACAAAGGTGCGGAATGCGCGCAAGTTGTCTCTTGCGAAAAATGGCCACATTCTATGGGAATCCACCTGATTGATGACGCCATACAATGGGTTCAAGAAGGCGCGTTGAGTGCCACGGAATTGGCTCGTGTGTGTGAGGCACTTGGCATAACTTCACAAGCTAAACAGAGGCTCAGGTCTCTCTCATCCAAGCTTGTGGAACGTCGGCGAAAACTCCTTGATATGTCAGACGCCGCCGCCCTACAGGTGGTAGACCTTTTCGCAAAATTGGGCTGTCAATCTGCTGCTAAACCGCTCAGAGCTATTTGTGATGCACATGGCATCGAAGTTTCGGAGGAGGCTTCGAAGGAGGATAATACAGCGAAAATCTTAGCTCACATTACGGAGGGCAGATGCGTGAATTCTGGTCGAGAACGCCCGGGCTGTGTTAATGTGCAAGGTGACCCTACTATAAACGCGCAGCGTGCGGTTTATCTACAAGTGGCGGTGCTTCAACACGTCTTGGAAGTCGCTTCGAGGAAGCAGCTGCAGGTTGTTCTGGATTTGCACGAGATTGCTTATGACTCTGCGGAAACTGTCAAGAAACTGCGCGGCAAACTGAAGAGGTACATATCCACCATTGAGCGAGGTAAAGTGAAAGAAGCGAAAGCTGAAGATGCCGTTATGGAGAGGTTGCGCCGGCTCGACGGTATTCGGAAATCTTGGCCTAAACTAGTTCCTATGGAAATGAAGGAGAAGGTGGTGAGAGAGTTTCGCGCTGTGACATCGTTGGAGGCATTGGCGACTTTCGTATGCGCCTGCTGCGGATGCCAGCAACCCATCCAAGAACGTATCCGAAAATTGCTCGAAGAGGTGAACTTGAAGTTGTTGGAGGGGCCCTCATCCCACTGGAACGATGCGTCCTTTCCGCCTCCCCCTACTCCCTTCTCAGCAGGTCCGCTGAAAAACGTACTTGTAGACGAGCGAGGTGTCACAGGTGCTGGAGAGGCGACCTCTTTGGATCTGTGCAACTCTTGTTCGCAATGCTTGAGAAAAAACAGTTTACCAAAACATGCGCTCGCTAACAAGTTGTATGTTGGTCCAGTTCCGCGTGAGTTGGACGATCTGACCATGGTGGAGGAATCCATGATTGCCCGTGCGCGCGCAAAATCGTGGATCGTTAAATTGCAAGAGAACAATGCGGAGGTGGCTTCTCCTACGTCCCAGAGGGGATTGAAAGGGCATACAATTATTTATCCTCAACAGCCTGACAAGCTTGCCACATTGCTCCCGCCCCCAGTCGGCGAAACCCTGACCTTCATTTGCATCATTTTTGTAGGGAGCTCTCAACTGACGGGTGAATGGTTACGAGAAAAAGCCAAGCCGCTAATTGTTCGTCGTGAGAAGGTGAGGAACGCCTTGCGATGGCTAAAGGATAACAACCCGCTATACCAAAATGTGGAGATATCCGACGCTAACGTGAACTCATTGCCTGTTCACGACGTCCTGCCGTATCATGTCGAATGTGTACCGAGTGATGATGCGCAGGAGTCTTTGACGTCAGGGTACGACAACACGTCCGAGGGTGTCTCTACCCCCTCCTCCACGCATTTTGAGACAGTGGTCGTTGCAGATGTCGATGTTCACACACCGGCGAGACAGCTACAGGCGGCTGCCGTTCATCACGCCAAGACCAATGGTAAACCTTTTGTACAGGTAGCGCATGGGCCTTCACCTGTGAACGAGTTCAACAACGTGGACCTGTTCCCCACATTGTACCCCACGCTCTTCCCATACGGATGCGGCGGTTTTGACGATCGAACCCGGAGTAAGGCTATATCGATGAAAGAACAAGCTAAGTATTTTTTCTCCTTGGGTGATAAGAGGTTTCAAACGCACTATTCGTTTCTGTTCATAGTGTTCAATATCTTGCAGCGACGAGCTCTGTTGTTGGGCAGCGCGCTGAAAGTGAAAAGGGCATCATTCACTCAGTTTGCGCGGACATTTTCCAGCGTATCATCCGCGGCTGTGAGCACGGTGTTAGAAAGGATCGAGAAGGGAGAAGGAGCGGTTGCGCACACCAATGAAGAGCGTAAAGTGCTGAGGTTGATGAAAGAGGTCAATCTCGTGGCTGCCAAGGTTCCCGGGTCTTCGGCTTCACGTGTTGCTATGCGCAACGAGATAAGGGCGCTCACAATAACGCACGGTATGCCCAGTTTCTACCTCACCATAAATCCGGCGGACACCCACAACCCAATCGTAAAGTTTTTGGCAGGAGCAGAGATCGACCTCGACAACATGATGCAACATGACATTCCGAACTATTGGGAACAGTCTCTACTGATCTCGTCAAATCCCGCCATAGGCGCAAAGTTCTTTAACCTTTACTTGAGGGCTTTCATAGGTACTGTACTGGGCTACGATAAGAACACCATGGATAACAACGGTGGCATACTGGGTATGGTAAAAGCCCATTATGGCTGTGTGGAGGCGCAGGGTCGCGGCAGTCTTCATTGCCACATGCTGGTCTGGGTTGAGGGTGCGCTAAACCCAAATGAGATCAGAGACAAGGTGCTGAGCGACCCGAACTGGGGGAAACAGCTGTTGAAATACCTTGATGATACGATAACAAATGTTGTTCCCGAAGACCCTCTGCCACAACAATCCACGCCTTGGGATGAAATCGATCCGTGTACGCTGCGGGGTACTGACCTCAGAAATACCGACGTTGCGGAACGGCTTGCATTGAGGATGAAAGATGTTCATCGATTGGCTGCTCGTGTACAGCGCCACCGGCATAATTTCACTTGCTACAAGCACTACCGTCCCGGAGAGACAAGAAGTTGTCGATTTGACCTTAAAGAAGAAAACTTTCGCGAAAACAGTTGTATTGATCCCGACACTGGCCTCATATGTTTGCGCTGTCTCGATGGGCTCGTGAACAACTTCAACATGACAATTCTAGAGGCTGTCAGATGCAATATGGATATTCAATTCATTGGGTCCGGCGAGTCTGCGAAAGCAATGATATACTACATCACAGACTACATCACCAAGTCGCAGTTGAAGACTCACGTTGCGTACGCTGCGTTGCAGTTGGCTGTGAAGAAGTGTGAGGATGTTGTATCCGAGGACGATGACTTCGCCATCAAGTCTAAACGGCTGTTGCAGAAATGCGCCTATGCTTTGATATCTCATCAGGAGATGTCTGCGCAACAGGTGGCATCTTACTTGATGGGATACGAGGATCATTTCACCTCTCACAACTTTGGGTACTTGTACTGGGTGTCATTTGAACGTTTTGTTGAGCGAAACGATCACGAGAAACTTTTCCGTAGGCCCTCGGTTGAAGCGATGGACTCCCAACCTGGAGAGGAAGATGGAGATGCCGACGGGGAGCCTGTGAATCTCGCTGCGCTGCCAACGGATGACGTCGACCATTCTGCGGCTCCAGAAGCAGAGGACGGCGAGGAGGAGGTGGGTATCCGTGTTGATGAAGCTGGGAATGTTTCTCAGTTGTCGGACCAGGTCGCTGACTATCATCTCCGTCCAATAGAGCAGGACACAATGTGCCTGTGGGATTTTGTGGCCAAGACTGAAAAGGCGTATCAAAGAGCCAAAAAGGCAAGTACTTCGGAAGACGATGAAATTGACGCGGCAGACGACGATGAACCCGCTGAGCATGACGCGGATGGATCCGAAGAGGCTGTCAATGTCGACGTTCAAGACATGGGTCCTCCAAAACGTGGGCGAAGGAAAATCTCTAAATACGAGTTCTTGCCAGGACACAGTGAAAGCGAAACAAAACACATTCGCCTGCGCAGCAAACAAGTTGTACCCGTACCTATTGGACCTGCTATGCCACGTCGAGATGTGCCCGATTCGTATGTGTGTTACTGTCGTTTAATTGTCATACTTTTCAAGCCTTGGCGTACAATTGCTGGGCTACGAAGCAAAGGGTCCTCGTGGGAGACAACCTTCAACACCCTCGTTGACGCGATGGACGGTCATCATCGAGCCGTTCTCGAGAATATGCATGTCCTGAATGAGTGCCGAGACAGCCATAATGATCACATGCAAACCAGGTCTCACTGGGGGCAAGGGCCCGAATACCCACCGGGCACATTGTGATTACATTGTGGTCACAGTCAAAAAGTGACTCCAATGTGCCCAGTGGGTACATTGTGAACACATTTTGAATGTACTCCATCATGTGAATCAAATTTTGCCATCACCAAACATGTAGATCACATTCAAAACTTGCCCTAAAAAGTTTTTCGAATGCGATCGACGATCACATTCACAATGTATTCAACATGTGGAGGAATTGGTGGGGTACATTGTGAACACATTTTGAATGTCGTCGATTTTACAATGTGAATCGAATGTATTCAAAATATGCCTAGGACATGCGTTTTGGTGCATTATGGTCACATGACTGGGTACATTGTAAATGCGATCAGTATTTGCCCAGCGGTAATATTAAATTCACATTTTTGGGCACATTTTGAATGTACCTGATTTTTACCCACCGGGCACATTGGGATCACTTGTTGACTGTAACCACAATGTAATCACAATGTACCTGGTGGGTATTTGGGCCCTTGCCCCCAGTGTCTCGACAGCGATCCAGAGGGGACGTTGATTCTCGTACTACAAAGGACGTTGGCGACAACGGGATAGAAGACGTTACTATGGGTGATTTTATAGATCATCTGGACGAGATGGATCGCATGTATTCCTGTAAGCTCTTGGAGAGTGCACGAGATGCGCAACAGTGTGTCGATGAGCTGACAAACGCGGGGTTTTTCGCTACGATCCAAAACGATGGGTTGGCAGGGTCTGAACAACAGGACATGCCAACAGCCGAAGAGAACGACGATCTGGTCGAAGACCTATGGAGGGATGCATATGACCGAAGAAAAGCAGAGTGGAAGCACCAGGCAAGCCAATGCGAAGAGCCGGTCGTTGCAGAGAGTACGTCCATAACAGATGCCGCAATGATTGAACAGCTGTCAGTCGCTCTGCCTGTTGTCGGCGAGATGACTGCCGTGGGCCTGGCTGAGGATTCCGTCACCCCTGAAACCCTCCTGTGCCGCGTAGGTGATATGTGGACGCTGAATAAAGAGCAACGACGCGCGTTTGATATAGTGGCGAAGCACACTGTTGTGGAAAGGCCGGAGCAGCTTTTTATGTATCTTGGCGGCGCCGGGGGAACGGGAAAGTCCAGAGTGGTAAACGCTTTGCGCGACTTCTTTGGCCTACAGAAGCAGACTCGCCGATTCCGGCTTGCAGCTTTCACAGGTGTCGCAGCAAGGAATATTGGGGGTGCCACACTGCATGCGCTGTTGCAGATGAACGAATCCGGCCGTGAAAAAAGCGTGAAGGGGATCAGGGACTTGGGGGCGATGTGGGACGGTGTGGATTACCTTTTTGTGGATGAGGTCTCCATGATTGGCTGTGAGATGCTGCACAATATCAGTTACGCTTTGACAGAGGCGAAAGGCAACACAAAACCTTTCGGAGGCGTGAATGTTATATTGGCAGGTGATTTTGCTCAACTGCCCCCCATTGGTGACGCTCGACTCTACGCGAACGTAAACATCACATCACCCGCGTCTGTGGCTACAAATCGCGCACAAGCCAAGACTTTGGGGAAGCTATTATGGCTGTCATTTGAGACGGTTGTGATACTTGAAGAGACAATGCGTCAGAGTGGCATGGACAATGCACAGTTTGTTGAACTTTTGGGACGGCTTAGAAATGGGGTATGCACGATCGCGGATTATGATTTGCTCACAGCGCATAGTATAAAGCTGCAGGGACAACCCACCGACCCCGCGTATTGGAGGTTTGCGCCTATCATCGTGACCAACAACGCATCCAGGGACGTAATAAACCGGCGGTGTGCGCAAGCGTTTGCGGAACAACACGGCGCTGACCTACATTAGTACCATGCGGTTGACACTCATCAGAAGAAGGTTATCGTGGATGAATTGTTAATCCAAAGACTGGAAGAACAGAACTCCGGTCAGACAAAGCACAGACTTCGACGAATCCCTCTTGCAATTGGAATGCCTGTGGCGGTTAACCAGAATTTCGACGTTGCTGCAGGGGTGGTTAATGGCAGCCATGGCATTTTAAAGAGAATAAGATACTACATGAACGATCAGGGGCTGCGCATCTTGAAGTCGTGCGTGGTGGAGATCTCGGGCTCCGATGATGTTGCTATGCCGGGACTGGCTCCGCTGTCGTGACCGTATTTCGGACACTATCCGGAATCGCGACCTTCCCTCGACTATCGACAACCGCTGCGCGAGGTCTAGATGACTTCCCTCAGCATTCTCGACTGTCCCGATGAGGATTCGCTGTCCCTTTGCTTCGCTACACTTCCCTCTCTCCTTATCCCCCTTCGCGACATCACGACGTCCCGACGTTTTCCCCTTTCGACCTGCGACCTGCGACTTAGACCTGCGACCTGCGACCTGCGCCCCCTCGACCCGCGACCTGCGACCTGCGTTTCTTAGCATTTAGTATCCCTAGGACTTTGTTTCCTTCACATTCCCTCCCAATCACGTCCTGATCAGTCCCAATTGTGTCCCGACTTTTCAGTACGTTTTATATCTTTAGTTCTCATCTCCCTATCCCCATTCTCTGCGTCCCAATCACGTCTCGATCGATCGCCCTGCTTGCGACTCCAGACCTCCCTCTGGTTCGTTTCTCAACCACATTCCTTTCCTTCATCATTCCCTTCGATCCCCCGCCTTCCCTATGTCATAGACTCGTCATAAGGTCTCTTGACATCATTTTGGTTCGTTCCCTTTGGTTCCCTTCGTTCTCAGAGCCCTTAGCATTGTATATAAAGGCCCCTGTATTCGATAGACCACAAAATCATTCAGCAGCGTTCCCTCTCTCTCTCTCTCTCTCTCTCTCTCTCTCTCTCTCTCTTCTGAGGCCTAGCAGCGTTGCTACGGTCCTCCCTTCGGTTCCCTCGTCGTCTTGCCCTCGTTCTCGTCGTCCCTCTGGTCTCTCGTGTCCCGCTGGTGTCCCGATTTCTGACTATCTCGTCCCGACGTTTCCCGACGTTTCCCTTAGTTGACTATTGGTAGTTTCGTGCCCTGGCTTTCCTGTCGTCTTCTGTCTCGTTCTCCTGTTCGTATCCCGACTTTCCCTCTCACTGTTCATTCGCTTCCCGCAGATTCCCTAGAGGCTCGCGCCTCTAAACCGAGGACCCGACCTTCTAACTGCCATCTCTGCCCTCTCGGACTCCGAAGGCTTTGTGGCAAGTTCATCTGGAACCCACGCCGGGACCGGTTTTTCCGCTCCTTTGACTCATTAAGTCTTCCATCATTCCCTCTACTCGCGCAGAGAAGCGTCTCTCTGACCTTCGGGATTATCTGTCTGAGACAGTCCCACCCTTCCCACCCACTTTTAGTGATCCTTTCGTTGAAGGTTTCTCTCCCCCTTATCCCGCTGTTCCCGATAATTCTTTGGACGTTCCCGACAATTTTGATCTTTTAGATTCCAGTTCCCTTACTTCCCTGATAGATTCATCACGATCCCCGTTTCATATTCCCTCTTCCACGGTCTCTTCTCTTTCGTCCATAGCTTCACTTTCTCCCAGCCCTCCACCCACACAGCAGACCATGGCAGCACCTCCCTTCTACATGCCTCTCTCGCACACTCGCGACGCTCCCAAGTTCCGAGAGGATGAGCGAGGCTTCAAGGCCTTCTTCAAGAACGTCTCGGAGCTCGCGAAACGTGCGGGACTCACAGACGCTGATGCTATTGAGTGGGCGATCTCCTATGGTGGCGACGAGAGCGAAAACTGGGAGAATGTCGCTTGCATGGCTCCTGGACGTGTTCCCCCTCCTACCCTCGACGAATTTAGGGAGGAAGTACGTCTGCGCTACCCCCACCTACTCAGCGATCGTCGCTACAGCATCATGGACCTCCACAGACACATGGAGGCGACCCAGTGCTTCCGCACAATGTCTCAGGACGAAGTCGGCGCATATTATCGGAAGTTTACCACGATTTCGGACTATCTCATTGCGCAGGATCGTCTCTCCACTCGCGAGCGGAACACCTTCTACCTAAAGGGTTTCCCGCAGTTTATTCGCACCTTGATGAAGCAGAGGCTCGCGATAAAGAAGCCCGACGTTCGTCCCGCTGACGGCTATAGCTTGGAGGACCTCCACGAGGCCGCTATCTTTGCTGTGGATTCCCGAGATCCCGACAGCGAGATAAAGGTCGAACCGGAGATCAAGGTCGAGAAGAATGGACAGATGGAGGAACTGCTGAAGATGATGGGCACCCTTCTTGCTCAGAATCAGCGCAACTCAGCCCCTCCCGTCGCGACGCAGCAGTATCCCAGGATGGATGGTTACCCTACTCCGGGAGGAGTAGCACAAAACCCCCCCCAGTGGGAGCCCCAGCCTCGTCCTCAGAGCTACTGCATGTTCTGCAACGCTCCCGACCACTTCCTCCGTGTCTGTCCCATCGTCGGGCAGTACCTCCAGCAGGGAAAGATCATTAGGAACAGTGATAACAAGATCACTCTTCCCGATGGTCGATTCCTCCCTCGAACGGTTCCTGGCAGTTGCATGCGCGAACGTCTCGACAACTACGCCAACTGGAAACGTCGCAACCCTCAGAGGAACCAGTACGAGCCCGCCGCGACCAACTTCTTTGAGAGCAACGACGAGTACGCCTTTGAGGTTGAGGTCTCTTCCTTTGAGCCCAATGAGATCGACGACGAGATCCAGGTTATGCACGCAAAGATAAACTCTCTTCTCGAAGCTCAGAAGGCTCGTCGCGAACAGTTCGATGGCGTTGAGGTCCCTCCTCGCAAGACTGGGTTCCCTTCCCGCCAGAAGGCCCCAGCTCCTCCTCCCGCTTCCTCTGCTGCTCCCGCTCCCCCTCAGCCGAATATCCACAGCCAGCGAGTTCCCCTAAAGCCATTCCCTCATCGGGATACCCCTCCTCACCTCGCTGGGAAGCCTGGAGCACCTGTAGATCCTCCCGCTCGTCCCCAAGGTCCTATGAAGCCTCTCGACATGCCCCCCAAGCCTTCTGCTGATGACTCGAAGCATCGCTACCACTCTGCGATTGAGTCCTCTGTCAACGTCAACGATGTCATTGACAGGGCTCTAGATGCTAAAGTCCAGATCTCAGCTCGCGAGATCCTGGCTGTCTCGACAGATGCGCGCAAGCATGTCAAGGACTTGGTCTCGACGCGAAAGGTTGCGGCAAACCTTATCGCGAAGGATTCTACGGATTCCTACCTTACCTCCTTCTTGGAGCCCGATTCTCCCGCAGTTTATCTCGACGTCCACAAATATGATCCGACGACTTCCTCTGCTGCTCCCTCCCTCCCGCTACGAGTTATCTATCCTACCTTCGCGCCAGGAGTCGAACCTGAGTGCATTCTGGACAGTGGAGCGCAAATCGTCGTGATGCGGAAGGATATCTGGGAGAAACTTCGGTCTCCTATCACTGCCAACAAGGCGATGGCTATGGAGTCTGCGAACAGTGGTACTACTCTGACCCTCGGGATGGTCGAGCAGCAACCTGTCACTCTAGGACAGATCACTGTTTTCTTGCAGATCCAGGTCGTTGAGGACGCTCCTTTTGAGGTTCTTCTTGGTAGACCCTTCTTTGACGTCCTATCTTGCATGGATATCAGCCACGCTGGCGGTATTCACAAGATTCATGTCAGAGATCCCAAGACTGGAACTCCTTACGTCTTCTCGACGAGCCCTCGTCCACCCAAGCCTTCGTGAGGACCTGCCGTAAATTTTCGTTTGTAGGCGATTCTACGAGCTCCTCCCGACCACGTTTCAGTCATAGCGAAGCGTCTGGTCCCCTCCTAGAATCGTCGCGATCTTTCGGCTTCCTGCAGGCTCTCGATAGCAGAACTCCTCCCTCCTCTCAGCGATCATATAATCAGTTTTCATGCATGTCTCCCACGTTGCCTCTCTCCTCATATGCACCACCATCGGCATTGTTTTCTGGCTCTTGTCTCCCTTTCTTTCCCGACCCTGTTCCTTCGTTTTCTTCAGATGTCTTGCCTTCGCCTCCCGGTCCTTCTCCTACCTCCCGTTCCTTTTCGCGACTTGTTCCCGACCCTTTTGACTGTACTAATATTTCTTTGGACTCTTGTACTTCTTCGGACTTGGCACTTACTTTAGATTCTGACAATCAATCGTTTTCCTCTTATTCTGTGCATGACTTAAGTTCTCCCTCTTCGTTCTCCACAAGCCAGTTTGTTTCTCCCAACTTCTACTCCACTTCTTCTTGCTTTTCATTCTACGAACAGCCTTCTTTCGATATCTCCCCTCCCTCTTCTCCCGACATTATTTCTACTCCCATTGGCTCATTCCCTATTGTACCTTCACCCTCCCGCACTATTCCCCTTCCTTCTCGACAGGTTCCTGATTTTAGATCTAGATTCCCTTCTCCATCTTCTCTTCATAGTACTGGTCCTATTGTTTCCTCCACATCTTCCACTTCAGTAGATTTCTATAGTTCTCTCACCTCCTTCTTCACCTCCTTCCCCTCCATGGATCGTCGCGACGCCTTCCTGTCTTTTGCCGCCCTCCGTAACGCCATCCCGCCATCCCCTACGAATCCCTACACACCTCTCCAGCTTGCTAGCGTCTGGCTTACTGAGCACTTCACTCAGAGCCCCTTCCTGGATCTAGGTTCTGATGGCGACTTCGAATCCCTTCTCTACAAGAAGGTGGCAAACAAGACTAGGCCGGTAGCGACGACCCTGCCAGAGAACTTCCGGATTGTCCGTCACGAGCATCCCGATCCCCTCGCGAATCTCCTCCCTCTCCCTTCTCATCCTCCCGACTTCATCCCGACGGGGAGATTCACTCGCGAGCGCCGTGACAAGATGGACATCGGGAAGGATCTTCTCTGGCCTGAAGAGATCAAACTAGCTGAGTGGATTGTTGCCCAGCATCACGCAGCTTTCGCCTGGACTGACGAGGAACGAGGTGCCTTTGATCCCCAGTACTTCGCGCCCATCGAGATCCCTCATATCTCGCATGTTCCGTGGGTTCTGAAGCAAGGTCCTATTCCTCGTGGCATCCTTCAGGAGGTCATCAGGATCATCGAGGACAAGTGGCGGTCAGGTGTCTATGAACCCTCCTCTTCGTCCTACAATTCCCGATGGTTTTGTGTCTTCAAGAAGGATGGCAAGTCCCTCCGCTTAGTCCACTCTCTGGAGCCGTTGAACGCAGTCACTGTTCGCAATGCCGCGATGCCTCCCTACACCGAGATCGTTGCAGAGGACTTTGCTGCACGATCTATCTACACCACTCTCGACCTCTATGTTTCCTTCGATCAACGCCAGCTTCACGAGAGGTCTCGCGACATGACTACCTTCAACACTCCTCTGGGTTCCTTCAGGCTCACTGTTCTCCCGATGGGCTGGACGAACTCTCCCGCTGTTCTTCAGGGTGACGTCACTCACATCCTACGACCTGAGATTCCTCACTGGACTCAACCCTTCGCTGATGATGTCCCTATCAAAGGTCCTAAGTCTCGCTACGAGCTTCCCGACGGTTCCTACGAGACCGTTCCCAACAATCCCGATATTCGGCGATTTGTCTGGGAGCATCTCGAGGCTGTCCATCGTATCATCCAGCGAGTAGAGTCCTACGGAGCTATGTTCAGCGGGAAGAAGGCCTTTATTGGTGTCCCTCGTGCTGATATCCTCGGACATGTTTGTACTTACGAAGGCCGAGTTGCAGATCCTTCGCGTGTGCAGGCTATCCAGGACTGGCCCATCCCGAATAGTGTCTCAGAGGTTCGCGCATTTTTGGGCACTTGTGGAGTTCTCAGGATCTTCATCAAGGGCTACACGCTCGTCGCGAGGCCTCTGATTCATCTCACTCGGAAGGGTATCACCTTCGAGATTGGCCCCCAGCAGCTAGAGTCTATGGCGAAACTCAAGGCTACCATCCTCTCCTCTCCTGCCTTGCGCCCCATCGAGTATGAGTCCGACAGACCAGTTGTCCTTGCTGTCGACTCCTGCGCGAACGGTGTAGGGTACATTCTCTTCCAGATTGGAGAGAATGGGAAGCGCTATCCCAGCAGGTTCGGTTCTATCACCTTCAACGATCGCGAGTCTCGCTACTCCCAGGCTAAGCTCGAGCTCTATGGCCTCTTCCGTGCCCTCAAGCACACTCAGATCTTTACCATCGGTGTGCAGAAGCTGGTTGTAGAGATGGACGCGAAGTTCGTCAAGGGCATGATCAACTCCCCCACCTTGCATCCTAACGACGCTGTGAACCGCTGGATCTCGGCGATCCTCTTGTTTGACTTCGAGCTTGTCCACGTTCCCGCAGAGAGGCACACAGGAGCTGATGGACTGTCCCGACGTCCTCGCGCTCCTGAGGATCCTCCTCGCGACGATGGTGACGAGCTCGAGGACTGGATTGACTCGAACACTGGTTTCTATATTGACCTTCACACTCCCTCTTTTCATGACCCTCTTCTTTCCATAGTGCATTCCTATATTTCGGACTCACCCACTATTCCTTCGTCTGTAGTTCCCGCTTTCCTGCTTCCCTCTTGTTCTCCCACTACGCCTGTTTCTTCTTATTCCGCTTCACATGTTCCCTCCCCTTCTATTCGCTCTCCTTCCCCTCTATCTTCTCCCCCTCTCGAGATCCCTCGCTCGGTGAAGGCCCTTCGTCGCGATGACAGAGTTTCCCTTATTCGCCAGTTTTTGACCGATCTTTCGCGACCTCCCGATCTTTCTGACGAGCAGTACAGGCTTTTCATCCGACAAGCCACTGACTACTTTCTCCATGAAGGTAGCCTCTTTCGGAAGCGTCAGTCGGGATCCCCTCAGCTTGTCCCGAAGCCTAGTGAACGCCTCGAGCTTGTTCGCTATGCTCACGATGTTCTAGGACACAAGGGTATCTTCGCGACGACTCAGTCTCTCTCAGTCCGATTCTGGTGGCCCGAGCTTGCCAAGGACGTCCGCTGGTATACTAGGACTTGCCACGAGTGTCAGGTGCGACAGACCAAGTACTTTCACATCCCGCCTATCGTCCCGCCTGTCCCCTCGCTCTTCCGCAAGGCTCACATGGATACCTTCCTCATGCCTCGCATCGGGAACTATCGCTACGTGGTCCACGCCCGCTGTGCGATGAGTTCTTGGCCTGAGGGACGTGCTACAACTGCGGATTCTGCCAAGGTCATCTCGACGTTCATCTTCCAGGACATCCTCTGCCGTTGGGGCGGTCTCGACGAGATTGTCACCGACAATGCTGCTCCCTACATCGCTGCCGTTGATATGCTTGGAGAACAGTATGGGATCCGACACATTAGGATCTCGGGCTACAACTCTCAGGCTAATGGGATCGTTGAGTCGAAGCATTTCGACGTTCGCGAGGCTATCATGAAGACTTGTCAGGGCAACGAGGCCAAGTGGCGCGAGGTTCTCCCGCAGGTTTTCTGGGCCGAGCGCGTTACTATCCGCAAGGCGACTGGCTACTCCCCCTACTTCCTGGCTCACGGTGTCCACCCCCTCCTACCATTTGACATCACCGAAGCCACCTACCTAGCCCCTACCCAAGACTTTGGCATCACTACTGAGGAGTTAGTCGCACTTCGTGCCCAGCAGCTCGCGAAACGTCCCGAAGATCTCGAAGACATGCGTCAGAGGGTTGCGAAGTCTCGTCGGAAGAATCTGGAGCAGTTCGAACTGCGCCATGGTTCCCGCATCGTTGATTTTGACTTCGAGTCCGGAGCTTTGGTTCTGGTGCGCAACACTCGCGTTGAGGAGTCCTTGAATAGGAAGACCAAGCCTCGCTACCTCGGTCCAATGGTCGTTGTGCGCAAGACAAAGGGGACATCATATATTGTGGCCGAACTCGATGGAGCACAGTCTCAGCTTCGCGTCGCAGGCTTCCGACTCATTCCCTACTTCCCGCGCACGGCTACCGATATCCCGCTGATCTCTGATCTGGACGATGACGAGGACTTCACTTGGGATGATCCCGAGGATGTCCGCTACCTTTCTTCCCTTCCCGACGACCATTCCTATGTTTCCCTATCCCCTCCTCCCCTTTGATTAGCACATCCCATCCCTATGTTACGCTATTCCCCTTCCATCCCTCCCGACTCACTGCTATGCCTTTATATCATCCACTTCTACGTCCCGCCCATATTGTTCCTGACCACGGACTATCCCTCATTGATTCTTGCTCCATTTATTCGTTCACTCTTCCTATCTACACGACTTTACTCTTTCATTTGGACTTTACTATCGGACACTTTCTATATCCACAAAGCACCTCTTCTAGTTAGATTTCCTCTTGTTCCACACTTTCTCTATCCCGACTTTTCCCCCTTTCTCACTATCCCTTTCTCTCGGCCTCCCGTGTTTCTATCAGAAGTCCCAAGGAGACTCCTCTTGCGCCTCAAGACAACCGAGGACGGTTGCTCTCTGAAGTCCCAAGGAGATGTCGTGACCGTATTTCGGACACTATCCGGAATCGCGACCTTCCCTCGACTATCGACAACCGCTGCGCGAGGTCTAGATGACTTCCCTCAGCATTCTCAACTGTCCCGATGAGGATTCGCTGTCCCTTTGCTTCGCTACACTTCCCTCTCTCCTTATCCCCCTTCGCGACATCACGACGTCCCGACGTTTTCCCCTTTCGACCTGCGACCTGCGACTTAGACCTGCGACCTGCGACCTGCGCCCCCTCGACCCGCGACCTGCGACCTGCGTTTCTTAGCATTTAGTATCCCTAGGACTTTGTTTCCTTCACATTCCCTCCCGATCACGTCCTGATCAGTCCCAATTGTGTCCCGACTTTTCAGTACGTTTTATATCTTTAGTTCTCATCTCCCTATCCCCATTCTCTGCGTCCCAATCACGTCTCGATCGATCGCCCTGCTTGCGACTCCAGACCTCCCTCTGGTTCGTTTCTCAACCACATTCCTTTCCTTCATCATTCCCTTCGATCCCCCGCCTTCCCTATGTCATAGACTCGTCATAAGGTCTCTTTGTCAGGAACATGGTATTTTTAAACTTTTTATAACACGCTCTTTCGTCGAACTCTTCTTACCAATTCTTATGTTTGAATGATTCACTCTCCTTATCCTTCACACCAATCATTCGAAACACACACACGCGCGTACTATTCCCAGCGAATCCACAACGAGCTATACAAGTGCTATCCCAATCCCATCAAAAGTCGACTCTATCTACGGCAGGCCTGAAGGTCACCAAACGTCCATCTCGGAGATCGTAGTGCTGGCCCCTCCTCGCTAGGACCTCCCCGAACATGGCGTCACCATCTTCGGCACTCAGCTGAACGACTAGTTCAAGCCGATAGGAAGAGAGACCTTCGAGCGGACCGATCAACCTCCCAGATGTCACTGAACTCTGGAACACCTGGTCCCACATCGCCATCACCGGGTGACTGCTCGACAGCACTATCGACGTAGTCGGCAAGCGACCCTCCGTCTCCCTCATCGGACCCCTGGGTGGGATCCTGTCTTGCGAGTCGTAGCTGGCGGCGAAGCTGGATCTCCGACTCGACCTGTCGGTAGGGACGGTGGACCCGATAGCGGAACTCTCGTCCTCCACCTCGACCAGACTGGTCACCATCCGACTCAACTGGTCGAGGATAAGGATTAGCCGATGGAGCCATGCGATGAGCAGGACGGCGTCAAGAGCGTTTGCAACGTTGCCCCTTAGTCACCGGACGTACCTCGGCGACCCTCGGAGCATCTTCGGCTCGGTCAACCTCCATGACCTCATCCTCGATCTTCACCAACTGATGGATCGGCTGCAAGACGCAGCGCCCACAGTTCTCCTTGTCGGAAGCGGCCAAGGTGGAAGCCGGACCTGGTGTCGGAACGGGAACCGCGTTCTCGATTGGAGGCGTCGCATAGGACGACGGGTTAGGCGATGGGAGTACCACCTCATCGGCGTACTCCAACTCGAACGGAACATCGGCAGTCCCCTGACCAACCAATTTGGGACCCTCCTTGCAGTTGCAGGTCTTGTCCTGCAAAGACTCGACCTGTGCTGTCAACACAGCCACCACGTTCTCGAGTTCTTCGGTCTAGGAAATGTCAGCTTTCATCATTTTAAGCAATGATGAAAGCAGCATTACCTTTTCATCCCTCCTGGCCAACGCTCCCTTAATGTTGTTATCCCGAACCTTCAACCCTGCGATCAACTCCTGATGGTTGGCGACCATTGCCTCCAACGCCTCGTTCGTTCCCTGCTGGAAGGCCGCCAGGGTCTCCTTCATCTGAAGACCCTCTGCCGATAAACGAAGGACGTCTGCCTTCGCCTCCTTCACCTCGTGCTCCAAACGTTCAACCTAGGCAGTTTGATTAGTCGAGAGTCATACTCGAATATTCAAACGGAGGACCTACTTTGCTCTCCCCCTCCCGAACGAGCGACCACAACAACGACGTGGCGGCGGTGGCATGACGGACGGCCCGAGGAACGGTTGCCCCGTGCTCTAATAGGTCCTGGTCGTAGATTCCCCTCTGAAGGGTGTACCAGAGCTCCTTCTTGATTGGATGCTCCAACTCTCCGAACCTACCCCTCATCCGGAAGGCGACCTTCTCTGCAATGATCGTACGGACCCAGAGCTCATCGTCCCAGGTCAACCCCATCAAGTGAGGCATTGTCTCCCGGAGACGTTCGGCATCCACTTCCGTGACGACCTCCAAGATCTAGAAGCTGTTAGCTGGACATCAACGCCCAAAAGAACGTAACCTCTACCTAGAGGAAGGCGTTAGTGCGAACACACAAAGCTCTAAGTCTCCCCCATACCTGGTCATCCGTGGTATAGGGAGTCCCAGCCGCACAGGCATAGGTCTTGCGAGCGGCGGCACGACGGTCGATGCGAGAAATGGTGGAGATACCATTGGCGACTTTGTAGGTATGGTTGTTGGGGAAGGACATGTTTTGGTAAGATGATGGGGAAGTTGCTGGTGTTGCTGATCAAGGATGGCTCCAAGAAGACGTCCTTCTTATAGCCTAGATCGGTGATCCTTCACGTGACCTACCTCGACGAACCTCATTGGTCCGGGTCACATCAACTTCCGCCCCTGTACCATCATCGTTGGCTTACTACATCAAGCTGACACCTCGGCCCGCGGGACGGCCTTGGAAGAACTTCGTTCCGGAACGCCTAGAACGCGCGCGCACTAAAAATAGGTCTCAAGACCCTGATGACCCCTTTATGACATCACGAACCCCTTTTACGACCCCTCATGACTTTACGATTACGATCAACCCTGGACCCTGATCACACACGTGGACAGTCACATCACAGTCTCCTAACCGGAGGAAGGACTCGCCGCTATTCGGAAGCATCGCCTTAGGATCCTTCTGGTTAGCCCAGCGCATGTGGAGTAGCCGTTAGCGTGAAACGCCGGCGAATCTGTAATCCCTCATGTCCCATGAGTCTAGGCCTGACCTCCTCATGTTCGGACGTACGTTGAGGTTACCACTTGTCCGTGATGCTGTTACCGCCTACAGACAACAAGGGATGTTTGCATGGCTCTACTCCCGAATCCGCTGGCATAGCTATGTAAAGGGAGATTGCTACCTGACCCTTGGGTGTGATCACCAGGTACGAACTTTCATGACCCCATGCCCTCTTTCTTTTGGACTAGTGTTATCTTTACCCCTATGTTTCATGCGGACATTTCTTATCTTTTATGCAATCCTTCACACGCTAGTAAGGCCCTTTGTCTTTTATTCTCCCACGCGTCACCTTGCTCGCTTCCCTTACTTAGCGTTCTCACACTCCTTATCTCCCTTTGTTCTGGACTTGATAAGGGTATATTAGGGTATTGACGTCATGGCCACTCCTTTAGTATAAGTAGCAACTGTGGCTGTATCGTAGTACCTTAGTTTTGTTACCTCAGGAAATCCTCTGCCCTTCTCAGCCCAGTTGCAGTTAAGGCCAAGTCAGAGTTTCTTGTTTGATCCAAGACATCCCCCCCCATCTGCTCTCCCTCCCGCTCTGCGCGTCAACTGCGCCTCGTAACTATAGACTCCCAGCAGTCACATTAGAACACCTCGAGCGTCCAGTCGATCAACTGGTGGAGTCATCAATCCTGTTGTAGAGATAAACCCTTGCTTGTTAAACCGAACGAAGTACGGTTTAGGTTGGGTTTCTCTTTAGGATCTCGACCTGACTTGTAGTGACCTCGGACAACCTACCGGAAGAATAGAGACGTGATCGTTCTCTCACAAACTAGTCGGACTAGTGAGTACTCTGCGGAGTCGGCTCAGTGCACTGGTAGTTGTTGGGGTAGAGTGGCCCTGACAGTTTGCGTGTAGAAGTGGAGCTGAGAAAGCCGTGGGCTGAGCACATGTCTGCTTGGTTGGTGAGTGAGATGACTGGAGGCAAACGCAAGAAGATCTCACGGCACGAGCAAGTAGACTAGGCACAGGGATCTGTGCCGCCTGTTCAACTTCATGCCATTCGATTTCATTACCGAACTGGCGCATGCGTTTGTGAAACAGAAGCTTTTGCAGGCGCACATGGTTCCCGACTTTGGGGAAGTGGAGGATACCGGAGCCCTCCATTTGAATGCAAAGTCGTCCAAGACTTTGCCTACTCAAGTCCCAGATGGTAGGGATAATGTTCAAACCGTCGACGAAGGCGCGGACCCCGCTGCGAAAAGCTCCGACGAGGGAAATGCATGTTTAGAGAACCCTCCACAGCTGAGCGACATGGACAACATGCTCACGCCAGCGGCCAAGAGTATGTCCTCTAGACTTTCGACGCCGCAAACCACAGAATACGACAAAGATGTAGAGATGGCGGAAGGTGATGCGACGATGCTCGCAGAGAGCTCTCACAAGGGTAAGGAGAAAGCCATCTTGATCCCGGGTGTAGTGCAGACGCCGAGGCCCGAGCCACCGCAAAACAGAACCATACCTGCGAAGACGAGCAAAAAGGCGAAGCGAGGGCTTTCCAGCTCACCAAGCAAACCGGATGGACCATCCACCTCCACCAAGAGACTACGGACGGCTACAACCACTGTTTCGCACATGGGAATCAATCCGACTGTTGGGATAGAGAGGGAGAGGGGGTTGTTCGCTGCGGGGATCAAGCTGGGGGGTTTAACAATGGCGGAAGGAGACGCAGTGGATGCACAAATTGTTCCGCAAGTGGTGGGAGCGGTGAGTATTTAGCTCGCCATCTTGTAGAAGAGAAGCTGAAGAAGTCAACAGAAGTGTGAACGATGTTCAGAACGACGGAAACTTCGGGAGAGGTGTATTCCCACCTGGTACGCGGGTGAGGACCGTGCAAAGATAAAGTGTGTAGCTTGCCACCGCAGCAACAAGAAATGCACCTTCGAGGGAGAAGATTTTGGGGTGGGGGTGTGGCCACAGGTGACACTGTTGCAGGTTGAGAAGGAGAAAGGAAAGAAAGGTGCGCAATCCAAACGCAAGGAGAGAGGGACAACAGATTCGGCGATCGGAAGAAGGGGGAATGTATGCCAAACAAGGACAAGGAGGGCAACCAACATGCTGCACCCACTCCAAAACACGGGTTCATTGCTATCTACGAGGTCGCACACGAAAGCCACCGGAGGATTGCATGAGCCGTTGGATTCAACCGCGGTTCCTGCTGCAGCTACCAGTCAGGCTGCTGGGGCTGATCCAGCCGGTTCATCTTCGGTAACCATCTTCTATGCCGACCTCCTTCCATTTGCGGCAGCGGCGGCGGACGAGGACCATTCCATTTTCGAACTCCAACTACTACGGAACGAAGTTCGCGCAGTGTTGCTCAGGGAGTGGAACGCCGTTTCAGAGGCTGTGGAAACCTCTACGGATCGTCGGCTGATTGGGGCAGACATCCTCGCTGTGCTAAACGAGGCAATTGTGGATGAGGGGGGCAGTGCATTGTACGAACCTTGGGAGCTTGTATGCAAAGCAGATAATCTGTCGGGAGAAAGTTACGATGAAGACAGTGACACGAGTGATTCGGACTACAGCCCTGGGAAAGGTTCGGTGGACGGGTGAGGGAGAAAGGGGTCTTTAGCCATGTGTAACACCCAGGATATCTCTTGTCGCCTGTGAGAAACATCGATATGCGTAAACATGCTTTGTCATTCTATGTAACCTTTTGCGAGGACGCTGTGGACAATTACACTTGGCTTATGTTTCGGAAACAGAGGGAAGGATTCTGTAAACAATGAACGCGCACCATAACAATTACTGTCAAAAAAGATTGTACTGTTATACACTACATTCCAGTACATCCTACCCGGATCGTCAAGCTCACACTCACGTCCAACTCGCGCCACGCCTCCTACCTCTTCCGCACAGCCCCAATAGGTTCTATCGCTGCACCGGAGTCGCGCAGGATCTGCAAGAACCATCTGCCTGGATACAACCCTCCCCTGAAACGAGTTCCTTTGCACTCACCACACCGGTAACTACTGCGCATCATCCGTCTCTTCGTCAAACGCCCACGTGAGATGGATCGCGCGACCCCCATGTTGCACTATGGCTTCATTCAGCGCTGCAAGGATTTTTGTTGCCGTCCGCCGGCGATCCACTGCCATTGTGAAAAGCTCTTCAGCGTCCTCCCGCTCTCTTTGCAGAGCGTTGGCAATGTCTCTATATCAGAGCTCAAGGTCCGGAAGAGACATCTCTCGAGGCGATGGCCCAGCCCCGAAACGAGCAAGGTCGCTGTAGAAGAGGGTTGCAGACGCCATGGTGCTCACAGAACCAACGTTGGGAGCACTGGAAGTGGAAGCGAGAGGCGTTCCACTTGCCAAACTCTCTTCTTCCCTCTCCCAACGCGTAGGCAGAGGACCTTTGACCTTCCCCACCCTCGTTAAAAGACTCTCCCCCATCCTCCCAAGCTCTCCTTTTTCCTCCTCCATCCTTTCCGCTCCTGCAAAGATCTGCAGTTTTGAATCGGCGTACGTCCCCTCCAATCGCTTGGTGCTTTGCCCCTTGCGCAGCCCCTTCTTCCTCTTTGACGAGCCTGGTCGGTTTAGCGCAAGTCCAGTGCTGTTCCCCTCGTCCACCTGTGGCGGGAATGGCGTCTGTTCCTCATTGGTCTTCTCCACCTTTCTTTCGTGCCATGACGATCGCGGACTCCAACCATTCTCATCGCTTTTGGTCGCACACGGGAAAGGAATGATTTCCGGGTCTCGGGAATGCGCAACCATGCGGTTGGGGATATGTCCTGCTGCAACGCAATCCTTCGCGCACTCTGTGATTATTTGTAGCGGCTCAAGATGAAAAGCGTGGCAAAGATCCTCATGCCTTGTCTATACTCCCTCACGCAGTCAATCCCGTGTCTGTTTAACGGTACGCAGATTACTCACCAGCCAAGCAGACATGTGCTCAGCCCACGGCTCCGCGAGCTCTTTTTCCTCTTCCTTCAGGCGACCCTCCATACTTTTCAGCCGCCAAATTGCCAGCACCGATTTCCAGATCAAATCTTCGGAAGCGGGAGAGTGGGCGACAAGCTCTCGCACGTCCGTTTTCAACCATCCGCTTCCGCGACTTGGAGTTTCATCATCGTTCTCGACCAATCGGAACGCCTCAAATGGCGCCAGGCCGTTCGGGCCTTTCGTTGGAGTCCAGTCAAGTGATAGGTCCATTGGGAGAGAACTTAAAGCGAAGAGTGATGACGTGCCTGTGGAAGGTTTTGCTGCCTCGCGCACCTACCCCATTTGGCGGCCTCATTTTGGTCGTGTATCAACCGCGCGTTCCCTTCTCATACACTTCTGTTATGAATGTACCTCAAATACGAACAGTATCTAACGAGGTTTGAACCCATGTTGGGCGTACATAAGTCACGCGAAATACAAGCGCTTCGACATACCGGCCATGGCTGCACGAGAACACAAAGTTAACATGCGGCTGAGGTGAGGCAACTCAATTCGGTAATTGCGCGAGACAGAACGAAAAGCTTCCGCCGCCACATCTCCCTTTGTCACCCTCAACTGTTTACCTATTCTCTATGGACTTCTTTTCACTGGAGTGGACACCCATGCAGGGCCCCAACGGACTCACACCGTTTGAGGCGTTCCAAGAGGTGGAGAGGGACGAGGAAACCCCCGATCACGAGTCCAGATGGGCAAAAGTGGACCTGCGGGGTCTTCTCGTAGGCTCTCCTGGATGCGAGGACGTCGTGTGGAAGTCTGTCCTGGCAATCTGGCGGCTCAAGAGCATGGAAGAGCGTCTGAAAGAAGAGACGGCGCTTGCAGAGCCATGGGCTCAGCACCTATCGGCTTGGCTGGTAAGTAACGTACTCAAGAGCTCCAGCGTACGGAAGACTCACCGCGCAAGGGCGCAGACGAGGCACAGAGAGCTTTGCCTGGCATTTCATCTAACGCCATTCAAGATCATTGCAGAATATGCGAACACTTGCGTTAAACGACGCCACCTGCCCGAGGATATGGCTTTCCAGGTTGATAGCCCCAAAGGAACACCCGAGACAGCCAACACTGCGAGTGCTGAAGGAAGTGCGACTCCGCAACCGCCCCAAGCATCGACGAAGGACGTGAGCAAGCCACACACAGACACGAGGTCTTTTTGTCCAATGGGAATGAACTTGAGCTCGATGAAAATGACAGAGGGGGATAGGCTGGACACGAAGGTAGTTCCTCAGGCAGAGGGATTGGTGGGTGGCATACGCCAGAGGTGGATATGGTGAAGTTCATCGTCCCCTAGGTGTGCGGCGCGTGCTCCGCTAAAAAATCGCCCCAAACGACTTGCATCCCTATATGGTGCAAAGGCAAGGAGGGTACCATCGTGATGTGCGAGCCTTGCCGCAACCGCAGACAAGGATGCAGCTTCCGCCCCATGCACTTTGGGATTCGAGTCTTTCCTGAGGTAAAGAAGAAAAACGAGAAAATTAAGGTTGACATCAAAGACAGTGGTCCAAGTGTAGTGAGGGAAATGGTGAGCTTTCCAACGAGGGCGGAGAACGCTGACGGTCGTCAGCTTGACCTGCGGGACCTATCCACATCCGCGAGCAGAACGTCGACGACGCAGACGGCGAAAGCCGCACAGAAGACCCCCGCATCGGGAACAGTCCCTATCCTCACTCCTATCAAGCCTAGCGTTGGTGCTCCGAACCTTACGACCTCCACCACACTCTTCTATGAAGACCTAACCCCGTTTGCATTGAAACCAGGCGGTCCCAAGCTCACTTTGCTCGACCTGCAACTCCGACGCGCGGCGGTTCGCGCAATCCTCCGCAGGGAGTTTAATGACGCTGCGGAACTGGTAGCGACAGGTATGGACCGTGAAGAGGTCGGGACGGAGATCATCAAGGCGTTTGACAAAGCCATTGTGAGACGCAGAAGTCCCTCGGTCATGGATCTGCATTCCTCCGACCAAGACTGGAAAACAGATTCTTCACTCGAGGTGGGAAAGCAGGAGAGGAAAACGAAAAGCTTTGCGGAAGGTCACTGGGGGCAAGGGGTCACTTACCCAGCAATTACATTGTGATTACATTGTGACTTTTTAGGCAATGTGTTCAGCCTATGGCCAGGAGGTACATGCTGAGTTCTTTTACAAAGTACCCATCAATGTGACCACAATGTGGCCAGTGGGTCCATCTTGATCACTTTTACAAAGTACCCATCAATTCAATCACAATGTGCCCTGTGGGTCCATGCAGGATACATTGTAAAAGTATCCATCAAAGTGGCCACTGGGCACTTTGTGAAAGAAACCCCTGGGTTCTTTCACAATTTTGCTTACAATGTGTCCAGCATATACCTGAGCCACTCATTGAGAGTTCTTTCATAAAGTATCCAGCAATGTGTCCACAAAGTATTCAACCAGATACTCAATGGTTTCTTTGAGAGTTTGTTGTGAGATCCAACCACATTGAGAGTTTATTGTGAAAACATTAAGAAGAACCTCCTGGGGACATTGTGGTTACATTGCTGATTACTTTTTGAAAGAACTCTCAATGAGTGGCTCAGGCACCCAGTAGGATAAATTGTAAACAATATTGTGAAAGAAAACCCTGATTTCTTTCACAAAGTGCCCAGTGGCCACTTTGATGGATACTTTTACAATGT
Source organism: Thelephora terrestris (assembly GCA_015956445.1). Taxonomy (NCBI): domain Eukaryota; kingdom Fungi; phylum Basidiomycota; class Agaricomycetes; order Thelephorales; family Thelephoraceae; genus Thelephora; species Thelephora terrestris. Next base: position 102,096 of record WIUZ02000023.1, on the reverse strand, counting down.
ATCCTGCATGGACCCACAGGGCACATTGTGATTGAATTGATGGGTACTTTGTAAAAGTGATCAAGATGGACCCACTGGCCACATTGTGGTCACATTGATGGGTACTTTGTAAAAGAACTCAGCATGTACCTCCTGGCCATAGGCTGAACACATTGCCTAAAAAGTCACAATGTAATCACAATGTAATTGTTGGGTAAGTGACCCCTTGTCCCCAGTGGGTGGAGGGAGGAAGAATCAGCGAGGAAACGATTAACATGAGGAGGGAGTTATTACGGAGGGCTCTCCATGGGGCTCTATAGGGGTCCTGATACTAATTCTTCACAACTATGTGCTACGCCGTGACTGTACGTTTAATTCATCGCTCACCCACCCTCTTCTTCACTAGTTTTCTATCACCACCAATCCCTGTGTATTATCTGATAAACGTGACTTCGGATTTGGCGAGTGTATTGAGGGGGATGGATGTAGTCCGAAAGATCCAAAGTGTTCCTTGCGTCATCGACCATGGAGGCGTCTTCCCCCAGTGACAATCCCATGATTTGAGGCCAGATTGACTTGTCGCCCGTAACTATTTCTGGCGGTACCAGGCTAGCTTGATGGGATTCATGGTGACCGGTCCTACCTTTTCCCCACAGGCAATCGGTGAGCATCGTGCCTCTCCACTAAGGGTTAGATGAAGTGCCATCTGGGAGGCAAAATTGAACAGACCATTCGGTTCAACGATTGCCTGCTAGTGCCAGGAACATGGTTTATCCTGCGCGTGCTTACTTGAATGGAAAATTTTTAGTGGTCAGTATACGACTGGGCAGCGGTACAAAAGTAATTAATAGGGGTCGGTCTATCAGTTCGTGAGAAACTGGAAAACTAGGGGTCGAAGGAGGATTGTTGCAGCAATCTATTCGCAGGGCGTGAGGATTACAGAAGCCGGTCGTGGGCCATGCCGCTTGCCGGCGCTAATAATTATTTTTATATGCAAACGGCTATATCGCCGCAGATCGGTCGACGAGGTCGATATAGGATGTGATTGTGGACGAGGACGAGGAGTTCGTTAAGGACGGGCGAGGGCTCGAATAGGGTGGACACGACTCTGTTTAGCGCGTCCTGTCGGTTATCTGGAGTACCGGTCTGGATTTCGTCGAGAGATGGAAGTTGCACTGGGGATGAAGAGGCCATGGAAGCGGAATAAGCTTTGGGTACGATATATGCGCTCGGGGGCAAGGCAGAGAATGAAGCTGTTCTATAAGTGCGATGAGTTCTGACGAGCTGGTACCTACGTTACAACAGAGACGGCGGGAAACTCGGACTGGAAGACTCAACTCACAACTGCGCAGTGCGAAGTTCTCACCCGCACGTGCCTCGGAAACCCCCGATCAGATGGCTGGGCGCGGGCGACTTCACGGGTTCCCGCGTCCCAACCTCTGCGCTGCCCCGCTGCGTAACACTCTGTGGCACGCCACATAAAATCAGGCCCTCCTCTCCATCAAGTTGTGGCTGAATTATAATTTCTTTTTTGCACGACCTACGTTCAGACGCAATGCCGCCTTCCCCTTCCCCTTCCCCTTCTACCAATGGCAACAAGCTATCCCAACAAGATTGCTCAATGTGAGCGGACATCTCATCCAAGTGAAATCACAGACTAATCCGCTAAGCAGGGACATTAACATGGATTCCATACGGGCTTTGGAGGGACAAATCAGGGAACACGAGGCTGCGATTATCAAACTCAAGCGCGCCCGGAACTCATTGTTGAACGTGTCCAAACTTCCGCCAGAAATACTCGGGGAGATCTTCCGTTGGAACGCCACTCACAAGAGGGGTTTTGGCCCGTTGGAGGAGAGATCCCACAACTTCCTAACTGTTTGCCATTATTGGTTCGAGGTCGCTTCGAACACCCCAGAGCTTTGGGGTTTCTGGGGCAACAAGCTGGAGGATTGGGCGGTACGACACCTTCGACATCCTACGGCCCCACTCGATCTCGTGCTCGACGAATTCTCCGAACGGGACACTCTTGATGATAGCCTGCAAAGTACACTCCAGGATCGTGCCGCGCAGGACAACATACGGTGGATTCACCTCAGTGCCGGCAATTCGGGGACCTTGAACTCTATAATCTCCTCCCTGACTGCCTGTGACGGAATTCGGACCAGCGGTGTCGAGTCGGTCATCATATGTTGTTGGGATGAGGGAGAATCAACTATCGTCTCGAATTTCCTCGCCTACTCCCGTTTCCCGAAGCTGCGACGCCTCAGACTACAAAGCTGCACGATCTCATCGTGGGACCTCATCGCGTCAAGCACTTCTGTACTCACAACCTTGACCCTCGACAGTGAATATCCCACACCCACGATAACTTCGCCCCAAATCCTCTCGATACTCCGCTCCAACCCTTCTCTTCAGGAAGTAGGACTTTCTGGGAGTGCAATCCCAGAGGACGATGGTGGTAACTCTAGAGTTTCACTCACTCAACTGAAGAAACTCGTGTTGGATGGACGCCGGTGGGGTGTCTTCACGCTCCTCCATCAACTAGACTACCCCAGGAACATGGATAGTTTGCTTCTCGACATAACGTATGGCGCAATCGAAGATATTTCCGGAACCATCGGACCATACCTTCGGGACTACCTTGGCCGAGGAGGAAGGTCTCAAAGTGGGCTAGAAATCCATCTTTCCTCCGACGATTCCATTCGATTTTGTGTCGAAGACGCTGGCAGAACAAACACCTCTGCCCCTGAAGTGGTGCGGATGGACCCATCAGTCGTGATCATCTTGACACAAATGTATGGATTGCCCGAGGTAGAGGAAGCCTTCCTTGTTCTTATCGCACACGTTCCTCGGGAAGAGGTCACCGTTTGTCGAATACGCGATGGCTCCTTGTCCGCGCAAGCCGTGTCTGCCCAATTGCCAAACCTGAGGGCGATTCACTTCGAGGGGACGCCTCTTGGCAGCGCCTTCCCGATCAAGGATCGGGACATAAACTTCCCTCATCTCCAACGCATCCACATTACCTTTGACCGGGGAGTCGGGTGTCATTGCGATTGGAGTCCATTGACAACCCTCCTCGACCACCTCGCATCCTCCGGAAACAGACTCGATACACTGGAGATTGATGGTTCTTATAGTATGTCTCCATGGGAAGAGGAGAGGATCAGGACGTTGGTTCGAGAGTTGAGGTTGATAGGCGGCGATGATCAATGGTTCCGCGCTTCTCCCATACTTTGAATATCGTATCCGGTGTGAGTACACTCCTATGAACTTCTTGTCTTGATTCGCCCTTGCGTACAAAATCAATACCGCGCACTGTATCTCCATACATTGCTCCAACCCTAGTAAGAAGTTTGGAATCACTGGTGATTCAGGGGGATTTTTCAAGTGCTGATAGATCTCCTGGCGTGGACCGGGATCTTTTGCTGAGATTGGTGTCTACAGGTTGCAAAAACAAGGAGAGTCGTTTATCCTCGCACATAAAAGGCTTTGCGAAGGATGAAAGATGATGCCCGCAATTATGCCAATTGTGGTGCGTAGAAAGCAGAGCGAGATGGTTTTTCATGAGCGCCGTAGAAACTCGTAAACGCTCGAAGCCCAGTCGAGTATAAGAAATGAATGTTCGTCACCATCCGGAATTACGCTCGAAATACCAAAAGCCGCGTTCCTGGTATACCCCTTGCTTTTTAACAAAGTCGTCTGACTCCCACATCCTGGCCACACCAGCACCGCATGATCCCAATTGTTGTTATCGCTCAAGAATATCCTCACGTATTCTTCCTGTGCTCGCGGCCGTAGTCGGCTCGCCCCATCTGTGGGTACCCAGTTCCACCTCCGACTCATTGGTCGAGATCCCGAAAACGACGAGGGGTTGCAGGCGAGGTGTGCAAGATAACCGTTTGATTGGTCACCCGGCCAGAAAATCCACGTCATACTCTCGGTAATCGATATCGGTATGTTTTGAGCAAGCCCGTTACAGTGAATACGTCAGCGGTCAGGGTGCGGTGAGAGAAATCTACGCAGTGCATCAACCGGTTCAGCGGGAGGTACCGCGGGATTAAAGTAGGGTCTTGTTGGTTTGCAGGCCATGAGCGTGAGGTGCGAAGGAGTCCTTGAGGCGTCCAATGAGTTCGTTGATATAAACGACGCCTTGAACGGCTCCCAAAAGGCGTCCGTAGATGATGCATAAAGATTTGCGAAGCGGAGGGGTATTATGCGCACCCGGTCCTGTCGATTCAGGGACCCTTCCTCAGAGAATACGGAGCAGAACGGGCTAATCGCTTCATTGAGGGGCGGTCTCTAACGGATGCACTCCCCATCCCCACCTCTGGCTCATCACCTTCATTTTCGTCCGCCAAATCACAAACGTGACATACCTCAGCGGCTCAGCCCGCCGCGTATCGATCGATGAGGTCGGCGTAGGATGTGATTGTGCATGCGGATGAGGCGAGTTCTGGTACGAAGCGGTCGTCGAGGACAGGTCGATAATACACGCTCCATCCGTCATCTGGAATGATCTCGTCGGGAGAGGAATGTCGCACCAATGAAGTGATGTAAAGAATCAAGCTTTCGGTGTGACATGCGTCCGGGATGCTAAGTAAGGATGAAGTTGCTCTACAAGTTTCGACGAGCTGCCAATGTAGAGATGGTCAGAGCGGTGGGGAAACGCGGACAGCGACAGGGTTCCGCGCTGCGGCATCCTGGGCCGGATTGCACGGGCCGCTCGGAAGACCCTCTCACAGGCAGGGCGGCCGCTGGCGGCCGTGAGGGAGTTTCCCGCGTATCAACGTCTTCTGCGAGCGCCTGCGAAACGATAGTCGGCTTCCCAACGCCCACTTTCTTCTTCAGATACCAGCCCCCCCTCTCCACGAGCTACGATCAAGGAACAATGCCGTCTTCAGCTTATTCCGACAGTGATAAGCTATCTCAACATGATTACTCAGTGTAAGCGGACACGTCACCCGAGCCAAATCGCAAACTAATCCGGTCTAAGCAGGCAGCCGAATATTGGGTCCATACGGGCTTTGGACGAGCAAATTAGGGAGCACGAGGCGACGATCATACAACTCAAACGCGCCCGGAACTCACTGCTGAACGTCTCCAAACTTCCGCCAGAAATACTCGGGGATATTTTCCGTCGGAACACCACTTTCAAGACAGATTTCGGCCCGTCGGAAAGTAGATCTCACAACTTCCTGTTTGTTTGCCATCATTGGTTCGAGGTCGCCTCGCGCACCCCAGAAGTTTGGAGCTTCTGGGGTAACAACCTGGACGACTGGTCGAAACGACACCTTCTACATCCAACGGCCCCACTCGATCTCGTGTTCAACGGAGTCCTCGAAGGCCATGGACTCGACGACAGCCTGCTAAATGCACTCCAGGATCGAGCCGCGCGGGACACCATACGGCGGGTTCATCTCCGTTCCAGCTATCAAGATGCTCTTGACTCCATAATCTCTTCGCTGGTCAGCTGCGACGGGATTCGGACAAGTAGTGTGGAATCGGTCATCGTATGGGCCGAGCTGTTGCGAGATCCACTAGACGTCTCAGACTTCCTCGCCTGCCATCGTTTCCCAAAGCTGCGATGCCTCACGCTCCGACGCTGCACGGTCTCATCGTGGGACCTCATTATGTCAAAAACTTCTGCGCTTACAAGTTTGGTCATCAGCACTGAACTTCCTTCACCCCCATTGACCTCATCCCAAGCACTCTCGATAATTTGCTCCAGCCCTTCTCTCAGGGAAATCACGCTTACCGGGCCCGAAGTTGCAGATGATGATCTCTGGAAGTCCTCTCGAGTAATACTTGCCAACCTGAGGAAACTCGACTTGACCGGACCCCTGCGGCCCATTTTTACGCTCCTTCATCAAATCGACCTTCCCAGGAACATGGATGATTTGCTCCTCGAGCTATCGGACGTTACAGTCGACGATGTTTCCGGGATCATCGGACCATATCTTCGGGACTACGTTCAACGTCGAAGAAGCCCCGAAAGTGGGCTGGGACTTGAGCTTTCCTACTGCCATGGTTACCCCAAATTCGTTGTTGGAGACCCAGGCCGAGGCGGCGTTCCTCCCTCTGCAACGGAATGGACGGACAACTCGGTAACGATCTTCTTTGGGGATCTGAAGAGTGATTCCCTCCTCGACCTTGCCACATACGTCCCTCCGGAAGCGATTACCCACCTTCGAGTACACAATGTGTCCATATCCACGGCAGTCTTGTCCGCCAAATTCCCATACGTGAGGGAGATAAACTTCCTGAAAATACCTCTTGACGTCCTCTTCTCGAACCTTGATCAGGACAAAATGTTCCCTCACCTCCAACGCCTCTGCATCGCCTTTGACAGGTACAACAAATGCCCCAGCGATGGGGGTCTATTGAAAACCTTCCTCGACCACCTCGAATCCTCTGGGAACAGACTCGACCGACTTGAGCTTCTCGAGTCTGACCATATCGACCCAAGGGTGAAGGAGGAGATCAGGGGGATGGTTCGGGAGTTGATATTGTGAACTTGCGATACTTTTTCGTTTCTTCGACTTTATCCGTGCTTGCTCGTTCATCTCGCAGCTTCTATTTAGTTCGAGTCACTTCGTTCGTTGCTCCTCATCTCTTCCCCCCCCCTTTCTTGACGGTTATTCTCAAGCACTTTGCTAGGGATATCTTGTCTCAGGTTACGCTAGCGTTACTGAAAAAACCTGTACACTTTACCTCCACACCTCTTGCATCAACTCCAATGAGAATTTTTGAAACTGTACAGAAAAACCTGTAGGTGATCCTGAGCACCTAGGGCGTGAGATCAGAAAGCGAGACTTGTTGATAGCGGTGTCCACGAGTCGTGTAGGGTGGTGGGAAAAACAAGATGATACAACAAGAGGGTCGGTTCTGTCCATTGTACATTAAAGAACAAATTCAGAGATTATATGCCGGCGTCGAAAGCAGAACAGGCTGATGACCATGAGCGCCATGGAAACTCGTAAAGGCCCAGAACCCAGTCGGGAGTAGGAGCTTGTTCACCATCCGGTGTGATTGAACCTTTCGAAATTCGAAGTCCGTTGTTCCTGGCATACCGCTGGCTTTTCAAAAACTCGTCTAGCTTGCACATGCCGTCTTCACCGGCATCGCAGAACTCTAACCGTTTTCTGGCATCGTTGACGAATACCCTCACGCATTCTTCCCTTGGCTCGCAGTAGCAGGTCATCCAATTCCACCACCTCATCGATCGAAACATCGAAGCAATGAGGGGTTGTGGACAAGATAGCCTTTCGACGGTCATCCGGCCAGAAAAAGGGGCCATCTTGGAGATTTATCCTCGGTGACCTTCGCGGTATCGAGCGGTCCGCTGGTTTGTTTTTAGTAAGCCCGTGATAGTGAATACGAAGGCAGTGAGGTTGTGGTGATAGAAATCGACGTAATCGCCCGGTTCAGCGGGAAAGTGTCGGGGGATGAGAACAAGATCTTATCGGTTCGTAGGCCGTGACGCGGGGGGAGTTCGTGAGGCGCCCGATGAGTTCGTTGATATACCGACGCCTTGAACGGCTTTCAAAAGATGTCCGTAGCTGATGCATGAATACTGTGAAATATTTGAGAAGTGCAGGGATGTTACGCCCACCCAGTGTGGTAGGAAATCTAAAGGTCCCGCTGATCTGGGGACCTTCCCCGGAGAATACGAAGCAGAATGTGCTAATCGCTTCGTCGGAGACGGTCTCGAACGGACGCACTCCCCATCCCCACCTCCAGCTCACAACCTTCATTCTTGTCCCCCAAATCAATACCGCTTTCATTGCATCAGAAAAGGTGGCAGGCAAGTTATTTCGTGATTATTTGCGCTTATCCGGTAAATAATGACAAAATAACCTCATTATATAATGTAGGTCAGAATTTTATATAAGTTGGCACGCCATTTACAGTGGGGGACCCACAACCATTTGGCTGGTGGGAAAATAAGTTCACGCCCATTTTGCTGATGTGTGATGTATGCGTCCAGGGTGAGATAGAAGATGAAGCTTCCCCACAGGTTTCGACCGGGTGCCAATGTCACGTAGAGATGGTCAGAGCGGTGGGGGAAACGCAGACGACAACAAGGCATCTCAGAGTCCAGACGGAATTGCACGGGCTGGCGCCCGGAAAACCCCGTTCAGAAGGTAGGGTGAGTCTCCCAGGGACAGATCTCAACGTGCGCTCCCACCTACCCACCACTCTTCATCACTGCACCTGCGACACTATAGTCAGCTCCGCCTGACCCGCGCCTTTTTTCTCAATTGCAGTTCCCTCTCTCCATGAGCTACGATCAGCGCACAATGCCGCCTTCAGATGACCCCAACAGCGATAAGCTATCTCAACAAGATCGTCCAGTGTGAGTGCACATGTCATCCAAGTCCAATCGAGAACTAATCCAGTCTAAGCAGGGAAAGTAACATCAAATCTATACGGGCTATAGAGCAGCAAATCAGGGAGCACGACTCGGAGGCAGCGATCATACAACTCAAACGCGCCCGGAACTCACTGTTGAACGTATCCAAACTTCCGCCAGAAATACTCGGGGAGATTTTCCGTTTGAACTGCACTCTCGAGAGAGATTTTGGCCCCTTGGAGGAGAGATCTCACAACTTCCTGCTTGTTTGTCATCACTGGTTCGAGGTCGCCTCGCGCACCCCAGAAGTTTGGAGTTTCTGGGGTAGCGACCTGGAAGATTGGACAAGACGACACCGTCTACACCCTACAGCACCACTCGATCTCGTGTTCGACGGAGACCCCGATGATGGACTCGGCGACAGCCTGCTAAATGCACTCCAGGATCGAGCCGCGCGAGACACCATACGGCGGGTTCATCTCTCTACCAGTTCAGGGTTTCTGGGCTCTATACTCTCTTTGCTAGCCAGCTGCGACGGGATTCGGACCAGTAGCGTGGAGTCGGTCTTCTTATGGGCTGGGGAAGATCCGCTAGACGTCTCGGACTTCCTCGCCTGCTATCGTTTCCCGAAGCTGCGACGGCTCGAGCTCCGAAACCTCACGATCTCATCCTGGGACCCCATTACGTCAAACATTTCTGTACTCACAGCCTTAACCCTCGACAATTCATTTGCCCCACCCACGATAACTTTGCCCCAAATACTCTCCATACTTCGCTCCAACCCCTCTCTCCAGGAAGTCACACTTGCTGGGAGTTCGATCCCAGATGACGATGACGGTACCTCCTTTCGGGTATCACTCGCCCACCTGAGGAAACTCGACTTGGATGGACGCCCGCGGGGTGTCTTTACGCTCCTTCATCAACTAGACTACCCCAGGAGCATGGATAATTTGATCGTCAGGTTATCGGACATTACAGCTGGCGATATTCCCAAGATCATCGGGCCAAGCGTCCGGGACTACGTTCAACGTCGCAGAAGTCCCGGAAGTGGGCTGGGACTTGAGTTAGACCTTTGCTACTATGGTAATCTCAGTGTCGTTGTCGGAGACCCAGGCCGAGCCGACTTTCCTCCCTCTGCTGCGCGGGAATGGATGGACAAACACTTGACTATCAAGATCTTTCCCCTGGGTCAGGGTGCCCCAGTGAGGGGTGTCATCTTTGACCTTATCGCATACCTCCCTCGGGAAGAGATCACCCATGTTCGAATACATGACGAGCTCATATTCGCGGCAGCCTTGTCCGCCCAACTCCCATACCTGAGGGCGATACATTACATGGACACATGTTCTCACTACGTCTTCCGGGACCTCGATCAGGAAGAGATGTTCCCTCACCTCCAACACCTCCGCATAACTGCGAGCTGGCAATTCAGAACCGACGGCAGCAATTGGGGCCCCTTTACAGCCTTCCTTGACCACCTCGAATCCTTTGGGCACAGACTCGACAAACTGGAGCTTGACGGTCGTTACCATATCGATCCAAGTGTCGAGGAGAAGATCAGGGGAATGGTTGGGGAGCTGACGATGACGATGACACCTGCCGATGAACGATCGTCGGTGAGCGTTTTTGACAAATCTGTAATCCTTGTTTTTCAGACATCGCATCAACTCTAGCAAAGGTTTTCGGATTGTGCTGATGGTGTCTAAAAACGTCGAGTGAATTATATAGGTTGTGGGAAAATCAAGATGATACAACAAGAGGATCGGTTCTGTCCATTGTACAATTCAGAGATGGTATGCTTGCGTCAAAAGCAGCTCGGTGAAAGCTCGATCACCATCCGGTGTGATTGCACTTTTCGAAATCCCGAACTCCGTCGTTCCTGGCGTACCGCTGGCTCTTCACAAACTCGTCTAGCTTGCACATGCCGTCTTCACCGGCACCGCAGAACTCTAATCGTTGTCTGGCGTCGTTCACGAACACCCTCACATAGTCTTCCATTTGCTCGCTGTAGTAGTCGGCTACCCCATCCACGGTCATCCAGTTCCACCACCTCATCGATCGAGATATCGAGGGGACGAGGGGTCGTGGACAAGATAGCCTTTCGACTGTCATCCGGCCAGAAAAGGGGACCATCTTGGAGATGATCCACGTTCTATCCTCGGTGATCTTCGTGGTATCGAGCGGTCCGTTGGTTTGTTTGAACAGGCCCATGGCCGTGAAGACGGCGACCATCAAGTTGTCGTGCGAGAAATCGACGTACATCGCCCGGTTCAGCGGGAAAGTCTTGGGGGATGAGAGCAGGGTCTTGTTTGTTTGTAGGCCGTGAAGTGGGGGGGAGTTCGTGAGGCGTCCGATGAGTTCGTTGATGTAACCGACGCCTTGAACGGCTCCCAAAGGTCCTCCGTACCTAACGAACAAACGGTGAGAGATGTTTCGGTGGTGGTGGTGAAGGGGATACGAGGCGCACCCAGAGTAGTAGAATTTCTCGAGGTCCCACGCGTACTCGTACAACTTGAAATCGCTCCTGGAGAATACGGAACAGAACGGGCTGAGCTCTTCTTTGGCGACGGTCTCGAACGGGCAGAGGTGCATGATCGCGTATACGTCCTGGGGAACGAGGTTCGCCCCTGGAGCGACGGAATTGAGGCGAGCGGCGACGGATTCGACGGCGATATCGATGAACGCCTGAGACTCGCGTCGTAGATTGGCCCCAGCGGGACACATCTTGTTGGCTAGCGTGTTGTTGCTCTAGATTTTTACGAATTCAGCTTCTGTTTCGAAGCGTAAATCGCAGAATTATTACCGACCTGTTCTGAGATGACGAGATCGACTTTGGCAGGGAAAGTTTGTTTGCTGGCCTTCGTAAAGCCTGTGACCGCAGTCAATTCGCCTGGGCCTACCCGTTGGATGAAGAAAGAAAATTACCAAGGGTCCAGTTCTGAGCCGAGAAAACGACGCGCGGAGATCCGGCAGCTCTCACAAAGGGAGCGTCACCGCTCTCAGCGATAAACTCCCGGTAACGCTTGAAGGTTTCCTTTCCCAAAGCATGAGATCTGACGGAGCGAGTGAGATGAACGGTTCAAAGCAAAACGTATCTGGATGACGCACTGGTCTGCACCGAACTGAACCAGATCGTTCACCCCAAGATCATAAGTGTAGTTCTTGAGAAAATGAAGGTTGGGGTCGTGGTAGGTGGTAGCGGCTTGGAGTTTTTTGAGTGCTTTTAAGATTAACTTGGCCGCTCCGGAAGTTGGGTATCGAGCTCCGTGGCGTTGAAGCTACAAGGAAGCACGTCTGAGCGATGTCGACAAGTCACGAGCAAAGAAAACTCACGATGTTGACTTGAGACAGGACGCAACCCTCTCTGATCGGTGCTTCGTACTTTCCGGCGGGATGATACGGCGAATAAGGTGCCCATAAGGACGACAACGGCTTTAGGGTGGTCGAAGAGGCTCTATCGGATCCGGGCGTCACGCGGCTGCTCTGGAATTCGTCGCGCGAGGCCGGGAACCTATCTGGTGCAAAAAGGGCGACGAGGAGAAGGAGGAGACCGAGACACGCAATGATGTAGGCGAAAAGAGCGAGGCAGAGCTGGACCTTTTCTTGGCGGGTCAGTCGTAGTCTGTGATGGACTTTGCTGCGGGCTAGCGCCGGGTCAAGGGGAGGGACGCCATAGCGGGAAGCATCCATCAAATTAGGCAACCGATCGCAGCACTGCGCTTTCCCTCGCACACAGCGTGGTGGGTATAGAAGGTAGAGCTATGGACGGAGGACAAAGAAGGAGAAGTGGGAGCGTGCCCCGGTTTTATGTACTCCATCCATTCCAAGTTCCAGCACGCACGTTTGATTTTCCCGAAATAGGAAGGCTGGAGGTAGACGGCGAGGCAGCGGACAAACGAACTGATGTAATGCGGATCGTAGCGGGCCATGCGTGGTTTCAGCAACGGTCGCTTTCATATATCGTATCCCATTGTGCGCACTTAGCAGGTACGCGAAAATCTTTGGTACTTTGACGTACTGAGGTTACCGACCTTTTCCAATAAATTTATAGTTTGGCCACCTCGTGTTCTTTCCCTTACTCAGAATCACTTATCGAAACCCTCTCGGCGACTGATCGGGGGTGGTAGTAGGGTGCTCGCCGCACAACCAGATAAAATCACCCCACTTGGACCACTGCGCCTCTCACCCGGTACTTGAACGGAGTCCAGGCAATGGTGCGGCATCCGCAAAATCAACGCCTCGCAGAAAAAGAGACGCATACATCCGCTCACTCGCACCGTAAGATAGCACAAAAACCGTAAAGCGGCATAACCTGTTTAATGATGTACTTCCACAAGGTACATCACACTCGTCCCGGACGGGAGCAAAGGGGAATATCATCTTGGGTCTCATTCAGAGCTCTCCGATGCCGTAAGAACTTCATGGTCCTCAGACTCTCAGAGCGTCTGAATCGACCCCGGATGGATTCATAAGGGACCAACCCCACCTCTGCCGCTTATCTGCTGCTTTCCTCAACAGAAGCATTATCCGCGAGATCATCGATCATCACGGGAAGATGCCTGAAAGCGGCCGTCAGTCGTCTGGAGAGAGCAGAGGCCCAAAGTAGGACTTACACGATGACGCCACTGATCGTGGTTGTATTCACGGTACTTTCTGCGCCTGCTCGGAAGAAGTTGAATTGACGGCTAGACGCACGTGCCCAAGACGGTCAGACCCAAGATTTTCGGGATCTTGAACCCCTGTGTCCTCGTCGACGTGACCATCAACGAGAACGCGAGGAAGTCCGACTGTTTGCGCCCCGCGACTCTGCTATCATGCAGCGGTTAAGCCCTGAACCTTCCTTTCATAATGGCTACCGCTCGTTCAACCTTCCCCTGAATTTATTTTTCTTTCCGAGTGTCCCAGAATCGCAGAAGTTCGAAGGCGTCTGGAAATGGACCAAGGTGTCTACCGATATCAGCGTAGGTGGAGTACAGCATGTCCCCTATAGTCCATGGCGCCGCAAAGTGAAACCTTGAATAGTCCTGTCAACAAGATTTGGCTATCAAACCCTCACAGAGGGTGGGACGCGCAAGTTCGTTATCAGATCGCATCGAAGCACTCGCGTCGGGTATGGACGAAGACCGGTCGGGAACACGAAGAAGGCCAAAAAAAATTAGACCCCATGAACTATCTGTGAAAATGTCATCAGTTATGTGTTGAAACGAACGCAAGAAGTGATGCAAACCGTGTGGTGCACGAAGGGGCCGCCGGTGCTGATCGGCGTCCCGCCTCACAACGTTCTGGGGATACCGCGCCGTTGAAGCAAAAAAAAACTGTGACTCTTCTGTATACTCCAGTCGCAAACGAAGTACGGGCTGAATCTCATGAGGCCAAAGCACGCTCGCACTCAGAGAACAAAGCTGTAGACGGGATGAGTTGGTTCGCCGGCAGGGAATAAAGTACGCGTCCGATTCGATGGAACCTTTTTTCAAGGTTGTGCGCAAATAGTAGATGTTCTGCTTGGTGTTGTCCATCAAGCCGGGCGGTGGAACTGTTGGGTCGTTCGAAATGGGTTGGTGGAGCTGGAATCATATAAGGGTAAAGTGCAAAGTCCGCCAGCATGGAGTTGGTAGTAGCCATTGACGGTGGCAGGGGATATACCAGCCAGAAAACGAATTGCGAAAGAGGAGAGTTGCACAGTCTTCCTGGTTTGAGGGTGTGTTATTGGAAGTTCGACCCGAGGGGTATGATGATCGTGGCTTGAGAGTTTCCAGGATCCCACGCCAATCATCGCCCGTTCTTTCAATAACCTCATGACCAGGATGTCATGCATCATGCACGAGGCTACCGCTCCTATAGCCTAGCCCAACTGTTATGCCACCCATACAGTAGTTGGCCCTGTGGGACGGTGCCGAGTGCTTTACCCCAAACTTCCGAGTCGACGCCGCTCTCCGATTCCACCCGCCCTCTGCGTCTGTTCCTCGGCGACTACTTCTCATTTGCCGTGACTGGCTCTCTCTATGTTGGTATTCCTGCTGCGTTTACTCTGGGGGTGTGAGCTCCGTGCGTTCTATCCTATTCCTGGACGGACTGCTCCAGAGGGGCGATTTCCAGTGACGTGGAAGTGAGGCAGATTCGGAAAATCCGAGCTACCACACACGGGACGTGTGACCGATCATCGATCCGATCGGCCATAGGTAGAAGCTCACCGAGGGGGTTTCTCCTCGTCTCCATCGTGTTTTCTTCCTCCGGTGTCTAGCACCAAGACGTATTTTCAAACGCGCCTCTCCTACCGACCAGAACCTCCATTCCAGCATCCTCATAAACATGACCAACCACGCTGTCCCTGACCCGCCTACCAATGCTCCCTACATTCCGTCCGAGGTCGAGGAAAGGCATTACCTCTACGGCTTTCCCTCTAAGCCCCGCTTGATCGCTCGCTCCAGCGCCGACGTCTGGATGAAGCCCACGGGTGCTGAGGCGTACCTCGAACCCAAGGAGTTGACTCCACTCGGCACCCACCGCCTTAACGGGGTCTGGGAGGACACTGTCGGTCCTGCCATGGACCGTTACTTGCTCGAGAAGCAGGTGCAGTGCTCGATCCTGAACCCCCTTCGAATTGGCATAGCTGGGAAGCCTTCCCCTCCCGCCTTCATCTTGGTCGGTGTCAACCCTGGCACTCTCTCCCCCGAACTTGGCATCGAGGTCGCTGTTCATTGCCATTCTATCCTTCTCCAGAACGGCATCGACGACATTCACGTCATCATCTGTGAATCCACGTTCACCCGCTCTGCGACGATGTATAAGCCTGCCATCAGCGCCAACCCCGCCGCCATCGCCTGCGAGCCATTTTCCACTACTCTAGGTATCCCTATCTGCAACGCCAAGACTCCCAACTTCGAGGGCACTGGTGGTTTTTTCTTCGTCGATACCGCCAAACCCGGTATCCTCTACCTCCTCACGGCGAGGCATGTCCTTTTCCACCCCGACAAGGAAGAGAATACACTCTACGAGTTCCGCGAGGGCAGGGGTCAGGTCAGTAGGAAGGTCTTGTTGATGGGAGAGGCTGCCTTCGAGGCTCGTTGCAAGGCCATCGAGTCCGCGATCGGTGCTAAGCAGGTTATCATCGAGCAGCTCAAGAGGCGTTTGACGGTTGCTGACGAGATGGAGGACGAGGAAGATGCCAACGCAGAGCGGAAGGCGGTCAAGACCAAGATGGATGAGGAGGAGGAGGCCATCGCAGCCTTCAAAAAGTTGCTCGCCGACGTCGCCAGGGATTGGGCGGACGAAGAGAAGCGTGTTCTCGGCCATGTCACCTTGTCTCCCCCTATCAGTCTCGACGACGGCGACG
This sequence comes from Thelephora terrestris, assembly GCA_015956445.1. Lineage (NCBI taxonomy): Eukaryota > Fungi > Basidiomycota > Agaricomycetes > Thelephorales > Thelephoraceae > Thelephora > Thelephora terrestris. The sequence continues at coordinate 86,428 of WIUZ02000023.1, read as the reverse complement.
ACGGCTTCACCAACGATTGGGCTGTCATCCAGATACACCCCTCCATGATCACCAAGCTTAACTTCATTGGAAATGCCATTGACCTTGGCTCCGTTGATGTCGTCGAGCTCACCGCCTGGATGTGCTCTTACCACACCAATTCGACTTCGTTCAAATACCCTGGCGACCGTCTTCTTCGATTCCACGGGACCGTCTCCGACCAGCAGATGTTCAGGCCTGACCAGAGGACCAAGGACCACGATAACGACCCTGTTATCATGGTCCTCAAGAACGGCAATACCTCTAACCTCACCGTCGGCCGTCTCAACACCATCCGTGCCTTCGTCCGCGAATATTTCGTAGGCGAGCCCGGTAAGATGTCGAAGGAGGTGGTGGTGCTTCCTCGCAACTCGAAATCCGGCCCGTTCTCCGAGCGTGGAGATTCTGGGTCCGTCGTCATCGATGGCACTGGTAGGGTTTGTGGTATCCTCACTGGTGGGGACGGAGCTACTGATGTCTCTGACTGCACTTTTGTCACGTCTATCAATTTCCTTATTAAGCGCTTGGCCGCGTTCGGTATCCACGCTAACATCTTTCCCTTGCCCGCCAATCTTTGAATGCTATCCCCTCTCCAGTTCCCTACGTCCGCTCATCTCTTCTCTATGCCTCCTATTTATCTATTCTTCTTCTCCCCGTCCCACTACTTGTTTCTCCTTCCACGACCTCGCTACTTTTCTTCACTTTTTATTCTCCTTGTTCCACGGACTTGTCGTTAGTTAGACTAGTCACCGGATAGTTCCTTCGTACGGCACTTGGGCTCGTGCTGGTCGATAGGTAGTTTCTTACTCACTGCGATATTCATCTCTTACCTCTGCTGATTTGATCGTCTCCGCTGCAATTGTACTCGGCGCGCACATTATTACCTTGTGTCCTTTAATTCACGGTCGATGAACCGAAGCATCTCAGTAGAAAATATTTCTCAAGCCCGACTTTTAGCTCAGAGTCCTGATGCTCATCCGAATCTCCCCAAAAAGAAATGTTGATTCTGAGGCCGATAATATGCGGTGGGTAGGCCAGCTGTCAGTTTTTCCGAAACGGAGTCCTAGGCCCGGGAGCTGTAGGGTGATGGCGAAAGTCTACCTCCGCCCGACTGGGAAAACCAAAAACAATCTCTCCAAGGTTTTGGTGGGAACGGTGCTCGTCCGGTGTGATTTTATATTGAAATTGCATAACGCATAACGCATAACCGCCGGGGTGAACTCCCCCTGCCATTTATGCATTTTCAGCATCGGAAAATATGGGGCTAATGTTTTATTTTGAAGTAATTTTCACCACTCAGCTTGTGGTGTTTGTGGAAAGGGATTTACAGCAGCCGCAAGTTTAGAGTAGCGCAACAAACAGCCCCCGAAGGATGCAAGCCTGCGCCGGGACAAGCAACACTGTCACGCTTTGTGCGTATTGTCACACGGCGTTACAATATGTCACAAACTTGGTTGTGCATAAACCCGAAACTGCATTGAAATTTCTAGGGAACGGACGGTATGCATTATTACAATTTCAACTGTAGTGGATCGATACCGACAAGGTCACGGCCATGGGCTTGTTCAAAAAAACCAACGGACCGCTCGATACCACGAAGATCACCGAGGATAGAACGTGGATCATCTCCAAGATGGTCCCCTTCTCTGGCAGGATGACCGTCGAAAGGCTAACTTGTCCACGACCCCCGATCGATGAGGTGGGATGACTGTACATGGATGGGGTAGCCGACTACTACAGCGAGCCAAGGGGAAGAATACGTGAGGGTGTTCGTGAACGATGCCGGATTAGAGTTCTGCGGTGCCGGTGAAGAGGGCATGTGCAAGCTAGACGAGTTTGCGAAGAGCCAGCGGTAGTCACCATACGCCAGGAACGACGGAGTTCGGGATTTCGAAAAGTGCAATCACACCGGATGGTGATCGAGCTTTTCCCGAGTTTTCATGGCGCTGTTCTGCTTTTGACGCAAGCATATCACCTCTAAATCGTACAATGGGCAGAACCGACCCTCTTGTTGTATCATCTCATTTTTCCCATCACCCTATACACGACTTGCAGGCACCGCTATCAACAAGTCTCGCTTTTTGATCCAACGCCCTACTAGGCGCCTAAAATCACCTCCAGGCTTTTCTGTACAGTTCCGAAAATTCTCACTGGAACTGATGCAGGATGTGTGGAGGTAAAGGGTACAGGTTTGGTCGGTAACGCTAGCGTAACCCGAAACAAGAAGTACCTAGGAAGACGTTGTTAAAAACTGGGCAAAGTGCTCGCTGATAACCGTCAAGAAAGGGAGGAAAAAAGATGAGGAGCGACGAACGAAGTGACTCGAACTAGATAGAAGCTGCGAGACGAACGAACAAGTACAGACAAGAGTCGAAGAAAAGAAAAAGAATTGCAAGTTCACAATATTAACTCCCGAACCATTCCCCTGATCTCCTCCCTCACCCTTGGGTGGATATGATCAGACTTGTGAAGCTCGAGTTGGTCGAGTCTGTTCCCAAAGGATTCGAGGTGATCGAGGAAGGTTTTCAATAGACCCCCATCGCTGGGGCGCTTGGTGTGCCTGTCAAAAGTGATGCAGAGGCGTTGGAGGTGGGGGAAAATCTCGTCCTGATCAAGGTTCGAGAAGAGGACGTCAAGAGGTATTCCCAGGAAATTTATCTCCCTCACGTATGGGAATTTGGCGGAGAAGACTGCCGCGGATATGAGCACACCGCGTACTCGAAGGTGGTTAATCTCTTCCCGAGGGACGTATGTAGCAAGGGCAAGGAGGGAATCACTCTTCAGGTCCTCAATGAAGATCGTTACCAAGTTGTCCATCCATTCCATTGCAGAGGGAGGAACGTCGCCTCGGCCTGGGTCTCCGGCGACGACTTTGGGGTAACCATTATAGTAGGAAAGCTCAAGTCCCAGCCCACTTTCGGGGCTTCTTCGACGTTGAAGGTAGTCCCGAAGGTATGGTCCGATGATCCCGGAAACATCGTCGACTGTAACGTCCAATAGATCGAGGAACAAACAGTCCATGTTCCTGGGAAGGTCGAGCTGATGAAGGAGCGTAAAAATGGCCCGCGGGGGTCCGGTCAAGTCGAGTTTCTTCAGGTGGGCAAGTATTACTCGAGAGGACTTCCCAGGATCATCATCTGCAACTTCGGGCCCGATAAGCGTGATTTCCCTGAGAGAAGGGTTGGAGAGAAGTATCAAGAGTACTTGGGATGAGGTTAATGAGGGTGAAGGAAGTTCAGTGCCGATGAACAAGCTTGTAAGCGCAGAAGTTTTTGATATAATGAGGTCCCATGATGAGACCGTGCAGCTTTGGAGAGTGAGGCATTGCAGCTTCGGGAAACGATAGCAGGCGAGGAAGTCTGAGACGTCTAGTGGATCTCGCAAACCCTTGGCCCATACGACTACCGACTCCACACTACTTGTCCGAATCCCGTCGCAGCTGACCAGCGAAGAGATTATGGAGTTCAGAATCTCTGGATTGTTGCCACGGAGATGAACCCGCCGTATGGTGTCACGAGCGGCTCGATCCTGGAGTGCATCTAGCAGGCTGTCGTCGAGTCCATAGTCTTCGAGGTCTTCGTCAAACACGAGATCGAGTGGGACTGTTGGGTGTAAAAGGTGTCGTCTTGTCCAATCTTCCAGGTGGTTGCCCCAGAAACTCCAAACTTCTGGGGTGCGCGAGGCGACCTCGAACCAGTGATGGCAAACAAACAGGAAGTTGTGAGATCTCCTTTCCAACGGACCGAAATCTGTATTTAAAGTGGTGTTCCAGCGGAAAATATCCCCGAGGATTTCTGGCGGAAGTTTGGACACGTTCAGCAGCGAGTTCCGAGCCCGTTTGAGTTGTATGATCGTCGCCTCGTGCTCTCTAATTTGCTCCTCCAAAGCCCGTATGGATTCAATATTCGGCTCCCTGCTTAGACTGGATTAGTTTGCGATTTGGCTCGGGTGACGTGTCCGCTTACACTGAGTAATCTTGTTCAGATAGCTTATCGCTGTCGGAATAAGCTGAAGACGGCATTGTTCCTTGATCGTAGCTCGTGGAGAGGGGGAGCTAGTATCCGGACAAGAAAGCGGGCGTTGGGTGAAGCCGGCTATTGTTTCGTACGCGCTGGCAGCAAGCGGCGTTGATCCGTGGGAAACTCACTCACGGCCGCCCTGCCTGTCGCCGTCCGCGTTTCCCCACCGCTCTGACCACCTCTACATCGCCAGCTCGTCGAAACTTGTAAAGCATCTTCATCCTCACTTCGCATCCCGGACGCATATGTCACACCGAGGACAGGTCGATAATACACGCTTCATCCGACATCTGAAATGCTGTCATGGATCTCGTTGGGAGATGAAAGTCGCACCGATGAAGTGATGTAAAACAATCAAGCTTTCGATGACCGCTTCGTACCAGAAATCGCCTGGTCCGCATCCACAATCACATCCTACGCCGACCTCATCGATCGATATGCGGCGGGCTGAGCCGCTGAGGTATGTCACGTTTGTGATTTGGCGGACGAGAATGAAGGTGATGAGCTAGAGGTGGGGAAGGGTCCCTAGATCGGCAGGACCCGGATGCGCGTAATACCCCTCCGCTTCTCAAATCTTTATGCATCATTTACGGACACCTTTTGGGAGCCGTTCAAGGCGTCGGTTATATCAACGAACTCATCGGACGTCTCACGAACTCCTCCGCACCTCACGCGTACGGTCTATAAACCAACAAGATTCTACTTTGATCCCGCGGAACCTCAGCTCCCCGCTGAACCGGTTAATGGACGTACATTTCTCTCACCACAACCTGGCCGCTGACGTATTCGCTGTAACGGGCTCGCTCAAAACAAAAAACCAATGGACCGATATCGATTACCGAGAATATGACGTGGATTATCTCCAATTTTCTGCCCGGGTGATACTCGAACGGCTATCTTGCACGCCTCACCTGCAACCCCTCGTCGTTTTCGGGAACTCGACCAATGAGGCGGTGGAACTGGGTACCCACAGATGGGGCGAGCCCACAACGGCCGCGAGCACGGGAAGAATACGTGAGGATATTCTTGAGCGATGAAAACAATTGGGACCATGCGGTACTGATGCAGAAAGAATGTGGGAGTCAGACCACTTTGTGAAAAAGCAAGGGGTATACCAGGAACGCGGCTTTTGGTATTTCGAGTGTAATCCCGGATGGTGACGAACATTCATTTCTTATACTCGACTGGGCTTCGAGCGTTTACGAGTTTCTACGGCGCTCATTAAAACCATCTCGCTCTGCTTTCTACGTACCACAACTGGCATAATCGCGGGTATCATCCTTCGCAAAGCCCTTTTATTTTTCGCAACGTGTAGACACCAATCTCAGCGCTACACCAGATTTATTGGCACTCGAAAAATCCCCCTGAATCACCCGTGGTTCCAAATTTCTTATTAGGGTTGAACTTGTAGCAATGTATGGAGATACAGTGCGCGGTATTGATTTTGTACGCAAGGGCGAATCAAAACGTGTACTCACACCAGATACGATATTCAACGTGTGGGAGAGGCGGGATACCATCGATCTAGTGTACGACGCCATCTATCAGGAGCGTCCTGATCCTTTCCTCTTCCCATGGAAACATACTATACGAACCGTCAATCTCCAGCGTGTCGAGTCTGTTTCCGGAGGACGGGAGGTGGTCGAGGGAGGTTGTCAATGGACTCCAATCGCGATGACACACGACTGCCCGGTCAGAAGTAATGTGGATGCGTTGGAGATGAGGGAAGTTTATGTCCCGATCCTTGATCGGGAAGAAGGTGCTGCCAAGACCCGTCCCCTGGAAGTGAATCGCCCTCAGGTTTGGAGATTGGGCAGACACGGTTTGCGCGGACAAGGAGCCATCGCGTATTCGGCAAAAGGTGACCTCTTCCCGAGGAACGTGTGCGATAAGAACGAGGAAGGCTTCCTCCACCTCGCGCCATCCAGATATTTGTGATGGTACCGGATATATCTTCGACTGTGTTATGCCATACGTCAAGACTAAACTATCCATGTTCCTGGGGTAGTCTAGTTGATGGAGGAGCGTGAAAACACCCCATCGGCGTCCAGTCAACGCGATTTTTCTCAGTTGGGTCAGTGGAACTCTAGAGTTGCCACCATCGTCTTCTGGGATTGCACTCCCAGCAAGTGCGACTTCCTGAATAGAAGGGTCGGAGCGAAGTGTCGAGAGGATTTGGGGCGAAGTTATCGTGGGTGTAGGATATCCACTGTCGAGGGTCAAGGTTGTGAGTACAGAAGTATTTGACGTGATGAATTCCCACGATGAGATCGTGCAGCTTTGGAGTGCGAGGCGTCGCAGCTTCGGGAAACTGGAATAGGCGAGGAAATCCGAGACGACGGGTGATTCTCTCTCATCCCGATACCGTATAATGACCGACTCGACGCTACTGCACCGAATTCCGTCGCAGGCGGTCAGCGAGGAGATTATAGAGTTTAGGGTCCCCGAACTTTCGGCACTGAGGTGAATCCACCGTATGTTGTCCCGCGCGGCATGATCCTGAAGTATTTCGCAGGCTATCGTCAAGGGTAGCCCGTTCGAAGAATTCGTCGAGCACGAGATCGAGTGGTGCCGTTGGACATCGAAGGTGTCGTTCTGCCAAATCCTCCAGGTTGTCGCCCAGAAACCCTAAAGCTCTGGAGTGCTCGGGGCGACCTCGATCCGATGATGGCAAACAGCTAGGAAGTTGTGAGATCTCTCCTCCAACGGGACAAAATGCTTCTTGAGAGTGGCGTTCCAACGGGAGATCTCCCCGAGTATTTCTGGCGGAAGTTTGGACACGTTCAACAATGAGTTCCGGGCGCGTTTGAGTTTGATGATCGCCTTCTCGTGCTCCCTGATTTGTTCCCCCAAAGCACGATGTTGACGATTAGTCCGTGATTTGACTCGGGTGACATGTCTGCTCACGTTGCGCGATCTTGTTGGGATAGCTTGTTGCCGTTGGTAGAAGGGGAAGGCGGCATTGCGTGCGAAGATGGAGTTAGGATCCAGCCAGAACTCGATGGAAAGGAGGGCCAGCCTTCTGATCGGGATTCTCCAGGGTTCCCAGGCACGTGTGGCTCAGAACCTTGTACTACTAACTGGCTGTAACTTACTAACTACTATGAGTACTACTTACTACTCGCCGTCCGACTCGCCGCACCTCCCTTTTTGTCTTAGAGCACGTGCCGCTGCTCAGGTCGCCAAAAAACCGACGAGTGTCGCTGAAACTTCTTACGGGGCTCGATGGCTAGCCCTTCTCCGTCTCCATCCCCCAAGCCGTCCTTCCGTTCCCGCCTGCCAGGATTCCTCAGGCGGAGGTCTTCACTAAACTTTGGGACGCAGCGCAAGTCAGAGTCCTTCTGGACGCAGCACAAGGCAGAGTCCGAGACATCCTTGTTGGACCCCAAGTTGGCAGCACGAAAGGAAGCACCCCCAAACTTGGTACTGCCATTGAACCAGAAACCGCGCCGCATACCATCGTCAGTCCTGTAGCTGAGTTGCCTGCTCGCGAGGCGGATGCCGCCGGGAACTATCAAACTCACATCGTTGTACCATCACCCTTCAGAGCGATCCAAGTTTCCGGCCCGCAAGAGACCCCTGCGCAGAACCCTGCTGTCTCCGATCCTCCCGCGCCATCTATTCCGGAACCCGAGTTACATGTTGTCAAATCCCCGCCCAACCTTGTAGAATCGCCCGGGACCCAGGGAGCCCTTCCTACCGACCATAACCTCATAAGCATGACCAACCAGGCTGTCCCTGACCCGCCTACCAATGCCCCATACATTCCGTCTGAGGTCGAGGCAAAGCATTACCTCTATGGTTTTCCCTCTAAGGCCCGCTTTATCGCTCGCTCCAGCACCGACGTCTGGATGAAGCCCACGGGTGCTGAGGCGTACCTCGAACCCAAGGAGTTAACTCCTCTCGGCACCCACCGCCTTAACGAGGTCTGGGAGGACACTGTCGGTCCTGCCATGGACGGTTACTTGCTCAAGAAGCAGGTGCAGTGCTCAATCCTGAACCCTCTTCGAATCGGCATAGCTGGGAAGCCTTCCCCTCCCGCCTTCATCTTGGTCGGTGTCAACCCTGGCACTCTCTCTGCCGAACTTGGCATCGAGGTCGCTGTTCATTGCCATTCTATCCTTCTCCAGAACGACATCGACGACATTCACGTCATCATCTGTGAATCCAAGTTCACCCGCTCTGCGACGATGTATAAGCCTGCCATCAGCGCCAACCCCGCCGCCATCGTCCGCGAGCCATTCTCCACTACTCTAGGTATCCCTATCTGCAACGCCAAGACTCCCAACTTCGAGGGCACTGGTGGTTTTTTCTTCGTCGACACCGCCAAACCCGGCATCCTCTACCTCCTCACGGCGAGGCATGTCCTTTTCCACCCCGACAAGGAAGAGAATGCGCTCTACAAGTTCCGCGAAGGCAGCGGTCAGGCCAGTAGGAAGGTCTTATTGATGGGCAAGGCTACCTTTGACGCTCGTTGCAAGGCCATCAAGTCCGCGATCGATGCTAAGGAGATCATCATCCAGCAGCTCAAGAGGCGTTTGACGGTTGCTGACGAGATGGAGGACGAGGAGGATGCCAACGCGGAGCGGAAGGCGGTCAAGCCCGGGATGGAGGAGGCAGAGGAGGCCATCGCAGCCTTCAAAAAGTTGCTCGCCGACGTCGCCAGGGATTGGGCGGACGAAGAGAAGCGTGTTCTTGGCCACGTCACCTTGTCTCCCCCCATCAGTCTCGACAAGGGCGACGACGGCTTCACCGACGATTGGGCTGTCATCCAGATACACCCCTCCATGATCACCAAGCTTAACTTCATTGGAAATGCCATTGACCTTGGCTCCGTTGATGTTGACAAGCTCACCACCTGGATGTATCCTCGTAACACCAATCCGAGTTCGTTCAAATACCCTGGTGACCGTCTTCTTCGATTCCGCGGGACCGTCTCCGACCAGGAGATGTTCAGCCCTGACCAGAGGACCAAGGACCACGATAACGACCCTGTTATTATGGTCCTCAAGAACGGCAATAACTCTAACCTCACCGTCGGCCGTCTCAACACCATCCGTGCCTTCGTCCGCGAATATTTCGTAGGCAAGCCCGGTAAGATGTCGAAGGAGGTGGTGGTACTTCCTCGCAACTCGAAATCCCGCCCGTTCTCCGAGCGTGGAGATTCTGGGTCCGTCGTAATCGATGGCACTGGTAGGGTTTGTGGCATCCTCACTGGCGGGGACGGAGCTACTGATGTATCTGACTGCACTTTCGTCACGTCTATCAATTTCCTTATTAAGCGCTTGGCCGCGTTCGGTATCCACGCCAACATCTTCCCCTTGCCCACCAATCTTTGAGTGCCACCCCCCTTTATCCTTCTTCTCCCCGTCCTCCACTTGTTTCTTCTCCCACGGCCTTGCTATTTTTCTTTACTTTTTACTCTCCTTGTTCCACGGAGTTGTCGTCAGTTAGACTAGGTCCCGGATAGTTCCTTCGTACGGCAATTGGGCTCGTGCCGGTCGAGACGTAGCTTGTTACTCATGCGATATTCATCTCTTACCTCCGCTGATTTGATCGTACACGCTGTACTTGTATTTGACATGCACTTTCGAAATACCACTGTGACTTTGTGTCCTTGAATTCACGGTCGACGAACTGAAGCGCCTCAGTTGTAAGTATCTTTATAAGGTCGAATTTTCGCACTTGGAAAGTTTCCTCTCTTCACTTTCTATCATCTCAGAATACTTGCCGCTTCAGGAGTCAATTCGAACGCGTAAGCCTTCATTGAGAGGGAATAAACAGACAGAGGTACAATCACACATATAGTGCTTGTCCCTGTGGGACGCTGCCAAACGCTTTACCCCAAGTGTTTGAGAATGGATAATCACCGCGCCGAGATCCTGCTCAACAACGACCATCCACACTTGACCACGAAGGCCTGACCTCCAGTTTACTATTCGGTATCCACCCAAGCAGTCAAAAGTAAAACCACCGGATCAAGCCTATGCTGTTGGTCCGCTCTTGTTCTCGTTCAATGTTCTTGGAGGTGCATACAGCTGGTCCACGGGATCATGAGTCTGATGCAGCTACCCTAGGAGACTCAAGGACATCCCAGGGTTTATGCATTATTCTTAAGCACCCCCCTGTACCACCATTGTTCTGGCCGAAATCCAATGCATTTTAGGATTTATGCAATAAGATACTATGCAATTAGAACTATTTGACTGTAGGAGGTGTCCCTCTAAGTCCTAAAAGCACGTGTTTGGCACTGGGGCGGTCGCTCGCCTGTTGGTTCCAACAATGTTCCAATACTTTCCATATTACATCTGTGAATGGTTCCCCTGCAACTCCCCTGGGCCTCTCTGGGCGTTTGCCATCTAGGACCATGAGATAAACCAAAAGTTCCTCGTACGCGGAAAATGGCGCCTGTCCGCTGAGGACTTCGTATATGACCATTCCCAGCGCATATACATCTGATTTTACCGTTGGGTGTTTGTCCAACAGACCAAAGCTCCGTGGGTCCATAAGCTCTGGGCTCATCCATGGAATCCAACCATTTGCATACGGCAGGGTTTGCTGCCTCGCGGCCACCGTAGCCATATCGAAGCCCGCTAAACGGGCATTTCCGTCGTTGTCGATGAGGATGTTCACCTTGGGGTGGGTAAGCGGCATGCAGGCCAGCGATCATAAGATTCGGATCATACCCCTCTGAGATCGCCATGTATCATCCCCCGATCATGCATATGAATCAACCCCTTAGTCACGCCCTTCAGCTAGAGCTGTCACGTGAGCGGCAAGATTCTGAGGGGGAAACGGGAACATACAAGTCCTAACCGGTCCTCGTTTGGATTCACCCTTGTGAATTCCATGATGTTACCATTCGACATCCAATCTGATACCATTACGAGCTGATTCTCGGTCATCATCACGCCCAAGAGTGGTAGCAGGTTCGGATGCTTGAGAAAGCCCCATATTCCAGCTACCCTACAAAACTTCTAGGACATATAGTTAGTTGTGCATATGGCAAGGTAATCGTATCACCAACAACTCACTCCCTTGATCTTCTTGGTGTCATCCCCCGGCGATACCCTCGAAACCTGGGCTGCCACCTCCCGGCCTTGGTATTGACCCTTCCACACGTTCGGGAGTACATTCTGAAAAACAGGGTTCTCCATTGGATCGTGAAAAGGCGGAAGTTCCAGTGATCTTGGAAGCAGGGCCCGATCACCGCAAATTGCGGATAGATAGATTTGACAATTCCTGTGCACACGTGGCGCGAGATCATCGAACAACTGATTGTGGGGACCGGCAACCCGCCTTGGCCACGCGTGCTCATTTGAAATTGGCTCCCCAGTGAGACATCCTCTGGTCAATTTTCCAGCCCGTCCAAACTGCGTGCGTCGGATTAGATATACGGAAATACTATGTGGCGTGGCCGTGCATCGATTCATGGTTTGAATTTTTTATGAAGGCAATACCCTGTGTGAAAATATCATACTGTTGGTCATCAAAGGGCTACCCATAATCAAGTGTTGGGGTGCTATAGGCGTCGAATCTTGCCATAGTCTGGGTGGTCGAATGCCACACCCCGCACTGCACTCGACGATGTTAACGTATCTCACATCAGTCTCGAGTTACACGGTCTTTATCCTCATAGTCCCTTATATCCGAGTTACGGCCGCTGCGTTCAAGGGAGAACTGTGGCGCACACCCCTGTTAGGTGGAGTTGCCTCACTCGATTCGATCGCTGATATTCACAAAAAACCTCAATTTCTGGCAATCAAGGTACTTTTCTCTTGGAGCGCAACCATGAAATTGAAGTTTGCTATGTCTCCTCATGCTCTATGTTTTTAAAGTGGGTGTGGTGTGTGGCAGTCCACAGAAATTTAATTTCGAAAGATGGGCAACGAACTGAGTGTGTGGGAAAGTCCGCACGGAATCAATTTTTGGCAGAGGGTTGCCGGTCCCCACTGATTGACAAAACGAGGAGGTTTTCACCATGGTCGAACGGCCTCCACCTTGAACGGGGGAAACTTGCCTCGTTGATCTTATCAACAAAGATCTGAGTATCATCTCTAGAGAGGTTGCTGACAGTCTTGGCCTGATTCGGGTCTGAGAAAATCTTATCGATCAGGGAGATGCGCTCGTGCTTGGCGAGGGTATTGCTGATCAGACGTCTCCATGTAGGTTGATCACTGCACATGAGAAAAAGTTGGACCAAATGAAAGTGCGAATTCGGAAAGGCACGAACTTTTGCACGCTACGCAAACCGAACAGCACATCTACCGCTTCCGGGCGCGAGGACGGATCCTGCTTCCAGCAACGCTCCATCAATACCCCCAACTGAACCGTGAAGCTGGGATGTCTTGGCCGTTCCGGGCGTTTCCCCTTCATTATGTCAAGTACAACCGCTGCAGCTGGCTGCCCATAGAAAGGAACTGCGCCAGTGAATACCTAAACCGATGTAAAATGACAGTCAACCAAGACAGATACGCAGGGGATCATCCGTTACGCGCCTCCACCATAACCATAGCGAAGGAAAAGATGTCTGCTTTCTTGCTGTGTGTCCCGTCGCTCAACAATTCTGGTGCTGACCATTGCGGGGCGAAACTTCGGGTATCCCATGTGTAATTCAAGTGGTTCGTGACCCTCGAGAGGCCAAAATCCGAGATACGTGCACGACCCACGTCGTCCACTAGGACATTGCTCTAGTTAATTTGAGTAAGATAGTGAGGCAAGAGTTAGAATCACATACTCCTTTGAGGCGCCCATGAATCACATCATAGGAGTGCAGGTAGCAGAGGCCCTCAACAACGTCGGATAGCTGATAACGGGAATTGGCGTGGGATTGGTGCGCTAATATCTACACTTACAAGTGAAAGTCGGTCTGCGTTTGAGTTCTTAATATAACCGACCAGGTCACCACCAGGCATCCAACTTGAAATGATCTGTAAGGGCGTGATCGTGATGCCTAGTAGGGGCACTATGTTCGGGTGTGTCAAGTACCTCAATGCCACAGCCTCTCTGCAGAAGGTCTGTGGGGTACATTGGTCGAGGTAAAAAGAAGGAGCAATGGCGTCAAAGACAGACTTTCGTAACCACTATTGGATCTTGCCGAAAGGAAATCTGCACGCTCTTGACGCAAACCAGTGAACCATCGAGGGTCCCTTTGTGTACGTTGCCAAAGCCTCTCTCATCAATCGCCCGGGGACTGATATCGAGGTTTGGCAAGAGAGTGCATGATGTAGGGAGCGTAGTCAGCAGTCCGCATAAGGTTCTGAGTTCAGTTAAACACATCCTAGAAGAATCGTTCAAAAAAGAGAGGCATTGAAGAGCCTACCCTGGTTTAAGTGGCAAATGCGGATGGAAGACACGGTGATGTACATCATCCAGAAAATCAATAAGCCACCTCGAATCATCGTTTTCGAGGTCCATCACGCATTCCCTGTATTCCTCGCCACATAACAAATCGTTAAATTGGTGGGGAAACTCCGACAACGACTGGTCAAGGTCAAGGAGCTTTCGCAAGACTGGGTGATTGGGTGCAGAAATTGTGTCCTCCAAATTTGATCCACCCAACTAAGAAAAATGAGGCGCGGCTGACTAAACGATGAACCTGTCAAAACCTCACCTCCACCCTCGTCCACATCGATACGTGGCATGTGTGTGTCCAACAGAGATGAGATGTCACCCTCGCCTCCTACCTGTTTGCGCGTGAGAATTGGAGAATTGCTGTGTCAATCATCCTACCTCGCGAATCCTGGCTATGTCCCCATGGTGCAGCAGGACAGACGTAGCAATTGAATGCTTTCATCATGAGAGTTGAGCGGTCCAGCGGCGACACAAGAAACGGGGATTACCTGGAATACATAGTCTGCAATGACATCCCAGTTGTCGTATTCTTCATCCTAAAGGCAAAAATCAGAGAGGGAACAAAAGGACACAGGAAGAACCACACGTATTGCATGTTGTGAATAACAATATCTAGCTCAGGGCTGTTGCCGTCTGTGGTGGGATTCCACTGTCCTCCGAGGTCCTCATCACCGCTTTCAGGTTCAGCATCAGGCCACTCAGTCAACTCGGGGAAGGCGTCCTCTCTCCTTTCCCCTGGACCAAGGTCGTGTGGCCCCGCACCGGCCCGAATCACCCTGGGAAATATTTTGAAACGCATAGTGTAATACCTTATGAAGACACATTGATCGAATTCGGTGGGGAGGCTTTCTGTGTCTCTAGACTGCGAGGAAGCAGGACCCTGTCGTGAGGGGGGACTGCATAGTTGCGGTCCATGAGTAGTATTTGAGATTTAGTCGTAATACCTCGAGGCAAGATGCTCGAGTCACTAAAAGATGGCATCTGACAATCCTGAACACGTTGTCAACACAAGGCTCAGGTTGCCAAGTTGCGCTGCTTGAAAATGGCCCACCTGTGCCGCTACGCATACCTGATTGAAGTCAGTCTCGTCGCCAACATAGAGGAGCAACCTGGCTGTTCACCGTGGCTAACCAGAAGGTAGCCGCGGAGGAACCGAACATTGGAACAGAGATAGAGTGATTCGCGTCGGATTGATCAGAAATACCCTCGTGGGAATAGGCGGCCATCGCGAAGTCCCTGGTCATATCGAATCCGTAGACGAGGACGGGTTGCAAGTTTTCTCCGTACTGCTTGTCGCGGGCAAACTTTACCCAAGACTTGTAATGGTGTGCAGTGTATTTTCTAAACGCAGAGTCCAGTCGAGAATCTTTCTTGTATGTCTGGTGCCTCGTGACCAGTGCTGCACCACGATACCCAGTGAGCTCAAATGAGAACTCTGCATCAGCTTCCAGGGCCCTAGAATGACACGGACTTGAACATAGTAGAAAATGATCTCAGGGATAGGACGCACAATTCGGTGGTTACAGGGGCACAATCGTTGGTCCCAACCTGTTGAACCGTGTGTGTGCCAACGCAGCCAGGCCGTCGGGGCTGTTTTGATGCTGGAGTTCCAACAGCCAAAGGCTCGAATGTACTGGGAACGTCCTCTCCTCGTATCCTCTCTCCCAAGGGGGAGCCGGCGGAGAACAACAAATGGAATCCCCCCTCGCGAATAAAACCTACGTCTCCGATTTGGACACGGGTGTCTTTGCTGTCAGGTGCTGGTTCCCTGGATTCGTAGATTTCAGAGATCGCGGTATCCATCGATGAAAAGAGCTCTACCACAGAGCATCGCCATAACAAAGAGAGTCCATCTGTCTGTAAAAGAAACCGAAGGTGTAAAGTGGCAGACGTAGCATAAGAACAGAGTCCGGAACCTCACTTTTTGTATATCTGCCATGCTGGTTTCGCTCTGGGTGCCATGAGGGCTCGAAGACGGGGGAGTTTGAGGGAAAGAACGCTCACCTTTCCTAATCTATCTTCATGTATAGGATTCAGTCCAGACGTGTTCCATCATGGAAAACCACGGGACGCGAGCCGTTCTCCGTAATATTTGGGTTGGGTCAGGTCTCGGCAGTCCCCGGCGCAATGCGGAGGTGAATACCATTACTTAACCTCCGCTTCGCACCAGGGAATATAGTCGGAGTGTCGTCGACACACACTGTTGCAGATTGCAACCATCTACTCCCCACGACCGCATATCCCTGCTGGAATTTGGGCACGGTTGAAGAAGAAGCCATCTCTCCCCCATGTTGCTTCGGGACGCTGGGGACTACTCCAGACACTGTTGACCATGTCCGAGGGCTTAGGGACTTCGGAATTCTCAAGCCGTACTTCCGGAGTGGGACGAAATTTGTATCGATGGTCTCAATGGGATGGAGGTTTCGATTGCGGTTGGTGGAATCGGAAAGACCCGATCAAGCGGCTGGATTGGGTTCTAGGACGGTTGCGGTTGGGCAAGAATGATTGCGTCTTTGAGCTGTTTTTTCCCCTTTTCCGTTCGTAATGATCATCACAACAACCAGAAAACACCATAAGAAACTTTGCCACCCATTACCGCATCGCAACGAACATAGCCACGGGAATATCTTATAAACTCTTACTTATGCTCGAAGCTCTCTCCATCAACCCCTTCACCCTCCTACTCAACCGCTCCGCCTCAACCTTCCGTTCCCAAACCTGATGCGCAGGCATCTTCTTCCTCGGCACCCACCCCCTCCCAACAGCAACAACCGTCCCGTCTTCCAACTTCTTGCTCCTGCTCCTACTCGCGCTCGTGGCGGATAGATCCACGACCCGCGGGGACGCCGAGAACTTGATCACGTCCCTGTACAGAAGCTTAGTCTCGGTGGCGAGCGAACGTAACGTAGGGGGCGGTCTCGGCTTCGGTTTGGGGGAGTCCTCGGAGTCGGATTCTTCTTCGTCGTCTGTATCTGAGAGTCCAGAAGGTTCCAACGGTGGCGTCGGCATACGCGATAACGAAGAAGGAACCCGAAGTTCTGGGAGCGCCTTCATTTCGTGTAGCAAGTCCTGTCCTCTGAGATACGAGTTCTCCATACGCAGGAACCGGACAGTCCCGCGATACGCCTCGATCTGAAAAATGGAGTATGAATGGTCGGTTTCTTCTCGAGAACTCTTTACTAACCTGTTCAAGCAGGTAAGAAGTCTCGACGTTCCCTTCCACTTGTAGGGTTTCCGCGTCTGTGGGTTGCGCAGCCGATGCTACAAATCTCGCGGTCAGCCCCTGCTGCCAAAAAGATGAAAGGGGGATTCCCAGACCTTGTCGTTCAGGATTACTAGCCAACGCCTTCAGCTTGATGTTATCTTGCTCAAGAGCGTCTAGGTCATGCTGCAGCTGGTCGATAGCTTCTTCATATGACCTCTCTTGCTTCCTGGCCTTGCCCAACTCAGCCTCGAGGTCGTTGATCGTATCTGCCTGCTTCTTGACCGTCTCCATCCTCCTCTCCATGAGCTCAATCTTGACGGATGACTCTTGGATGTTCTGATCCTTCGACTTGAGATTCCTGACGAGCGCCTGAACCTCATCGTTGAGTTGCCCAACCCTTCGCTCGGCTTCGACGTTGACCGCCGCCCGCGCCTTGACCTCAGAAACGCGGGCGACCCACGGAGGTGTTCCGGTGACTACCAACTTTCGTGAGCCTCATCTCCGGTGGATAAAAATCGGTTCCACATACTCTTAATGGTATTTGCGGTATCCATGGTCAGAGGAACGAGCGCGTGCACCTGTTGTAAAACGTTCGCGATATAATCCGACACGCCTTGCCACGGCGAAGCAGAGTTGCTCCCTTTGTTGACAGTGCTGGAGGCGGTCCGTCTCACGAGAGACAAAATGTGCTCGAATTGGAAGGGCGTCTTAGACCCTCGGACATCACTCAGGTATGGCATGATCTGCTGCGCCAACGAGATACCAAAGTTGATAAGCTCTGAGAAGCTGTTGTTCAGGTCTTGGAGGTTAGACACGAGGTGACTCTTCAGGGCGGAAGAATCTTGCAAGAGATCTTCAATACGCTTCATCA
The DNA here is from genome assembly GCA_015956445.1 of Thelephora terrestris. Classification (NCBI taxonomy): domain Eukaryota; kingdom Fungi; phylum Basidiomycota; class Agaricomycetes; order Thelephorales; family Thelephoraceae; genus Thelephora; species Thelephora terrestris. The sequence goes on along the minus strand of WIUZ02000023.1, from coordinate 68,961 downwards.
ATTTTCTGGGACGAAAGCGTGAGCCTCCACGTCCAGGTGCAAACTAGAAACGCACTTGGATGGGTTCTTGCCGCTTCTGCACTGGTCCAGCACCCTCTTCAAAGGAGCGTATAAGGTTTCAGCAGGGTCGAGATTGCCCATATCCAGAACCACGTCTTGAACAGGAACGGTGGGCATCAAAACGAACGGGTTTCGCTTCTGTGATTCCTAACTTACCATCTTCTTTCATCAAGGCTTCAATGGAAGTCTTGACCAGTCCAAGCGACGCAGCGAACATATCGAGGTCATGGTCGAACGACAGCGCATACCCTAATTCTCTCTCTCCCAAGTCAAAACCGAACCCGGCGAAATAAGTCTCGCTGATATGATCAAATTGTGCGTGAATCCTATGAAATTGTGAGTCAGTTGTGTTTTCGATTTGGTACAGATGGAAGAGCGCACTTGACGACGTCGCTCACACACTCCATCTCCCTGAACTCTTCTTTCCTCAAGAGCTCGATGTGCATGTCCACCCTCTTCTCCATCGGTGCGATCTCTTGATACAACCTTCCGATATTAAGGAACGAGTCAACATCGCATCGACGCAAGATAGAGGCGAATCGTTTGCAGAGGGTTGAGAGGCTAGACAAGCGACCCCTCATCTGACGACACGTTTAGCTTGGGACGCAACGGGATGAAAAAAAGGACGCACCTCGCAAACACCGACCAGCATGTCCGAGACTGAACCATTCAAGGAATCCGGTAAACCGTGGGACTGTGCGACGACGGTATTGATCAAGTCGGTCTTCGCCGCCATACGCTGGAAGAACATGTAGCAGCTCGTCGCATCACCATCGTTCTCCGTGTACACTTCGGGGAGATATGGCTACAAGCGCGTTCAACAAATCGCGTGCAAACTTGGGGTGAACACGGGATGTTTACCTGAACGATTGCCAAGAGCTCTTTAACCTCTCGCGACTCGATTGTCTTAACCTCCAGCTCGATTTGTTTCGCGTGGTTCTTTGAAGCGGTGGATTGGAGCCTGAGGTTGAGGGATAACATTGCGGCTGTCTGGGTAGCCGCGGAAGCGGATTTCTCGTTGGCGGTCTGTGTCTCGGCTCTTAAAGAATCAAGTTCTCTGGTCCAAGTAATATACGTGAGCGGGAGAAGTAGGGGAAGACATAGGGAAACACCGTACGTTTGTAGTTGCATGACCAACTCACGGAATCGAACGATGGTCTGTTCCAAGTCTTGACAGGACTCTTCTAAAGAATCAACCTTTGCGTCAAGTTCTCGGGTATGGGTATCCTTCGTTTCTGATATTAGAGTCAGTAACGAATTCATTCATCCAGTGACGACTGGATATACCGATTTCCTCATGCAGAGACCGCTCGGTCTCGACGTGATTTTCCTCGAGCTCGTCGTTGAGTTCTTTGAGAGCTTCTAGGTCCTCAATAGTGACACGCATTTCCTCGATTTTCTGTCACGGAATAAAGAAAGGCCGAGCTTCACAATGGCAAAAACTATTACCTCGCTCAGCATGAGATTCCGCTCAGTCAACTGGACCAGTATCTCCTCGGCGCCAAGTGCATCGTCGAGTTGCAGTTTTAGATCTTCGACTTGCTGTTCGGCGTTCTGAAGCATTATGAGAACAGACTCGTGAGAGTCTAAGAATGCCAAAGTCAGGACCTCCGTGAAAGAGTGAGAGATATGCATACTTTGGAGCTCCTCCAGGTTGGCAACATCCTTTTCCATATCCGCGATCCTCCTCCGTTGGTCTTGATCGGTCTCCTGTGAAACGTCCCTCAATCTGGAAAATAGGTGTCAAATCTGTCAAGACTGTCAAGGTCCGGGTTGCATCCACCTCATCAAGGCCTCTTTCAGCCTCTCGTTTTGTTTTTCCAGCTGGATATATGCCATTGACGATTTCGCGCTCGCGTCTTTCTCGCTAGCTTCCGGGCCGCCGCCGCCACCGTCCCTCAACACTCCTACCTCGACTTCCAAGACCGCAAGCTTCTCTTTGACCTCCTCTAGCTCACCCTCAGCCACCTCAGCCCGCTCTTCCGCCATCTCCTTGTCCAGCATAACCATCTCCAATTGATCCTGCAAATCAACAGTCCTGGTATCCCCCAACGCACCCAGCTGTTTCGTGTCAGCCAACTCTCTCTTGGTAGCCGTCAAGTCAGCTTGCAGAGATGCAAGTTTTGCTTGGAGTTTCGGACGTAAAGCCACAAAAGTCTCGGCTTCGTTCAGGCGGTTCTCGAGTTCACGGACGTGGCGAGCATCATCTGCACGTTTGGCCTCAAGGACCCTGACCTTGGCCCGTAGTTCTTGAAGCTCGGTGTCATCTTGCACAGGTGCTGGGGCAGGCGGAGGCGCAGTGGAGGGTTCGGGTGAAGGGGAAGAAGTGGTCAAGAGTTCGTTGGTGAGTGAAGAGGAAGGACGGGGTCTTGTGCCTCTCTGGAGCTGCGGAGACTCAGTGACGGGTGAACCAGAAGGGGGAGAAGAGTCTGGCGGCTGAGATAACGGGGATGAAGGCCGCTTGGACTGGAGCAGAGGCATCCTCCGGGGAGGGGCGATCGGGGATGGACTGAGCGGACCGTCTAGGAGAGTCGATGAGCGAGATAGGGAGGACTTGGAGAGCGAAGTCAAAGTTTGTCGTTTGCTGGGAGATATCATCGCCTGGCGTGGGGCGCTTCCTGGACGTGATGGACCGGGTGACGGTGGTGGACCCATGGAGGAGGCAGCTTTATGGGGACTGGAGGATCGTGATGGAGGATCGATGGATCTTGTAGATGAAGTGCGGGTGATGCTTGGTGCCTTCTTGTGCCCAAGAGTCGGCTTGCTCGCTGTCGATGCAGGCCGCTATGCATGGATCGACGTTGTGAGCAACATTCTGAGAAATCAGAAGAGTATGATAGCACACCGCTGGTTCGGAAACGACCTTGACCTGACTCGGACGGAGGAACATGCCATATTTAGGTTTGCAAGTGAAATACTTGACATCCTGAACGGTTCCGTCGTTCTTGCCAATGGGTTCGCTGAGTTCGACACCGACCCATTTACCAGGAGCAAATGAGGTGGGACCGCAGAAACGTACGAGACCTCTGCCTACGGGAACATCGACGATGCTTCCTATCACTGGCTCGGACATCGTCGAGAACCCGTCGTGGCGGAGAGATCCAAGCCGTTGTCGATCATTGATCGGACTCTGGTCATCTGCTGCTTAAGTCTTTCGCGTGCTAGAACAGAGGCTATGGCATGCATGGTAGGCGTGTGCGCTGTTGCGAAGGCAATGGGAGACAAGTGCTTACTGTTGATTAAAGTTGATATGGTATCCGAGGAATCTTGCTGCCGAGTGATGAATTCGTGTTCTGGGACCGAACATCTTGACCTCGGTTTCTACCACCCCAAATACCACCCTTCGTATTTACTCCTATTCTGCGGTGGATCGCTCCACGATGTACATGTCTTTTTTGTTACCTCGGGTGGTTCGCGAGTTCCAAGTTCGGCAGAAGGGCACCTGTGGGTCTTTGCGCGCGCACCTCCCTTTTTGTCTTACCGCACGCGCCGCTGCTCACTTGACGACACACTCAGTTCGCCTTGACCCTCACTTCTGGGCACTGACCTTTGCATTCACCAGACCAGGTGGAGCAAATCACCCACAGGCCGTATAAAAATTTGGCATCCGACAATGGCTTGTACTTATCCTCCCCACCCCCACACCCCGATACAACCTATCCTCATCCCCGACTAATTTTTATACCCCACAATCATGAACCTCTCCTTCACCACCGACGACGACGCTCTCGACTGTATCATCTTTGAATCCACTTCCGGTTCTCCTATTTATCAACTCGAGACTCCAAAGCACTCCGGGAGAGTCCTCACAACCACCGCCTCACGGTGCGATGGTTCACCTCAGTCTGTGTTCAAAATCCTCTGGGCTGGTACATCCCTGGAAAACACAAAACTCGTGTTGAATTTCGCCACTCGTACCAAATGCAAGGCGAGAGATGTCCTCCCCGTTGCCCAGGGAGGCTCCACCTAGTGAGCATCTCTCTTTTACGCACCGCTTCGGTCCAGTCCAGCTCACCGCTGTTTCCTGCAGTGGTTCAATCGCCATCAACGATATCCAGTACAAATGGAAAGCCAAGGGAATGGGATCCAAACTCGTCGTACGTCAAACCTCGTCGACTTCTCCAAAATGTAATTTATAAACTTCTCTCAGCTCGTGAATTCCGACACGAAAGCCGTCGTCGTCGAATCCCACCGCCAGGTAACTGGCAGCGGGAGCTTCATCAAAACCAAGACTCCACGGTACATGAATCTGGACATCGCCGAAGAAGTGGTCGAATACACCGACCTCATCCTCCTCACTTTCCTTCTCGTCTGGAAAGAGAGAGTCGGCGAACGAGCAAAACGCACATACCTCGACAGAACTCCCGACCTAACCAGCGCCGTACTGATGAACTCACATTAAACCACGATATACCCCCAGTTACACGGCCAATGGCTCGTTCCTTTGTATCAACACCTAATCTGCCTCCCTAATACCCGTTCTCGCTGCGCGAGTTGATGTAGATTCGTCGTCTCTCTGTATTTCAGCCTTAACCCTCCGATACTTTTCGATGCTTGCACCTGTTTCGTCGTACTGCTATCAACTTGTTTTCTCACCATTTATGATCCGCTTGCCCGCACTCTCTCGGACCGTGAAAACCTGGAAGGACGTCCGGCCATCCCTATCCCTCCAACCACCACCCTCAACCCAGTCATGTCCCTCAAATCCTACATCCTCAACAACAAAAACTGGGGGAAAAGTCGATTCACCTTTGATCATCTCAAGTCCCCCGTCGCTCGCATTCACTTTGTGGCGCACGAAAACGTTCTAGACGAGCGAGACAACCCCGGCGAACGGCCAACAAACCATTGGACCCTCTTCTTCACCATTTCCGACAACCTCTCTGTCCACGTCGACGCCGTACCAAACGAGCCTGGTCGACCGGGCATGATCATCCCCGAATCAGAAAATTCCGCTTTCGCCGCTGATGCCATCCACGTTGCTTCGACGAACGTTCCGTCCGGCCTAACGGTGGAAGACTTGCTTGGAATCATCGTTGACCGCAGACGCGACCATTACACTTTCGCTCCCATCGGTGAAGGTTGCCGATACTGGCTTTCCGTCATCTCCAAGGACTTCATCGAAGCGGGAGTTATTTGCGAGCAAGAGTCCGATGCTGTTATCGAAGCACTCGGAATGTACTGGCCTTCTCCTTCCGGATCACTGTCTGTTCCTAGGCCTATGGCTCGTGGCACCTTTCACGCGTAACAATGACGCCAGGTGATCCCCAAGTTGTGTGTCTGTAGGCCCTCACGTTGGTTGACGATGCCGTACGTAGCTTTCAGCAATCTCATCACATATCCCACCCGCCTAGATGGGGAAGAATATAAGAGCTACCCTTTGACCCTCCTTATTCATGCTTTTGGATCTCAGACGAATTCCGCGACTCGTTGATCGCCCTACGTCCCCCTAGGTATCTTCCCCTGCTAAATCGCGCCCTCCTCGCCTCTGAATTCGAGGCTGGATTCCAGCCTAGATCACCCCACGGAGCCAGCACTCTAGGGGCGTGTAATCGACCTCATGGTTGTTTTGAAGTACGCGTGGGGCGGTTTCAGGACCACGATCCATTGAGCATCGTCGGATTGCTTGCAGGAAGGGCCTCTCTTGCCCGTGGCGTTTAGAGCTGTCGACTGTAGGCACTTATGTATCTCAAGTGTGTGAGCTTTATACGACCAGGTCTGTTATCTGGCGTTCGATGGCGCCCACTAACCCACTCAAGGCCGTGATCTGCACATCACTCTCGTTCCCACCGCCACGCCCAACCTCAAAGGCGGAATGGCGAGTTGACACGCCACATTACTGAGCCAATGCAAGAGCCCGCTGCCGCTGTGACGCTGTTCACATGTTTTCGTTTCGTCATAAGTGCAGAAAAATTCAACCCACTCGCATACATCCACCGATATCATTCCGAGCCTATGTGATGAGTCACTCCCTCTCTCTTTTCGTTCTTTACCGCTATGGAAGAATCCTCTACCTACCCAAAGCATAACCGCAGCACCGTCCGTCGTCTTCGTGACCGAACCGTCCACGCCATTTTCAGCGCCGCGCCTATCGTTCATGTCTCGTTTCTCCCGACAGACCCTTCCGTCGACCCATTCCCAACCATATTACCCATGCTCGGTGCGATTGGAAGCTTCGGAAATCCCTCCGCAGATCCAGCGACAGAACCTCTCGACTTTTACATCCACGGTCACGCGAGCTCTCGCCTCATGAAGCTTCCAGGATCGAAACTCACGGAAGATCATCCTGAGGGGCTACCCGTCTGCGTAGCTGCCACCCTGGTGGACGGGATTAAGCTCGCCCTGACGCCTTTCAACCATAGCTGCAACTACCGCAGCGCCGTTCTCCACGGGTACGCCAATCTGGTCACCGACGAGGACGAGAAGAATTGGGCCATGCACCGCATCACAGACGCTCTCGTTCCCGACCGTTGGAACAACACCCGCGTCCCTCCCAGCAAACCCGAGTTGCAGGCCACGTCTGTACTCCGGATCACTATTGTCAGCGCCAGTGCCAAGATAAGCACCGGCCCGGCGGGTGACGATCGCAAGGAACTTCAGAACGACGACGTCACTTCTAAGGTGTGGACGGGTGTATTCCCGGTGTGGGAACACGTTGGACCTCCTGTCGAGAGCAAGACGAATAAAGTCGCGCTGGTGCCCGAGTATCTGGGTAGTTGGATGCGGGAGCGAAACGCCTCCCGTGAGGAATATGCCGTCAAAGTAGCATCGGATAAAATATAGGCTTCAGGATTACGGGGGTGATTTGACCCAACTGCTTTCGATTTTCGGGGCAAACTCGGGCCCTTGGTATTCCTTCGCGTACCCCGCTAGCCTTACCTTCATCTATAGGCGAAAGCGGCGGATGAGCATGAAGGCCGTGTACCGTGATTGATTTGCACTGTGTCGCGGTGTCAAAGAAAAGCCGTGAGGTATTGCAGTCGTGATATTGACGACCTCAAGATAAAGGGCTGGGGAGCTTGCGGATTTTCTAATTCGTTCTCCCCTTCAGTCGAAGTACTGGAGGTGCGCCACGGGATTAGAGGAAGGGCGATTTCAAGGGTACGACTGAGGCGGAATAAGTATACATATGATGATGCCACCAGCACCCGAGTAGGCTGAAATCCAGGCCAAGTTCAGAGGAGGGGAGCATGTCTCTGAATTGACTCTACTCGACTGGCCTGCGTATTCGTTTAGTTCAGGTGGATTGTCCCGGGCTCGAGGGTATCGGGCCTGCGCGTGAACGTTTGAACTCCGGCAATTATCCGACGCTCGTTGGTTGTGTGGTGCCTCCATACCGCCTTGCCTTGCTGCGATCCCGTTCGCGCCTGGTGCAAGCCTGCATCACGCAGGACCGTTCATATGACCCTGAGAACGACCATGTGGCTGTTTTGCGTTTTTGGCAGGACGGCGCCAACGCAAAGATTGGAGGCTCACAGTCCCGAGGATGCCTACCAAGTCTACCCCCCAAGTCTTACAACGCCTCTACTCCATCGATCCTTCTTCGCCTGATTTCTTGCGCTACCTCTACCGCCTAATCCAAGTTGACGATAAAGAGCAGTATTTGATCAATCTTGGGGGATCGGAGTTGTCTCGTCTAGTGGACTTCCTTGATAAAGTACGTTCTCTTCCTTGAGGCCTCTTTCCACTTACAAAGTGTACTCTACAGGCCCTCAGTCCCCCCCTAGCCGCTGACGATATTTCCCGACGATGTTTACACAAACTACAAGTTATCTGTGGACATCACTCGGTCCTGCCATCCTCGTACACTCTCATCGGCGATCTCGCCAGAGTTGGTGACGAGCCGGTTGCCTCTGGTGGTTTTTCCGATGTATGGGAGGGCATACTCAACGGCGATAAAGTTTGTATCAAATACTTGAGATGTTGCGCCCAAAATCGCCAGTCTATAGAGAAGGTTTGTGGACCATGGTATAGACATCTTTTAGCGCCTACTGAAAGGCCCCTATCCTACACAGGCATTCTACAAGGAAGCGATCATATGGAAGAGGCTGGAACATCCGAACATCGTTCCCTTCATTAGTGTTACGCAAAACCCCATGCAATTCGTGTCAGGATGGATGCCAAATGGAACACTAACGGACTATGTCAATAAAAATCCAGACGCGGACAGGATTGGTCTCGTGAGTGCTACCTCTGTAACTACCACTATAGTGATAACTTCTCTTTTTCAAGCTATTGGATGTGGCGAAAGGCCTTGCCTATCTTCATGCAAATCACAACACACACGGAGATCTGAAAGGGGTAGGTGCTTACCCTGGGGGATTTCCGTCGCACTGATAACCCTTGATTAGGATAACGTTCTCGTTGACCAGAGCAACCATGCTCGTTTAACAGACTTCGGCTTTGCCTCGGTCGTTCGTGAATTGAATTCAGTTCTTGTAACCCAAGTACAGGGATATACTGCGAGGTGGGCCGCACCAGAGGTGCTCGAGAAAGGTGACAAATGTACACGAGAAGCAGATGTGTTTGCTCTTGGCATGGTTGTGGTAGAGGTCGGTCCTTGCGCCTCGTGGAGTTTGCCTGATACCTGATTCTTATCCAAGGTTTTTAACGGAGAACCCCCATTCAGCGGGTTCACAACCTACGTCGCGACTTCGAAGATTCTGGAAGGCGTTCGGCCGTGTCGCCCACGTCACCCAGGTTTAATCGACTCAGTATGGGACATAACGCTCTACTGTTGGCACCAGGACCCTGTTCATCGTCCCAAGATAACAAAAGTGGTTAAAGTTCTACGCGAATGGCCAGTATTTTCTCTCTTGATCGAGCCAAAATTAAACACTTTTCCGCTTTCTGCAGCTGCGAGCAACAGTCCGTGAACCGGTTTTTGACACCTTTAACTTCGCCACAATCGATGAAGGGTGCAAAAAAACCAAGGTCCCTCATACCCCGCTGGATACGCAGCCTATTGCCAGGCAAATCTCCCACCCCAGAACAGAGCACGGATTTGGAAACTTTGCGGGACTTGCGATGCGTCTCATGGTTGCTCCAGAACTCCGTGGATGAAGATGTCCATACAAGTGCTATGAACTTCCTCATGTCTGCGCCGGATCTTGCTGAGATTATCCAGATGCAATATCGAGATGGAGGACAGGTACCCGATTGGATCCTCCGTTTTGCACTCCATTGCCTGTCCCTGGACCCACTCCCCCCAGCATCCACTGTTGCTGAATGCCTCAAGATCATCGCATTTGATCTGCGCTGCGAGGTTCCAAACGTCACGATCTTGGACAAGGGGTGCTTACGTTTGACTCTCATCAGTATTGGCTCTCTGACCAAGAATTAGCGCAGAAGCGGAGCAAACATGTAGCCTCATCGCCGAGAAACTCGAGACTGCGATTGAAGCCGATGATAGTGCTCTGATTACCTCGAAGCGTGAGGCCGTCTGCGCTCTGCTCCCATATGCAATTTTTCTGGAGCAAGGCGATCGGCAAGGGATGGTCGCTGCAATCATCCGTGCTGCGAAGGCCTCAAAGACTTGCTGGTTCTTCAACCCCGTTGGCTCATACATCACTGCGTTATTTGGAAAACCGAGTTCTTCTTCCCTGAATTGGCTTCTCACAATTGTGTCGCCACACATAGACTGGGAGAACAAGGTGGATGGGGAAAACGCGGTCGTCAGGTGGGCTGCGGCAGCCTCGGCAGTCCCTGATACAGAAGAGGTTCGTCAGAGCGTGGTCGACACGCTGTTACAGATCGCATCTATCCACTCCCTTCGCCCGCATATTCCTATCGAGATTTGGGCGTGGTTGAAGAAGCGGCCATCTCTCCCGCCTGTGTGTTCGGGAAGAAGTCGGGGAACCACTGCGGACACTATTCGCTATGTCCGAGGGCTCGGGGACTTCGAAATCGTCAAGTCGTACTTCCTCCTCGTATGGTCAGAGTGGGACGACCTTTGTATCGGCGGTCTCGATGAGATGGAAACCTCGATCAGGGAGGAGTTTGGTGGAATCGGGATGTGGGGTCACCGGGAAGATCTGATTGGGTGGCTGGATTATGTTCTAGAACGGTTGGGTCGGGGGTTGGAGTACCTCGAACAGCACAACCCACAGGTGAAGCAATATCGCGTTGAAGCCGCGGGAGGTCAATACCGAAAGTTGAAAGAGGTGCTGGTGGATGCGGACGGGGAGACGATGAAGACATTAGTTCGTGAGCCCTCTAAATCGGCCCTTTTCAGCAAGCGTACTAATTCCCTTGGACACGTACAGAATCTCATTCCACATTTACTTGTGCTCTGCCTTTTCCTTGCCTGTGACAATCGGGGGCGGTTTTGCCTTACTTCCCAGGGCCTCATGTCATCATCCCACCTTCATCTATACCGCAATTTATCACATTTCCCCTCTCTCTTCTTGCCCTTCTCGATCTAACACGCAACCCCGCGCGGACGCAGCAAGGCTTCCCCTAGTTGGAGAGCTCGTCGCCGGCACAAGCAGAAGATTCGGCAGTCAACCTCTACAATTGAAAGCAAACAACGGGCTACCCTCGATCCCATCATATACAACTACTGAAGTGCTGGCGCTCAACTCTCACAGGCTGGTGTGAGACCTGTATGATCGAAAGAGCGAGAACGGGTTCGGCGGTCATGTCGTCGAGCCGAGGTGGTAGGGTAGAGCGTAGGCAGAAACAAACGAGATATAGATGGAACCGAGACAGAGACTTGAAATATTAGAACAAAAGTGAGAGGTAGCCATGGCCTAAGATTTTACGTGTCTTCTGCAAGGCACTGAATACCGCAATTGATATCAAATGGTTCGAACAGCAGCCAATCCATTTTCATCGCTGCGAAAGAGCGAGGTCCAAGCTCAAACTCCTCAAGATAACGGACCGGGAGGCTTGCATATTCGCGATAAGTCTTGGTTGGAATGCTCGAGGTTCGTTCGACCAGCGTGTCCTGGGATGATATGAGTTGTAGTCCAGTGTGTATGCCAAGCGTGATTCCACGACTGTGCAGATCTTTTTCATACACTCTCATAGGCCCTGACATACTCGATATAGGTCAGATGTCACCATCTTATGCTCATCGTACAAAGGGAATTGAAACGACCTCATGAGCTCCCAGTGCTGACAGCACCAAAGTCCAACTTCCTTGAAACCATCCTGTCGACCTTCCCCCCTCTTCCACTTCCCGACAATTTTCGCTTCCGTTTGTTGGGACCAGCGGCCTTCCCTCCAGGACCAGAGGAGACAGGATCGCCGTTCCCGTCCAAGTCGTCCGACGGTTTCGAGGAATGTGCCGACGGAGGTTTAGGGAGTTTCGAAGGGTGAGTGGGATTGGGAAGCGCAAAGAAGTACGAGTGGTTCAGGGCCTACAATGGGATGAGGAACCTGAACATTCCAGAGATCATCGCGACCTACCTCCTTGGCACTTACCCTTCTCCGTGGCTCGTACAGCAAGCACTTTCCGAGAAGGTTAAGGCAGTCCGCAGTCGCAGCTGTGAATAGGTCTCTGAGCGGTGTTTTCTGGAATTGTCCGACGGGTACATAATCCGGGAGTTTCGTGTGACCCTGTCGGAATAGAAAAGCGAAAGGGAGATGTGAGAGGCTGGAATGGTGACGACGAAGCTTCGATCTTCTTACCGGCCAATCATCCTCTGTCGGGGTACCCAGCGCTCTGAATATGGTCTTGAGTTGGTCCATATCACTCTCTCCGGGTAAGTAAGGTATCCTGAGCATAAGCTCAGCAAATATGCACCCGACGGACCATATGTCAACGGCAGTGCTGTAGTATCGGGCGCCGAACAAGAGTTCTGGAGGTCGGTACCACCTGGACCCACCAGCGTCAGCTCAGAAACGACGGCGAACGCTGTGAAACACACCTGGTGATAACCTGACATGTCATTTTATATCCCGGATCCGCAAAGTCCCTCGCCAGACCGAAATCGGCAATCTTGAGTTGTCCGTTGGATGCGACGAGCAAGTTATTTGGTTTGAGATCCTACGTGTCCGATGACACACAAACCGTCTCGTTGTCAATGCGCAGTGTGAGACGGTCAGGGAGATGGAGGTACCCTATGCAAGATGAAGTTCCGATGGCAAAATTCCAAACCACGGAATGTCATCGCAACCCAACTTTTGATGTCAGCAGGCAGGAAGACCAATGTGCGGTCTTTGATGATCAACTCTAGGTCTGTGTCAAGGAACTCTAAGACGAGATTAAGGTTTGTCTTTGAAGAATAGACGTCCAGGAGCTAGAGAAAACAGATAGAGACGATCGATTGAGTGCGTTTTGAGTGGCGGGATAGATGTCTCGCACACCTCGATGACGTTGGGATGACTGAGCTCACGGAGGTACTTGACTTCTCGTATAGCTGACATGTCGAGCCCGTCTTTGAACTGTCCGACCTTGATTTTCTTAATGGCGACTCGTCGGCCCGTGCTTTTCTCTCGGGCTAGAATGATTGGAGGCGATGTTTAGGTGGGAAACGAGGAGACGGCGGTGACAGTGACCAACCCCTGTATACGACGGCGTATGTACCTTCACCTGATGAAGGTGGGATTGTAGATGTTCATCGCAGTAACAAAATAGTCGCGTCCAAAAACGCACCAATCTTGGCTTCCTTCAACCTTTGTCCTCTTGAATCAACCGATGTGAACGTGAAAGAACCAGTAGACGACCACTCACCACCTCGCTTGTCTCTCAGCATTGGCTTTCTCGGCGGCATCCATGATGCAGACAGTCCATGAACAATGGAGGCCTTATGTAGTGCGTCGGTCGGAGTCTCGGATCGTGATTGACCTGGGAGGCCCCCAGGACCACATGCCAATGATCACATGACAATCGATCGGTTGATGGTCGTCACGTTCCTGGGCGCGTTGAACTTTGGTAACTTGGTTGAACTTTCGTCGCTACACCCACTGAGCAGCTTACAGTCAATAGTCTCCCTCTTCTGACTTCTACCCTTCCTTTCGAATTCGTTGCATATTGTTATCATTTTATTCAGCCGTTGTGTTTTTTACTATCAAGTATGGCCTCGCACCGGCAGCTGCTGCAGCAAGGGGTGGACCTCACGACGGACCCATACGAGATTCTTGGTGTATCCAGGACGGCGGTGGTCGAAGAAAGTGAGTAGAACACTTGTTGCGCATTTCGGCTCTTCATCTGAACATCGTCACACGGCAGTCCGCCGATCATACAAGCAAAAGGTGTTGGAAACTCACCCGGATAAGCTCCCGCTGTCCGCTTCCGAAGAAGAGAAGATATTGGCTCAGGACCTGTTCTATCGGGTAAACTCACAGTCCATTTCTCTTACTGGGATGTGCTCTCACGTTGAGTGTCCGTCCAGATCCAAGAGGCGTTCAGGGTCTTGAACGACCCGCCGTTACGCAGGGTGCGCCACCGCTCCTTGTTTTTTCTCTCTCGAATTACACATTCGTTGATCATCTCATAGGCATATGATGTTCACCACCGCCCTCTCCCAGAGCAGACCCCTGCCCGAGCAAACTCCAGAGCATCGACGCTCTCTGGAACTACCACCCTAGTCCCAACATCTACCTCATCCACTGCACCTGCGAGGGCCTCTACCCCACCCAGGAACACTAAACTCATTCCCTCCCCTATTAAACGCCCACATTCTGGTACTGTTGCGTGCCTAGAGCGGCTTGACGAGTCCCACGAACGCCGAATGAAGGAACGTTCAGAATGGGCGAGGAAGGCTGAGGAGCGCCGACTAGATAAACTCAAGGTGTATACCGCCTCTGAGGAGATCCAGACCATGGGCCAGAGACAGGCGGCTTTGATTGAGAAGATGATTCAAGACTTGTTCGCTCTCACACCGGAGTGGGAGATACGGAGGATGAAAGCTCGGGCCGTGAGTGTCCACCGATTTCGTCTCATTTTTTGGTACTGACGAGCCTTCGGCAGTATAAAGCCAGTCGCGCCGGTACAAGGGCGCATTAGATCAGCCTGTTGTCGACGAGAAAGCCAGGATCAGGTTAATCGATCCGTGTACCACAACCTATTCTTATTCCTTTATTTTTCCTCCACCCATTTCCGTGACCTTTCCCACAGCTTACCCTGAAGCTCTGTGTGCCAGTACACTGTAGACGGACACATGCTTGTGGACCGTGTCAATACCCCGCTCGTATCTCTTCGCCCTTCCTTTGGACTGCCTCTCCTTCTTTCGGTTCCTCTTCTTTTCTGTCTATTGTCCAGGATTCCCATGTGGTTATGTACTTGTACGGGGACACCGTCTCTGTTCTCCCTGTTCCCCAGGCTACCCTTATCTCTCCCCCCTCCTGGTTGTTGCTAGCAGTACCTGATTTTAGGCTTACAGTTATCTCCGATATGTTGTCTGTAAGTATTTGTCGGAGATACATGCATATATAGAAAATTAGGTCCGATAAGAATATACTGTGTCGACCTTTCCGACAGGGACCGGATGGCTGCGGTCGCGTTTTGTTGGACGTTGACCCCCTGCAGTTCAGAAGAACAACTGTTGAAATTTTCGTTTGCCGTTCAACTGCGAGCTCGACTGCCACCTAACCCAAGTTACTCCCGGCAATAACTTACTCTAGTCTCCATCGTCTGCTATGCTGATACTCTGGGCGGCCAACCCTCTGCCGAAGCCGGCCTTTGCCGTATTCTGCGTCATACTCCCAAGTGTATAGCGCCCAGTCTGCCATAAACAGCCTTTCATGGCAGCTGCCTTGCGTTCGCTCCTCAATATGAAAACACGGACAATACCGATGTCTCCTGTTCGCTAACGGATGGCGGCCACACTTTCTTTCCGCGAGGCCTTGAACGAGGGCATCGCCTCTGGGACATTTGTCGACACCAAGATCATCCTGTTCTCCCGCAAGGACTCCTCCGGTAGAGTTCATGGGCCAAAAGAGCTGTATGCGAGCAGCCACGTCCTGAAATCTATTCCTCACTTCAGCCTTCGTGAGTCCCTCGCGCTATTCTTGATGTTGTCTAGCTGGCGATTTGACGATCCTGCCCTGAAAGTGCTCTTTGGAAACTTTAGGGAGGCTGAATCACAGGATTTCGGCGACACCTTTGACGACGGCGAATATTCATTTGATTACGGTTATTGCTCCGACAGCGATCTCGAGGACGACAACGAGACAGCCGCAGACGTCCTAAAGGGTGTGTTGAAGAGGGCAGACACTGTGAAGGAGGCCTTCAGAAAAGTCACTCCGCAACAAGGCTCACTGAAGAGGGTGCTAAGATCAGACTCTTTACGCTCTCTGAGATCTGGAACGTTCCGGAAACCTCCCCGGGAAAGATACTCAGAACGATCCTACAAAGGAAAAGTCATAAGGATCCCCGACGTGGCATTTATCACGTAAGTTCACGTTGACTCTACCCCGAAGGCGCCTTTTCCATCGCGTTCGTAGGTTTCAGGCGTTTCTACTCTATCTTTACACAGGCGAGATGGAATTTGCGCCAACGAAGTCTGGAGCGAATCAAACCTGGGGGATCGGATTGCGCGATTCCCTTCATGATGATGTGCCGCGACCTTCCCCGAGGTCCATATATCGACTCGCCGACAAGGTATGGTACTTGATTATTTCCTGAGCCGTCCTGACCACCCACTTTCCCCAGTATGACGTTCCTGAGTTGAGAACTCTCGCTCTATGTCGCATTCGTGACGAACTCCATACTCGTGACATTGTCAAAGAAACGTTCAGCAAATTTGCATCCAAGTAAGTGCGTATGGTTCGTGTAATTGCCGCTGGGATCAACCAGCAACCACAGATACGATGAAGTAAGGAAAGAATACGTCACTCATCTCATACATACCTTGGTGAACGATACGACGCAACAAACATGGCCGAGAATTTCCGCAATAATCGATCGCCATTCCCGAGGCGACCTCGAACACGTGGCGGAAGTTCTCCCTTTGTTGTGGAGCGCAGCAAACCAACGCGGTAGTGTCATCGCATCACCTACTAGCCAACCTGCCGTTCGTCCATTGACTGTTCCTACTGATTCCCATCGCAAAGTCTAATATTCGCACAGTGGCAGCCTCCGCCCGTTGAACATCCCACATACTGGAAAGTTATAAAGGCCGCGATGGTAAAATCGATCAACCAGGGAGTTTTCTTCGACCAGAAGTATTGGACCAGGCACTCGAGAGACGGCCGTGTCCTGAGGCCCATTTACTTTTCCCGCCTAATCACAGGCGATGCTCTGAGGGCATGTATGTCAATGCATTATGGTGGCGGAGTGACGGCTACTGAATTGAGTGCGTAGGCATCGTGCATTCCGACGGTAAAGATACTGCAAGACATCCTGGGAGAGAGATCGACGATGGGAGCGACTGCGAAAGCGATACCGAGGAGGCTGGGGAATTCCCTTCTGCCCTCCAACAAGACTGCAAGTGGGAAGAGCATAGACAAGCTCGCGCGATTCTTACCCCCGGATCGTTCGCAACGTGAGTTGGGTCTCTTTTTAGATCGCTGGATCCTGCAATCTTATTTCCATCTCAGCTGGAAATCCGTTTTTTTCTATCTATGTACGGACGAAATCTCGTTTGCCCCGCTGAAATCGCAAGGCGCAGACTTTCGCCTGGCGTATGTCCTCGGGAGCGCACCGGACGAACCCCCTCCTTGTTCACCTAAAAGTGTTTACTGCCTTGCCCGCTTGGTGAGCCCCCCTTTGGCAAGACGGGAAAAGTTCACAGCATGACATCGAACTCTCACCGCCTGTAGCTCAATATTCAACCTCTCAGGGCGCTCTCCTTGGGTGATATTGAAAGCAAGTTATCCCAAGACAATATAGTTGATGAACTCTCTTCTCAAGTCAGCTCCACGTAAGTTTCCACTGAATTTATTGAAATCTCCTACAGGCTAATGGATCACGACCCTCAGCTACGAAGAGGTTAGGGAGATGGAGTGTCGATTATTTTTTTCAAGGTTCCAGAGCCCTGCAACAGTTCTCCGTATGCAAGAACAATTTGCTGGCGTTTGCGCAACTCGTTCGACACACCAGGCCGATGTGCTCAAACTCGGGCTGCAATCAGCCCTTGATCTCATGAAACGGGACAACGTGGCTGGAAGAGGTGATGTCATGCTGCGATGCCAGGACCGTGATTGCCCGGGAAATAAGAGTTACACGTCCTACTCGCTGGAAGGAGTTTTGACCAACGAATTCTGCCAGCCGTGCTTCAAGGCCGGTCGACAACACTACCTGATCTGTACAGGCTGTGGTCACGAACGAACTGGTCGTGACATGCGGTGTCAATATTGCAGGAAGAAATTCGGGTTGGTTGTATCATTCCCCGGTCAATAGACCACATAAAACCGCCGAGAGTCGCTCTGATTAGTGGGTATTTTCTGGTCTGGAACTTCTTTGTACCTACCGTGTACACACCTCTATGGCGAGCATATTTCTTGGACAGCGCGGAGTACTACCGATTGTACACGACCATTGAAAATCGAATGAACACCAGATGCGATCGAGTTTGGGAAGCTCGGTCATCCGCTTCCGACTGCTTAACGCCCCACCATGTGCATGGGAATTGATCAACCTGGACTCTTACGGCGGGATGGTCGCCACACTCCCCTTCCGCGAGGCATTGAACGAGGGAATCGTCTCTGGGACGCTTGTGGACACCAAGATCATCTTATTCACGCGCAGAGACACGTCTGGGAGAGTTTACGGACCAAAGGCACTCTATGCGAGCAGCCACGTGCTGAAATCAGTCCCTTATTTCAACGACCGTGAGCTCTTCATACTCACTCCCAGCTGCACCCAACTAATTCACTCCCCGAAAGTTCTCTTTGGAAACTTCTCAGAAGCAGAACTGCGGAATTTAGACGATGGTTTCGGTGACTATGAAACCATCGCTGAGAATTATGGCTACGACTCCGATAGCGACCTTGAGGACGACGAGGACGAGAAGCCAAGTTCGTCATCACTGGCTTCTGATGAATTGAGGGCAGCACCATCCCACCGCCCGGCAAGCGAGGGGTCTTGTTACGAAAACCACAGCGAGCTGGACAACCAGGGGAAGATCGTCAAGATACCTGACATGGCATTCGTTACGTAAGGTTGATGGACCAGCGGCAGGATCATCCGCTGACGGGATGGTAGGTTTCAGGCGTTCATCTTCTATCTTTACACGGGTCAGATACAATTTGCGCCGCTCGGACCCCGCGAAAACCGCAGTTCGAGGACGGCCGAAGCACAGACCACAATTAACGACAAGATTCCATCACCCTCGCCCAAGTCGATCTACCGACTCGCTGACAAGGTGCGCACGCCGAACCTCACCCAAACTTCCATAGGAATGTTGAACATGGTCCTGCTTTGGGCTAGTACGATACTCCCGCATTGAAGGATCTCGCTCTTAATCACATACGGTGCGAAATAAAGAATTGTGACATATTGGAAGAGACCTTCAGCGAGTTTACATCGAGGTGGGCGTACAGGGCTCGTGGAATTGTCGAAGCTGACCCTGGGCCGTAGATACGAGGACATCCAGATGGTGTGTGCCCCTCTGCTAGCGTCCGCATTGCGGAATGACACACCAGAGCAAACAACATGGGCGAGGTTATGCGAGATAATAGAAAGACATTTCAAAGGCGAGCTACAACATGTGACGGACACCCTTTCGTTGCTTTGGAAGACTTCCAACCAAGACGGTGGTGCGTCTTTGACCATGGCATCCAACGGCGCACCTTCCGTTCGTCTATTTTTCGCTCATAATTGTTGAGGTAAATTTGAGCTTTCAGCCAGCCGACAAGCATCAGAAACCCCATGGGTTGGTGCGACCTCCAGACGGCGATGGTGAAATCAATTCGCGAAGGGGTCTTCTTTGACAGGAAATACTGGGCCCAATACTCGAAAAAAGCGAACCCGCTGAAAACGATTTACTCTTCAAGTGTAATCACAGGCGATGAATTGAAATCTTGTGAGCGAAGTTGCATCACACGTCCGTATATTTTTGACTGAGAGGTCGGAGGTATCAAACGCTCCCACAGCAAGGACTCTCCTACGAAAGATTCTTTGAGGGAGATCAACGCTGAAAGCGACTGCGAAAGTGACCCTGCTGAGACTGGTGACATGGAGGAGGGAAATGGTCACACCCGTATAGTTCTTTCCCCCGGGTCGCATTCCGCGTGAGTAAATCTTTGCGTCTCACCTAACCGGTGAACATTAGAGGTTCTGATCTCCTTCTCCAGATGGACGTCCCTTTTCTTCTATAAATACACCGGCCATATTTCTTTCGCCCCCCTTAGGTCGCAAGGCGCAGGCTTCCGTCTGAGATACATCCTCAAGAAAACTACGGCAGACACTCCTCCTCCTTGTTCGCCAAAGAGCATCTACGTCCTCGCCAATTTAGTGAGTTTTCCCCAGTCGACCAAATCTCTCACTCACGGTGGCGATCCTGGATGACTTGAAGCTGAACATTCAACCACTTCGCGAACTTGCCTTCGAAGATATCGAAAGCAAACTATCAGAAACGAACATTGTAGAAGAGCTCTTTTCGCGTATCTCCGCTAGGTGAGGCCCTCCTGAATTTATGTGGACATCCGCTGCTATAATGCTCAAGGACGGTATTCTCATCACAGTGACAACCGAATCCTAGAAATGGAGTGTCGTTTGCTTTTCTCAAAGTATAAGAACGAAGCCACTATATCCCTCGTGCAAGAGAAGATTGGGGGTATTTCTGAGAACCGTCTGGTGCACCATGCTGATGCATTCAAGCTTGGGTTACGAACCGCCCTGGGCCTAGGGAGACACTCCCCCCAAGCGGAAGTGAGAGAAGGTGCCCTTTCCAGCCGGACAGGAAACAAGGAACGTCCACCCGCCTCACTCGAGATCTGCCCGGTGTGTCGCGGCCCACGGCGCACCCGATGCGCAAGTTGCGGGCGCTTCCGGGGAACCTGTGGTGTTTGTGCCCCTCATCCCGCTGCCAGAAAAGACCTCTGTGATTGTATCCGGTAATTTTCAGCGCTGGTTTAATTATTATCATTTTACTTTGCGATATCGAAGTGTTGTGTTCCGTCTATACATGCACCAGCCGGGGTATCTATAACGTAAATGTCGAGGATAGACTGCAGGCACATGGACCGTGATCTTCAGTGTGTCGTGGGCAGAGAGCACTGACGGGAAATCCCACAACGAATTCTAACAGCTAATCGCGGACGAATCGGTTGTTTATTGCAAATCAGCGCCCACCACAGCGCTTGAGCTTGAGCCACTACTTTTCATGGCCGCCACACTTCCCCTCCGCGAGGCACTAAACAAGGGCATCGTCTCTGGAACTTTTGTTGACACAAAAATTATCTTATTCTCGCGCAGAGTCTCCTCTGGAAGGGTGTGCGGATCGAGGGCACTCTATGCGAGCAGCCATGTGTTGAAATCTGTTCCTTATTTCAACGATCGTGAGTCCATTCCATGGAATCCCAGTGCACCCAACAATTGACCCGCTACGTTAGTCCTCTTCGGAAACTTTTCTGAGGCAGAACTGAGGGATTTCAACGAAGATACCGACGGTCGTGAATCAACTGCTGAGGATTATGGATACTACTCCGACAGCGACCTTGAGGACGATGAGGATGAGGAGCCCACTCCGCCTACACTAACTCACGGCGGATCAGCTGCAGGACCCTCCGGACCACCCCACAGCCAGGGTGGTGAGGAGTCTTACTACGAAACCCACACAGAACTTCCTGACAAGGGAAAGGTTATCAGGGTACCTGACATGGCGTTCGTCACGTAAGGACCCGCCGACATGTCGCGAGATTATTTATTGATGCTGGTGGTAGGTTTCAGGCGTTCATCCTCTATCTTTACACAGGGAAAATCGCATTTGCGTCGCTTGGGTCTCAGGAGAACCACAACTCGGGAGCGAGCGAGGTGCGGACCTCGTCCGCTAATGCGATTCCACGAGCGTCCCCTAAATCAGTCTACCGACTCGCTGATAAAGTACGTCTGTGAAACCCCACTCAAATTACCCTATTGACTTTGGGTGTACTCTCGCTCTGGGATCAGTACGACGTCCCTGAATTAAAAGTCCTCGCTTTCAACTCCATACGGACCGAGCTGAAGAATCGTGACATTGTCGAAGAAACCTTCAGCGAGTTCACATCAAGGTGCGTGCAGGAAGCTTCTGCAACGGGCGAACTTGAGCGTGGGCCTCAGATATGATGATGTTAAGATGGAGTGCGTAACGCAGCTCGTATCCGCATTGCGGAACGACACCGCGGAGAAGGCAACATGGGCGAAGTTTTGCGAGATCATCGACAACCGTTACAAAGAGGACCTCGGATGTGTGCAGGGCACTCTCTCGTTGCTTTGGAGGATTATCAACCAAAGTACTGATACTTCCACAACCACGACATCCAACAGTCTACCTCCCGTTCGTCCGTTTTTCAGGGTCGAGGCCAATTCTGATTTTTCGGGCAGTCTACGTCCATCGACAGTCCCACGAAATGGGATGCCCTTCAGGAGGCAATAGTGAAATCCATCCGCGAAGGGGTCTTCTTTGACCGGAAATGCTGGGTCCGGTGTTCAAAGAGCAGGGACGTTCTGAAAGCTCTCTACTTCTCAAGCACAATTGTGGGCGATAAATTGGGAGTCTGTGGGTAAAGGCACTCTGCGAGTGCGTGCGTTTGTGGCTAAACAAATGCCCAAGGTGTTACACGCTTCAATGGTCAAGGTACACCGACGAGAGATTCCGTGGGAGACACGGACGCCGAGAGTGACTGTGAAAGCAACTCCACTGAGACTGAGACTGGCACGAAAGAAAATGGCGAAATACGGGCGGTTCTTTTTCCGGGATCATATTCTGCGTGAGTTGAGGTTCCATATCTTACCTCTCAATCAGTTGATGAACGTCCGAGATTTCTTCTCCTGCAGATGGAGGTCGCTTTTCTTCTACCTGTTCACTGGCCAAACTTCGTTCGCTCCCCTTAGGTCACAAAGAACCGACTCATGTCAGGAGTACACCAGCTCACCCCCGCCTTGTTCACCGAAGAGCATTTACATTATCGCTAATTTAGTAAGCTTCCTTCAACTGAATACCCGTTCCGTACCATTTACTCCATGCCGTGGGAAGCTCGATATGCAACCCCTCCGCGACCTCGCCTTGAAGGATATTGAAAGCAAGTTATCGGAAGACAACATCGTTGAAGAATTCTTTTCGTGTGTCAGCGCTGGGTGAGGCTCTCCTGGAACTATGCAGAAGACGCAATCTTGTTGATGGGTGATTTTCAAATAGTGAACAGCAAATCATCGAAATGGAGTGTCGGTTACTTTTCTCGAAGTTCAAGAATGAAGCCACAACATCCCGCATGCAAGAGAAAATCAGTAGCATTCCTGGGAATCATTTGGCCCATTGTGCTGGCGCGCTCAAGCTTGGGCTACGAGCGGCTCTTGATCTAAAGAAACAAGAGCCCCAGGCTGGTATAACAGACCCCAGAGCTGGCGCGGAAAAGGGCGCGAAGTTGAGATGTTGGTCAACCAGTTGCCCAGGACACAGGGAGCACATGCCATACTCGTTGGTTGGATCCCTCCTGCATTGCCCACGCTGCAATTACAGCATCATGGAATGTGTTGGCTGCGAGAACCTACGAGGGGGTGTTTACGACCGATGCAAGTCCTGTCATAAGAAATTCTTGTAATTATGTTCGGTGGTTATCGGTGTTGGCTTGAATTCGATCCATGAAAGCTTTTCCTCCGTGTTAATATGACGGAGCCATATATACTCTGTGCAGGTAAAATATCAAAACGGCGATGGGAGGGACAACGGTTTGATTCGAGAGAGAGAGTAAAAAGGTATCCTACTGTAATAGAGGTCACGGTCGAGTACGATATATATATTATGTACTGCGAATGTACTGTCAACACGAACACAATGACGTCGTAATGTGAGCATGATTACAGGGCGACTTTACCAACAGTTGGTGAATTGGTTAATTATTCTGGACCTGAGGCGAGATTGCCCAAGGTTCTCGCAACCGGGAGGAATTGAACATAACTTGATCACGGATCTTTCACCAACTTTACCTGCTCGTTTACCCAGACGGAAACCAGCTGGGCCACGGCGATCGACATGCCAAATGCAAACTCGACGGGCCAGAATCGTAATCAGAGGTACAACGAGTGAGAATATATGGAACCTTCGTATTCACAAGTGCTAATAGCTACAGACAGGCTGCCTATTATACAGGGGGCTTGGTGCCGGGTGCGATGGCGTAAGTCAAACCGCACTTGCCACAGTATTGACGATCCTTGTGGAAGGCCATGAAGATACTAGCACCGCACTCGGCATTAGAGCATTCGCGACGGAGGCGTATGATCTTGCCATCGGGCTCGACCTTATAGTACTTCAGGATCGCCATCTTGACCTTCTTACGCTTGTGCTTAATCTTCTTGGGAGTCTGATATCGAGCCGCATGAGTCGCATGATGGTCTTGGGTAATAAAACCGGCTCACGTTATAGGTCTTCTTCTTCCTCTTTTTACCGCCACCGCGGAGTCTGAGGACCAAGTGGAGAGTAGACTCCTTCTGAATATTACTGGGAGTCGATAGGTTACTACGATTGGGGTTAGGTAAATTAAGAAAGGTCTTACTAATCGGAAAGAGTGCGGCCGTCCTCCAGCTGCTTGCCGGCGAAGATCAGACGCTGCTGGTCGGGGGGAATTCTGAGTGAAGAATTAAGTATGCAGTTGACGATAGGGAGCTAGATAGGACCTTACCCCTCCTTGTCTTGAATTTTGGCCTTGACATTGTCAATCGTATCTGAGGATTCGACTTCGAGAGTGATGGTTTTACCCGTAAGGCTGCACGAACGTCAAAAGGGAGACACATAGAAGGATCTAGAAAGCGGCTCACGTTTTTACAAAAATCTGCATGCCTGCACTCTCTATCTATCCAACGAAATGAACGGTGGAATCGTCGATGAAAGCGTAGGTTGGTGAGTAATCAAGAACGCCAATGCAAAGTTTTGTCCATCGCGAGAATAAGGTTCGAACTCCGATCCGGAAATATCCGGCTCAGCCACACTCGCGTCACCACCTTCGGTCTCGCCTCATCAAGTACAGACGCGACGCGATGGCCTCTGACGATGTGGAGATGGTCGATGCCGAGCTTCCGCGTTTCTCTACTGCAGAGAAAGGCAAGAGCAAGGCCGCGGAGCCGGCGTTGCCAGAAGAAGATAATAGTCTGCCTTGGTATGTTGGCTAATTCTGGAGTTTATGGATTTCCAACGCAGCTCCAGGGTTGAAAAGTATCGCCCGGTGAACATGGAGGATGTTGTTTCGCACCAGGATATTATTGGCACCGGTATGTTCCTACCCAGTCTTGTTGAAAATGACCACCCACCCTGAGCCACCCTCCAGTTGAGAAGTTCATTGAAAAGAACCGGCTACCACATCTCCTCTTCTACGGCCCCCCTGGGACGGGCAAAACTTCAACAATCTTGGCCGTTGCTCGCCGCATATACGGTCCGAACTATAAGAAACAGATCCTGGAGGTGTGACCGCATCCCCGTTGCCGTTATCAAATCCCTGACTGGTCCTCCTAGTTGAATGCTTCTGATGACCGCGGAATTGACGTTGTTCGCGAGCAGATAAAAAACTTTGCAGAGACGAGGACGCTCTATTCGTCCGGGTTCAAACTGATTATCCTTGACGAAGCAGACATGATGACCACCGCGGCCCAGGCAGCTCTGCGTCGCGTGATAGAGCAATATACCAAGAACGTCAGGTTTTGCATCATCTGCAACTACGTCAACAAGATTATTCCTGCAGTACAGAGTCGATGCACACGCTTCAGGTTCTCTCCCCATCCAATTTCGGAGGTGGAGAAAAAAATCAACCTTGTCATCAAGGCCGAAGAGTGAGTCTCTTTCTTCCCGGAAAACGAAGACTTCCGTTGAATGCGTTATCAGTGTGAAAATAGCAGAAGATGGGAGACAAGCTCTGCTAAAGCTTACGAAGGGGGACATGCGTCGAGCACTCAATGTGCTCCAGGCCTGCCACGCAGCCTATGACATCACTGGCGAAACGGAGGTTTACAACTGCACTGGGAACCCGCATCCCTCCGATATTGAGACAATCGTCAATTCGATGCTGACGGACGAATTCACCACAGCATACCACAGTGGGTGCGAGTTTGGCGGTCACTGTAACAAATGCTAAGCCAGTGATTTTTTGTGATCAGCGATCTCTTCGTTGAAAACAGAACGTGGCCTCGCACTTCCCGATTTGCTTAATGGGGCGTTCGAGTTTATTGCCGGGCTCGAGCTGAAACCTGCGGCTAGGGTATACCTTTTAGACATACTTGCAACCATCGAGTGCGTCGTCTCTTCGTACGGTTTACAACCACGCTAATCAACACACCTTCATTAGACATCGATTGGCAGCTGGTGCGAGCGAGAAGATACAGTTGACGGCTATGCTCGGCGCTTTCAAGAATGCTGTCGAGCTTTCCACGCGTTCGTGAAGCCGGTTGTACGGAGGCATTACGTTTGCCGATTCCCGGTTTTCGAATGGAGTTGTTTCTGGCGCTTCCTTAGATTCCATGGAGCCGTGTTTGATCTTCGACCTCGGTGGAATCTCGCGCTGATTTTTTTCGGAATCAGGGCCTCGGTGAAGGGACAGTTGATCTTGATGCATGATGGGCTGTGCTCCTTGATTTGCAACTAGCGATTTGATATTCAATGATGGCTCAGAGGAAAAAGTACTTCCTTGCCACTGTGGCGGTGACCTAAATATCCTGTGCCTGATCAAGCACGTACTTATATCTACTTGCCAAGCGTAATGATAGATGTACCCTCAGCTCCCCCATCTCTTGAACTCTCAGCATGGAGGATTTTCGCCAGAGAGACAACTACTGGAGTCCCCCCCTCACCGCAGACTCGACAGTGCCCTTCTCCCAAGCTGATCCTCTTCTTCTGACGCCAAACAGGGGGATATTCGACAATGGGGAAACCGCGCCGCATTCCCGGTATACCGACAAGTCGCAGTTTTCGAGTCCACAGGCACTTCATTCCAAACTCGCAGGCCTCGGTTCTGGCCCAAGACGATTATTTCGAGGCTTCGAGAGGCCAAGCTTTGTCCGCATTGCGATCCTCGCTGTATTATCTCTCTCCGCATACCCGGCGTTCTACATCCTTACCTTGGTGGCGAGAGATAAATCGCTGTTCGTTGTGCGGCTTATCGTCGCCATGTGGTGTTCTGGAGTCGGGTTCGCCCTCGAATATATTATTGTCAGGATCGGAGTACAGCATCTCGAGGCTGCTAGTAAGTAGCTCTCGCTAACGTTCCGATAGTACTAAAACTTGGTTGCGAACAGCCTGGGCCACTGTGATTCACTTGGGTCATGAAGGGGGAGGAATGAAACTCGGCGATTTAGCCCGAAACTCGCAAAATCCGACCAGTTTCATTTCTGCCTTGCTGATATGCATATCTCGTTTCGGAAGTAGGGAAACTGCGAGGGATTCGCGTGGATCATATGAGTCAGTTTTCGTACCATCCTTTGTTCCGACATCTTATATGCCCATAGCAAACGACCATGGCCCCTGTTCATAATGGTCTTCGCCGTCTTGGCTATCCTAGGACCAACTCTACCTTTCCTATTTGGGCGTATCATGATCATTGAAACTTTCACCCAAGTATGTGTCATAGACCGACCTCTCTGGCACTTTCCTCATTTTTGGGCAGAACCAGCGCGCGGAATACCGTGAAGTTTTGATCGCTGGAGATTTATCGCCGGACGATGTCAACAGGGCGACCGACCAGCTCGGGGCATTTCAGGTTAGTTGACGCCAACTGAATCCGCCACCCGTCCTAACCTTATCCAGAGCTTTGCTCAAACGTGGACTTTGCTCCCTTACGGCAGGACCCCACCGGACACCGTAGAGTTTGCACAAAACAACGACACCGTATACTTTGCCCAACCAACTTTGTCGCAATTAGTCCCTGGTGGTTCTGGGTCTGGTACTTTTAATGTCAATCAAACTGCGTCGCTCGACCTCGGGAATAATCCGAACGATACACTTGCCTTGTTAATGAACGGAAACGCTCCCCGGGAAAGCATGGGTGAACTTTTACGGTATGCACCGCCCATACGTCAAAACCCCGTTTCACCGATCTTCATATTTTTAGATATTCTCAGTGGGGAATTAGAATTCATTGCCAGAAGCTACCTAACCCTACAGTGAACTTGTGAATTAATTCACCGCACACTCGAAATCAAATTTCTGATCTTCCCTATCCAGGATACCCCAATCGAACCAGTCATTCACCTATGCCTTCCTTCCCCAAGATTTCCTCCAGGGCTTGTTTGCTTCCTATGGCATGAATCTACCGACATCGCTCACGAAACCGGACCTTACCCTCCTAGACCCGAACGACACCATCCCGGCCACTATCGACCCCTTGAAGATCTCCTACCTCAGTGAGTTCTTCTCAATCCACTCTGCATTCTGCGAGCCTAACCTGCGTGCTGCTGTAGTAAAATGGTACTCTAATGGTGTAGCCCATAGCTTCCACACTCGCACGATTCTGGACACGGTAAACGCTGGCCAGGGATGGACAACGGTTGAAACAGTCCTTATCCGACTCAACACCAGTTACACACCTTCTGGCCGCTTCCCTGTATACTCGAACGAATCAGTTCCGGATGCCCACGGGATGGGAACCAGGATAGGTTACGACGCTGCTGTCTGCGTGGAAAGGTACGATCCTTGGATCGTTGAAGCGTACAACACATCTGTTGGGTTCCCCGCCACCCTACGGATCGTCGAGAACGGTTACGGTAACACATCGTTACCGAGCGGCAAGATTCGAGGATACCCAATTCAAAACACCAGATACCTCAACACGACGAACAAGAACCCTGCGTTCTACGTAGCTCACGATAATAGCATCAATCAGATGGTGAAGGATAACGGCCGGGACTTCCCCTACGTACCTTCTCCTACCGTGGGTCCCGTCGCACCTTTCTCACGCGGCACTCCCTGACCTGTCCTCTTGAAAGGCCGTTTCATTTACCGATGGCGCTGGACCTGAGGGATACATCGAACTATCCCCAGACAGATTCGCCGTCATCCGCGCCCGAGTCGATGCGGCCAACGTCCTGCCGTTCCTTGCGGGGTCTGGGCACATCGTTGCACAATCATACCCTGATCAGACGCGTGCATACGTCAGATACGTGCAGTGGCAACTGATAGGCCTCCCGATCCTTGTGCTGCTCCTGGGAATAATCGGAGAACTATTCGTGCCCACGTTGCCGCTTGATATCCCACGGAGAGGATTTGGGGTATATAGTTGGCTGGCGCTTTTCCAATCTCAGGCACGCCGAGCTCGGTTGATTCGTGAAAGAGCGAGGGTTAACTCACTTTTTATTTCTTAGGAATTACGATTTGAGGTGGCCCGCGACCTCCATAAGTTGATGACCCTCGAAGAATTAGAGAAGAAATTTTCGGACAAGGAGGTCAGGTTCGCTGTGTAAAAAGCCGAGACTTTTTTCCAGGCCATCACAACGAATCAACGAGGTGCCGGCCGCTTCGCTTGCTTAATAACTCGCTTTCGGGGTGGACTTGAAGTTGGAACATCTCGGACTTGGCTTTTCAAAATCTTCTACCCGGCCCTTTTACTTGGCAGAACGGACCGCTTGTCTAGACGCTTTGTCGCACATTCCTTTGCATGATGTGTATAACTTATTAGGGGACGAGTTATTACCTTTCGCACGCATAATGCGGTGATATCCAGCCTAATCAACGCCTGGAACGCGTTACAACCAACAAAGCTAGGAGGACAGCCCAACTGGCGGAGATCCCCGCATATAATGATGCGCCCACCCAAGGGTTCAAATCGGCCGTGTGAAATATTCATGTCCCCAGGTATGATGTATTGTTCTCGACGGTGCATCGAAATTTCTTATCATCATCTCTGCATTAAAGCTTAGTGCGCCGACACCGGTGGAAGTCACGACGTTCTCATGATCAATCTGGCTGATGCTGGTCTACGGGCTTTTCGCTGGGGATATCAACGATCCAACGCGTAATATTTAGCCTATTCAGTTCTGTTGGTTATAACAGACCCTTCATGTACCGTTATAATATACTTACAGGGCACGAACGCGTCCAAAGCGACAGCAGACGCTCTCCCCTTGAGGACCAGTCAACCCCATCTCGCATCCCATTGCCCGATAATCTCTGTCAAAGTCCATCGCCCATCTGAAGTGAGGATGATGCACCGCGTGTCTTCCCCATCGGCCCTCGTTAACCTCACCGGAGCCGCTCGTTCCGGTTTCTGTGCGTTTAGGAAGCCGACTGGCGTGTTCGTGTTCGAATGGGCGAGAATCCCGATGAAAGGGGGAGGTGTGTCAGCGGAGAGCACGTCCCTTGAATAATTCGATCGTCAGGGTTCATGGTGATGCGATTCGCCGGGCGAGCGCGAGTTCCGCTTACAGGCATGTCTGAAGCAGTGCAGACGTGAGATCAGGATGTAAGAGGCCACTCCATCGGAGGTGCGTTATCGTCCCAACAGTATTGGGCTCGGGTGGGTAGTACGAAGCAATGTAAGGATCCACGTTATCGCTCGCGTGCAGACTAAGGGGAGAAAACATACATCAACTTAACCAGAAGAGTCGTAATTGGGATCGTTACCGTTGAGAACCCATGCACGCAAGGCCGAGCCATTCCTGAAACTCAGCGAGGGAAGTTTTCCAATCCTCCATCTCTTCGTTGTCGGCGTCCGTTGGCGGGGATAAGCTAATGTGCGGGATGCGGAAGTCGGTGTGGGTAGCTTTGCGCGATTGAACCTGGAACGAACGTGATTGAACGGTCGTTCCGGCCAATGAGCCTGGTAGGATTAAGCTTTCTGGGCAGACACCCGTCATCTCGGGGAATCGAGCTCACCGTTGCCTTTCAAATGGTAAACTACGTCCCAAGCATCGAAGCCTGCCTTTTCACGAAGCTCATCGTACAGCTCCAAGGCAGATCTTTGTTTTGGACCGAGAGGGTTCCAATGTTTTTCACCCTTTGGAACCTTCTGTGAAAGCACGACGGCTGCCGTTCGCAAGTGTTATCGCGCGCCTTTTTCGGAGTGAGGGGGGTAAGTGAAAGTGATAAACTTACTGTACCGGTCTTTGTGAGGCTTCCAGGGCAGCGGTGTGCCAAGCAGCCCCAGTCTTTGGTAAGTTCCTGGATCGATCGAGATCGTGAGTACGCCTCGAGTGTCTATACACCACGTCTCGTCCGTCCCGCGTTGGTTGGACCCAAAAGCTATCACATCGCTGGAGCGAGACATGGAACGGTTTTTCAGGACGGGGGTGGTCAAAGGGCAATGAGCTTTGACGCGTCTAGGGAATGCGAACCTTTTGAACTCTAGTCCGTTTATTTTGTCCTGAATGAGACGGAGGAAAGGCGCGAGTTTAAGTCTCGTATGTACATAGGTCGTATTGTGCCCAGTGAGAGCTTCCTCCAGCCTCGTAGAAGCAGGAAACACGATATCAACCTAGAGGTCGCGATAACCTGGGTCAGCTCGAGCGGCGAGCCGTAAACGCGAATTTTGTTCACATTCCTGCTGGATGAAAGGGTGACAGGCAGATAGATTCAAAAGTTTTTGAGAAGGGAGACGACCCAAATCAAAATTTTCCCTCGACATGAGAGTCGAGGATTCCTAAAAGCGCGGGGTCACCGAGGATGAGATTGTCGATCAATCTCGTCCTTCCCACCCACAGTGCCCCGCTCAACAACACCGGTCGCGTCCCGTAATCTACCTCGGTCTTTTCATCTCCCACCACCTCGAAACTATCAGAATCGTTTAACTCTATGTAGTCCAACCTCATCTCAACCCCGGTCTCGGCCCGGATACCCTCCACAAGGTCCCTCGCACTCGCAATACATCCTGATTTCGAAAGCCCAGATTCCCAACCTTCTTTTGCCAGAGATAAAGCTCGATAAAGGGTGTTTGCGACTTTTCTTTCTTCCGGGCCAAGATATGCATTCCTCGAAGACAACGCCAGGTTGTCCGTCCCGTCTCGTTCCGTCGGGACTATGTGGAGGTTCTGGGGCTCAGGATGTGAGAACAGCAGATCGGAACACATCCGTCTCAGAAGAAGCGCTTGCTGGATGTCCTTCTGCCCAAAATACGCGCGTGTGGGCTGCAGCGGAGTATCAACGGTTAGGGAAGAGCAAGACACGAAACCGACGATCTGAGAGTACCTCAACCGCGTTGAACAATTTCGTGACCACAGTCGCGACCCCTCGGAAGAACAGCGGTCGGCTGCGTCCCTCCATCTCGCTTCCGTACCCCTTCACCTCCACAAACGTCCCTCGCTGTCGTTCGGGGTCTTGCACGATCCCAGATGGATACATATCCTTCATTCCGGGCAAGAACACAGCGTCCACTCCCCCGATCTCTTCTAACATGCGTAAATCTTGTTCTATCGTCCGGGGATAGGTAGAGAGGTCCTCGTGAGGCGCGAACTGCGCCGGGTTGACGAAAATTGATATAACCGTTCTATCGTTCGCTTTTTTCGAGTGACGGACGAGGCTGAGATGACCCGCATGCAATGCACCCATCGTTGCAACGAACCCGACCGATATGCGGTCGTCCCGAACCTGTTGCCTCCATTGCCTGCAGCTGGTTAGGCTAGTGAGCAGTGGGATGGTGGATTCCGGAAGTGTCGAGGAGCTCATAAATCGCACTCGCAGAGAGAAAATGAAGTGACTCGGGGGACGGAGGATCATTTGTATCACCGATCAGGCCATTTCGCCTTGTTGGTGGGAGCAATCGTGGGAAGAGGATACAACGGAGATGATATATCCAAGTCTAAGTGGTAACCTACAATCCACCAATAAAACCAATGGAAAACGAAAGCAAGGCTGTATAGCAGACGGGAGTATGATACCGTAGCAGGCACTAGTACTTCAAGATACG
Organism: Thelephora terrestris; assembly: GCA_015956445.1. NCBI lineage: Eukaryota > Fungi > Basidiomycota > Agaricomycetes > Thelephorales > Thelephoraceae > Thelephora > Thelephora terrestris. The sequence goes on along the minus strand of WIUZ02000023.1, from coordinate 36,996 downwards.
TATCGTAGTACGACATGTGTTCGTGTATAACGATCAACGCTGGACATAAAGCAAACGGGGAGCACAAGCCAATACAGCAAGGAACGGTGGTTGGATAACATGGAAGAGCAGCGGGAAACGAACGTCGGAACGAACGTGCAGCAGAACGAGGATCAGAACGCAACACTCCTCACTCCACGGGGGCTCACTCCCCAGTGGCCAGGAACGGACCCGCGATTTGGAGTGGGACTGGGTAGACTGTTGATAGGAGCCCTGATCGCCCAGTAAGGGTCGTAATCGTCGCGTTCCCAAGTGTAGAGTCTGGGTGTCGCGTCTTGGGGGGAAGCACGGAAGGGGAATGAAGTGCCCGGGGTTGCCATGACGGATGCTGAAGGAGGGGTAGAGGGCGCGGTGAAGGTGGGTGTCTGGGGTAACGGGATCACGACTGGTTGCAGGCGCCCAGGGGTGGTATTGAGGGAAATCGGGATGATGGTCCTAGGACCTCCGGAGGACTGGTTTCCGCTCGCATCGCTGGTCGCCTCGGTCCTGAGCCTCTGTTCGCTGGTTTGGTTGACCCTTCTAACGACACCGGCGTCGTCTGCATCGATGACCTCTCTCGCAATTGCGATCAAAGCCTCCCTGTCGACGCGGTCGGTTTCGTCTGCGCTGGAACCGGACTCTGAGGAGCTAGCGTCGTCGATGGGGGAGAGGGGGGCTTGGTCCCTGTTTTCGAGCGCGGTGGTATCGACCGGTGCCTCGTAGATCTCGTCGAGGAAAAACTCCTCCGAGTCTGGATCGAAAGGCTTGGAATATGACCAGCGCTCGCAAACCGGTGGATGCTCGTCGGGAAGTTCTGGATCAACGTGGACCGCTGGAAGCGATTGGGGGTAGTTGACGGAGAATAATGGGCGACCCATGGGAGATTAGATGAAAGAGAGAGAGCTCTTTGTTGGTGGTGACGTGGGTTTCGAGAAAAGGAATAAACAAGAAAGCAAAACGGGCGGCGTAGGTGGATGGCAACTAATTAAAGATGCTTTTTGAAATACTTGGGGGTATGTGAAGGAAATAAGTAGGGATATGAACCGGGGAGGGGTATTCTTCAAAACGCGGAAGAGGTCAAGGTGGTAAAACCGTGTCCTGGGTTTAGGGCAGGTTCTACTCGGACTTTGTGCGGCTTTGCCCATCCAACGCACGCCGCCACTCCCACCATTCCACCTCATGGCCGGCGTCGTCCCAGACGAGCCAGCCATCTCGGATCCTGAACCACGTAGACACATCGTTTGTCAAAATCCAAGTTCTAATTCTCCCCAAAATGCTCTTGGGACATCTCGTCGGGATCAATTCTGCCAGGGTGTAAAACACAGTTCCAAAGGCGATCCCAATCCCAATGCCCCACAACACCTGAGGGGCGGTGTGATAACCTAGTGCATATCTTGAAGTATAAAAGATACGGAGGCCGTCAACTTCCGCGGGTCATACTAGCCTGGAAGGGGGAAAGACCCACCTGGAATAGGCCACTCCACCGGCCCATGCAACCAAACCGAGGACCACAAGAAGACGTAACGACAGGTCCACAAGCGCATTGGCCGCAAAGCGATGACGAAAACTGATGTGGAATATGAGAAACGTGGCAAAATAGGCCATATATTGGCTGTGAGACGACGGAAATCCATATCCGTCACCTAGTTCTGCTGCTCATGCGAAAGGAAGGGGTCAGCACCACAGCCTTATGGCGACCGTCGGTTATTCCGAATTAGAAATGTGGGACGAACCATTCGGCCTGGGCTGCTTGAGCAAATCCTTGAGAAGTCCATTTGACGCCTCGCACAACAGCTGACCTGCCCACATGATCAAGACGGAGAGCTCTCGTGTGAAAACGGCCAGTGAAGTGTAAGACGCCATGAGGAGAATCGGTGTGAGTGTCAAGAGGGCTAACACAAAGGACAAATACGAATCTGTGTCATCTGTAGAGAGTGTAGCAAAAGGTTAGAAGGCCGCTTGGAAGGTCAAAGATTCGCCTGGAACTCGCATATGACGTGGGTGAGATCTAGAGATGCGAGTTGTCTCTCCATCCCACGAGACAAGTGGTGTTCAGTAGCCACCACGGTACGTCAGCGGTGCAACCTCTCCACTTTCTCACGATCGCTACGACTCGCCAAGATCAAAAATTGAGGACATTGCGTCATGGCCAATGACATCACCCACACCCACATCTGCTTTATAAACCGCAGGTAAATGCGCTTTAAAATCCCAGCTCACCTCATACCCTCTCACAACAACACATAACAACAATGTCTTCCAACTCTTCTTTCGATAACTCCCAATCCAAGCCTGAGCCCAGGTGCGCTTTTTCTACCTCTACCTCCACGTCTCACTCCGCTAACGTCTCTACAGCCAGACCACTGGCCAATACCACTCTGTCAAGGGCACTCTCGTAGAGACGATTGGCAACGTCACGGGGGCTACTTCTTGGCAACAATCAGGCCGCGAAGAGCACGCCGCCGGCGAAACCGAGTACAACGCCGCCCGTGCGAAGGACTACGTTGACGGTGCCGCAGACCGTTTGACCGGCAAGAAGGATGCCGTCATCGGGGCCGTGACTGGCGATCGCCAGCAGGAAGTCAGCGGTAAGTATTGTCTTCTCATTCTCTATTCCTCCATCGTTGCCTCATATATACACCCTCTTATAGGCAACGTCCAACAAGACAAGGGACGACTCCAGCAGGAGGCGAACAAATAAACTACCGCTTTACTTTGTACCTCCCCAGTATAGTGTACAATTTACCAATTAAATAATCAGCTGCGAATCACGTCCAAGTTCACACTCGCCATACACTCGTTCGACAATCCCAGCTACAACTCGCAAGCACACCCTCGTCGTACAGGGACCAGCTACAACCAACGACGAACTCTGTATGAGCATCGTAAATCCGTAGCAAATTACCACGCCCGGGTAGCGGAATCGTGCTCCAGCTATCCGACGCTAATGTTAATGGATCATATCTGGAGGGAATCGGACTCACATTCGACAAGACATATCGTAAGACGCACTGGCCAGTACATCCGGCCTATGAGGACTCCACTGGACCTTACGAATGGCATACTCATGACCACTCAACCCAACCTCGCAAACCCCTCCGACCTCTTGTACTGGTTCCTGGATAAGAGGAGCACCGGCAGGGGGTATCTTCACCATCCGGCAGTCCCAGATCTTGACCGTCTTATCGACCCCACCGCTCGCCAACGTGAACGGCTGATACTTGTTCCAGTCCAACGACAGTATCTCCATCCCCGAAGCAGGAATGGTCAATGCAGCGAGGGCCATCGGTGTTTCGAACGATCCGGGAGGTAAGGTTCCAGGAGCATAAGAAGAACCCCCCGCGACAGCAACCCGGAGATCGAAGATTTTCAGCGTCCCATCGGACGAGCATGTAGCCAAAACATCCGGATGATGCGGGGAGAATAGAGCCTGGTAAACACAACCGTTATGCGCTTTCAACGTTCCAATGGACCTCGGATGGTCCGGCCTCCACTGGGTCGACTATTAGCCTTCAGACGGCAACATTCTGAGATGGGTACCCACCAGCTTCACATTTCCATCCCACGAAGACGAGGCGAAAGTGTCTTTCCTCACATTAGACCAATCCACGCTAAACACCTCCCTCGTGTGTTCATGCCAAGCACTGATTGGAAAGTCCTAGCTCTAACCTTGTTAATTGTAGCAAAAAACGATGTGCAAGGTGAAGCCGAACATTTAACGTGATATCCCACAACTTGAGCGATCCGTCTCCAGACCCAGTGACGATTTGGTTCTGGTGAACTTCACTCCATGCGAGATCGTACAGCCCGTCCTGGGTATCGAATCTGACGTTTTCGTCAGGTTACTATCAACACTCGTTCATTGCACCGAGGCCGTAACGCACTGTCTTTGCGGAACGAGCCCCGAAGCTAGACTGGGGTCGACGGAAAGCACGTTTAATCTGCCGTTCCCTATCAGGCCGTAGTTTGCGCTAGCAGCGACGGCGATTGTGTTATTGAGGAAGGGTGACCAAGCGAGAGAGTAGTGTGCGAAACCCGGGCTCTGGAAAGTCGCCATGCGTAATCTCAAGCCCGAACCGAGATCATGGAAGACGTAGAGATCCTTTCCGATTCTCTATCCACCCTTTACGACTACACCATCAGGAAAACAGGCGTCGTCATAGATGCGCTTGTGGCGATTGTGTGCGCTTGTACGCCTACGCTGAAACCTGTGAGCGCCTTTACCGTCCTAAAAAATGCATGTATGCACTTGTATACTCGCCCTAATGTTTCTATGTGCCTCTAAACCAGAAGGGGGACTTGGGTGGAAATCTACGAAGCTCTCAAGATATCGCTTGCTGGGTGCCTGGAACTCAGAGGACAAGCCACACGTTATGACCCTCAATTGCCAGCCACTGGCAACCACCACTGTGCACAACAATCACAGGTGTATTGTATGTCAATCTTTCGCTGTTTTTGAGTCCGATTCTTTGCTACGGAGCCGTTATCGTTTTGTGTTAGTATGAGGCGCGAAGGGGGTCATGGGCCATGCCGCTGGTCGGCGCTACTATGTCAAATAAAACGTGCTCGACTTGTTGCGTATCCACTGCAATGACACTCATACTGGGAACGGCTGGTACACACACAAGCTCAAGCCATGGATTCAAAGGTGGGCAAAACGCGCGTATCGACTCTCTACTGTCGGATTGTAGCTCCGCGAGCCCAGTACTAGGAAATCGCTCGAGCTGGGACCGCACGGATCCCCTTTCTCATCGGACCAAATGGTCAAACTTTGCAAACTTCGTTCGTCATTCCAGTGCCATGGATTTTTTCTGGATTGCTAACAGAGCCAACCACAACCAGTTCAGTCACTCGCCCGAAGGGCCAGTTCTCCCGGGAACAAGATCGTAGGGCAGGCGAAGAAATTTGTTGGCCTCAACGCCGTCCCAGACCCTAGTGAAGTTTGTCCTCACTCACGGCCCTCCATTCAAAGGCATCGCATCTCTGGGTACCACCCTCTTCTGAATCGGGCCAGCAACAACCACAATCCCATAGACCTCCAATATTTGTGTTTATTTATGGACGAGTTATGGAAGATTTATAAGGACCCCTCTTCCGATCGGAGAGCGTCGTCTCTCTTTCCCTCAGACTTCCACCATCATCGTACCCTCACCCTTAGGATCAGCATGTTTATTCCTGCGCTGGTTACCCACACCCTGATCTAAACCCATTTGGGCACATCCGAGGTGGAGCATGTGGAGCAGTGTTCGTCACTGACTCACTGGTGGGTTCATTGATCCGGTGGAGCTTGGAGGTTCGCTCGTCGCTCGGATTGACGTCACTCGGGGTTCGGTTGGGATCTCTGGGAGGCTGGAGTGGTTCATGAGGGGTTCGGTTATGTCCCCAAGGTGGGTTCACCCCGCTTATATCTTGTCGTTTGTCATTGATGATATCAATGCCCAACAGTCATCAACTTCGTTCGTGAGTGTAGACGATATCATCTTTTGTGTAGTTGTCAACTTTGTTGGTCTGAACATGAGTAATACACTTTTCTGAACTGAATGAAATGGCTGAACGAGCAACCGGCTCTGGACAAGTATGGACGGTCCCAGGCGCCAGGGGCCAGCGTTTTTTTTTTTGGCTCCCTAGCTGAGGATTTCGTGGATGCGTCCACAAGCCACAGTCAGGGGCTACAAGCGCATCCAATTTGGATGCACGCGTATACGCGACTACAAGATCGCCTCTTGCTTCTGGCGATTATAAGCGCGTATATATCGATCCCGGTTTTCCTGATGACCCCAATCACCCTCTCCTCAAACCCAGGTTCGACCTTCACCTACACAAACGAATCCGCTACCCTACACCTCAAAACACCCGACACGAAATCCGAAAATTGGTCGCTTCATGCATCTTCCGTCTGGATATCGGCCGTCTTCCTCGGAGATCACATCCATCTCCTCGATCTCGACCGCTATCACCATCTCCCAAAAACCCGTGTTCTGGAATTGGGAGCAGGGGCTGGGTTACCGGGAATTCTCATCGCGAAAACCAGAGACGACGTCCAAGTCGTTTTGAGCGACTACCCTGACGAAGAGCTCATCGACGCTCTCAATCAAAACGTCGCAGCCAACGTTTCTAACGGCTCCGTGCATGTCGTACCCTATGACTGGACCACTGGCGATACCACCCCCTTTCGCGCGCTATCCCCAGATGGGTTCGACGTGATCATCGCCGCTGACACATTGTGGAACGTTGACCTTCACGGCGCCTTCCTACAATCACTCGAGTCTCTTCTCAGACGCGACACTGATGGTCCTTCGACACCTTCCATCAATCTTGTCGCGGGGCTGCATACTGGAAGGTGGACGATCCAGGCGTTCTTGAGAGCCGTCGAGGATCGACGGCGATTTTTGCTGCATCGTGTGGTGGAAATCCGTGCAAATTCCGGAAAGGGCACAACTCTTGAAGAACGGAATTGGCAAGTAGAAAGGGAAGGCGAAGACGAGAGTGGCAGGAGAGCTTGGGTTGTCTCCATTACCATAGGTTGGAAGTAAGGTTTCACCACCAAAAGTAGTATTCTCCATTTCAGTGTCAAGGACACCACACATCCTCGTGAGGCAGCGATTTTGTCGGACTAGAATCTCTTGACCTTGGAGCGGGCCATGATCAAGGAGAATATGGTTGCAAAAAATAATTACATGGTCGTACATTGTACAAGTCGAGTACCGTTTGCTAGATGACGATTAACTTCCCCCTGATGAGACCCATCAGCATACAAGTGAGAGATAACATCCACAAGATACTCACCGCCACATCCTCCTCCTCCTCCTCCACATCCACCACCTCCTCCACACCCACCTCCTCCTCCACATCCGCCGCCGCCGCCACATCCAGCACCACTTCCACATCCCCCACCAGCACCGCAACCTGCACCACTGCCACATCCACCAATGCCCTGTTGAAGGAGACCATAAGAAAACACAGACACAGGCTGTGGGTAGCGAAACTACTCACTGTCGCGCATCCCGCTCCAAACCCTCCTGCTCCCCCAGCACAGGCGGCCCCGGCGATCCCATACCCAAAGTATAACGGAACAGGTACGAGGAAGGCCGCGTTGTGACCCAACCCTCTGTTATACACCTGCTCGTTCAGTTTCCCTTGCTTGAACCTCTCCAAGTCCCTTGCTTTCCTCTTCTGTGTCTTAGATAGCCGTTTCTCTCTGCCTTTGTGGGTGACCGCGTCAACGTATACCGCGTTGTGGTCACTGGGGTGAGTCGCAAGTAGGCAGTCATCCCGATCTGGAGGGTTAATTGGCGATCTGCGTTTTGACATTATCACCACAGAGAGGCGATTGAGTTTCTGGCCAATGGTTTCGCCCTGATGGGGTCCGTGTCTAAGTAAGTACCGTGGCTGGGAAGGGGAGTATGTGTATTCACCGGTAATGGACAGCCGCAGTGCATGTAGGGAACGCCGAAACGTTGCTGCGGCGCAAAATCAGTCAAAACCTTGCGAGTGCAACGGCAAGCCAACAGTCATTTACCTCCCATGCACGACAAGTGATATCGAAAGCAGTCGAGAGGTGACTCTCCTCTACTTTATCGTCACTGGAGGGAAGCCGATCGAGTGAACGTCAACAAAAGCAAACTAGATTTGTAAACCACCAACTGATTGACGAGTCTCTCGATATACTTAACGCAATCGTCATTGTACTTTTGTGGGAGAAGTTGGTGTGTACTGCACCAAGCGTTAGTTTGGACCGGCGAGTACGGGCGCGGTAACTCACTGCCACGCAATGTCGATGTCCAAGGTTGGGACGAAAAAGGCGCTTGGTGTTGAGGCTATGAGGTCCAAGAACCTTGCTCAGAGCGTAAGTAATGTGAAGCACAGTATCCCTCAGTGCTACACGTACGCGTGGTATCTGGCGACGCAATGTTGCAGAACAATATCGTCATCTTTGTTGTCAAAAAGTCCTTGTTGGCTCCAACCAAGTTGGTGCATCTTTTCCGTGAACGCATTTTGTCGAAGGACCTGTTAAGTACAGCTGTGAGCTCCACGGGGGAAAGACTCGGGACCAAGAAGATTGAGCCTACAGCACCAACTAGATCCAATGAAAACGGCCGGTCGTCATTGTACGCACTGAGAACTCTCCTCAGCCTGCCCGGTAGAAATTAGGGGGTTTCATTGTAAATTCAAATTTCGTGGAGGCGGAAATACGCACAACGGAAGTTGCATGTAGAGAGCTAGCTTGTCGCGGAGAACCTGGAAAGAGAACCCAACGGCCACCTTGATGTCTTTCTCCCATTTCTCGTTGTCGGTATCTTTTTCGCCAGTTACCGGTACGGACCCTCGTAACAGCGAGGCGCGAAACGGCGCATTATCGCCATGCTTGTACTTGAAACTCCCTTGATAGAGGCTGACCTTCCTGGCCCAGGCCCTCGCTGGTTCGGTCCCTCCGGAACGAGCTAGAAGAGTTCCACTTGGCAATTTAAAGTCAGCAATGTTTGACCATTTGAACATGAAAAATAGGACATGCTTACGGAAGATAGATAGCGTTTCCATACTTCTCGACGTTACTGGGATCCAGGACGAGATCACGAGCAAACTTTGCGACTGCAAGCCTGCTTCTATCAACCGGGAACGAGCATTGCCCGCAGATGTGAGCAAATGTCCGCTCGGCGTAACCACTTTGTTCCTCCGTTAAGTAAGCTGGTAATGGGAGGTTCGGTGTGTGACAGTCAAGTAGCTGAACGTAGACTCACGAACAAAGAGTTGGATGTTGCAATTTGGGCACGAAATTTCTTGTTCTTGGAGTTTCCAGAGGGATTCGAACGGATCATAGGGAACGCGAGTGGCACTTTCCCATCTTTCAGAAACCTCTTGAGATGGTTTAAAGCTCGATAGATCACCCGCAACCTCCTACGTCGCGTCAGTTGGGCAAAGATACGAAAGATCTCCAAACTATGTACCAGCAAATCGAGGGGCGTAACGGAAAGGCTCTTGAGGTCTGCCAAAATACGGACGCGCTCGAGATCTTCGGCGTACCACCTGAGGAGGCCACAATAAGACAAAGATCGCTTCTGAGAGATAAGGAGTTGTTTCATACGTTGGATTGAGCATATAAGCATGCCATATGAGCCAAACGTCTAGGGGTGGATTGTCTATGGCTGTTGACGACGTGCGCAATACGCCGAGGGCCAGAACCCATCTCCGAAACCTGCGAGGGACGATTCCCAGTTGGTTCTGAAGAGGCGAAGATGTGACATACCGTTCCAAAGCCAGTTCAAGGAACCAAACCCAGCGCGCCTCTGGATCCAAAGCCCCCGCGAGAGGCGGAAATGCGTCGGAAACATCAGAATTGTCTTGAACTTTGAGCCTAAGTTCTCTAAAAGCCTTCAGTAACCCGAGGTGGACCTTTAGCTGGGAAGGGGTAACGAAGGGCGCAGTTGTGACGCCTCTACCAACACGGAACTGCGATTGGGAGATGTATTCTGGAGGATCATAGGGAGGGACGGCGGTCTCTGTCGTAGAGGTTGTTTCGAGAAGATGAGATTCACCAGCGAGAGAAGGATCCTTGACAATCATGTCGAGGTGTTGTATACCGTTACGGCCGATAGTCTTTGATTCGGTCCCTTTATATGCTTCGCCGTGGTCATATCCTTACCGCAGCAAAGCAATTCACTAGCCTCCGCAGCGAGGCCCATCAAGCTCCGCAGCATTCCCATGAGCCATATCGCCCAGTTTGCCATTTAATATGTCTGCTGACACCGTCTTGGCGCGGTTCAGTCCGGTTCCTGCACAAGAGCTGCTCTAAAGAGTCTAGTCGACAATCTGGGGATCAATTCGGTGCGAAGTATATGTAATAACGTTTCAGAAGAGGTGAGAGCAATGGGGGTGAATACAGATGTAGAAAAGGTCGGAATCGATGTCCTAAGAGTGATAACGAAAAAAACGGGAGTATGACGGAGCTACGACAGATGGAAACTTCCCGTCCCTTCCATCATAGCCGTTCGTATCTTCTGCTTCATAACCTCCTTGCAAGAATAATCAGGAAGTTTCAAGTAGTTCACACAAGTCATAACGCTGGGAAGATAGTCGTCAGCCGTCAAAGGTGACTCGTGAGGCTTTCGGACAACTGTCAGCGGTGGGTTTAGACCGCGGAAACCTATAAAGCGGGTTTAAGTATCTCGCTATTTGATTGATAAATCACGTACCGCCAATTGGCAGCTTGGGACTGCCAGTGATAAACTGAAGGTAGCTGCGACGGGTGGCCGAATCGTATTCCGCCATGATCTCGATCAGATGTTGAATTGCCTTGCTGTCCGCGGTGAACCCATGGTCTGCCTTTAGTGCCTCACCCAGTGCTGCAACGTGATGTCAGGCCGGGAGAAACAGAAAGGAAATACGTATACAGACTTTCTTCGCTCCAGTCCTCATCCGAGTTCCCGAACAACATCACCAATTCATCAACAGTGAATGTTGCCAGGTCCTTGATAGGGAAAACTTTGGAGAAACCTTCGCGGAGGGCTTTGGCCTGGGCCTGAATGCCTTTGCCAATGACAGCGTCGATGACGAAGGCAATGTACTCGTCGACGTTATCCGAAGTGACCATAAGATCACGACCATTGGGCTATAGCGTCCAGTCAGAGCCAATCAAACACCATGCCAGATCACCAAACCTTTAGTTCAATTTCGTACCCGGGAACCGTGAAGTCGAGAGCGAGGTCCTCTACCGAGACTGTCTCGATCAGATCAACCTTGCTTGGGAGCTGACATGGATTTCAGTAAATAGGAACGCGTCGCAGCCGGAAGTCCGCAGACCTTTCCGCCGCAGGTCTTTTTTGACAGCTCTTGCAGCTTCTCCAGGGAAGACGCAAGGTCAGGGTCGATAAGCTATGTCAGGGGTGTGTAAATAGCTTGATAAGGTCACGAAAGATCGACGGTACCTTGAGGTTGTCGATCGTCAAGGCAACATGCTCTCCAAGAACGAGCTTCAAAAAGATCTTGTTGAAGGAAAGATCGATGATTCGTGAGTCAAGCATAGATTTCGCCATGAATTGCCCAATGACTCTGAAGATGTGAGTTCGTTTCCTGGAAAATGCATTCAGCGTCTGGTACAGCAGAGAAATGTTGAACTCACAGGCCCTTGTCGTTCCCACTGTCATCCGTTGACATGGGTGCAGGGAACAACCCAAGAGGATGATGCACATGCACTCCCGGTAAGGACTGGTCACCATCTCTCCAAAGCTTCAAATCCCGACGTGCGAATTCTTTGGACACCAGAGAATAGAATTCGAGTGTCGGACCCAGGCCAGTTCCAACCTCTTCGAAGTATTCCACCTCCAGCACAGAGGAGGAAGAACCGTAGAGTTCAAACACCTTGACTGCAGACTCGAAGATGTGTTTTCGAGATATCCTCACTTTCTGTCGTTGAAGTCTGCCAAGGAATCCGACCCCATCGTCACGCCTTGAATTATCCTGACCTCTCGCTTGCTGGCTCTGCCACTTCAGGATGAGTCGAGCATAACCAAACGAAGTCGACTGAAGGAAGTTGTAGCGAGTAGAAAATGGGAACAGGAAGGGGAAGTGTTGGGGTAGATCCAAAGACCAGTCGGGGAGGCACGAACTGGCAAACGGGTAAGGCTATGAGAGGAGATGCAAACGAGAGGCGACACACCTAGCGACGATCATCGGTTCTTCCAGTTGACGGGTGAGTTTTGCGGTCAACTTGTTGTTTATGAAGCTAGACTCTGGAATGGCATTCCGCTCTACTCCGGGCTTATCGCGCTGGCAGGCATTGATTTGGTGCAGGACGCGCAACAAACGTAAGATCTTGGAATGGGAGGCGTCGTTTGTGGAGGAGGACGAAGGGGCGGGAGTTCGGCTTCTTGATCCGAACTCTACGCCATCAGAACGAGCTATCTGGTGTCAGTTAACAGGTCGTTAAGGAATCACCCCTTTACTCACTGTCAGGAGCGGGGGCCATGATCTTTTGAATTTGACAGGATATACACCTTGCCAGATCGCACTCGAAGAGATGGCGGCGCCCGAATTCTTTCGAGCCTCGTGCTGGTGGATGGCACCGTAGATCGTAAGGCCGAGAGGAAGCACATGGTCATCCATGGAAAACTCGAGGTGCCAATCGGTGACCTTATTTTTCAAAGCGGCCGCGTACGAGACTTTAGATTGAGAAGAACCCGGTTGTGTTCCAGATGACAATTCCTTCAGCGGGTTTGGTGTTGCAACTCTGGTACCGTCTGGAGTTTGTGCTTCAACTTTTGTACCGTCTAAGAACTGTTATCAACGGGATCACTTTCATTCAGTGTGTCTCACCATCAGCCACCGAAAGGTTCACAGTCTTTTCTACCACAGAGCGATCGCCGTCCAAATCTTCGTCGAATACCTGAGGAAGAAGAGTCAACGGGGAGTTTACCACGGGGAGGTGGAACGACATACGTCAGCATCAACTTCATCATCGGTAAAGTCTGCCTCGATGTGAGTGTCGTCGTGGCTCATGCCCGTGTCGGAAAGTGCGTCAACTTTAGAAGTCTCAGGTTCTACAGCGGGAGTCACGTCGTCAGGGGCCTTCGCAGATTCCGCGTTGTTTTGAGCATCTTTCTTCGCGCTGAGACGGAGACTCCTGCGGCGAGCCGGTCCAGATTCGGTGGTGGTTGCCTCTGGTGGTTTGGTGCTGCTTTCTAAGGGCGGAGGAGGGCGAGAGGAAGATGCGGAGGACAGACTGCCTGTGAGAGCTGCAAGAAGTCGGGAGCTGTTGAGAAGGCCCGATATACGGGGACGCAGATAATCGTGAAGTGCTTGGAATGTTGCGATAGCATGAATTGAGACGACGATGTTGTTTAGAGCCTTGGGAACATCGGAGTCTTCTGTTGCGATCAGTCGGAGCCTAAGTTGACGAGCAAGCAGCGACGGAGAACTTCTCCTGGAGTCTTTTTCCAAGCGTCAGCGGAGGTCATAAAACACGAATCCGGATCCAACACACCATCGACACCCTGAGCGATGGTAACAACTTCGTAGGGTTCCATCCGAGTGAGACTCTCTTGCAGCTTCTTGACAAACACAGAGAATGGTGTCTGAATGTGCATAGGCTTCGCCTTTCGCGAAAACGCCTCCAGGAAGATGCCTTGCCGACGTTGGACGCCAACTAGGTCCACGAGAAATTTTCGATTACTTGGTGCAACATGAGAATTGCCCGGGACATACCTGATCGATCTTCATCAGTAGCAAACGCAAGAAGGGAATCTACAAGCCCGCTTTGCAAGAGTTCAAAGCTAGACAACGACGAGCGAGGGGACGAGAAAAGAGAGGCGAGTTCCTTCAAAGCATCGGACAATGACTTTTCGGACCCAGCCTTATCGGACAACTGTTGAACGAGTTTGTGGAGTACGCTGTACACCCCGTGCTCAGCTTTCTCGTCGCTGGAGAGGTGTCGGAGGCGGATGACGCGCGCCCGAAGGGTGATAGCGTCCTCGGGTTCTAAAGCGAGTGAGGTAAGCTTCTTGTAACCTGGGGTACTAGTCGCGAACGCTGCGACTGCTGGTGGGGGTGTGATCATCGGCTCCGGAGTGGACTCGTCATTCTTCACATCTTCCTTGGGCTTAGTGACAAAGCTTCTACTCGCCAAAGCCTCTACCTCATGGAACACTCCTTCTCTTCGGAATGCTGGGGCATACTCTGTTGGTACCTTCGACAGTAATATCTCTACGAGCTGGAGAGCCCCCAAAACGAGGGTGGGATGGTCTTTCGACGACAAGATTGAAGAGGAGAAGCTAGCCACCGGAACGAACTTGAAAAGCATATGGTCAACACCTGGTTTGGCAAGCTACGAAGTACACTTACAGAGAACACTCGTTTCAAATCTTCAGTCTCCAGAAACCCGACGGCTTTGAGGAGACCCGTCAAAGTCTTCAGTCTGACGGAAGTGATGACACTCGCGGCATAGACGTCAATCAACACCGGCACCATGAGCTGCATGAAGCGTCCCACTACTTCTGGCTTTGACCTGAGAAGCTCGTTCCTGTCTATGACCTGATCTTTGGCAGGATTTTGTGAAACTTCAGCCTGCTCTTCGCGCGATGGCGTCTCGGAGATGGTTTCTGTCGTGGCAGTGGCTTCGGTGGAATCTGTAGTTGCGTTTGGGGATGTGGATTGATAGGTGGATGATACGGCGCTGGAGGTTTCCCTAGCTTCTCTTCTGGAGGCGGCACGGTCAGCCTTCGCCTTAGTCTTGACCAGTTTGTTGAGGGCCTTCTCTGTGTAGCCCTTGTGATCGAACACACCATCTGAGGCCGCATGTTAACAAAGAAGGACCGAAACTGCAACGCTATTGCTCACCTTTAGGCAATGGGGGCATGAGTTCGCAGATGAGGCTGAGCGCTTCTTCAACCTGGTCTTTTGGACGATGAGCTAGATTTTGCATGACGGTCATATCCGCCAGTCCACCACCCAAACCTTGACCGGATGCCGAGTCGCCTTGCCCCTGTTCCTCCTGAGCAGAGGGCAACACACCAGTCAGAATTTGGAATACGGTATCGACAATGTCGGCTTCAAGAAGCGTCATGGTGATCTTTGAGCTCGCTCGGGCAGAAATGGCCAAGCTACGTAACAACGATGTGAAGGTAGCAGAGGCTATCAGCGGCGAGCCGCCAGAAGGAAGAAGGAGAAGGTTAACAGCAGTGATGAGTTCTCTGTCGACCAATGCCTCGAGATTTTTGACGGAGGCGCGGTAGTAGGAGTCGATGACGCGTATTACGCATAAACAAGCGAATTCAACCAGGCGTTGGTCAGAATAACCCAGGCAATTACGAATAATAGGCCATACGCCCTGGACCATGGAGAAGTGGTCCGGAGAGATGTTTCGACAACAGTTAGATGCGGCCTGGATCGCAGTGCGCTGAACGGCAATGGAGAAGAAGTCAAGGTAGCTCAGTAACGCATTCAGGCCGCCTTCTCTGACAATTGCACTCGGGAATTCCTCCGATATTTTCTCCAGCGTCTATAAGGAAGCGGTTCAGAAGCAAACCAAGGAATGGAGAACAACAGCTTACGCTTAGTGTTTGCTCGGCAAGGTCGATGTAAGATATCTCGATCAACTTGCTGCAGAGGACAGGGATAGCGCCGTGGTAGACGACTGTGTGTGCTACACCTGGTAACGCCTCCATTAGATTCGCCAGGCACCTGCATGCAAGGACCTGAGCCTCGGGATTCTCGTCTCCTTGATACCGTGACCCTCCGATGAGAGCCAAGGCTGCGGCAAGATCAGGATCGGGATCCCTAGAATCCTCGTCCCTGTCGTCATCGTCGTCAGTATTGCCAGTCCCGCCAAGAATTTTGACAAGTTCTCGGATGTAAGATTCAACAGGGAATGAACCGGCAAGCGTATCTTCAGTGCTAATGCTCAGCAATTCAGTGAGTTCTTGCAACGAGATAAGACGCGTCGTCGGATCAGCGGAGGGTTTGATGTTATTGAGGAGGCTCTTCAGTCGCCCGGAAAGTCCGAGCATGTAAGAACTGAGCTGTCGATAATCGCCAAAGATTGCCATAGCCGTGGATTCGTCAAGATGTCCCAAGCCACTATCGTTGGAGGTCGTGGTCCGGTCCTTAGGCCCGTCTTCTTCTTCGTCGTCGTCGTCACGATCGTGGCGGTCTGGGGAATCTGGCTCTCCTTCGTTAGCATCCTCGTGTTCATCGTTCACGGGTGCGTCCTTGGTTTGAGCGGCATCAAAGTCACTGCGAGATGGACCGGGCGCAGTCGCCTTGCCCTTTGCTGCGGCAATCTTGCCCTTGGAACTGACATTTCTGCCTCCCGATAAGATGGAGTAGAGATAAATTGAATTAGATTACATACCTGGTCTTCTTCGGCATCTCTAGTGGTTCTGTAAGGGGGAGATCTGAGCGAGAACGGAGGGAGTATGAACTTGTGACTGTTCGAGGACGTTTGAGGGCGACGGATGTATCTTCGTCTGAGGTGGCTTCTGGTACCGCACGCTTCTTGCCTTTGAAATCGCGAGGGGGTTCTTGGATAGATAATCCGGAGGATTGTGGGGGGAACGTGACCCGGCGGGCTCTAGGGTCGGAAGCCATGAGGATGGGCGATCCGGGTCTCAATAAACAAGTGTGAATAACCTACTTTTTCGACGGCCTCGCAGGCTGTTCTTCCGTTTCCTTCCCTTTTCCCTTGCTGGTGCTGATAGCACGCGGTCGCTTGGATTGATTGGACTGTGGGGTCGAACGGCTGGAACCAGCTACGTCTGCAGCAACGGCGGAGCGGTCTTCGGATTCGGGGTCCCGCTCTTTTTCTTTTTCCTTCTCTTTAGCTGCTCTTACTCGTGCGCTGGAACGGAGATTCCGGGAAGTGGATGTAGATGATGAAGGTTCGAGGGGGACTTGTTCTGAACTGGGACTACTGGATTCTGGGTTGTGCTGGGATAAGTCCATTTAGTGTCGGCCCCCAGCCATTGAATCTGTGGCAGAAGCTCGAGAGAAGGAGAGAGTTCGTGACCGTCAGGAAGAGTCACCCTCGAGGTCTGGTTGGTCAGAAAAGGTGGCCTCTGCGCCGCCACGCGATTTTCCCTTATCAGGAATGTTTCCGCAAGGTTATCATTTCTTCGCTCCTTTTCACATTCCTGGCTAAATAATCTACGTGCTACTGTTTGTAGGGCGGACAAGAGTACGACAAGGGGGGTGGCCGTGAAGATTGATAGTATATAGTCCGATATTTCCACCAGCAACGCACCCAGGCGCGATCTGGGAGCAAGGACGACAGCGCGGGTGGAGCTGGGCGACCAAAAATAGCTGTAGAAACGGCGCAAGTACTCTGAGCCCGCGTTCGCACTCATGGGACAAGATCCTATTTAGCGGTAAGTGGGAAAACTATTGCACCGAGCGACTTGAGAACAAGTCGCTTTTGATCGTGTGGCGAACGCAACCTGGGTCCTGCGATTTGCTAGAGCACTGGTGGTCGTCAAGTAATCCAGGCGATGCGTGATCCGTTGTGCAGTGCTTGGCCAGCGACAGGGTGGTAGGTGCCAGGTGGGTACGGAACGTGCAGCTGTAATGAAAGGGCGTGAACTAGAAATGCCGATCGCGGGTAAGCCATCCTCCATGATCCTGGTGTCACAGCGCGCTGCTCTGCGTCGGCGTGTTCTGTCCCATTTCAAGCCTCTCCGTCCCTTCTCTTGTTCTCACCCTTCCTCCGCTGGTTCCGGGTCAAATAAACGAGAAGAACTCAACTTCAACCCCGAAATCTACTTCGACGATGCTCCCAATCCAAAGCACGTCAACTACAAACGCGTCACTTCCAACGGCTTGGAAGCATCCAAGCACCCTCCGAGGCGAGTCAAGATGTTGGTCCGCGACTACATCGAGGACTCGTTGTATAACCCCCATTACGGCTATTTCTCGAAACGTGCAACTATCGTCACCTCGCCGAAACATTTAGACTTCACGAAACTCCGTAATTCGGCTGAATTCCAGGAAGAGGTCGCAAAGCGGTATGTCTTGTACGGGAAGGATGAGCCCGGACCTGGAAAACAATTATGGCACACCCCAACCGAGATATTTCAGGTACGCCATTCGTCCGGGTGATTTATGCTGTATGCTTACGTCTGGTTTCTAGCCATGGTACGGGCAGAGTATTGCGCGATGCATCACAACTGAATATCTCCTCAAGTACTTTCCTTACGAGGACTTCATAATCTACGAGATCGGAGCCGGGAACGGGACGCTCGCTTTGAACATCCTCGACTACATTCGAGACAATCACCCACATGTGTACGAACGAACGAAGTATAACATCGTGGAAATCAGCAGTAGCTTGGCGAAGCTGCAGGAGCGGAAATTGAAGGACCACCCCTGCGTGACGATTACCAACAAGAGCATCTTCCATTGGGATCAGAGGGAGGACTACCCATGTATGTTCATCGCTATGGAAGTCATTGTGAGTGGGCTATCGACTACATATCAGTTCGGAATGTGAACGCATGCCCCTAGGATAACTTCGCGCATGACATGATCCGATATGACATGCGGACACTGGAGCCTTACCAAGGGCTTGTGTCTGTGGACGAGAATGGGGACTACTCCACTTACTTCACGAAAGTGACGGATCCCCTCATTTCCTCGTTCCTCCAGCTCAGAAAGCGCCTTTTTCACCCACCACCACTCCCGCGACTTATCAAAGCCTCTGCAGCTTTCCGAAGCTTCTACTCGAACCTCCCTTTCTCCCCGAATCTCTCCGCTCCCGAGTTTATTCCAACCAGAATGCTCGGCTTATTGCAAACCCTCCGACAGTATTTTCCCCGCCACCGGTTGCTTCTCTCAGATTTCTCGTCGTTACCGGACGCGATTCCAGGGATAAATGCCCCAGTCGTTCAAACTCGTTACCAGAACACGACGGTTCCCACATCCACTTTATTCGTCCAGCCAGGGTATTTCGACATTTTCTTCCCAACGGATTTTGAAAGATTGCGAGATATGTATGAGCACATACTTTCGCAACCCGACCCTTCTGCAGTGGATTCCTCCGCACCGCGTGTCTTACCATTGAGCAACAGTGCTTCCTCCCTGTCCATGGGCCACGATTTTTTCTCATCATATCACCCACGAAATCGAAGGGCAAAGGTTGAAGGGGTCGCATCAGCGAGTGGATTGCCAGTTGGCGAGAGAGAAAGCAGCGTGTTCACTCATGCGGAATTCTTGCAGACATACGCAGATCTTTCACGGACGACGCTAAAAAATGGGGAAAACCCAATGCTAGAGTATTACCAAAATGTGAAATTCCTGTTCTAATGGGCTCGGTGGCCCCTACTTCTTTTCGCCTATTGTCGCCGTAGAATATAAAAGTAGTAATGGAACGCTTCCCCTAGTTGCCGGACCTCTAGCTGGGTAGCAGGTTTGGAGAGGTAGCGTTTTCGAAAGTGAGGCTGCCCGAAAGTCAGGTACAGGAACAACCCCGTTGGACGTAGGACCCTGAAATTTGCAGCATCGACTTGAGTTCAACAATCAATGTATACACCAAGGTTCCTCGCTCACCGCAAAGCGTCGTCGACTTCCCGGTTGCAGTCCTGTATCACCTGCTCTGGTGGTTCCTAAAACGGGTGGAGTTGTGAAAGAGCGTGAAGCCATGGGCTACCGTAGCTACCCAAATGTCGCCCTTTGTTGTCATCATTGCGTCCATTGTCCCTTGGAAAGAGTCAGAGGGGTGGAACAAGCATGGGACGTGTACTCCAACCTTTATCGAGGGCAATGTCGAATGTGCCAGCGTCGAAGGGTAGTTCCCTGACGTCTGCCACCACCCCTTCAGAGGAAAGGTAAATTTTAGGTTCGCGAACTTGAAGCTTCGAGACCCACTGACATTCCATTTCCGGTCGCGATGCCTGGTGGCGGCGTTGCATTTGCTCGATGACCACTGGGGAGTACTGAGGACGAGGCAATCAGCTGACATGGGAGATAGCATTGAAGGTGACTTGCATCCACGTTGGTGATATTCCTAAACCCGTCATCGTACATCTGCATATACTTGGGTTGGGAAGCCCACATCTGATGGTGACATGCAAAACTTACTTCCTCCGATAACTTGGAGTTTCCGCATCCCAGCATCAATATCCGTGCAGACTTATCCGGTATCAGCTCGCGAATGATATGCGAGATATCTGAGTATGATTTGAACCAGTCAAATGAACCGTCATCGGATTCCCTTCAGAAATTGGGTTTTGTTGTGGTCAAAGAGCTGCGAAACCTGGGCATCATACTGTGTGTATCTGTGGTCCCTGAAGACAAGGGAGAGTCAGTTGTTGCGTGGTGGCTCGACAACGAGGTCTTGTTCTCGCCAATAGTCTTTTGAGCCGTATTGTTCATTGTCGTGTGGGAGCGAGGACATGGCCGTGTGGCTGAAAATCAGATGCACGGATTCGGGCATGCTCTACAGCATTTTGTTTGCTCGACCCACCGCCTCTTTCAACTTCGCAAGACCTGATGGAAAAATTAGTGGAAAAAATTGAAAGAATATAATGCGATTATTCTCTCTACGGCTGGTGGTACATATGAGAGAGGGCTGTTGTCCAAATACGGAAATTCCGAGTTACAATCATCTTGCGCTGCGCCGACGCCGCCGAACCCTCGCAAAACGTTTTTTATTGTGTGGCCGTCGTAAGCTCCAGCGACCGCCGCCCCCCGCGCCGTTCCTCCCTTCATCCGCTGCCCACTCCATGTCATGCCTCGCAACCCAAATGCCGGCCCTTCCACTCTCAGAAACAGAAACCGCGTCACCAACAAGACCAGGCTCAAGGTCATTCAAGGCAATATCGATGCTGATCCTCATGTCCTCGACGAGGACGAGGAGAAGGCCAGGGTCGTATCCACCGCTGGTGTCGAAGCCGAGGATGCGAATGTTCGTCTTTTCTTTCACCCTCAACCCTCCTCTTCCTACCACTCAGGAGCGCCGCGTGTCACCTTCTGATTGGCTGCTACTCGTGGGAATCCAATCCGCGGTTTGCTGACATAACATCCCCCTTTAGGAACACCATCTCCAGGCTGTGCTCTCGGCCGCTGCGCAGAGGCACCAGGGCCAGCGGCCGGCTCGAGTTGGCGGCAATGAGAAGGAAAAGGCCCCTGTTGCGTATATCCCAACCCCAGACTCAACCGGTCTGGTAGACAACTACGACGAGCTCTATCCGTCCAACCTCTGGAAGGACCCCAGCACTTACCTTCGTTGGTCAAGTACTGTCGAAGAGTCAGTTACCAACGGGCTCAACAATGGGTTCGTTTACTACATGGACGATTGCGATAAGGAGTGGCTGGATAAGAACAATGAGCAAGCGCGCGGTGAGGGCACCAGCGCTCAAGGGGCCATTTCCTCGCGGTCCGGTCACTCCCAACGTAGTTCCAAGGCCAAGGGAAAGGAGCCCGACCTTTCAGCCCCCGTCGTCATGTCCGAGGACGAGTTCGAACTCGTCATGGCCGTCTTCGAAAAAGTTACTCACGACAAGACAGAGTATCTGCATCACGCTCTGGAAACTGGGATGCCTTTCCCCCCGTTTATGGATTACCAGGATACTTTCTCAGCACCTCTTTCTCCATCCATGTTTGCCGATTTTATCACACCTCCTTGGCTCCCCGCCCCCGCTGGTCTTCTCCGCCTTGCAAGGGTTGTGTACCCTCACTGGCGTGAACGACGCCTTGAAGCCGGAGGCAAAAGGATTATACCTGCCGTCAATGTTTGTTTATCCCCTCTCCGCTTCTTGTCGTTGCCTGACATCTTTCCAGCTTGATGAGACAGACACCAGGAACGAATCGTACATCTGTTTCCGAAGGAGAGAAATAAAGGCTGTCCGCAAGACTCGTGCTTCCCACGTCACATTCTCAGACAAGCTTATTCGCCTCCAAAGCGAACTCGCAACCGCCTTCGAGATTGCGAATGAAGTTATTGCAAGGGAGTCTCTGAAGAAGGAAGCGGCTCAAGCGCAGCAGGAAGTTTGGAATCAACGGATCCTCTTCTCCGACCTCAAGAGGAAGCTCCCCACACTTAGCACGAAAGAGGATGAAGAACTTCTTGTCGATAAAGAGCGCGTTCCGAAAAAACCGAAGATCGAGCCGTAAGTTTCTGCCCAGCTGATATCCTTTGGTTGGGCAAATTTAACAACTTTACAGTCGGATGAGTCTGAAATTGAGAACTACCGAAGCCACTCCTCAACTGGAACCGCTTGTTCGACCAAAGGAACGCGCTGCCGCTATCCTTCAACAGATCGAGCGCGATCTGGCAAAGGTGAAAGAGAGGGACCACGGATGTTGGGACGACCAGGTCGAGGTTGGTTCGGCGCTCTTCCTGGTGGAGTACTCAGATAACTGACATCTCGTGATAGAACTCCTTGCAGACACAGCCTTTCCCCCTCTCCGAACGGTATTTCAAGATGTTCAAGAATTCTTCCTCATCAGAAGAGGATTCCCCTCCGCGTCCCCGAGCAGCTGTCGCTCTGAGAAGGCGCTTTGGTCGCGGCGGCATTCTGCACTACGATCGTCGGGTCGTTCCTCCGATCAGCGCTCGTCGTGCTCTGCGCGGTCTCGTCGATGACTATCTTAGCTTCGAATCGTCGTCCCCTGGTAGACTAGAGGTTCTATCTGAGGCGGAACGGGAGGATCGTGCTCGAAAGATGGCTGAGAGGTGGAGGTATGACGAGGATGATCGTTTCCCCGCTTTCGAAGGCGCGGAAGAGCTGGAGAGGCAACTGGTCGACGACTATGACGCCAAGTAAGTCTATCCAATTGAGAAATCATACCTGTGTTGACATGCTACTACAGATATATGCGTCACCACATGACGCTTCTTCACGATCCGGACCACCAAGCACTTACAACCGACCCGACGCTCACAATCACGACGCCGGAAGGGAAACAAGTCACCGTGTTACCCTTCCGTCTCGGACCCACTCACTCGCAACCGCGCCGTGAAGTTCAAACCACTATCCAACGCCAAATTCCTGTCCAAACCCCGATACCGTCTATGCCGCACGGTCCACCAATATCCATGCAATCACAGCTAAAGAAAATGCAACCGCAGACTGCAACTTCTGTTCGCGTGCCATCTTCCGGTTCTATGCGTCCTCCTGCACCCCCTACCATGCCCACTATTTCTACTCATATCTCTCAGCCCATCGCCGAGGCTCCAGCGGACACTTCCACCCCCCCTTCATCTGAAGGAAGTACAGCGCCTCATGATGTTTCGCTCCAGCCGCAACCGGAAGCCCAGACGCTGCCCCAACCAGAACCTATCGTTCCTACCCCCGCCTCGACATCACCCATTAGGCAACCTCCCCAGAACCAGCCACCAACTGCTGTCGGTATGAACCTTCCCGTGATCACAAACAATTACCACATTCCGGTAACCGGGTTCTCGGCGACCATCCCCAACAGCACGTCACTACCTTATTCTACCCAAACGAGCAACGTTCTGAGCGCACAACAGATGCAGAACATTAAGATGGCATTTGCAGAACAGAGTACTTCAATGCATCAGCTTCCGGCCACAACCCTTTCTCGTGTTCCCACGCAGTACATGGGCCATGTTAACGGAGTCAACTTTGACCACCTACAAGTACGACCGCTGCACTGGACTCAACAAAGGATACCCACGAACGGGCTTAATGGAACAACTGTGTCACAGCCAAATGGCTACACCGGCGCATTCCAGCAAAGTGCAGTCAATGGGATCCGAACGAACGGCATCACCGTCGGACATGTCGTCGGGCCACACTCCTCGCCACCGCTTCTGCAGAGCACGTCTCCCGTGCCAAACGGCTCTATGCATAGTTCTCCTCCACGACCGTCTTCGCAATCGTCTGTCGCTTCGTCGCCATCGATGCAAACTCAGACGGTGGGGGTGAATGGAAGATACTCTTAGTTTCGCTCTTGACGTGGTTGATTCACTTCTGACAGGTGTTTGCATGTACGTAGTTGACTTCCACCGCTCAGAGTTTTTGTTTTCGATATCGTTTTCCCTTCTATCGTTTGCCTACTTAGTACTTAATACTTAAATCGAATATCATCATCACTTCCGACTTTGCTCTACTCCGGATCTAAAGAGAACCATCAGATCGAGCGTCATGCGGTGACCATGATGTTCCGTAATCCAGGGGTTGTGCCTGTTGCCTCATCCTTACTACCGCGCGACCACTTCCACCCAAGCGACCAAACCGAGCGGCATCCCTTCCAACTTCCGCGAGAGGCTTGTTGACAACACCGTGCCTCCGCTTCAAGTTCCACCACAAGAAGTCTCGAACTCTGGAGGGGCTTCTCTAGGAATATCAGCCTATCCTCTCCGGACCTTGATAAACAAGACGCATATAAGATGGTTCAGCCGTACGGGGTTACCGACTATCCTGGTTTTGATGTTGAGTCCAGGGACGAAACCACGAGTGAAGTTACCTCTTTGTTAGGTGCTGCTTCAACAGGGAAGAAGACGACAGGAAAGGAGGGACATGCGACGATAGCCAGCTGCATCGGTAACCTTTCGAACACGATCGTTGGAAGTGGTGAGTACTTGAGCGATATTTGTAGCATTTCCAGACATTTATTGGCTCTGGTTGCTGTAGGAATGCTTACTTTCCCTCTGGTATTACTCCTGCCTTGTTGACAATGAGAACGACCAGTACTTATTCACCTCATTAGGCACTCGCTTCTGCCGGTATCATCCCTGGCGTGCTTACCTGCATGTTCTCTGGAGGAGCTTCCGCATTCGGACTATACCTGCTATCTCGAGCTGCCACCAGGGCCCCTCGAAGACACTCATCATTCTTCGCAGTAGCTGCGCTGACATATCCTAAAGCCGCGACGTTCTTCGACGCTGCCATCGCCATCAAGTGTTTTGGCGTTTCCATCAGGTGGGTATTCGGGTATTTCCGTGACCGCAGGGCTTGACCGTTTGGCTCAGTTATCTTATCATCATTAAGAGTTTAATGCCCAACGTTGTGGCTGCCATACACCATGACATCGCCTCTCCCAACACGCGCCTTCCGGACTGGGCCCTGTCTAGCCACGTTTGGATCTGCCTCATCATGATCATCCTGGCACCCCTCTCATTCCTAAGGCATCTTAATAGTCTGAGACACACAAGCTTCATTGCGTTATTCGCTATCGGTAAGAATCAGTCGTCAGCTACGGGGTCATACGCTAATGGACATTGAAAAGCCTACCTTGTTGTTGTTGTGGTCTATAGTTACTTCAGCCCATTGGAAGGCGCTCCGGAACCCGGCGAGATCCATCTCATTCGCTTTACCCCTACATTCCTATCAACTTTCCCAGTCCAGGTTTTCGCTTTCACCTGCGCTCAGAATGTAAGTTCCTGTCATAATTTCGTTGGTCCTTCCATCTAATCTGCACGACGAAGCTTTTCCCGATTTACAACGAGTTGGTCAACAACTCACAACGCCGTATGAACATCATCATCGGCACATCGATTGGTTCTGCTGTTGGAATCTACGAAATCATTGGAGTGTTCGGCTACCTTACTTTCGGTTCCAAGGTTCTTCCAAGCGTTTCTGAGTCGCGAGCAGATATCTCACATCAAGTTAGGTCGGAGCCAACGTCATTGCCATGTATCCTTCCACTTCAATCTTCATCGCCGTTGGACAATTGGCCATAGCAATCCTCGTCATGTTCTCGTATCCGATGCAGGTCCACCCATGTCGCAACTCTCTCGACAAGATTTTTCGTCCTAGTATCCAGGCGTCGAATTCTACTCTGCCTGACGACGACGACGCTTCAGTCGTCGATGACCATGGAACCGGAGAGATGTCGATATTCAAGCATTCTACGCTCACAGTTGCGATCGTCCTGAGCGGGTTCACAATTGCCTACTTTGTAGACAATCTGCAGATGGGTGAGCCATTTCGAGCCAGGCATATTTGACGAGAACTCAATCGTGCGACAGTTCTCTCCTTCGTTGGATCCACAGGGTCGACCACGGTTTCGTTTATTTTACCTGGTTTGTTCTTCTGGAAGCTAACGAGGAACGATCCTGAGACGAGCAAGGCACTGAATCGCTCTGCGTTGGGTCTCGCAATATACGGGATGCTAGTGTTCATATTTTGGTGAGCGAATTCGGCCTCGACTCGGACTTGTGGTTGACCAAAATCCCCGTAGCCTGAGTTATAATGTCTACAACCTCGTCCGGCCTTTGGAGAATCATTACGCGCCCTTAAAGTAGAGGCAGTTATAATAGTTAATGTGACCCTCTAGAGTTTATTTGTATTTATGCAAGTTGTTCGTAAGCTGTGAGATGGGCGTCTATGGGTTTGAAGGTGGTGGTCCGCCCCGATCTTGATTTCAAACTCTCACTCACTCGAACACCGTCGGATGTCGGAACGCTGACACGACGACAGGCGGCGACCTTGACGGCGATATTAGCAACACCAGACCGTGAGCCACGTCCCACCTGTATGTACGCTCTCCCCCTCTCGCCTTTTTCGGCCCAGGCGACGTGCGAAAGTCTGACTTGGACATCCTCTACACATTACGCTCTCTCCCCCATTCCTCTTTGTAGCTGTAGCCCTCTTTTAGCTCCCCTTGTGACGCCACCTCTGCCAGCTGCCCCTTGCAAGACTGATTCCAACAATGGCCACCGTCTCAATCCTCACTAATCCACTGACGAACGCCCCGTCCTCGACATTTTCCGAACCCCCTCAGATCATCTCCAACCCATCCAATCCGTCATCCGACCAGCCGCAGCCATTGAACTCCCAATCCGACGGGAATCAGCCAGTCACAGAAGTCATCATCGAGGCCCTTCGCAGCAAGGACAGATTGTTCGTGCTCAAGCTCGCAGGGGACATGGAGGCGTTGATCAATGAACGCAAGTCAGTAGTTTTCTTTCCGTATTCCGTCAATTCGCGTCGTATCAGCGATACGTTCCCTCTCCTTTGGATCGTTTGTCGTCTTCCCGCTCCTTCTTGCATATTGACTGGTCCACCCAGACCCCGGATAGATGTGAACCCCATCACGTCCTACCAGCGCATGCTTGTCCACAGGTGCTCCACATACTACAGGTTGGCACCTGAAAGTGATCCCACGAGCAAGGGCATCGTAGTGTATTCAACAGCTGACAGCAAGATGTACGTAAGGTCATCACTCTCACAGGGGGTTTGCTCTTATCCAAGTGTGGACCTGTAGACCTCCTCGACGCATCGCGGAGCTTGTTCCGCCTGAAGAAACAGCTCAGCCCGCCTTCAAAATCATGCGTCGTGCTCAACCGGACCGCCCCAAACTCAAATCTACCTCACAATCCGGTCCTATTGCCGGTGAGGACGCCGATCTATCAGACTTGGACCCTTCCGAGAATGGGAGCCAGGGGGGTCGGAGTAACGCGACCGGTGGTAGCAAAAAGTTCATGACGATCCAGGAACGAGAGGCTGCGTACAACGAAGCTCGCTCTCGTATCTTCATGGATTTTGAAGAAAAGGTCAAGGAGAAGGACATGAGCGCTAGCTCCTCCACCTTCAGCCAATTATCCGGATCTGCCTCCACAAGCGCCTGTCGGGACAATGGAAGCGTTTGTGACTTGGAAGATTCACTGAGCTCCGTTGCTACCGAAAGCGAGTGGTCTGGTCCAGTTGCGCGCAACGAAAAACCTCGCCGGACAGGATCAGGAAACACGTCTGCTGGATCGTCTCGTTCCCTGCGATCTTTCAATAACGGTGGAAGTTCTCGCAACTCTCGAGCGACCTCTCCTTCTTTCTCTTACGCGTCACTCTATGAACCTCCCCCAACATCATATGACCAACCTCATCACACCGGTCACCCCCAAATTGGATATAATCAGCCGTACATGTATCCACACTATGCTCCTCCGCCTGGCCAGCCAATGGGACAAGGCATGATGCCTCAATATTCCTACTACCAGCCCTACCCGTACCATCCACAACACCCACATTCTGATCCCACTAGCCCCTCGATGGGTGAACCGGTGTATCACCCGCAACCACACCCACATTCGCAATCACAACAGCAACTACCGTATCCTCCGCAGTTCATGTGGCCACCTGGACACCATCCTCCCCCCCCACAGCCTCCTCAGCACTCACAAAGTGCTCCTCCGCAACCGGCTCATTCGTCAGGCGCTCCTAATATGCCTCCCCCGCAAGGCTCAGGCTATCCTCCGCAGTTCATACAGCCTCCTGGTCAATTTGGTCATTACCCAGCGCCTTACTACCAACCACATCCCCAGGGCCCACCATTGACACACCCTCCTCACCCGCCACCGCAGCATATGCATGGCCAGCTATATCACTCTGAGAACAATGGACAAGGACACGGGCAGGTAATGAGAAGTCCGAATCCAAGCGCGGACCCTCAAAACGGAAGGAGGGGTGGAGGTAATAACAATAGCCGGCGGAACCCACCAAAAGTAAAGAGCGCCTGGAGCTACGGACCTGGGCCAGGCGGGTTCCAACACCACAACAATAACGGAGACAGTGTAGGACCTCGGTTGACTTCGTCAAGGAGGACTTCTGGGAATTCCAGTGCCGGTAGCAGAACCCCAGGGGACGAAGCGTCATCGACCGCTGTGAGTTTAACTTTGACGCAGTATCATTCATCTCTCACAGTGTGGTCATAGTCATCGTCAACGACATCTTCTTCGTCACGGCATACGTATACGTCGACATCGACTACCTCCAAACACCCTCTCCCTGCGAGACCAGACTGGGCAGTGGGGATGAAAGCCCAACCGACCCTTTCTACTCGCGGGCATCACGATCAAAACTCGCGCAATTCACCAAGCAGGAATGGTTCTCGGCAGAATGTGCAACATATGCCGCCTGGACCCCCGCAATCTGCGGATTTCCCTCCTTTGTCGAATATGCCATCAAATACAGAAAGACGGACCCCTGCAGTTAGTGGGGCGTGGAACAACCCGCCGTTCAACAAGTCAGTCATGACACCCTCCTCTGGGACGCATGGCTCGGCACTCGTACGCTATCCCAACGGGGGTGGACCACAAGAAGGAAAGAGGTTGTTCCAGGGAAGTGGTGCAGGCGAAGCCAGTTTTGACGAACCAACGTTAGCCGGAAAGATGGAATTGATGGCCTTAGATGGGGCCGGTGAAAAGGTGGAAGGGTCGGTACCAACGGAAGAGTTGGCTGGACGGTGATGGAACTGGATATTGGGCTGACGGTATAGTACTAGAACGGTTTTCGATTGTTGCTTTGCCAGTGTTGTGCTCGTTTTTTCCTCCCTCTCCTATACTCAAGCGTCCTCTGTTGTGTCTCTCCACGTGTTGTCGGGTTCGGCGTTCTCGCTTGTCTCTTTGTTCTCTCCTTATGTATCCTCTGATTTTTGTGCACCTGATCTTTTTTCTCGTGGAATTCATGCAGTTTCAATTGGGAAGGGTGGCCTGGGCCTGCATGTATTGGGGATGTATCTGAATCCCGCGTAATCGATCACGCGTCACAAACACTCATGTCACGTTTGCGAAACCGACAACATGCTGAGGAGGAAGACGCTTCTGCTTTGAAGCTGGGGACAGGTACGGCCGCTCTGGACTTTCCTCTCGGTCTGGGACTGACGATGGATAATAGAATTTAACAATGCTGGTTGCTTGTTGATATCGGAGGTCAAATACCTGCTTGAAAATCGCGACAAGGATCCTCCAGACACCGCGTCAGCTCTCTGTCGGTCATCCGCCCACAACGACTCAGGCTGATTCTACTATCCAGAGTCTACAATAAGACGTTGGAGTACGTGAAAACGTTCGCAAAGTTCAATACGACGGATTCTGCGAGTGCCGTGCGAGAGTACGATAGCGTTCTACAATTCAACATGTTCGAACGTCTCATTACTGCCTGAGTTTCTAGGACTTTGAGACGTGAACCGGCATTGACTCAATTCGAAACGGCTCAAATCGCGAACTTGTGTCCCGCAGACGCGGAAGAAGCCAAGAGTATCATCCCTAGGCACGTCCTCGCCAGGATTGAATCCTTGACGAATTTTGACCCTGCTCTCGCAACAGCCTGGTGAAGATTGACGACGATAAGCTGCAAGCATTGTTGGATGAAATTCAGACTATGAGGAAGTTCCAGTCGTAAATGCTCCCGTCGCAGTGTGTTTTGTACTTGTTTCGTCCTCTGAACTATGGAGGTTCACGATAAACCCGGCAATTGGATTACACGTCTGCGCCCCTCGGAACGGTGTAGACCAAGCAGCCCTTGGTACCCTCAACCATCCATCTCCTCCGTTTGTTTCTCGTCCAGCTCTTCTTCCTCCTCCCCCAAGTCCATTTCAAGCATGGGCATGGATGACGATACAGAGCCGCCAACGAAGTCGGTAGAGTTGAATTGCTTTCTCTCCTTGAAGGGGTTTGCCCTACGTTCCCCTTTTTTGACCACGCTTTCTGAAGGTATATTCCCCCGGTGATTGAGGTACAAAAGGTCTTGACCTGTGTAAGCATCGATGGTATGAATCCACGCATCAAAACTTCGAGAAGACAAACGTTGTCAGCACTACAACCGCGTACAAAGTGGAAAGATCCGGCGTCTCACACGGCCTGTTTCTCCTCAATTGCCCTCATTCGCGAATAGATGTGTTCGTTTTTGAATTTCTCGATTTTCTCCCTATGGATTTCGAAATCGATGGGATGTCGGTATTCGGGGTCGTTAGGGTCGCGAATCCGTTCGTTTGCAGCAGCGATCTTCCTGTTGTAGGCCTCAAACACAGGATATTCAAGGAGGAGACCGAGTGCGGGCATCTTGGGGACCATCACCCCTCTGGGGCCGTACATCTGTTACCAAAAGTATGGAGGGGGGCATAAATCATGTTGGAAGCGACTGGCAGGTCCTCAGTTACCTGGTTGATTACAGTCGGTGGTGTTCCAGTTCGTACTGAGAGTATGAGAGCTGTCATCATTTTGCGCTGGGAAAATAAAGTGAGACACCATTCTCTTCAGGTGAGTACCACACCCAAGTAGCGAGAGCGGGATTACGCACAATCTTTAGGGCGAAGGCGACCAAACAGTGAGAAACATCCATAACTTGCTATCCGGGGTAAAAATACCTGGTGCAGCATGAAACTCTGGCCATGCAGGAGAACACTAATCCACTCTGTCTCTCCGTGGACCACGGGGTCTGCCACTTGTATATCTTTCATGTGTCGTTGGTTGCTCCGGTCTCTAAAGTCCTTGTTCACAGTGAAATTGTGAAAGTTGTGTGTACCTTCAAAATGCTTTACGGCAGCTCTCAGGGCGTTGAGTTCTACTTCACCAATCCGCCAGGCTCGCTTGCGTTGTAAATCCTCTGGCCGAGCAGGGAGCTTCGTCTGGGGAGAAACTTCATCACCGCTAGCGTCTCCACTCGTTTGGTCGAGAGAGCCCCAGAACTGGTGAACGGGGGACTCTCCATTTTGTTTGCGAAGAGAGTAAAAGAGACCCGACCCTGGCCTTGGGGGGATAAGGAGATAGGTAGGGAAGAAGTAGATGTATTTTCGGCTATCACAACTCCTGTATACGTCGTGAGCGATCTTTCGGTGAACCCTCGATCCGGGTTACTTACGACCTAGAGTTGAAAGAATTTTGGACGCGTATCTGTGAAAGTGAGGTCAACGGTATTTCTTGGGGGACGAGTGTGAAGTATACGTGCGATATCCCAAACGCGAATGTCTGGCGGAAGGTTATAGTTGACAGCTCCGATGAGGTCATCAACGCCAGGAGGTGAGGTAATCAACTTCATGTTCACGACGTTGCCTGCAGCATGCACACCGGCGTCTGTTCGTGCTGCCCTTGCCAGGGATATTTTTACAGGGTCGTCAGAGTTTTCTTCTGACACCGCCCCGGATTTTACGAAAGCTTCGAAAAGGACGCCTTCAATGGTCCTAACGCTAGGTTGACTGCTTTCCGGTAAACACGCTGATCAGGGAGGAGGGCGAAGCCCATACACACATCTGCATGCCTGCGTAGTTTGTTCCCGAAAAACCTATGAGAACCGCACATTGTTTTTTGGGCAGGCGAGGGGTGCTAGGGCGGTCGGAACCATCTTCAACCGGGGGACGAGTGCCCCGGCGTCTTCCTTTATTCTTTTCGTTCTGTTTCCCCCTCTGTGGCTTCCGCGTTGCATCTGATGTCCCCGGGGGGTCGGGAACCTTACCTGGGCCGATATCAGGAATTCCCCCACCACTCGTTTTGGCACGCTTGTGCTCAGGTAGGGTAGTTTCCTCTGGCAGTTCCAAGAGGCGTTTCACCCCGCTAACATCATCTCCGTCCTTAGCCTGTACGTCCTGATTCATGTGGTCCGAGGGAATCGCGTCCATGAACTTTTCAGGAAGTGAACGGGATAAGCGCGAAAGGGATTGATTTCATGTGGGAATACGTACTTACTATGAATCACAAAATACAGGGTAAAGAGAAGCAAGGGGTTAGCAAACATATGCAAATACGTCCCCTCGACGTTTTGCTCTACCTGGCTGCCGACTTTATCGATGTCTTGTAAGCGGTGCGCGGCTGGTAGCAGGTTAGGTAAGGAAGGCGGAGGGAGTTACCCGGGTCTATCCCGTCTCGAGGAATCGTTCCACTGGACTCGAGTCAATTTCTGATTCACTTCCCCGCCTCCAAACCTCCAAACGAGATATAAATCCCCCTCTTCTTTATCCACCTCTCATTACCTCCCGCTTCCACCATGAAGATTACACAAAAGATTGAGCAAGCAAAGAAGGAAAAAAGGACATGGTGGTCCTTCGAGTATTTCCCTCCGAGAACAGCTCAGGTCCGTCAGTTCAGGGTTCCCGCTCCATGTCTCTTCTTAGCCTTCGTGAATAGGGTCTGCAAAACCTGGTCGATCGTATAGAACGCATGCGACTCCTCGGCCCGGAGTTCATTGACATTACATGGTGTGCTGTCATCCACGCATACACTCGAAGCTTGTGTTCACGCATTCTCAGGCATTCTGGGGGACGTACCTCCGAACTCACGACGGAGATGGTCAAATTTTGTCAGGGGACGATTGGTCTCGAGACGTGCATGCACCTCACATGTACCAACATGCAGCCCGAAAAAATTGACATTGCTCTTACCGTGCGTCCTTACTACACTCTAACGTCACTCGGGGAGTAAACCCTGTTCTCTTGATCTAGGCCGCCAAAGAGCATGGATGTCGCAATGTTCTAGCTCTCCGAGGTGACCCGCCAGCCGGGAAAGATGTCTGGGAGGCGGTCGAAGGTGGCTTTGTCCATGGCATTGATCTCGTTCGACACACCCAAAGACACTACGGCGACTATTTCGACATTGCTGTTCCCGGCTTCCCAGAACAAGTACTCCTCC
Organism: Thelephora terrestris; assembly: GCA_015956445.1. Classification (NCBI taxonomy): domain Eukaryota; kingdom Fungi; phylum Basidiomycota; class Agaricomycetes; order Thelephorales; family Thelephoraceae; genus Thelephora; species Thelephora terrestris. Next base: position 4,193 of record WIUZ02000023.1, on the reverse strand, counting down.
CCCCAGAGCAACTCCAGTTGGAATTGAAATACCTCAAAGAGAAAATCGACCTTGGCTGCTCTTGGATCTTCACCCAGATGTTCTTTGACGTGGACATCTTTATCCGTTGGGTGAAGGCTGTTCGAGAGGCGGGCATTACAGTCCCCATCGTCCCGGGTGTCATGCCCATCCAAAACTGGAACGGTTTCCAAAAGGCTACTAGGATGGCAAATACAGTAATCCCGCAAAATTTCCTGGACGTCTTGGAGCCTGTCAAGAACAACGACGAGGAAGTGCGAAAGCTCGGTGTAAAGCTCGTAGCAGATATGTGCCGGACGATCTTGAACTCTGACTTGGATATCCATGGAATTCATATATACACCATGAATCTCGAGAAAGGGACCAGGATGCTTCTAGAAGAATTGAACCTTGTTCCCAGGATTGAGTGTATCAAACCACTCCCATGGAGACAGGTCGGTTCGAACGCTAAGAATGACCATCTCATGGCTAACTATGCTTCTTTCAGTCTCTAACACCTAGTCGTCGGAACGAGACCATCCGACCGATCTTCTGGGCAAACCGCGCCAAATCGTACATTGCGAGAACAGAAAACTGGGATGAGTATCCGAATGGTCGATTCGGTGACGCTCGAAGTCCTGCATACGGTGAGATAGACGGTTATGGCGTTTCACTCAAACACACGGTGCGCATCTCAAACAACCCACAACCGAATTCCTCTTGACCTAGTCTTGCAGAAGGAGGAAGCCCTGAAGCTCTGGGGGTCACCAGTGGATTTCGACGAGTTCAAGGCCGTCTTCCATGATTTTTGTCTCGGGAAGGTTCCTTCACTTCCATGGTCAGAACAGGGGCCGTCCTCAGAGATGAAAGTCATTGCGGAGAAGCTTGCCCAGGTGAACGACCTTGGGTTCCTGACGATCAACTCGCAGCCCGCAGCCAATGGTGTGCCCAGTAACGACAAGGTCTTTGGGTGGGGTCCAAGCAACGGGTTTGTGTATCAAAAAGTGAGTTACCCAACGATCCTTACTCTTTTTAGCTGACCATTTTCTAGGCATACCTCGAGTTCTTTGTTTCTCCACAACTATTGGCTGTCCTCCTCCCTCACATAGAACAGGATGTCAACATCACCTACTACGTCGTCAACAAAGCTGGCGATCTTCGCACGAATACCCACTCCGAAGGTCCAAACGCTGTGACGTGGGGTGTGTTCCCTGGGAAAGAGATCGTACAGCCCACAATCGTGGAAGCAATCAGCTTCATGGCCTGGAAGGACGAAGCGTATGAACTTGGCCAGCAATGGGCGAACTCCTACGACGAGGGTTCTGCGGCTGGGGAGTTCGTCAAGTCATTCTTCAACACTTCTCTTCTTGTGAACGTCGTTCACAACGATTTCCGGCAACCGGATGCAATTTTCGAACCATTCATCAGGGCCGCGGCGGACTTTGCTGCTCAGAAGCAGGTTCCGAACGGGAACCCTAATGGACACGCGAACGGGCACGCGGTAATACCGAATGGCCATGCACACTAATCTGCGACTTTAGACGTCTCTCGCTACCCCTTCCCTTTCGTTGCGAATTTCTTGACCTATTATATATCCTTAGAGCGGACGGTTTTTAGTCCGTTTTAGTCCGGGTTCAACCCCCGTTGCTATATCTCACCATAAGCATCAGCATCTCACTACACATCCAACTGCGTCATCACCCCATCCTATGTATTCTACCATTCAGTTTGTTCTCGTTGCAATACTCAACGGCCCTTCATTCTTGCTGCCATTCCTCATGAGTAAAGCGTTCGCGTTTGGACTGCATGGTGGTATAGTAGGCGTTTAGACCAGCACAACCTAGCATTTCGCTACATATTATAGGCCTGGACCAACGCCTCACATCTCCTATAAGGGTCTACAAGTCCCTCGTACACACTGGTCACTTCTGGTCTCGGTTCAGCGACCAGTGTTACCGTCTCAGGGTCACCTGATACCATCTCCTCGAACGAGCCATCGCCTTCGTTTCGTCTCTTCCACCAAGTGTACCTCGCAAGCTGTGCTCCTCCAATAGCCGCGGCTTCTTTTCCGCCAATGGCAACATAGACCTTCATCCCAAATACATCTGCTGCCAACTGGAGGATGGTCTGGTTGGTCGACGAACCGCCGGTCACGATCAACCTGTGAGGCGGCTGGGCGTCTTCAGGAAGGATATCCAAGACCCGAGCTTTTATCGATAAGAGTTGAGACTCGAGGATCGCACGCGGGTGCGCCTCGTTCGGGATGATATCCATAACCACGGGAGAGCTTGGGTCAGAAACGTCGTAAAAGAATTCTCCCTGTGCATTGGGAGGGATGATCTCCGGTAACGGGAAGTAAAAGCCCAGAATATTGTTGTTGCCAGGTGGAGAACGTTCAACCAGCCTGTTAAACCTGTCCCAGCTCGACTGTGCGTACTCGTCCCTTATTTTCTCTCTGGCGAGGGCTCCGTTCTTATAGCATAGCATCGCAATCTGAGCTCCTTTCTTTGTTGGGTGGGAAAGAAGATGAGAAGTTGTGAATCTCCTCGGGGGTGTTTCGGATGGGAGGATGGAGAGCAGGAAGGTAGTTGAGGTTCCGAGGGACATTATTGCGTCCCCTGGCGTGGATAGAGCGATCACACTGGCAGGGTTATCGCCAGTGAAAGGTGCAATCAAACATTCTACGTCAGCGGTCAGGAAACGGGTAAACCAGAAACCCAACGGATATACACACCCGGCGGGAAGCCCCATCTACGAGTCCAGTAGGGATGGATCGTGCCGAGAGTCACCCCACCTTCAACAGGTTCACCCTTAAGCTTCCTGCGAAGTTCCTTGCCGCCAGCGATATCGAGAAGGGAGTCCACCCACTTGTGCGAAAGGACATCCATGAGGTTCATACCACTTGCATCGGATACATCGATCGGAGCGATCCAGCCAAGGAACAGCGAAGGGACGAACGAAGAAACGAGCGATATTCCATCCGTGTTCTCGTAGAGCACGGAGCGCGTATTCCATATCTTACGCGCGAGAATCTATTACCAGCGACGTAAATTTCATGACTGAGGCACACTGACCTTTTTTATTTGTGGACCGGTAAACCTCTCGTAGCCGCGGCTCCCAGTGATGTCCGCCAGGACCTGTGCACCTCCGACGGCCGCTTCTATTTGCGCACACTCCCGACTTGTAGATGAGTCCTGCCATATGGGCGAGTCTTGGATAGAGAATGCTCCAGGGATCAACTGGTCCGAGAGGGACCTGTCAGGATTGAGCGTTGCCAGCAACTGCTCAGCCGATTTCGACCAATAGACGGAGCCGTGTTGCTAAAAGCGTTGGTCAAGAGTCAAATCTGAGTACATTATCGTGCAGGCACACCTGGCCAGCACCGGAAATCGCTACGATCCTTGATGTTTCAACTCCAGAGGCCAGAACCCGTTCCATAAGAAGATCGAGAGCATGTACCCACATCGCAACTGGAGAGGTGACTTCGCCTTGCCCGGGCCCAATGGTTACACCATTCAAGGTTCCGAATCGTGAGAGATCTTTGGAAAAGTTTACCGCAGATTCGTGGACCACGCTCTTGTTTTCGGTGATGATGATGGCTTTGAGCTGCTGGGTAGACAAATCAAGCCCGAGAAATAACGGAAAGGCCTTCTCGTTGGACATTACAACGAGCCACTCCGTGTCTGCCCGCTAGACGACGTAGACTGCCAGTTATCGACGATCGCATTGCCGGAGAAATGGAGCGGATCAATGCATTGATCTCCGGGGATATATTCACGTAGGCCAGGAGAGCAGAGATGTAGAAAACTGTCGGATTTTGGGATGATAGCTGGGATTTGAAGTAACCTTTCAATTTCAGCGATGAGGCCGACGTGACGAAGACACTGGTAACTTAAACTTCCGCTCGCGTCATCGGGAACTGGTCCAACATCAACTGCGACCACCACACTCTACACTCAGCCCACTGCTACACCACACACCACTCTTTTAACGGCATGTCCAACTCATCTCTATCATCTTTCTTTTCTGCTTCTGCTTCTCCTTGGACTCGAGACTCGATGGCAAGTTTTTCTGGTAACTCGCTGACCTCTGGAACCTCTGTCAACTCATCTGGATCTTCTGTCAACTCATCTGGAACTTCTGTCTCTGACACCGTCCGAAACTCTGCAACAATAACTCCTACGTCATCTCTCAGC